>CM046880.1:288854863-290054863 GCA_025667525.1 Glebionis coronaria | reverse complement strand
GAAGACTTGACCTTCAGACTTTCTTGAATTTGTTGAAGTACTAAGTGTATGTAGTACAAGCATGTGGTGACGACTTCTTCTGGATTATACACCGCAATGCTACCTTCTTGTTACGCTGCATAAGACAGTTAGCAACAAACCATATACACGGATGAAATAGCCGTGAACATTTCATTCTAATTCGGTAGCATTTTACCTCCGGCCGGTGAAGACCGTTGGACGATATTAAATATCGTACTTGTGGC
The DNA here is from genome assembly GCA_025667525.1 of Glebionis coronaria. Classification (NCBI taxonomy): domain Eukaryota; kingdom Viridiplantae; phylum Streptophyta; class Magnoliopsida; order Asterales; family Asteraceae; genus Glebionis; species Glebionis coronaria. The sequence continues at coordinate 290,054,618 of CM046880.1, read as the reverse complement.
AGGTAGTTTCAATTAAGAACCTCCTTGACAAGATTTCGCGGGTAAACCCGTTCTCTTTACTCGACCGTCCAAAGCTGACTGCGAACGTAAAGAGTGAATCATTTGGATAATATTATCCGCATGATTTGAAGCCGTCAATTCATGTTCCTGGAACAAGTGAAGTTCAATTAAGAACCGCACCATCGTTGCTTTCCAGTTGTCACGAGCTTGATTCGTATAGAATCTTACAAGTTACCTGCCAAGTGTTGTTTGATGTTAACACTAGAAGGATTTCTATTCGTCACTGTAAATACTTAATAGTATTACTCTGAATGTTCTGGCAAGATCACTAAGATATTGCGTAGAGGCCTGGAACGTGTTTAAATTCATTTAAGAATTAAACCACTGTTGCTTTCTAGTTATCACAAGTTTGATTCATAAAGAATCGCACAAGTCACCTACCATGAGCTTTTTGATATTCGCTCAAGAAGGATTTCCATCTTCATTGTAAATACTTTCGTATTACTCGGATGTTCAGGCAAGATCATGAAGATTTTGCGTAGGACTCTTAAGATCTTTCTTACTTTTCACAGTGTGTGAAGAAGCAAGGAAATATGAAAGTGTGTCCTAATGAGATATTTGATGATCTCAAATGGCTCTAGACTCGATCGTGCAATTTAGATTTTAGTGATCGGAGGCTGGAGAGGAGTGCCACCTTTTCAATACCAATTTATTCGGAGTGAATAAATCAATAGATAATGTGTTGTCTCTGTGTGATTAAAACAAATATCTTTTAAGAGATATATGAGTTAGCTGGGATGGGTTGTGCCTTGCATCACTGGGTCCATGATGTCTATCTTCAATATCAAGAATCATTAAAATGATCTCAATAGCATATGAATTGACCCGGTTTCTGCCTAAGTTGTAAGGAGGGCTTCTTTCTTTACACCCTTTATCTTTACAATTCTTTTTCATTCTTCAACCCCTTCAATGCTTACCAATACGTCATCACTAGCACCTTGTTGTGATTGTTCCAGTGCTAACTTAAGTACTTGGTCGGCATTCAGCTACGTTCACAATCTTTCTCCATCTTTCCTAAGGACTACTATTTCTAGATATGGAATGTCCTTGGGAAGATTCCTCCGGTTCTAGAGAAATCATTGGACTTTAACCTATCCTACCATCCTTATGTCACCACAATCTTCATCGTCGTGAAATAAATGGGTTGCGGGTAAGTATAAATCACCATGAAATCCATTTTGAAGTGCAAATCCATTTTGCTCCCCCTTAACATATGCCACGATATCCGAAAACATTTCGCACATGTCGGGATGAGCTAGCACGTTAAGTCAAACCATTTGTGATTAATCATTTCCCATATTAAATCACATTTTCTCCCCCATATTAAAAATATTAACTCAATCAATGTTTTTAATATCAATTGATTTAATAGCGTTTTAAGAAAATTTGGGAAGAAAAATGCAAATCCAATTATCTTCATGAGTTACACAAGCTCCCCCTCAAATTAATGAGGGTGTGCTGAAACGTAAATTAAATACCTTTTAAACACAAGTGTAAGGTATTTATCACGTGCAAAGATCATATATGATAATGAATTCACAATATTAGCAATTTACGAGGTTGGACCTGAATGATGGAGAACATCATATGAAAGAAGCACATGGTTCTTGTTCACGAATGTTGGTCTTCCTCGTAACTTCTGAAGTTATCTCTTGACTCCATGTGTATGATTGATATCGTTGTCTTAACACCAATATGTGAACTTGGCACTCTCGGCATCAAGGATTCTGAATGCTGGACAATTGCTCCCCCTCAATTGTTGACCCGTGTTCTATTGAAAGAGCTGTAGTCACCGTTTGAGTAGTCGCATCGTCGAGTATGTAGATATCAATTACAACGAACTTTGGATTGTGGAGTTGATAACTTTGGATTCTGAAGTCAAAGCTTTCCGGTGAAATGCTTGACTTCAAAGTGAAAAGCGGGTTACTATCGGAAATAATAGCAAACCATATTGAGCATGTTTTAAATCTTTTAAACTTCTGCTCGAACTTTATTTACAACCCCGTGTCATTATTGAATGACATTTCTAGGTTCGTAAATATTATCGATTCTAGAAGACATGCTCGTTTTATCAAAACGTTTTGAACACACAATTTTGAAAGATTTAGAAAAATCTTTTGAAAAAATTCTTGAAAAATTGTGTTCCAAGTTTTGAAAAACAATTACTTGAGCTTAAGATGTTGAATATCTTACAAAACGAGCTCAAGTCCGAGAAGTTGTAAACTTCCCGTTGTTAAGGATAAGTTACCATCGGCGATAAACTTTCCTTTTATCTAAAGGACGAGTCCTAAGCTGACATTTACTTAGAAGTCGTTTTTCATGAGCTTGAAAACTTTGACTGTTTTAACGGAAAGCTCATGACCGAGAAAGGTTAATTTCTCGTTATGAGGAAAAGTTCTCTTATTTAAAAGATACACTTTCCTTTCTGAGCTTAAAACTTCGAATGTTTTAATACAAGCTCATGACCGAGAAAGATGAATTTCTCGTTAAGAGGATAAGTTATCATAAAAGATAATCTTTCCTTTATTTTAAGTTCGAGTTACAGTCTGACATTTAACTGTAAGTCATTGTGCATGAGCTTAAAACCTTTGAATGTTTTCGATATAAGCTCATGCCCGAGAAAAATTAATTTCTCGTTGTAAGGATAAGTTTATCATCGGCGATAAACTTTCCTGCCTTTGAAGAACGGGTTATAGACTGTCATTTATCTATGAGCCTTAATGCATGAGCTTAAAAACTTGGAATGTTTTTTATATAAGCTCATGCCCGAGAAAAATGAATTTCTCGTTTTTAGGATAAGTTTATCATCGGCGATAAACTTTCCTTTCTTTGATGATCGAGTTATAGTCTGTGATGTGACTATAAGTCCTGTGTAAGCTTTAACCATGAATCCCCTGAGATACTAGTTTCTCTGATATCTGCTTCTTCAGCAACCAACCTCTGAGAGTGTCCTTAGTTGAACGGTATACAATGATTGGACCGCTTCGTTCTTGTGGAACATCAACTTTGGTACCTGCATTCTCATTAGGAGTTTGTATACTTTTGCATGGGTTAGAGATATCTATTTTAGAAGCACGTGGGGGTTCACGATTTTCTTTTCTTGTGTCAGAGGTGGCCTGAGGGGATGATTCACTTGTCTTAGTTGGCAAACGTTTCCTTTTATATAAAATCTTAAGTTCAGGCTTAAGTGATGTATCATCCTTTGCAATTTCCTCCCTAGTAGTCTTCGTAGAATCAGAGACTATCCTAGTTAAAGGGCACTCGTTTCCTACAAGAGTTAAAGTTCTACCAGTGGGGCGCCACATTTTACCAATGGGTTTGATTTTAGCGACCCACTGGGATTTAAGTCTAGCACGGGAGTTCACCTCATTAAGTAGTTTCTTGATACAAGAATCATGATTTGCCGTAAAGACACATTTTCTACATGTTTTACAAGTAGCATATTTAATGTCCGAGTAAGATCTAGAATCCCTAGATGATAGATTGATGCTCCTATGATTGGACATGCTACGGTAAGCAGTGTTGGGTAAACTAGAAGGCATCTGACTAGGTTTGAAATTCCTATCTCTTACTTGTGTCTTTGGCTTAGCTTCCCTTAGACCAAATGTATGGCGAACGTCATTTGAACTAGTTCGAGACGTATTCTTTGGACTATGTCTAGGGAAATGAGAGGCAATCATGTGATTAGGTCTTGCAAAAGCTGTTTTAGTCACATTGGGCCTAGATGGTGGAGTGACTGGTCTAGGAAAGTGAACCAAATCAACTTGGGAGGCAAACCGCGGTCTCGAGGATTGTGGTCGCTCGGATCTAAATGCAGTAGGTTGTCTGACAGTCGGTTGTCTGACAAACTGATTTGTAGGCTGTTTCCCCAAGATTGACGGTTTTTCAAGGTTAGTGCCCACACTAGTTCCTCTATTTTTCCTTAACTCATTTTTCAACGCAGCTATGGCAAAAACCTTTTCTTGAACTTGGGCCTTTAACGTCTCATTTTCTTTCAGCAATTCATCTTGGGATGCCAATTTAGACTCTAGTAACTGAATTTGTTTCAAAAGATTATCCTTTTCAGCTTTAGAATCTGAAACTTTTTGATCCAATTTTCTTTCAAGAACAACGTTAGACTTTTCAAGTTTTTCAAAGTATGTTTCAAATTTGATCGTTTTCTTTAAAAACTCAAGTTTGGCATCCTCAAGATCTTTTGATTGTCGAGCTACGATCGTTTCGAGCTCTTTAATCTTGGAATCAGAATCAGTTAACGAGGCAGTTATAAAGCATTTATCATGATGTTTAGCATTTTGAACACTTTCTCCCCCATTATGACTCTCATCGGATGAATCAGAAGTGGTATTTCTATCACTCTTTTCCATCCCATGTTTGTCATAATTAGGTTCAGAATGCCCAATATGCGGCATGTCATCAGCATATACATCATAAACAACATTACATTGTACCATGTTTGCCGGCTCTTCGTCATAAACGGGTAAGGTGTCATCAAGAGAGATCTCGTGAACATTCCATGACGTGCCACTGGTATCATGTTGTCCTCCTGATTCCGTGCTCTTGCCATCGTTAGGCTCAAAGTTTTCAATCGTATGACCAGTTTCCTCTTGCATCGAAGAGACTTGCACTCCATTATCATACCCTTGCTGAAGTCGAGATCTTTCATAAATAGAAGACGAGACCGATGACATGAGTTTCAAAATCGTATCACGGAAAACTCGAAGCTCGGTATGTGTATCTCGAAGAAATGATTGGCAAATCACTGAACTTTCAGGCTTGATGATATTGAATTGGAGGAAAGGCGTGAGGTGTGTCACAAGAGCCTTATATGCAAGTGTCGATGCAGAGTGATTAAAGTTGTTATGGTTGAGTTGCTCGGCGAGTTGGGTCAAAGTGGTGAAAATTGAGTCGATGAATATATGACGATCTTGTCCAAAGATGGTCGCAAATTCGCTCCCTCCTTGAATCCTCGAAAGAGTGACAAGATGAGACTGAAGCATTTGAAATGGAGTGATGCCACTTTTTCTAACTTTGTTTTGCATTGAATGCGATTCTCCCTCTTGAAATGTCGAACTCAACGAATCCATTGAATGTCGATAAAAAAAATAATTGTGAATGTAGTAGTATTCGGAATTTAACAATTCGGGAAAAAACGAAAGACCCGTAAATAACACTTAAAATTCCTCGATGGATGATATAAATCTTTTCTCGGCTCAAAAATTTCTTGGACGGCTTAAACTTTGATAAATTAAAACGGAGTCCAAATCAAAGTCGTCTCACTCCAAAAAAAAAAAAAAAAAACCCGTAACCTAATTAACCTAACCTTTGGTTAATATAGTGATCGACCCGACAAATAACCAAATAGGTAACCAATGAGAAATAATACTTTGATAAAAAAAAAGTTAAATAATTTGCAAAATTTCCAAAACAAAAATGAAGTTAACAAATTTGCAAATTTAGAAGTTTAAATATTTTGGAAATACATTGTAATATTTTGGAAGTTAAATTTAGATTTGGCAGGTTAATAATATTCCTTGATAAACATGGCGTGTGAAACGAAATACATTGGTTTCTCCGTCTTAAAGTATCATTGATAATGTGGCGTGTGAAACAAAACGTGGCCAGCTTCTACCCATATAATCTTCTTGTTTCCTCCGCCCAAAAATTAATATATAAGAACACAACTCCTAAAAACTATAACAGATTAAATCTCTCGTCTCTTTCTTAACTTCGTCTCTCTCTTCTTCTCTCACACAGAAAAACTATTAACTCAAATCTCCTCAATTATCACAAAAAAATGATCCTCTCAATCAATTTTTTGCATTGTATCCTCCGCCTATTTCTTTTACCAATCTCAGCCAAATCAATCCATCTTATACAAATCAAAATCCTTTACACTCAAAATATTTTACCGACTAATCTCTTTAATCAAATCAAACCACAATATCCATGAACAGAGAATCAATCTTCGATGATTTTGGTTATGAGACCAGTCAATATACGAGAGGACGAATGCTACAAGATCTTTAATAGGTCTCGGGTAGGTTTTATGATTGCTTAATTTCGTTTTCTGTTTGAGTCTTGGATCAATGAATCTTTTGAATAAAAGTGAGATCGAGAGTTTTTGTGAGATCGAGTCAGTTGGAGTCAGGTCTTGATGTCCGAGTCTCTTGGTGATGGGTTTTATATAAAAAAAACATAAATCAGTTTTATAAAAAGACGATGAGTGGGAGTCGAGTGAGTTTGTGTTCGAGAGAATTTGTGTTTGATGTGTGGGTTCAAGTCTTGAAACGTGATTATGTGCGTCGGTTTGAGAGTAGGCGAGAACCAAAAGTGTGAGTTATTGTTGATATTTGTTTGAACGAGGGTGGTGTTGATGTGAGTGAGGGGTTCGAGAGTGTTAAGAGTCAAGGGTGGGTTTGGTTTTTGGAAAAAGAAAAAAAAATGCAGACTTGAATCAACCAGAGGGTGTGGGTTTTGTGTGAGTCCTTGAGTCCTTGTTGTTAGAATAGTCTATTAGGAAAGTCTATCCGAATAGTCAAGAGTTTGTCAATTCCGAATAGTCTATTCGGAAAGCCTATTCGGAAAACCGTCTATTCGGAAAACCTATGCGGAAAGTCTATGCGGAAAGTCTATGCGGAAAGTCTATGCGGAAAGTCCATGCGGAAAGTCCATGCGGAAAGACGGAAAACTGATACGAAAACTGATACGAAAACTGATAGCTTTGGATATGTTTGGACAGTTTGGACTGTAGACAGTTTTGACAGATTGGATTGGACTGGTATGAAAAGAAGAAGAAAAAACTGATTAAAAAATTGTGATTAAAAAACTGATCTAAAAAAAAACAAAACGGATTATTTTTATAAAAAGTTTGATAAAAAATACTGATTGGACAAGAACTGATGATTTAATAATAAAAAAATAAAAAAATTGATACGCAAACTGATAGAAAAATAAAATAAATAATAAAAAAAATAAAAATTGATAAAACAATAGATGAAAATGATTATAAAAAAAATGAGTTGTTATATAAAAAAATGATTTTTATAAAAGATTATAAAAGAGACAAAGTGATTTAGAAAGAAAGGGTTTTTATTATAAAATCAATAGATAAAAAAAACGCAAATCTTAAGATTTAACCATGGCTCTGATACCAATTGTAGGTCTACGGTATCTAAGGATTTGGTAAACTATGGATTAGATCTATTGATAAGAATGGATGAAGGAGGAAGATGGGGAAGAAGGAGATGAGGTGTAGAGAGAGAAAGGAGAGAAAAGAAAAGTAGAGAGAGAAAGAGAAAATTTATTAAATGAAAGTTGTGAAATGAAAAGAACCACCCCTCCTAACATGCTAGGAGGGGTATATATAGCCCACCCTACATGTGGGCTATATGGGCTATACTTGGATCACGAGCCTAATACATTAATATATCGTTGGAGCGACCGATCCTTCATAAATACGTAAAAACGTATTTCCAACAACCCCTATGGCCTCGGATACGAAACTCACCGTAGATGATGATTGTGAGTCGGTAGACAACACCAAATATAGAGGTATGATTGGTAGTTTGTTGTACCTAACATCAAATCGAACGGATATCATGTTTAGTGTTTGCCCTTGTGCTCGCTTCCAAGAGGCTCCCAAAACCTCTCACCTTGAAGCGGTTAAGCGTATCTTCTGATACATTAAAGGCACTATACATTTAGGATTATGGTATCCTAAAGGGACCGACGTAGAAACCATAGTATGCGCGGACTCGGATCATGCGGGAGACAATATGGACCGAAAAAGCACTAGTGGAGTTTGTACCTTCATGGGTTGTTGTTTAACTTTTTGGTTCTCCAAGAAACAAACCGCTCTTGCTATATCCACCACGGAAGCCGAGTATGTGAGTGCCGGTAAAGCTTGTCAACAAGCTCTATGGATGAAGCAAGCGCTTATTGATTACAGGATTTCACTTAATGATGTTCCCATCATGTGTGATAATAAGGGTGCAATAGACCTTAGCAAAAATCCCGTGCAACACTCGCGAACTAAGTACATAGAGATTCGCCACCATTTCCTTAGGGATAATGTTCAAAAGGGGAACGTTTCAATTGAGAAGGTGCCCTCGGTAGAAAACTTAGCCGACATCTTCACTAAGCCACTTAAGAGGGAACCTTTTAATTACTTGCGTCTAGGTCTAGGTTTAATGGGACATATTCCTTAATTGCGCTTTTCATTAATCGAGTCTTTCTCTCTTTTTAGTCTTTTCATTTTCTTTGAGTCATTGAGTCTCTTAAACTCTTATTGAAAAAATCCTCTTATCTTTTTCAAAGCACTCAAAGTTCTTTCGAAAATGGTCGAGAAATGTTTTTGCATTGTTAATTCAATCTAAAAATGTTTTTTCATAGCTTCTTGCTATTGACATCGAGCATACATTACTCATATGTATGGGTCTCTCAAATATAGCAAGAACAATAATGAAATATGGAAGATCATTGTGTCATGACCATGTGTCTCTATGATTAGTTAGACTAGAAAATCAAGATTTGTTGAATTAGAAAATTCCGCTCACCCACCAAAAACAGCTCTCTGTGGGTGGTTCCCTAAATATCCCGCGGATCCATATATATATGGAACCGCAGGTGGGGATAAGGAACCGCATACAGAACCCTTAAATTTTGAGTTTTCTGTAACTCCAAATTTGCTCCAACACCTTTTGGAATCTTTGGTTCAAACCTTTGACCATCCGAAAAGTGTCTTATGCTTTCTCTATTTAACCTAAAGTATTTTGCATCCTTTCTCATATCAACATGTCTTATTCACCAAATGAAAGCCTTGATTCTCCTCCATTTTCTTCAATCTCTTTTAATCCAAATTCACCAAAGAACACTCAAAATCATATTTCTTATTCTTCTAAGAGTATTGATTGTGGAACTTCTTCTCTTCTACCAGTAGCCTTTTGTGTTCTTCCTCCCTCACATGATAATGTCATGCATCATGGAAGATATTGTCATTGTTGTTAATATCAACATCTTGCTATGGCTCACATCTATGAGGAATTAAATTACATCAAGAGTCTCCTAGTCAAACCTCCTATTCACTATGACTATGAGATCACCACCAAGACACCACCACCTACTTCCGCCACCACTTTGTCTTTCATGTAAGCATATGGATTGCTTATCTCCAAGACATCTACTTAAAGAAAATCTTTAAGTTCTAGTTTAACTAGGATTAGATTTATGCTTTTATTTTGGCTTGTTTTCTTTCTCATAAAACTTTGTATAATTTATTTCCTTGTATCTTTATTTCATGTTTTCTTTTAACATGACTTATCTTGGATCTTAGTTATCTACTCTTTTCTTATCTTATTTTTCTTTTTAAGTGACCTTTGCTATATCTTGTTGGGTGTTTCTTTTCTTCTACTAACCCTTCCATGTAGCTTGTCACAATAGCTCGATTCCTTGGTGCCCCAAGCAAGGGGGGGAAGCACCAATGAGGAGCACTTGTAAAGTCCGATTCTTTTCTTCCTTAAAAACTTTTGCATCCTTTTTGCTTCGACAAGGGGGAGAAATGAAATAAACTCGTATTCGAAAATCTTGTTTTTCATATGATTGAGTTTATGTGTTGTCGAAATCAAAAAAGAGGAGATTTTTAATGCAATGATGCTAAAAACGTTACTTGCATATTTCGATCTCGCTTTGTTCTGATTACGACAAAATATAAAGACAAGCATTTCCGAAAACAACGAAAAACGAATTCTTGAGTTCAAGTATTTTTTTCATTTCAACTATTATCACTTAAAGTATGAACAAACAAGTTTTCATCTTAATTAAGTGATCAAAGATTTAAGTTTTCTTTAAACTCACCTTTTATTATGTAACAACCTAATTTCAATAGTTTTAATTAAATATGTATAATATTTATCTTAAATTATTAGATAAGTCTTTCTGTGAGTATCTATAAATAAAAAGGACTCAGAACGCAAATAGTTAACAAAAAGGATTAACTATGCAACGATTTAATGACAGGGACTAACGGTGCATTTCACATTTATAGAATGTAATTACATGATTAATTATGTCTAGATAAGTCAAAACTCCAGAAATCTTATCATAACACATGTGTTACGCTATGTGTTTGCCTAGAAAGAATGGAGGGAAAAGTAAGAATGCTTAAACATGAAGAAATCATTGATATGATGATTTGAGGCGATTTTGATGATACACCATGATTGTTACAAGATGTATTAGGCTTACTTATCATGTCCCATATCAAGGTAAATGTTTATACAAGTTTATGTTTCATGATTATGATTATGGTAGAAATTTGGAGATTTTGATGTTAAAGCATGTAAAGGTAATTTTAGTCAGTCACATGATGTTACAGACATGTTTTATAATCAAAGGGAAATTTAGCATGTTTTTGTGATAAAGTGATTATGTTACAGAATATGAAGTTATTGGCTAGAAACCATTAGTAGTTTATGCATATAATGATAATAGGAATAATTTTTAGTTTGTAAAGGGGTGTTTGGCACAAGGCCATATTAATGAATTGAGATATGATTCATATGTTCATAATGTTAAAAATAATCCTAAACATGTTTAGCGAGCTGAGTTATGATTATTAAAGTGATAAGACATTGGTTCAGGTCGAGTTTTGGTCATTTTTGGTTAAATACAAAAACGGAACAGCATGTTATGCAGAAATTTGTATCAGATTTGAAAATTCATAGAAAATCAAACGTAACTCGGTTGGAGGTTTGCCATACATTTTCGGAAAGGCAAACGAGTCTACTTTTTGATGAAATTGGTTTCAAGTCCCAAGTCCATGTTTAATTGTGTCAGATCTGCAGTTTACAGCAGACTGTCTGAAAATCAGCAAACACCTCTTTTGCATAATGTTAGTGATATTGATATAAGTTATGTGTAAGGATGTTATAGCAAGTTCTATTGACCAAATAATGATATATTTATGTGTTTAGGTGATCACGTAAGTCCATGAATGTCCGAGGAGTGCCCAAGCCAAACGAGGTGAGCAACGGTTTAATTAAGCTTCGTATATAGAAGCAATTCATGTTTAGTTCAAGATGCTAGTAAATTAAGGGCGTTTATTATATCTATATACCTTGTTATGTCGCGAGTAATATGAAAGATGTATACATGTGACCTTAGTGGTCAAATATTCAAGTCAAGTAACATGTTGACCCATGTGGTCATAAATAGCATCATGTTGACCCATGTGGTCATAAATAGTATCACGTTGACCCGTGTGGTCATATCTAGTATCATGTTGACCCATGTGGTCATAATTAGTATCATGTTGACCCGCGTGGTCATATCTAGTATCATGTTAACCCATATGGTCATAAATAGTATCATGTTGACCCGTGTGGTCATATCTAGTATCATGTTGACCCATGTGGTCATAATTAGTATCATGTTGATCCGTGTGGTCATATCTAGCATCATGTTGACCCATATGGTCATAAATAGTATCACGTTGACCCGTGTGGTCATATCTAGTATCATGTTGACCCATGTGGTCATAATTAGTATCATGTTGACCAGTGTGGTCATATTTTGTATCATGTTGACTCGTGTGGTCATATATAGTATCATGTGAACCCGTGTGATCATATCTAGTATTGTTTTGACCTGTGTGGTCATAATCACTATCATGTTGACCCGTGTGGTCATAAGCACTATCATGTTGACCCGTGTGGTCATAATCACTATCATGGTGACCCGTGCGATCATCTTTTGTATCATTTTAGCCTGTGTGGTCATCTTTTAGTATCACGTGATCTACGTGGACCTAGTCATACTTAGTATTATGTCATAGGTGAACTTTACTATCATGTTATAACATACTTTTAATACTAAACCAGTTATGTGATGTAGTTATGCGATTTGTTATACGCGCTTAGCCAGTTTAATGTGCCTTACGCTGTCAGTCAATGCTACTTAGTCAGTCAGTATTGTGCTTGTACACTTAGTCAGTCAGTATTGTGCTTTATGCACAAGTATTGCGCTTATGCACTCAGTCAGTATTGTGCTTTGTACACTCAGTAAGTGTTGTGCTTTATGCACTTAGACGGTATTGTATTTCTGCATTAAGACGGTATTATTCTTAGCCACTCAGACGGTGTTATACTTATGCATCCAGACAGTATTGTGCTTATGCATTCAGACATCAGCCAAGGCAATATTGTGCTTATGTACTCAGACGGTATTGTGCTTTATGCACTCTTGTGCCTACGCTCATAGTGAGTGCGCAATCCGTACTCATGTTAGTTCCGCACTTATGCACTCAGTAATAGTTCATGTAGTCAGACTAGTATTATATGTACTCATTCAGCATCATGCTGCATACATGTTTTAATAGTGAGTTCGATATATAGTTGAAAGCAGATGTTTAATTAATTTCAGATATAGCCTTAGATACAGAATCATGCTTATGCACCCATGTAGTAACTTAGATTGCACCCATACAAGAAAGATCCATTTTTAGTGGAGATACAAATAGACTCTAACTCGATTATTAGTTCGATTCAGAACTGACCAATCATTCAGTCACTCCCACATTAATAGAGTCGCAATTTCTGACCTACTTTAGATCGCGTCTCTGGTTCAGACTTAGATCCGTTTACTCATTAAGTCATCATGACTTACCGTTCTCGGTTTCATGCTTTGCAGGTGAGGTTATTTAGATGTTAGGGCTTGCAGATTATGAAGATGATATGAGGGGACATCAATGCTCATGTTCAAAGGTTACGAGCATCGCAACCACTTCTTTGTTATTCAGCTTGTTAACGCCTCAAATTATAATACAAGTCCTTTTAAAGTAAAATTTGTATTATTCGAGTTTTAGTGTCAAGTTGAATGATTCAGAGCATGTTATTTAATTATGGGTCAAAACAAGGGTGTTTGGTTAACACCACACTCGTAGTATCTACACTTATACTTTTAAAACTCATGTACAATGTTAATGTATTATGTTAATGAAATGGATAAAAAAAACTTGCGAGTCCGGGCGTTTCAAGTTGGTATCAGAGCGATGGTTTGAGAGATCTAAGTATCTACCATTAGTATACCATTAGTAATGGATGCTTAGACTTAAACCGTTTGCTCGATATTTGCATATAGAATCAGTTGCATCGCATATTTGCATGTTTACCACTATATTATTCATGTTTATCACATATGAGTACACGTTTAGCGATGCATACAAGATTATATATGTGAATCGTGTATGGTCATGTAGTACATAGCATGTTTACACACGATAATGATTAGATCGTGAATCAGATATTCATGATATAGGAAGCATATAGAATCAGTATGCGTTGATAGCATAAAAGCATCATGTAGTTAGCATTCAGATGAGATGAGATTATGTGCGTATTATATACGCTTTAGTTTTGCAACTTGGGGTAGATATAATCTCAATGATTTTAAGGTTATATGATGTGATTATTATGACGCCTGATCAACGTAGTAATATTTACATGATATGACACGAAGTCATTCAGATTATGAGATGTCGTGGGACGCCTATTAGAGCGGTTGTATGTTAAATGTTTATATGTATCATTGTAACTATGAATGCTAGTTCTCAGATTATGATATAGAAATAAAGAAGAAGACAAGCATATAAAGGGTACTCAGACTCAAACCATAGTATATATTGACCTTTGAGTTTATGCTTTAGGTGCAATAATGAATTATGATTATGTTTAGCATATTAGAATGCGTTAAAAGTATAAATGCATGATTGGATGTGCTTAGATAGCAGAATGATGAAACTAGAAGCCGTTCAAGTTATACTTTATGTATATTATGCCACGATTACATCGTCGCTTAGTAAGCGAAAAAAATTAGAATGCACGAGGTCAGGTATATTATTGGGCCATGTTTAGCATGTGAAGTATATAATGAGGATCATAAATTATGAATAGAAATGTATACATAGTTACACAATAGCGTGCCTTACGAATAACACTAGAACTTTATAAATATAATATCATGTTTAATGCAGAATGTATATTATGCTATGATTAGCATTCATGTTATCTCACCAGTAGTGCGTGATTAGAAACAGATAAATTAATAGAAACGTAGTGATAAGAGATTAGCATTAACTTGATAGTAGAAACATACATAATTTTGTTGTTTTAGTTGTGATCCGAGATAGAATATAGAGCAATATAGGCATGCTTATGTGATTCAAATATTATGACGCCTGGCCGATGCGATAATAGTTACATCATATAAAATTGATTTATTGGATATAGGATGTCTCGAGAAATTTCTAGAAGAATAAGGGTAGATGAGACCGAATCTTAGCAAGATAGCATGATGTTTTAGTTATAAATAGGATGAGAAAGTGTGATACCATGAGTAATGTGCACGAATAAATCAATTACAGGTCATATCAGTCTCGATGTCGAGATTCAGACAGTTGTAACTAGATTTTAGCATTTAGATCGATACGAGTGGAATTGAATAGTCAGAACAATTCTAATATTACTAAGGTTAAGTATTTCATAATAATATAGATTAGCATGACGACTCAAATTCAAAGTGCATGAAAGTAGCAGCATGTAATCAGCTAAGAAATGTTCCTTAGAATATGAATGATACATGTACACATAGAAGAAAGGTTACTGAACCAAGCCAAATAGAAAAACTGCTTAGAAATACCTTATAGGTATAAGGTTTGCAACCGATAGTGACACATAGCAATTTTCTGGAAAATTAAAACCCAAAATGAGTAATGCCACGTAAAATTAGAAAACACAAGGGTAAGTCTAATGATAATAGTTTGAATATGAAAAAGGAATGCCAGAAGTAAGTCTAAGTGGGGGAGACATAATCACTTAGATCGACAACATGCTGGAATCAGAAGTAATTCGTGAGGACACAAATAGTTTAAGTAGGGGAGAGTTGTAACAACCTAATTTCAATAGTTTTAGTTAAATATGTATAATATTTCTTTTAAATTATTAGATAAGTCTTTTTGTGAGTATCTATAAATAAAAAGAACGCATAACGTAAATAGTTAACAAAAAAGATTAACTATGTAAACGATTTAATGACAGGGACTAGCGGTGCAAATTTCACATTTATGGAATGTAATTACATGATTAACCTTATGTCTAGATAATTCAAAACTCCAGAAATCTTATCATAACACACGTGTTACGCTATGTGTTTGCCTAGAAAGAATGGAGGGAAAAGTAAGAATGCTTAAACATGAAGAAATCATTGATATGATGATTAAAGGAGATTTTGATGATAGACCATGATTGTTACAAGATGTATTAGGCTTACTTATCAAGTCCCATATCAAGGTAAATGTTTATACAAGTTTATGTTTCATGATTATGATAATGGTAGAAATTTGGAGATTTTGATGTTAAAGCATGTAAAAGGTAATGAGGGAAATGCATGTTTGCTCCCTGTGGTTTGTCCAAAATGTAGGCGCACTCCCCGAATTTACGAAAGTGCATTTAAGCTCCCCAACATTTATGATAAGTAAGCAGGCGGCCTCCCCAGTGTTATCTTTGACCAGTTAAGTTATTTCCATCAGGGGCAAGACCGTCTTTTTCCTCATTAAATATTGTTAAACACTTTTCCCATCATTCCTATAAGAACACTCGATCCAAACGTTTATTTCCAGAAATCCCCCCTTTTCTCTCATAAACCCTAATTTTTTTTATACACATCTAAAAACATTGTCCAAAAATGAATTGTTTTTGTGGTAATCGAAGCATTGCCCGTGCGTCATGGACTGATACAAATCCAGGATGTCGGTTTCGTTCTTGTTCAACATCACATTGTCCTTTTTTCAGTTGGGTCGATCCTCCAATGTGTGCTCGTGCAGTTGCTATCATCCCTGGATTATTAAGAGCTAGAAACGTGATGGAAAATGATATGGAGGTTGTTGTTGCTGCAAACCGAAGACTCAAGAAACTCCTCATGATTAGTTGGTTGTTCTTTTTGGTTTGGTTTTTATTTTGAATGTAATTTGGAATGTTAATGTTATTGAACTTCGAATTGACCAGTTAATTATGTAATGGTCATTTCATTTTCCAGTTTCTAATGAAGTTCTATTAAAGTTCTATGATGTTGTTCATAACATTAGCTAATGTATTCATTCATTCATAGAAAAACGATTACATGAAGTCCCAAAACAGAACACATTAGCATACATCAAAGAAAAACATAAGCATAAAGAAAAACATAAGCACTTAAAACCATCATAGCCTTTTAGATTTTGCCCTTTCCCTTGTCTTTGTCATTGTTGTTGATGTTCATAGGCCTCTTCCTTAGTTTGTCTTCAATGGAAGAGCAAGTCCTTTGACTTGGAAGTCCCAGCACGACCCCAGTTATAGGTACAAGGCTTTTGGTGATTGGTTTTGATGAGGTACTTTTGGAAACAGGTATATACTTAGCAGCAGGAATGGATTTGCTAGTAGTTGTTACTAGCTTAGATGATTCACCTTGATTGTCAATGTCTTGTATGCCTTCTGCACTAGAGTCACTAGAATGAATGGACAGTTCCTACCAATATTCATCATCAAGATACTCAAAGTAGTCAACATATCCATAGTCTGCTACATCTTCATCTGAAACATTGTCATCCTTAAAGAGTTTGGCAAGACTTTTTGGTACAACAGGTCTGGGTCTTTGCGGTGATCCAAAGGGTGGGAGGTTTGCCATGGATAGAGAAGGTTTATTGAAATGTAGTAACTGAAATGCATGCTAATCAGTCCTATTTAACAAGTGTGGTAAGTGAGGAAGTAATTGAGTGAATTAACTCCATATCTTCAACTACTTAGTCAGTAACATAAATGGGTCAAACCCTATGGCAAGACCAATGTGGACACAATTTACAATGGGTCAAAAGGCAAGGGATAGAAATTGCAGCATGTTATTGACCAAAATAAACATGTGAAATAAGATTACTAACATTAGTCTTACAAACATTAGTCTTACAGAAATTGAAGCAACATTTTGTTCTTGCAGAATTCATAGGAACATAATCCATAGAAACATTGCAGAATTCAAACTAGAAACATAATCCATAAAACATAACAGTAACAGAAAATATCCATAGAAACATTAGAGAAAACAAACATCAAAGTCTTCTTGCACTACTTTTAGTCCTGTTCCCTGAAGAAGGTTGCTGTGAAGTCATAGGTGCTGCTTGTGAACTGTTACCAACACTTGCACCACTTATCTTCTTTTTTCCTGCAGCACCTTGTGAACTGTTACCAGCAACACTTGCTTTTCTTTTCTTCCTTTTTCCTGCAGCAGCTTGTGAAATTGAACCTCCAGCTTGTGAACTTGCACCTCCAGCTTGTGAACTTGGACCTCCAGCTTGTGAACTTGGAAATCCAGCTTGTGAACTTGGAACTCCAGCTTGTGAACTTGGAACTCCAGCTTGTGAACTTTGACCTCCAACTTGTGAAGTTTGACCTTGAGCTTGTGAAGTTTGACCCCCAGCTTGTGAACTTTGACCTTGAGCTTGTGAACTTTGACCTACATTTGCTTGTGAAGGCTGACCTTGAGCTTGTGAATTTGTGCATCCCCTTCTATTATGACCTACACCAAGAGAAATGGTACAAGTAACCCTTTTGCCTTTTCGAGTCAGCTTACCTCCTTTGACCATATCAATCTCACCTTTGCTCTTCTTCCTTGATTTTGGTGGCCTTCCAATTTGGGGGTGGATTTTGGGTGGTAACAATGTTGTTGGACAGTCAAACTTATCCCACATTTTCCTTCCATTAAATGGATTTATCTTATGAGAGTATACATTCTTCCAAGTTTGAAGCTTATAGGATTCATGTACCCAATCTTTAGGAATACCAACTTTATAACCATTATCTACCATATCATAAATGGCAGCAATGGCATGCTTGCAAGGTATTCCAGATATTTCCCACCTTCTACAACTACAAGTCTTTTGAACCAAATTAACCACATATTGTTCCTGATTTGGGCCTGTGACTGGACCTTTAACCTGATACAACTCTGGCCCATTCCAATCAACAGTACATTGTGTGGCAGCTAACTTAATCTTCTCAAAAACCTTACTTATTGTTGGAAATACGTTTTTACGTATTTAGAAAGGATCGGTCACTCCAATGATATTGGGCTCGTGATCCAATATAGCCCATATAGCCCACATGTAGGGTGGGCTATATAAACCCCCCTCCTAGCATGTTAGGAGGGGTTGTTGGTTCACTTCCATTCATTCTATAATCACATTTCATCTTTTCTTCATCCTCTCCTTTCTCTCTCTTCTTTCTCTCTCTAAGTTTATCATTTCTCCATCCATATCAATAGGTAAATCCAACAATAGCTAAATCCTTAGAAAACATCGATCCTACAATTGGTATCAAGAGCATGGTTGATTCTTTGGATTAGCACGTTTTATTTATTGATTTGGTGGTAAAATTTCTTTCCTTTACATATTTTTTCTTTCTTTCGTCTATTTTTATCCACTTTGTTATTCTTTGTCTCGTTTTATCTTTTAATTTGGTAATCTTCGATAAAAGTTTTATCCGATCTTTCGTCCAAAAAATTTCTTTCACTTTTCTCCACTTTTAAATTTTTAATCCATATCTTTATCTATTCTTATCAATTTTCTATGAAAAGTTCCTGTTTTGTCTATTTTTGAATTCGGTCACGATTTTATTTTGTCCTTATTTTACAAATTTTTTTTTTAGTTTGTTCCAATCAGTTATTGTCTCTGTTTCTGTCTCAAAAGGGTTTAACATTCCGATGCATCACATTCTCATATTCCGATAGAAAGTCGCCTTATTCCGATCATAATATCACCAGGTTTGTACTTTGACATATCGATCGCAATAACCCTCGGGTTCTACTTTGCGATCAAGTTATTCAGTTTATCTTATTCCGACGTGGGTTGCGATTGCCTTTTGCGATCGTGTTTGCGACGGATTTAAGAACTATAGAAACGAAACTCTGCCAAAAAAATTTCCACATTGCGATGGTGAATTTTTTGTGATATTGCGATGAAAAAGTTTGGATATTGCGATGGATCTTTATTAATATTGTGATGAAATTTTTTACTATTGCGATGAAAGTTTGATGAAAACATTTGAGGTGACTCAAGACCAAAACAAGACTCGACTCTCCCCTCGTCTCACTAGAACAACATACACTCGCGACACCCTCACCTCTCGTCCAACAAAGACCCTCACCTCTCGTCTGAACAAACCCACAGGACTCACTCACCCTCGACTCCGACTCACACTCGACTTTGACCCTTATCCACACACGACTCGACTCCCTTACCTCTCGAACTCACAAGACCCTCGAACAACAAACTCTCCCCACACCTGCTACATCGTCTCATCACGACTCCAATACAACAAGACCAACAACACCCTCGTTTACAAACAAACACCCTCGTTTACAACAAGACCCATAAACCAAACAATCCAAACCCATATATTTTTTAACAGTTAAGATTTTATTAAATTGAAAAATCTGTTTTGGTCTTAGTTTATTAAACACTAAGCCATCCCAACACTAATCTTACTGTTATATCAATTCTGATCTCTGACCCTGTTAGTGTTCCGACTTGCATGTCGAGATCTTTGATGATCTTACACTTAACAGTTCATCATCATTGATCAGTTAGTTTATCTGTACAATCATACTTAACCGCAACCTTCTCAAATCTTGCAGCCACCATCATCAAACCAACACCATCATCATGCATCATAGATCTCAGTCTCGGATTGGTTAAATCGTTTCTTCTTTAAAAAGATTTTTGCGAGTAACATCTCATGTCATCATAGATCTTGATCGGGTGTACCATTTTAAAAAGATTTTTTTTCTTTCGCAGTTATTCACTGATCTATAACAACTAACAATATACATGTGGGTTATGACTCGCGGGTTATAATCTTCAACATAGAATAGATGATCTGGGGTTTAATTTGGGGATTGAGATTCGGTTGAAAGATGATGAGGGTAGACAGAACTTGTGTAGATTGAATATGGGGGCGGATATACCAAGAGAAGGGATTTAGGTTTGGTAGAGAAGTGAGATTAGGAGATACTATGAGATAAATTAGGGTAGAATTGTGTGAGGTATTTAAGAGTTGACTGGGTATTGGGTTAACACACGTTAGGACACACGTATAAACGATATTGACTGTCAAAGATGACGTGTGTGAGTGGGGCAATTCCATAGCATACTCACAACTACGATTTTTATTTAAAATATTTTATGTGATTTGCTAATTATTATTATTATTTTATTTTATTTTATTTTATTTTATTTTATTTTATTTTATTTTATTTTATTTTTTTTTTGTGTGTGTTGGGCTGATTCTCACTTTTGGTGCTAAATTTTATCTTCTTTTACACAAGTTTATTTTCAAACTTTGTGTTAAAAAAAAAAAAAAATTCACATACTTTTTGTTGAGACTAAAAGACAAGACAACGAGACGAGACAACGTGATGAGATTTAATTGACGAGACCAAGAAAAATTGGATATAAATTGTCGGGTCGTTCACTATATTAACCAAAGATCTTTCGTTGGTTCTGTCAAATCCCGTGAATCTCATTTTTTTTGGTATCTCCACGTTCTGTCAAATATAGCATTGGTCTTTCGACAATTAATCACGATTTTTTTTTTTCATCATAATTCAATGGAGTCTTTGAATTCGAAATTTCATGAGGGAGAACTGCAACACATGCAACTCAAAGAGATCAAATTGCGTCAAAAGACATTGGAAATCTTTCACAAGCTCAAGACACATCTTGCACTTCTTTATCCGCACAACATGCCTGAACTTCCAGCCACGGTTCAAATATTCTTTGGCAAAATGGATAATTTTAAAGAGAAGATTTTCAATAATTTGGATGAGTTACGGTTGCAACTTGAAAAGGAAAATCTTCATGAGGTTAAAGTAAAGATATGTCTAGAACTCCTTCGCACTCAGTTTAAGGATTTCTTTGCCTCAACAATGGTACCTCCTTATGATTATTCGACTCAAATCCTTCACCAGCTTTTCAACGCGTATACGGGTTGGCAGACTGAAACCTTTAGAAGTGGTTTACTCAATTACATCCATATAGTTGAGAAGTGTATTGAGGTCAGGTTAGTTAATTACAACGAGATACGTTTGAAAGAGGGTCGGATTCAAAGCATCAAGGAGTCGTCTAAATCATTGCATGCAACAATACCTCATGAACATGAGAGAGAGACACGCTTCACGCTATCGTCAACAGATGATCAGATAAGCAATGATAAGGAATCAGGAGGAACGCATGAATCGAGCAGCAAGTCACAAGCACCAACTGTTCAGGTGCCAAGTTTCAACAATATACAGCATGTTGAGCATTCTGAACCTAATTATGCCAAACATGGGATGGAAAAGAGTGATAGCGATACCAGTTCTGATTCATCCGATGTCAGTCATAATGGGGGAGAAAGTGTTCAAAATGCTAAACATCATGATAAGTGTCTTATGACTGCTTCGTTAAATAATTCTGATTCTAGGATTAAAGAGCTTGAAACGATTGTAGCTCAGCAATCCAAAGAACTTGAGGATGCCAAAATTGAATTTTCAAAGAAAACGGAGAAATTTGAAACATATTTTGAAAAACTTGAAAAGTCAAACGTTGTTCTTGAACGAAAATTGGATCAAACTGTTCTAGATTCTAAAGCTGAAAAGGATAATTTTTTGAAACAAATTATGTTGCTTGAATCTAAATTGGCATCCCAAGATAACTTGCTCAAAGAGAATGAGACTTTAAAGGCTCAAGTACAGGAAAAGGTCTTTGCTATAGCTGCATTGAAAAACGAATTGAGGAAAATTAAAGGCCCTAGTGTGGACACTAAGCTTGAAAAACCATCAATCTTGGGGAAACCGCCTACAAATCAGTTCGTCAGACAACCGTTTGTCAGACAACCTACTGCATTTAGATCCGAGCGACCACAATCCTCGAGACCACGGTTTGCCTCCCAAGTTGATTTGGTTCATTTTCCTAGACCCGTCACTCCACCATCTAGGCCCAATGTGACTAAAACATCTTTTGCAAGACCTAATCAGATGATTGCCCCTAATTTCCCTAGACATAGTCCAAAGAATACGTCTGGAACTAGTTCAAATGACGTTCGCCATACTTTTGGTCTAAGGGAAGCTAAGCAAAAGACACAAGTAAGAGATAGGAATTTCAAACCTAGTCAGATGCCTTCTAGTTTACCTAACACTGCTAACCGTAGCATGTCACATCCTAGGAGCATCAATTAATCATCTAGGAATTCTAGATCTTACTCGGACATTAAATATGCTACTTGTAAAACATGTAGAAAATGTGTCTTTATGGCAAATCATGATTCTTGTATCAAGAAACTACTTAATGAGGTAAACTCCCGTGCTAGACTTAAATCCCAGTGGGTTGCCAAAATCAAACCCATTGGTAAAATGTGGCGCCCCACTGGTAGAACTTTCACTCTTGTAGAAAACGAGTGCCCTTTAACTAGGATAGTCTCCGATTCTATTAAGAATACTAGGGAGGAAATTGAAAAGGAGGATACATCACTTAAGCCTGAACTTAAGGTTATCTATAAAAGGAAACGTTTACCAGCTAAGACAAGTGAATCATCTCCTCAGGTCACCTCTAGCACAAGAAAAGAAAACTGTGAACCCCCACTTGCTTCTAAGATAGATATCGCTAACCCGTATCAAAGCATGCAAATTCCAAATGAGAATGCAGGTACCAAAGAGGATGTTCCAAAAGAACAAAGCGGTCCAATCATTGTATACCATTCCATTAAGGACACTCTCAGAGTTTGGTTGCTAAAGAAGCTGATATCTAAGAAACAAGTGTCTCAGGGGATTTCCAGTTAAGCTTACAGTGTAAAGGACTTACAGTCAAATAACAGACTGTAACTCGCTCTCAAAAGACAGGAAAGTTCATCCCGATGATGACTTATCCTCAAAAACGAGAAATTAAATTTTCTCGGACACGAGCTTACATTTAAAACTATTCAAGGGTTTTAAGCTCGTGTAAAGGACTTATAGTCGCATCACAGACTATAACTCGCTCTTCAAAGAAAGGAAAGTTTATCGCCGATGGTAAACTTATCCTAACAACGAGAAATTAAATTTTCTCGGGCATGAGCTTATATAAAAAAAAAACATTCCAAGTTTTTAAGCTCATGCACAATGGCTCCTCGTTAAATGACAGACGATGACCCGGACTTTAGAGACAGGGAAGTTTATCCACGCAACGATAACTTACCCTCAAAACGAGAAATTAAGTTTTCTCGGACACGAGCTTATCCTAAAACCATTCAAAGGTTTTAAGCTCGTGTATATGGTTTATCATTAAATATCAGATGGTAACCCGATCTTCAAATTAAGGAAAGTTTATCGCCGATGATAAACTTATCCTCACAACGAGAAATTAATTTTTCTCGGGCATGAGCTTATATTAAAAACATTCGAAGTTTTTAAGCTCATGCACAATGACTTACAGTTAAATATCAGACTGTAACTCGGACTTCAATTTTAGGAAAGCTTATCTTTAAAGATAGCTTATCCTCGTAACGGGAAATTAAATTTTCTCGATCATGAGCTTGTATTAAAACATTCCAGGTTTTAAGCTCAGAAAGGAAAGTGAATCTTTTAAATAAGAGAACTTTTCCTCATAACGAGAAATTCACCTTTCTCGGTCATGAGCTTTACGTTAAAACATTCAAAGTTTTTCAAGCTCATGAAAACGACTTCTAAGTAAATGTCAGCTTAGAACTCGTTCTTCAATTAAAAGGAAAGTTTATCGCCGATGGTAACTTATCCTTAACAACGGGAAGTTTACAACTTCTCGGACTTGAGCTCGTTTTGTAAGATATTCAACATCTTAAGCTCAAGTAATTGGTTTTCAAAACGTTGAACACAATTTTTCGAGAATTTCTCAAAAAGGTTTTCTAAATCTTTCAAAATTGTGTGTTCAAAAAATGTTTTGATAAAAAGAGCATGTCTTCTAGAATCGATAATATTTACGATACTAGAAATGTCATTCAATAATGACACAGGGTTGTAAATAAAGTTCGAGCAGAAGTTCAAATGTTTAAAACATGCTCAAAATGGTTTGCTATTATTTCAGATAGTAACCCGCTTTTCATAATCAAGTCAAGCATTTCACCGGAAAGCTTTGACTCAACAACGGGAATTCATTTTCTCGGGCATGGTTTACTTTACAACCATGTAAGGGATTGTGTTTACTTTATAACACAATCTAACACGGATATATGTACGTGTCAGTGCATTTATTTGTTAAAACAAGAGAAATCTTGTTTTTATGAAGTTATCATCTCTACCAACCGTAGCAATTTACAATTGATATCTACATACTCGACGATGCGACTACTCAAACGGCGACTACAGCTCTTTCAATAGAACACGGGTCAGCAATTGAGGGGGAGCAAATTATCCAGCAATCAGAATCTTTGACGATAAAAGTGCCAAGTTCACATGTTGGTGTCAAGACAAAGATATCAATCGTACACATGGAGAAAAGAGATAACTTCAGACATGATGAGGCGACCAACATTCGTGAACAAGAACCATGTGCTTCTTTCATATGATGTTCTCCATCATTCAGGTCCAACCTCATAAATTGCTAATCTTGTGAATAAATTATCATATATGATCTTTGCACGTGATAAATACCTTACACTTGTGTTTAAAAGGTATTTAATTTACGTTTCAAGTACACCCTCATTAATTTGAGGGGGAGCTTGTGTAATTCATGAAGATAATTTGCTTTGCATTTTTCTTCCCAAAATTTTCTTAAAATGCTATTAAATCAATTGATATTAAAAACATCGATTGGGTTAATATTTTTAATATGGGGGAGAAAATGTGATTTAATATGGGAAATGATTAATCATAAATGGTTTGACTTAATGTGCTAGCTCATCCCGACATGTGAGAAATGTTTTCGGATATCGTGGCATATGTTAAGGGGGAGCAAAATGGATTTGCACTATCAAAATGGATTTCATGGTGATATACACTTACCCAAAACATCTCTATTCACGACGGTGAAGATTATGGTGACATAAGGATGGTAGGATAGGTTAAAGTCCAATGATTCCTCTAGAACCGGAGGAATCTTCCCAAGGACATTCCATAGCTAGAAATAGTAGTCCTTAGGAAAGATGGAGAAAGATTGTGAACGTAGCTGAATGCCGAACAAGTACTTAAGTTAGCACTGGAACAATCACAACAAGGTGCTAGTGATGACGTATTGGTAAGCATTGAAGGGGTTGAAGAATGAAAAAGAATTGTAAAGATAAAGGGTGTAAAGAAAGAAGCCCTCCTTACAACTAAGGCAGAAACCGGGTCAATACATATGCTATTAAGATCATTGTTTAATGATTCTTGATATTGAAGATAGACATCATGGACCTAGTGATGCAAAGCACAACCCATCCCAACTAACTCAGATATCTCTTAAAAGATATTTGTTTTAATCACACGGAGACAACACGTTATCTATTGATTTATTCACTCCGAATAAATTGGTATTGAAAAGGTGGCACTCCTCTCCAGCCTCCGATCACTAAAATCCAAAGTGCACGATCGAGTCTAGAGCCATTTGAGATCATTAAATATCTCATTAGGACACACTTTCATAATTCTTTGCTTCTTCATACACTATGAAAAGTAAGAAAGATCTTAAGAGTCCTACGCAAAATCTTCATGATCTTGCCTGAACATCCGAGTAATACGAAAGTATTTACAATGAAGATGGAAATCCTTCTTGAGCGAATATCAAAAAGCTCATGGTAGGTGACTTGTGCGATTCTTTCTGAATCAAACTTGTGATAACTGGAAAGCAACGGCTGTTTAATTCTTAACTGAATTTAAACATGTTCCAGGCCTCTACGCAATATCTCAGTGATCTTGCCAGAACACTCAGAGTGATACCTTTGTGTTCACGGTGATGAGTGGAAATCCTTCTAGTGTTAACCTCAAACAGCACTTGGTAGGTAACTTGCAAGATTCTATACGAATCAAGCTCGTGACAACTGGAAAGCAACGATGGTGCGGTTCTTAATTGAATTTCACTTGTTCCAGGAACATGAATTGACGGCTTCAAATCATGCGGATATTATTATCCAAATGATTCACTCTTTATGTTCGCAGTCAGCTTTGGACGGTCGAATAAAGAGAACGGGTTTACCCGCGAAATCCTGTCAGGAAGTTACTTAATTGAAACTATCCGTCACAGGTACGATATCTAATATCGTCCAACGGTCTTCACCGACCGGAGGTAAAATGCTACCGATTTAGAATGAAATGTTCAAAGCCATTTCTTTCGTGTCTACTTATGTTGCGGCCTTTGAAGACGGTGGCGTTACGGAATCCAAGAAGAAGTCGTCCCCACATGCTTATACTGCATACACTCAGTACTTCAACGAATTCAAGAAAGTCTGAAGGTCAAGTCTTCCGCTGTATCAAACTCTGAAGCTTTCAAGAATTATAAAGGTATAAGTGTGTGGAACATGAAGTCACGAAGAGGCGAATATCACAAGTGATAAATACACAAGGTCAAGGCAAAAGAACATGCTCAAGACTAAAGTCAAAGATCTCATCAGCATATTCACAAGAACAAGATCGAAGACTCAAGCATAGTATGCTAGGTTTAAGATTTTGTAAAATGGTGTGACCTCCCTTTGGGGGAGATTGTTAGAAATACGTTTTTCCAAGGAAAGTCTCGGTCACATCATTATTAGCATAGATCACGAGCTTTAGACTATTTAGGACAATGTAACTTGGAGTGACCTCCCTTTGGGGGAGATTGTTGGAAATACGTTTTTACGTATTTAGAAAGGATCGGTCACTCCAATGATATTGGGCTCATGATCCAATATAGCCCATATAGCCCACATGTAGGGTGGGCTATATAAACCCCCCCTCCTAGCATGTTAGGAGGGGTTGTTGGTTCACTTCCATTCATTCTATAATCACATTTCATCTTTTCTTCATCCTCTCCTTTCTCTCTCTTCTTTCTCTCTCTAAGTTTATCATTTCTCCATCCATATCAATAGGTAAATCCAACAATAGCTAAATCCTTAGAAAACATTCCATATCAATAGGTAAATCCAACAATAGCTAAATCCTTAGAAAACATCGATCCTACACTTATTGCTGGAGTAAGTACAGCATCAGAATTCTCAATCACCTTTTGTACAATGACAATTCTCTTTATTAAGTATTCCCTTAGATACTCTAAGGCAGTTATGATGGGACTATCCCTAGCATCTAAAAATTGCCTATTGAAGACTTCACACACATTGTTTATTAAGACTTCACAATGGGCTCTTCCTAAAAAGATTTCCATATGATAAGTATTAGAAAACAGTAGGTGGACAAAATAATCTCATTTTGATATTAAGAATCATGAATACCTGAAAAGTAAGCTTTGCACCAATGTTCTGGTGCAATCTTGTTTAACCATTCATAACAGTTCTTGTTGTAATTTTTAAGCTCAAGCATATTCCTTTCAAACCTAACAATGGTTGTTGATGTTGCACACTTCCAAAGCATTTCTTTGTACTCAACTCCTTTCCAAGTTTGGTTCATGTTCTCATTTATGTGCCTAACACAATATCTGTGTTCAGCAGCTGGAAAAAGCTTAACTAGTGCTGGTAATAACCCCTACATTCATACAGAATACATACATTGGATTAGCACTACTATACTAGAACTACTATATTGGACAGAATAATACAATGAATGTAGAGATGAATGTAATTAAATAGTTACCTTTTGCCTGTCTGAAATGAATATGAAATTTGAATTGCTATAGAGCTACAAATCATCACCCAAACACTTTAAAAACCAAGTCCATGAGTACTGGTTTTCTGATTCTACAATCCCATATGCCAAAGGGTAAATACCATTATTGGCATCCACCCCAACAACTGTTAGGAGTTTTCCAGGATAATGCCCTCTCATAAAAGCTCCATCTAGACCAAGCAGTTCTCTACCACTTTCTTTAAAACCCCTTTTCAAAGCCCCCAAGCAAACATAAATTCTTCTAAAAATCCTAGTAGTAACTTCAAGATTTTCTTCTCCATAGACATCTATTTTTACTGTGGTATCTGGATTACATCTTTGTAACTCATTGCAATAATCCCTTAACAGTGAGTATTGAACCTATTCATCACCTTTTAAATAGACTTGTGCCTTTGACTTTGCTCTAAAAGCCTTATCTTTGGAAATTGTAACATGAAATTTCTTGTGCATTTGTTCTTGAATGGCTTTAACAGGCATTCTTGGATTCATGTGTAAAAGATCTGTGATATGTTTGGAAAGGAAAGTGGATGTGCAGTATTTAATCTTTCTAGATTGAAGACATTTGTGTTCTTCATAGAAAGTTTTGACCACCCACTTCCCTTTATGACCAACTGATAAGTATAATAGCCAAGGGCAGACACTTTTGTCTTCTTCTGCACTACCAACCACTTTTTTTTTTCTTTTTACAATTGCCCTGTTCTGGTCCATCAACATTTGAGTTATTCAAAGTTGGCACAACACCATGACAAATTACTCTAATTCGTCTCTTATCATTCCTAAGGAAATGCAGATTCCTCCTAGTCTCAACAACATGTGTCCTAATCAAGTCTTTGGCTATATCCCTATTTGGATATTCCTTCCCAACATAAAAGTTAATCTTGGAACCATCTGACTTGTGTCTCTTGTTTAATTTTCTAAGTCCTAAACTTAGTGCATTATCTGGTAAATCCCCTTCCAAATCACTCTCAAATTCATCAAAGTCTAACACATCTATATCATCCTCTGTTACATTCACATTAGGTTGAATTGGGTCAACACACTCTTCCACATTAGGTCCTAGTTGAAACTTAAAGTTATCCATATTCACTTCAACCTCATCAACTATATGATCTTCATCTTCTAGCTGATTTTCACCATCAGTTTCAGAATCAGAATCATCCTCATAGTTACTAACTTATTTTTCAACAATCTCAACATACACATACATTACCTTATGAATATGCACATAACTTAATAGGCTTTTAAAGTCTTTATCATTTAGCAAAGTTTTAATGCCTATATCTAAGTTTTTCAGTGGGAGTTTGTAAAAAAAACTCACTTCAGTTTGCATAGCATACCCTAGGCTATTCAAGATGGAATGCATGATATCAATCTTGAATGTAGCTATATCTACCATGTCCACAAAGCATACTTCACCATCTACGTACTTCTTATTAGGCGAATCAGTAAACTTACCATAGTAATGCACTTTCAAAGAAAACAATTCATTGTAGGTATCTACAAAACGTATTTTATAGCTGGAATGAGTCAATTAAAATAAAATCAAAAAAATAGAAATCGATTAAAAGTGTTTTTACCATATAATGCAATATCAAAATCCTCTCCCTCTGCCCTAATTGAAAATTTCTGGAACATTTCATCGCTTGGATAATGATTATCTGGGTCACTCATAATCTTGATGGGGAGGTTTTATCAATGGGGGAAGAAACAGAGGGAGGTAATGAACGGTTTGTGTTTTGAAACGAGTGAGGGTAAGTTGACTTTTTAACAATCACATAAAAAACCCGTTTAAATAGGTACGGGTTAAAACCCATTCGGTTTATTATTATTTAATGAGGAAAAAGACGGTCTTGCCCCTGATGGAAATAACTTAACTAGTTAAAGATAACACTGGGGAGGCCGCCTGCTTACTTACTATAAACGTTGGGGGAGCTTAAATGCACTTTCGTAAAGTCGGGGAGTGCGCCTGCATTTTGGACAAACCACAGGGAGCAAACATGCATTTCCCTCAAAGGTAATTTTAGTCAGTCACATGATGTTACGGACATGTTTTATAATCAAAGGGAAATTTAGCATGTTTTTGTGATAAAGTGATTATGTTACAGAAAGTATGAAGTTATTGGCTAGAAACCATTAGTAGTTTATGCATATGATGATAATAGGAATAATTTTTAGTTTGTAAAGGGGTGTTTGGCACAAGGCCATATTAATGAATTGAGATATGATTCATGTGTTAATAATGTTAAAAATAATCCTAAACATGTTTAGCAAGCTGAGTTATGATTATTAAAGTGATAAGACATTGGTTCAGGTCGAGTTTTGGTCGTTTTGGTTAAGTACAAAAACGGAACAGCATGTTATGCAGAAATTTGTATCAGCTTTGAAAACTCATAGAAAATCAACCGTAACTCGGTTGGAGGTGTGCCATACATTTTCGGAAAGGCAAACGAGTCTACTTTCTAATGAAATTGGTTTCAAGTCCCAAGTCCATGTTTAAGTGTGTCAGATCTGCAGTTTACAGCAGACTGTCTGAAAATCAGCAAACACCTCTTTTACATAATGTTAGTGATATTGATACAAGTTATGTGTAAGGATGTTATAGCAAGTTCTATTGACCAAATAATGATATATTTATGCGTTTAGGTGATCGCGTAAGTCCATGAATGTCCGAGGAGTGCCCAAGCCAACCGAGGTGAGTAACGGTTTAATTAAGCTTCATATATAGAAGCAATTCATGTTTAGTTCAAGATGCTAGTAAATTAAGGGCGTTTACTATATCTATATGCCTTGTTATGTCATGAGTAAAATGCAAGATGTATACACGTGACCTTAGTGGTCAAATATTCAAGTCAAGTAACATGTTGACCCATGTGGTCATAGATAGCATCATGTTGACCCATGTGGTCATAAATAGCATCATGTTGACCATAGTATCACGTTGACCCGTTTGGTCATATCTAGTATCATGTTGACCCATGTGGTCATAATTAGTATCATGTTGACCCGTGTAGTCATATCTAGTATCATGTTGACCCATATGATCATAAATAGTATCACGTTGATCCGTGTGGTCATATCTAGTATCATGTTGACCCATCTGGTCATAATTAGTATCATGTTGATCCGTGTGGTCATATCTAGCATCATGTTGACCCATATGGTCATAAATGGTATCACGTTGACCCGTGTGGTCATATCTAGTATCAAGTTGACCCATGTGGTCATAATTAGTATCATGTTGACCAATGTGGTCATATTTTGTATCATGTTGACTCGTGTGGTCATATATAGTATCATGTTAACCCGTGTGATCATATCTAGTATTGTTTTGACTCGTGTGGTCATAATCACTATCATGTTGACTCGTGTGGTCATAATCACTATCATGTTGACCCGTGTGGTCATAATCACTATCATGGTGACCCGTGCGATCATCTTTTGTATCATTTTAGCCTGTGTGGTCATCTTTTAGTATCACGTGATCTACGTGGACCTAGTCATACTTAGTATTATATCATAGGTGAACTTTACTATCATGTTATAACATACTTTTAACACTAAACCTGTTATGTGATGTAGTTATGCGATTTGCTATACGCGCTTAGTTAGTTTAATGTGCCTTACCCAATTAGTCAATGCTACTTAGTCAGTCAGTATTGTGCTTGTACACTTAGTTAGTCAGTATTGTGCTTTATGCACAAGTATTGTGCTTATGCACTCAGTTAGTATTGTGGTTTGTACACTCAGTAAGTGATGTGCTTTATGCACTCAGACGGTATTGTATTTCTGCACTAAGACGGTATTATTCTTAGCCACTCAGACGGTGTTATACTTATGCATCCAGACAGTATTGTACTTATGCATTCAGACATCAGACAAGGCAATATTGTGCTTATGTACTCAGACGGTATTGTGCTTTATGCACTCTTGTGCCTACGCTCATAGTGAGTGCGCAATCCGTACTCATGTTAGTTTCGCACTTATGCACTCAATAATAGTTTCATGTAGTCAGACTAGTATTATATGTACTCATTCAGCATCATGCTTCATACATGTTTTAATAGCGAGTTCGATATATAGTTGAAAGCAGATGTTTAATTAATTTCAGATATAGCCTTAGATCCAGAATCGTGCTTATGCACCCATGTAGTAACTTAGATTGCACCCATACAAGAAAGATCCATTTTCAGTGGAGATACAAATAGACTCTGACTCGATTATTAGTTCGATTCAGAACTGTCCAATCATTCAGTCACTCTCACATTAATAGAGTCGCAATATCTGACCTACTTTAGATCGCGTCTCTGGTTCAGAATTAGATCCATTTACTCACTAAGTCATCATGACTTACCGTTCTCGGTTTCATGCTTTGCAGGTGAGGTTATTTAGATGTTAGGGCTTGTAGATTATGAAGATGATATGAGGGGACATCAATGCTCGTGTTTATAGGTTACGAGCATCGCAACCACTTCTTTGTTATTCAGCTTGTTAACGCCTCAAATTATAATACAAGTCCTTTTAAAGTAAAATTTGTATTAGTCGAGTTTTAGTGTCAAGTTGAATGATTCAGAGCATGTTATTTAATTATGGGTCAAAACAAGGGTGTTTGGTTAACACCACACTCGTAGTATTTACGCTTATACTTTTAAAACTCATGTACAACGTTAATGTATTATGTTAATGAAATGGATAATAAAAAAAACTTGCGAGTCCGGGCGTTTCATATTAAATGTGAAAAAGTTTTTTAATAATTTTTATTTTTAAGAAAATGTTTTAAATATTTGAAAATCTGAAAATAGCATATTTTATTTGGTTTCAGAATATCCTTTGAGGATAACTATTCCACCAGACGTGACTACCCCACTAAATTACAAAAAGGAGCAGAGTCTACGAGCACATATCCTTAAAGGTTTATGCGGTACCTTATCGATAAGGCACCGCGGGTACCAATAAGGAACCGCGTTCAGATATGGCCGTTGGACCTTTGTCCTATAAATAGTGTACCATTCTCCGATTTTCTCCTCACCTCTTTTGCACACAAATTTCCAGATTCAAACATACTTCCTAAATCATTCAAATCCTTGATTATTTGGTTGATTACTACTTGTTTAGAAGTGAATCTTTCTCCTCCCATCTCTTCCTCTTCAAGTGCAAAGCGAATAACACTTTCATCCTTGAAGTGTTGAGTCTACCTCAAGATCTGTTGAAGATCAAGTTTTATTCATTCATTTTAGTTGTGTTGTGAAGATCCAAGTAGTTGTGTTATTTGGAAGTTGTGTTGTAAAGATCCAAATAGTTGTGTTATTTGGAAGTTGTGTTGTGAAGATCCAAATAGGTGTGTCTATTTGGAAGTTGTGTATGTAGTAGGTTTAATACTTAGTCCTCAAATTATATTGGTGTAGATTGGTCCTAGCTAAGATTAAGGTTTGACTTTTAGCTTAGAGTCGGAAATTGGATAAGCGGCATTGTGTACGGTTTCTCCACCTTAATGAGTTTGTTGATTAGTGAACTCTCGAGTAAGGAGTACTCGAGGAGTGGAGTAGGGACGAGGAGTGAGCTTCGTTGCCGAACCACTATAAATCCTTGGTGTTTGGTTTGATCTTTCTTTTCCTTATCTCTTTACATTCATTATTCTTTATTTGCATATACTTGTGATTATTAGTTTAGTTGCACTATCCCTTGTTATATTGTGTATAAGAAGATTTCACATAATTGCTCAAGCCTAAGTTTTTGAAAAGGATTTTTGAAAACCCTCTTTTAACAAGTAAATTTTAAGAAACTATTCAACCCCCCCCCCTTTCTAGTTTCTACAAAAAGCTATGACTTTGATAAGTCATCAACCTTACGCCAGAATGTGGGCTCAGTTTTAAGATGTGGGATTTCGTGAAATATGTAACAATGATTCATTGATGAATACTCTAATCCGAGTGTCAAATATTGAATACCCCCAACCCTAAAAACTTAATTCACAACCTCCATCTCTCATTTTCATTTGTATACAAAAAATTATCCCATCTCCATCACAACTACAAAAATAAAGCTACCACCATGACTAAAATAATGACATGCTAACAATAAAAGTTACGAGCCTCTATTATTAGACCAAATGTGTGCCGCCACTTCTAAAATGCGCCTAGGAATCCTCACAAAAACCAAATCCCACTACAACCCATTCAAAACCCAAATATCCATGAAAGACAACTAAAAACACAAGTGTACCGGATTATCGGTAAAACTGACAGATTTCAGTGTACCATAATCTACTGTTTCTGGTTCGATTTGTACATGGTGGAAACCTACAGATTTTGATACACAGTTATGTATGTATCGGATATATTTATGTATCACATTCTAGGTAAAACACGTAAATTCTGGTGTAACCAAAATCTGCTGTTGTTTAGGATGGATAATTTTTTATACACATATTTGCTTATAGAGTGTTACTTGGCTTAAAATCTAGAATAGTTATTTGACTGGTACAAATATGAAATTAATTGGTAGTATTCTAGATTTATGATACTAACAGTTTACAAAGATTATTTGACTTAGTTTTAATGTTAGAGCGGGAAGTTGTTACAAAGTTATAAAATTAATAGTAATAGAGTATTAAATGAAAATCAGAAAAGCCAATGATTGTGTTTGGAAGGAAAATAAAAAGCTGGTGGTAAGGATGGTTGTACAATATAATGTATGTGTTGTAAAAGAGGGGGGATGGGTGTTTTTAATATAGTATTAATGTTTTTAATATACTATTAATTGTGTATTTATATATTTAATATTTCTATTTTCAATTTTAAAGCTAAATGGATTTGTACATGATGCATTAGAATTAGTAAGTTGATTTTTGTAACATTCTATTATTAGCATGTTTTTTTTAATATATAGTAGAGATATATTTACACGCATATATAGGTTTTGCATTTATGAA
Organism: Glebionis coronaria; assembly: GCA_025667525.1. Lineage (NCBI taxonomy): Eukaryota > Viridiplantae > Streptophyta > Magnoliopsida > Asterales > Asteraceae > Glebionis > Glebionis coronaria. Next base: position 290,019,775 of record CM046880.1, on the reverse strand, counting down.
TTACCGTATAAAACTGCTTTCTTTGTTAAAAAAAGAAAAGTCCATGTGGTTAGAGATAGCACAAAACTCCGAATCCAACGGAGAATCGATACCCGAATCCGATTTGACCGGGGATTTCCCGAGTTGACCGGGTATGGGGACGGATGTGGGGATTCCCCGATAATAAAAAGCGGGTATGGAGGCAGGTATGGTAATACCCTTGGTTCGCCAAACTCGTTCCCGAACCCGCCCCCAAATATCTTTATTCTACATATACATTTATATATATTTGTATGTTTCAAATAACTATTAGATATTGAAACACTATTAATCGATTATTAATATCTCCTTTGACACTAACCTTTTTGGATGAGCTTTTCTGTGTTAATTTTTATTATTATTCATACTGAGCATGTCGCATGAATGTTAATCTCGTTAATGTTTTTTGATATTACCGTATTGTATTATTCGTAATAGTTGCGTCATTTGAAACATAGTTTAAATGTTAATTGTGTAACGGGGAAAAAAATCCCCGATTCCTCGTTGGGGATCCTCGTTCCCCGCTGGGATGAGGATGATATGTAATTTGTAATCCCCGATGAGGATGGGGACGGGAATGAGGATAAATTTTTAACTTTAAGATGAGAATGGTAGCAATCATTCCTCGTAAATTTGGCTCCGTTGTCATCTCTACATGTGGTAGAATATTATAAACAACCATTAAGTTCATGGATTAGGCCTCTAATTAGATGTTTTGGGTCATTTTTAAACAACCATTATAAATTATAGAATTCTAGGGGAAAATGTGTTATTCACATAAAGAATGAATATATGCCTTTGCTTGCTTAAACTCAACCCATGGAATGTGAGGTAAAGAAAGTCTTTATTAAAATTCACACGTAATGATACATAGGATTCATTTTTAAGCAAAACGAGGGCCCCTTTAATTGCACGTTTGGTTTAATTTAAAATATATTTAGAAACAACAATAGACATGTTTGTGTTTCAATAATGCTAAGTGGTTCATTTGTATAATGAAATATAAAATTATGGATTTGAAGATCGTTATGCTGATTGTCAACTTAACTGTCTATTTGTGTTCATATGTATATGAAGAATATGCTTATTGGATGGTAAGTATGTACAATCATGCTTTTAACATTCAATAAAAAGGAATGATAGAAGCACAAAATTTTTACAAAAAGTTATCCACATAATGACGTGTCATGCATATTATTTGATGTATGTGGGAGAGAGAAAACAAAATTGAAATTGAAATGCCATTCATTTTATGACAACTCATTTTATAAAGTTCTTTATATGAATCATTTTGTGGTTCTAGCATTTGCCTTCAAGAAATTTGTTATAAAAAAAACATTCAACAAAGAATATACTAGAAGTTTGATAATACTAAAATCGATCAAAATGTCAAGTGTCATGTTATTTCCAAGAAGTGGTTGCAATTTTGTCCTTGTTTTCATGTAATTGACCCCTCAAATACTAGCAGACTCGATGACTAAATTGTTTTAAAGATTTCAACATATTAACAGATTGTAAGATCACAAGATGTCATCAAACCGGACCAACATGAGAAAAGGGGAAAAAAAACAAAAAAAACCATGCTTGTATCGACTCAGCTTAAGCCGCCAACTCGACCAAATTTTATAATTCTCCGACCTATTTTGGTTATTTCCATATCTATATCTATATATATATATATATATATATATATATATATATATATATATATATATATATATATATATATATATATATATATATATATGGGGAGAAATCAAATAAAAAGACTTTTTTTTGTGAGAAAGATAAGAAAGATTTTCAGCCATTGATTTAAAATCAATGGATGAGATTAAACCATAATCCTAACTAACTAACTAACTAACTAGCTAACCATCAAAACATGATTTTTTAAAAGTTTTTCAAAAATTCTGAAAAAACCCAGTAGATCGGGTATGTTGGTGCAAAAAACTTTTGTAAAAAAAGTTTTTTTAATTTGAAATCTTTTTACGTTTTTTAATGCACAAAAACGAAATTCTTATGCACAATAACGTAGTCTTTTACGTTTCTTACGTTTTTGGTGCATCAAGAACTCATTTTTATGCCTAACTTCTTTTAACTTTTTGCTTTAAAATTTGATTCCGCATCAAATTATAACAAACTAAAAATTTTGTGCATGAAAAAAATTTGAACACCAAAGTTCACCTTTTTATGCATCGAATTTCGTTTTTTGTGCATTAAAAAACGTAAAAAAACTCAAAATTAAAAAAACTTTCTTCACAACTTTTTTATGCACTAACATATCAGACATTGTGGAATTTTTTTAGATTTTTTGAAAACTTTTTTATAATCATGTTTAAATAGTTAGTTAGTTAGTTAGTTACAAGTATGGATTGATCTTATCCATTAATTTTAAATTAGTGGCTGAAAATTTCTTATTTTTCTCACCATAAAAATTCTTTTTATTTTAACTCTCCCTATATATATATATATATATATATATATATATATATATATATATATATATATATATATATATATATATATATATATATATATATATATATATATATATATATATATATATATATATATATAGGTAAGAGTTATATGCAGAACTCATTTATAGTGTAGAACTATGCAGAACTATTAAAATGAATTTAAACCATTAGATGAGTTTAATCAAAGGCTCAAATGAAAAGTGCAAAAATTGTATTTATACAAAAGATAAGGTATTATTTTTCAATTAACTAAAAGGCTGAATGGGTATTAATGGTATTTACTAATTACATTTTTTTCAAATTTCTCAATGTTTTTCTAGAAACCGACTAGTCAGTTTGTTTATCTTCTTTTCTCTCACATATTCTTTTTCTCTCAAAACCCTAGCCTCCATCCAACAACCATCAAACACCAGATCGCCATCGCCGAACAATTATTTTCTATTACCACTGTCACGTCAGACCACCGTTACCTCAAACCACCGTCATAAAGAACGGTTTCTTGTTACTTGATTCGTTTCAATGGAGCAAGCATCAATCCGAGATCTATAAATCGGTAATGGTTTCAGTTCTATTTTTTTTTTCATAAACGACCATCGAATTTGATTTTGTATTCGTTTTTGCTTAAATATATATAGTAACAAATTTTTTATATTAGTTTAAATCTAGTAACATTTAGTTGTTGTAAATGGTTGTTGAAAAAAATGGTTACCTATGTTAGTGTTGGTGATATGTTTTAACTTAATTGAGAATAAAGAATAAAACGTATACATACATCTTGTGTTGTTTTTGGAATGCAAGACATGTTGATTTATTAGAATGGTTATTTAATGTTATTGGTTTTTTATAAACCTTTTCCTTGCTCTGTTCTGATGATATTTGGCCAAGTTATCATTGTGATGTGCATTTGACTTTTTATATATGTATTATGTTGTAAAAAATTGAACATAAGTAGGTATAGACTGATTCTTTAAAGACTATTAACTTTTCTTGTTTAATGGAAGTCAAGTACAGTAGTAAGTTTGGATAAATATTACGATTATTGCCATAATACACCGTTATCTACCTTAGAAAGAAAAATGGTATTTGTTTTTTTAATTCTAATAGAATAAGTATTTGTTTTTCGGTGTTTTCTTGATTGATTTTGATAGCTAACATGATTAATTTTACCATATTTATTTAAGTGCAATGGCTCAATCATATCAGAAAGATGATGCGTGTGATGAAGATGATTTTGAAGGTGTGCATTAATGTTTCCACCTGTACATATACGTATACCTTTATTTGATGGCTGGCTTTTTTTGTTTTATACATTTATTTCAGGATAATTATTCGTTCATATAAATGACGGGATATGGCGAAGATGATCAATGGTGCTTTTGAATGGCATGCATAGGTGTTTTTGAGGTCGTGCATAAATGTTCTTGAAGCCGTGGATAAATGTTTTAAAAGTCGTACATAGATGTTCTTTAGATGTTTTTGTCGGAAATAGATGTTATTGTTGTATATAGATACATTTGTTCTTGGTTTATTGTAAATTTTGAAGTTATATGTATAACATTTATGTTTTTTAATTACAAATGAAGAAAATTTATGTAAAAATATATAACATGTATGTTATTTATCTTATTACAAATCAGAACATTTATGTTTTTGTAAATCTATAAATTATATATATAACATTTATGCAAAAGTACAATATTAAAAAACACTTCTGCACCATACTTTTCTAACTACATGTATATTAAAAAAATCAAAAACTAATTTCAAAAGTTAATAAAATAAAAAAAACGTTTTTAAAGAAAAATAATAAAAAAATAAAACTGAAATTATGTTTTGACTATTACACCCTTTTGAATTAAATAAATAATAATAATAATGCTATATTCTGATTGGTTTAGAATAGTTCTACACAGTTCTACACTTAAAATGTGTTCTGCATATATCTCGCCCCTATATATATATATATATATATATATATATATATATATATAGAGAGAGAGAGAGAGAGAGAGAGAGAGACGGGCCAGAAAATTTAGCTCAGGGGTTAAACTTTGATATTTTTTATAAATTACATTATAAAATGGTTTTTAAGGAGATCAAATTATAGAAAAAATCGAATATTTTCGAAAATTTACATTACAATTTTTCGCTCGAAGGATCAGCCAACCTCCTTGACCCCTGCCCTTCGCCCTTGTATATATATATCCCCAAAACCTTTTCTAGTAATAAAATTAAACTAAACTAATTACATAGCTTTTGTAAATTTTAATTAAAAAAAACACAGCTTTTATTTTTTTCTTCTTCAGATATAAACTTCCTATTTATATCTAAATATACACACTTAACAAAGTTTAAACTATCGACTTCTTGTTTGAGAATATATATGACTTTACCATATACCTCTCGTGATGTAGTTATAATATGTTAACATCATTTGATCTAAAAACTTAAACAAATATTTAAAAATTATAATAAGTTGCATTAAACATGCTATAGCTGCATCAAATGCTTAGAATCATGATTTATTTATTTATTTTTTTAACGAAAAACATAATTTCTGTTAAAATCCAATTCAACAAAAGTTGAAAGGAGAGGAATTACAATAGAAATGATACAAAGAAAATAAAAATTAAAATGAGTACATTTAGAATCATGATACTTCCTAGAAATGATTTATAAGTTATACCCCTGTTCGAATAATAAACTTTGAACCCAAGAAAAACACTTTGCATTGACTAAAAAGAACACAATAATAAATGAATGACCCAGTTGCGTGTGGCCCCCCATCACGAACCAACCCACCCTCATATATAAAACCCCATCATCATCACCTCAAACCAATCAATAACAAACAATCTGCCAAATTCCAGAACCAAAGCAGCAGCCTCCTCATCCCCCCCGGGTCCCCAGTACCCTCTCGGGTCGGGTCAACCCACCCATGTCTAAAACAAACCCAAATAGTACCATCTACAAACACAAGTCATGGTCACCGGATATCATCCGAGACGAAGAATGGGCTAAAAGAAAAAGAAGAAGTAGAAAAAATGGTAATAGTAGTAATAAAAGCGTGACTGATGATGATATAGATGAACTGAAAGCGTGTATTGAGCTTGGGTTTGGATTTGATGAAACTAATGAAGAAACTCATCATCTGTCTGGTACTTTTCCTGCCTTGCCCTTTTATTACGCTGTTAATAACAAGTTTAAGGATATCACCACCACCACCACCTCCTCTTCTTCTTCTCATTCTTCTGGCTTGTCCTCTCCTTCTAACAGCTCTCACGACTTGTTTGCTTCTGGTAATTCCCTTCTTTTTATTCTACCCTTTTTTCATTCATTTCATTGTTTGCTATTTAGACTCATTCACCTTTTAGCCAGTTGAGGGGATTCAATTCAACTACTGTTTTTGGGTGCTCAATGACCGACATAGCCTCATTCACCTTTTAGCAAGTTGAGGGGCGTTTATTTGTTTATATAACGCGCTTTTATGGCTTATCTGCTTTTCGGCTTATATTTCATAACCTCATTTTCAAACTTTCCGCCTTTTTTTAAGGTTATCATGACAAGAAATGAGCTGATGATGAAATATAAGCCGAAAACCATATAAGCCATTAGCCATTTTTTTCTTCTCATCAAACATTTCTATGTAAAGATATTCAGGTTTATATAGAGAGAATGCACTCAAACTCTCAAAGTTAGAGCTAAAAGGTTCAAAATAGAAAACAACTCAACCTTAAGTTGTGGCAATACATGTTCCAAGTTAACAGCTAAACGTTTCATGTGTAATATGAAATTCTAAAATGTCCCAATTGTTGAGTATGAAAAGAAAGTTCAGTACCTTTGATTAGGTAAAAAAGTTAGGTGTCACGATTGAAAATTAGTTAGAATGCCTCTTTATGTCATTACCAATATATTGAGCTAATCTGATTTATTAGGTGATTGATTGATTTATAATTAATTTCTATTAACTTTATTTAGGTTTCATATCTTTAATCCTTCATTGAATAGTTTTGGGGTTTAATTTGCCTATGATCATCTATCAATAATTGGATATTTTAAGGGTAATTTGCTCTAATGTTGAATTTCAGTTGCAAAATCATAGACTTGAATTGTTTTGGGGTTTAAATGTGTTTGTTAGTTACGTATGATGTTTTTTTTTTCGAGTTTGAAATAAAGTTTATTGATTTTTTTTAGTGGTATTGGTTAATGTAGGGGATAATCCAGAGATGATGAAGTCAAGATTGAGACAATGGGCACAAGTTGTTGCTTGTTCTTTGCGTCAATCCTCATCGTCGTCGTCCTTATCGTCTCAATGAAACTGAAAACCAGAGAAAAGAATATGCATATGATTGAGACCCAAGGTGATCTCTAATCATACCATGTACATATCACCTAATTGTTTGTAAATTGACATTTTTTATGCTTTAAATTGTTTTCTTTTACTTTTTCATCATATGTGATCTCTTTGGTCACAGGATTTGTGTTTCCATGACTCAACTTTATTGTAAAAATGTTGAATTGTGTTGGATTTTTATGTTTTATGTATTTAACTTTATAGCATTAATAGATACGTTGATGTGTTATGTTAGGTGCAAACGTGCCCGGCCTGTTACCAACCGAGCTACGCGCCATTGGCACATTCATGTGTTATGATAACATGTATTATGGATAGTGCATTTCGTGTGATGCATTCGTAGAAATCGTAATTTGTTACCTCTTGTTTTCCTAGTCATATGTGAATTTCAAGACATATTTGTGCCATCATTGAATGATGGCCTTGATACTTTAAGAGACTTATATGGTTTATCACATAGGGTTTCTGTTGGCTTTTAGCGTTATGCACACCACGATAGGGGTATAGGACTGCCAAACATATAGAAAACCAGCAACAAACTAGAATATAAGAGTTACTGGTTTGTCAAATGCAACCTACCTCCCTAGGAAGAAAAAACAGGTACATACTTTTGTATCAACAATTGTTATCTTCAGAAGAAATATAAAAGGTTGCAAAACTTAGAATTTTAAGAAGAAATTAGTCATAAAGAATTACATGGTCTGCTAGTTCAGACTTCAGATTGCATCTGCAGCAAGATAGAAAGTTTTGTACATTTCCTTCGAGAATCATAGTTTTTACAAAAAAAAAATGTCCTAAGCTCTAATTGGGTTGTTTTATAGGATTGAAATATAAGCTTTGTTCGCCCCTTTACGGCTGTTCCTAGTTACAAGCTCAAGCTCTAAATTTTCTTGGAAATCCCATTTATCTAGTCAGGCAACAGTTTTAACACAATTTGGTCGTTCCATAGAGTTGAAATGGACACAACCAACAGAGATGTAGTAACTCGAAGCTCAAAATGAAATTGGAAATGGTGAAGTATAAAAGGGGATGATAAAAATGAATCTGGACTTAACTAGCTTAAAACGGTGTTTGGCAGAAGATGGGGTGTTCCGCAAAGGAGGACTTTTGAGAAGTCAAACTCCTCCGTCCTCCCAATTACCTATATATATTTCCCTACTTTCATTTAGTATCTTTAGCTGATCAATTGTGTCAAAAACACTCTTCTGTCCCAACTCATAACTGAATGTAACTTATTTCTGCTACAATTCCACTATTGAATATTGATAATGCATTGAATCTTTCGACCATTTATTTCTTATCGTCTTGATTGTCCAAGTTCATTGTAATCCATTAACGATCTTAAGTGTGATCCTAGTGGTGTGTATCAAATATAAACTTTGTTTACCCCAAGGTTGTTTTTCATTACAGGCTCCATGCAAAGTTTTACTTACAACCTGTTTCGGGGTCTTGTTACTTGTAGTCCAATGCGGTTTACTAGAAAATCAGCGAACCAAAACCTTTAACAGTATTTAAATGCTTTTCATATGGTAAAAAGACATTGGAAACTGGAATACAAGAAAAAGCCTGATGCGTTTAACCTTGGAGTGAACTCGTATACAAGTTGTTTATTCTGTTTAACTTTAGAGTAAAGTCATAAACAAAAATTAGTTTGTTTAACCTTGGGGTGAAGCGATAAACAAATTTGTGAATCTATCTGTAAGTATAGACCAAAAACCACTCCAAAATTTGATAACACTTTAGAATGGAAGAGAAGCATTAGAACTCTCATAATGTGTACTTCAAAAGTAATCATAAGAAATTACTTCATTTCTGGAGTCTTACTATTCACTATAGAGAAGGCCAGTGGATAAGGTTAGAGAAATACACAGCGTTATATCATATGTATGCTAATGCCTGGATTTGTGATCGTCAAGTATGAGTATATGTATAGTCAAACACTCAAATAGTCAAAATCAAAGGAAAAGAGACACTGCAGTTCAGAATCCAGTCCAGAGAAATCAAATGGTGGGATCAGCTTGGAACAGAATTGAAACCATTCCCTATGGTTCAGTCTACGGCCCTGGAAAATTTTCTGGAAAACTGGGTTCTGGTCCTTTGTTGGAAAGTTTAATCCAATTAATCTTTGTATATATCTGTATTTAGATAAAAAAGTCTGCTATCGTTTTAGGGTTATAACGTTTAGAATCATTGTTTCGTTTTCTTTTAGAGGATCGGTATATCCCTTCATATGAGGCACTGATTCTATATGTATAAATAGGTAGGAGTATGTAAAACAAATTCAACCCTTTTCAAGTTTATATATCAGATTATTAAAGGGTTCAAACCCAAATCTTTCTTGTCTCCTGTTATTCATTCGTATATGATGAATATCATGATGTAGTTTGATCATATATTCGATCCTGGAAAACCCATGATCAAGACCTACGAAACATCCTGTCCAATCCTTCCTGGGAAATGGGAACACCTTAACTAAAATGGACCTGGAGTCCTTGATGTGCCATTGGCCCAAACTGATGGTATTTCCTGGACCTTAATGTTTAATCTTTTGCTTGTATATATTTATTTCTTCCAAATCCTTTTACAAATTCTGTTTTGATTAATATAGTTGTATACTCTTGATGTAAGTTTCTGCATATTCATGCACTGTACCTGTACTTGTTATAATCCTATGGTTTTGCTGCGGATTTTTATGAAACTTGACGAACCGTGTATGTATTCATGGACGTGTTACTCATTTTGTTTTCTGTTCTATGTAATGAACGAACAACAGATTCCATCTCGTTCTAAGGTATCCGAAATGGTTGGCTGTTAGTCAACTGGTCTAGTTGGGTGCAATTCGGGTTATGACCTTTCTTATGAGTAAATTACATAAATTTTCACGCAGGGACGAAGCCAGGATGAAATATTACTGGGTGCACAAATTTTTTTAACCGTAACATAACATATGTAAAAACTGAATTGAAACAAAGGGTAGCAACAGGTTCCGATTGACTGGATGCATTTAGAAAAAATCGATGTTTTCTTCACAAATTAACAATACACAGAAAAAATCCATAAGCGTAATGGGCACCCGCGAGAACCCCCTAGCTCCGTCCCTGCTTTCACGTAGTATGAGTAGTGGTGATTTACGTTGCTTTCACCTCACCAACGAGTAGTGAAATCAACGCTAAAACTTATCAACCATGCAAAAAATGCTTGAAGTACAATTGATGGACCATTTGGTCCAGTTTATAGCTTTCTCAGGACGATCTCTGCTTATTTTTGTATATATTCCGATGTAAACAGTCGAGACACTTACTTGATTACGACCCAAAGTACAATAATCTCCATCTTGTGTTCATATAATGATTATTGTCCTTTATACAAGACTTGTAAGATAGACATTGATATCATTTTCATTGGCACATGTAACTTCCTTCTCTCAACAGACACTCGGTTTGACATATGTGAGCTCCATTATTTGACTTTTCAAAGGCGTGTTTTTAGTTTAATTCCATCTTTCCTTACGACGAAAATATATACAAATTTGTATCCTTTTAGAATCTAATCCTATGGTTTCTAGTTTCTACATGTACTTTTCACGTTCAACCATAGTGGTTCTTATGTAAGAAGCTAAAATTCCATCGACATATACGAACCTGACGTTAAAAGAAGAGAATAGTTTTGCCGTAGAAATCATGTAGGTTTGTTATATACAAGATAACAATAGATCCAAATAAATAGGATCTAATCTATACAACAAACTTATCTATTATATTTCATTTGAATTATCTATTTGACTATATTTGAACTCTTCCGCATTATCTCTGAGCCTTTTGTTTACATTCCTCCTCGATCTTAACCGGGACAAGGTTAAGATTGGATCTCAGTCGATTTAACATGACGCGGGTAGCTGGCTTGGTAAACCCATCAGCTACTTGATCTTTAGAAGATATAAAACGAACATCAAGAGCACCTATGGCTACATTCTCTCTGACAAAATGGAAGTCCACCTCTATGTGTTTTGTTCGTGCATGAAACACAGGATTGCTGGTTAAATAAGTTGCTCCTAGATTATCACACCATAAAACAGGTGGTCTTGATTGACAAACTCCTATCTCCTTAAGCAAGGATTGAACCCACATTGCTTCTGCTGTACCATTCACCAAGGCTTTGTATTCAACTTCTGTACTTAATGACACAGTGGGTTGCTTGCGTGAAGTCCACGATGTCAAATTTGGTCCTAAAAGCACAGCAAATCCTCCGGTAGACTTGTGATCATCCAAACATCCTGCCCAATCTCCATCTGTAAACACACTCAAAAGTGTAGATTTGACTTTCAGATGTGAAGGCCTGTATTTACGGTACCCTTTATGTATCTTAAGATGCGCTTGATAGCCTCCCAATGAACATCTATGGGTTTTGAGATGTATTGACAGACTTTGTTAACCGCAAAAGAAATATTAGGTCGCGTTAATGTTAAGTACTGCAATCCGCCAACCATGATTCTATATTTGAAGGCGTCATCATCACTAAGAACTGTTCCAAAATCACGAGCGAGTTTGTCCATAACAGACATTGGGGTTGAAACACTCTTACAATTCTCCATGTGAACACGGTGAAGAAGATCAGATGCATACTTATGCTGTAGTAAAGTAATTCCCCCTGAATTGTGAGCGACTTCAATCCCCAAAAAATAATTAAGACGACCAAGATCCTTGATCGAAAAAGAGGAAGACAAGTTGTTTATCAACCGATCAATTACACTTTTGGAGGAGCCAACAATGACAATATCATCTACATAAACAAGCATGTAGATAATAACATTTCCGTTGTGAAATAAGAACAAGGATGTATCGGCCTTGGAAGCATGGAAACCAAGCTGATGTGGCTTATCACTTAGTCGAGAAAACCATGCCCGATGTGATTGTTTGAGACCATAGATTGCCTTATGGAGTTTGCACACGTAGTGAGGTTTGTGAGTATCTTTGAATCCTGGAGGTTGTTGCATGTAAACCTCTTCATTCAAAAAACCATGAAGAAAAGCATTGCTTACGTCGATTTGGCGAAGGTGCCATCCTCTGGATACTGCAATCGAAAGAAACAATCGAACTGTTCATGGTTTCACAACAGGACTAAAAGTGTCCTCGTAATCGACTCCATATTGCTGAGTAAAACCACGAGCAACCAGCCGTGCCTTATGTTTGTCAATGGAACCATCTGGGTGTTGTTTGAGCTTATATATCCACTTACATCCAACGACATTTACACCATTTGGTCGCAGGACCAGAACCCACGTATTATTGTTTTGCAAAGCAGCAAATTCATCCTCCATGGCAGTCCGCCATTTTGGTTCAGTAAGAGCCAACTGATGAGAAGTAGGTTCTGCAAAAAATGCTCGTCGATTTGGATTATATGGTACTGTACCATCAGTAAACTTTCGAGGAAAATGTCACACCCTTAATTTGTCCTACGTGTACAATTACACGAGAATGTGACTATCATGACAACCAATAGACATAGATACAAGAACGACTAAGAAAAGTCATTTTCATTCATAAAACATAAAGATAAGATTTGTCCCAAAGAAATTGTTTTACACACCTTGATAACATAATCAAGTTTCCAAATGTCATACATTTAAATCAAGTCTCAAAAGTAAATCATGATAATTTTTATTAAGTCCATAGCACAACCACGTCACTCCTCCGCCTTGACACCTGAGAAAAGAACATTTCTAAAATGTCAACACAAAGGTCGGTGAGTTTATAGGTTTAAGTATAAGTAGTGTGATGAACCATAAGATTTTAGTCAGGCAACCGGCAAATAATCTTATAACAAATACAAGATTATCATCAAATAGCATACGTTCATGATATCCTACGTCTAAGCTCATGACACCGAAGCGTTAACCGTACCAACAAGTTTATATAAAAGAGCCCAAGCAAATACTACCCCAAAGTATTCGTAACACCTCAAATGTAATTGTATCCAATTTGGTCACACAACCAACATTAGATAGGGAGGCCAATCCCAATTGATCTATCCATAACATTTGCGCTTACACAAAGTAATTAACGGTTCATGATAGTGGGCTAAAGCATCTAGGGGTATCGCTACTTAGACATCATGTAGGCACGTATGAGTTTTAGGGTACTTATGTTCATCCGTAAAAACAAGCAATGTTCTCACCCCAAAGAGTTAAAAGCAATTAAAAGTGGGGTTATAAACTCACCTCATAAATCAAGCAAATGGATGAAAATGTAAAGAAGCTCGAGAATACGACCACGTTATGCACGACCTATTTGAATATAATGACCGTGTTACAACATCTATAATAACACTAGTAAAATGCATGATATCCTAATTGTGCTTGACAATATATTTTGTTTACGGATAACCCGAGGTACGAACTCGTTAATTTTATGAGTGGGTTTTTGTCTTAATAACACAACATATATAGACTTTTCAGTTTGGGCCTTAATGAGTCCAACGAACCAACAGCCCAACAGAAGTCTTCATGGGCTCGGCCCAAAGCAGCTTAACCCAACCCGGCCCAAACCTTTTTCGATACAAACAAGAATTAAGGGGGGCACGTTTCATTTATCTCTGTCTGTTTTAGTTTACACATCTCACACACCATATTACTCCCACCGTCCCATCTCCTTCTCTCTCTTCACTGATTATATCCCAACCCTAGTTTCATCTAAATCTTATCAATTTTTAAGCCTATACTCATATAATCCGATCCTTCTACATCAAAAGATGTGTCCTTGTTCATTAGTGATACGTTTGACATGAGTTTCATCTCTACAACGTTTTTAATCCGATTCAAGGTGGATTCAAAAGTGTTCTTCTTGTTAGATCCGGTGATAAATCAATACAAAGATAAGTTCAACTCCTCTTTATTAAAGAAAACGTTTTCATGTGTTCTTGATTATAACTTCGAACATAAAGATGTTTTATTGGTTTAAAATCGCAAGATTCATTCATTTATCAAAGGGTTTTGCTCGGATTTAATTAATATAGAGATTAGGGTTTCGAACTAATTAGGGGTTTTGATATATCTAACGTTTAATTATAATTAATTAGTGTTTTCTTACCTAAAAACTTGTTAATTGCATCATATAACCCGATTTATAAAATTAGGGTTTCGGTCAAATTGGGGGTTTGTTCATTACTCGGTTTTAATCTAATTAACTTGTCAATTCGCGTTTAGATTTGGTCTAATTAGTGTTTAATTCAATATATATAAAATTAGGGTTTTGACAAATTGGGGGTTTTTTATATACGCGGCTTTATTTGGTGTTTTTGTGAATGGAATTGTACAATTTCTAAGTTTCTATTGGTTTTACAAGTATTTAAGGCCTCGGCAATTTTTATGTGATTGATTCGAGTGGGGTCTTTGGTTGGTGTTGTTATCACTAATGTTTCTACACGAAAAGGCAATAAAATGTGAACGGGGGATCTCGGCTTGGTCTTGAGAGTTTTATGTGGGTGTCGTGGGTTCGTAGAAACTAGTTATTGTCATTAGTTCAAGCTCATAATGTATCTTAGTTTTAATTCGGAATGGTTTCTATATGCTAACCCTTTTGTTATATGTTTTCACAGGAAATACTCGGTCAAGCACAACTACTATGATGCTCAAAGGATGCAAGAAAAATAAAAGATATATGGATGAAGACTCACAATAAGTAGGGTTTTCGGCTTGGTATATTCGGATAAGGATGTTGGAGTGTGTTTCGGCTGACCCAAAGCTTGCCACTTGTTTCCTAAACCTTGCCCAGATTTTATGTTTGATGTTTTTGTATTGTGTTGAGAGGCTGTAAAATGTGATAGTATATATCTTGGTAATTTTGGTTTAGGGTTAGCCAAAATCCAAAATCTGCATCTTGTGATACACCTATTTGGGATAATCTCGGCCTGTGTGTTGGCCTGATGTGGTGAGTGGGTATTAAATGTTTTCCAGGTTTGAGAGTTTGACCTTGGGTTGACTCTTTTGAATGGCCAGGTTTTTAGTTATATGGAAGCATTCAAGTTTTCCTTTGTTCATTTGTATTCATTTTTGATGTGCACCAAATTTATTCGGCCAAACAGGGTCTTAGTTGGTAGTATTCGGCCCAAATGTGGTTAACAAAGTAACATGTGGTTTTAGACGCGTGAGACTTAACAATCGTGGGTAATCTATCATGAAAATTCAACAACGTGAATTAAACAAAAGTGGATATGTGTATTCTCGACAAATAAAATAAGCATTCATAACCGGCACAAACCGTTAATAAGTACAATGGTCACAAGTGAGTACGTCTCTATTATAATAATAAGACGCGAATATTTCAAGTTGTTACATTCGCTCTCCCTAAAGAGGGCTTTGTCCGAAAAGCAAAACAAACGATACATTTTATGTCGACACAACATTAGTGAACAAGTGAGGGTACTATGCTTTGAATTGGTCCTCGCGTTCCCAAGTAAATTTTGGTCCTCTACGTGCATTCTAACGCACTTTAACAATTGGTATACGGCTTTGTTTGAGTCATTTAGCTTCTCGTTCCATAATTTCGACGGGTTCTTCAACGAACACGAGTTTGTCGCTTAGTTGGATTTCGTCCATTGGTATAACGAGTGTCTCGTCGGATAGGCATTTCTTCAAGTTGCAAATGTGGAAAACATTATGCACACGACTAAGTTCTTGAGGTAACTCCAAACGATAGGCAACATCACTAATGCGTTGAATAATTTCGAAAGGTCCAATATATCGTGGGTTTAGCTTTCCTCGCTTACCAAAGCGGATTACACCTTTCCATGGTGCAACTTTCAACATTACTCGATCTCCGACTTTAAATTCCAAAGGCTTTCGTCTCTTGTCGGCATTGTACTTTTGTCGATCACGAGCCGCTTGCATACGACTCTTGATTTGGACGATTTTCTCCATTGTCTCGTGAATAATTTCCGGACCGGTAAGTTGTGCATCATTAACTTCCGCCCAACAAACGGGTGAACGACACTTTCGACCGTAATGTGCTTCAAACGGTGCCGCTTTAATGCTAGTGTGGTAGCTATTGTTGTACGAAAATTATACTAATGGTAAGTGTCGATCCCATCCGTTTCCAAAGTCGATTACACACGCGTGAAGCATATCTTCCAAGGTTTGGATGGTTCTTTCACTTTGGCCATCCGTTTGAGGATGATAAGCCGTACTCATGTCCAATTGCGTTCCCAACGCTTCTTGGAGAGATTGCCAAAATCTTGAGCAATATCGACCGTCTCGATCTGATATGATAGATATTGGTACGTCGTGCTTAGCAACGATTTCTTTCAAGTATAATCGTGCCAATTGATCCATCTTGTCGTTTTCCTTCATAGGGAGAAAGTGTGCGGACTTCGTTAAACAATCAACGATGACCTAAATGGTGTCGTAACCCGCGGACGTTTTAGGAAGTTTGGTAATAAAGTCCATAGTAATTATCTCCCATTTCCATTCCGGGATCCTAGGTTGGACTAGTAATCCGGAAGGATTTTGGTGTTCAACCTTAACTTTGGCGCAAGCTAAGCATTTACCGACATAAGTCACGATGTCGGCTTTCATGTTTGGCCACCAATAGAACAATTTCATGTCATGATACATTTTTTCCGATCCGGGGTGGATCGAATACTTGGACTTGTACGATTCATGCATGATTGGAGCTCGAACATTACCATAACGAGGTAACCAACTTCTATTGTCAAGACACAATGTTCCATCGGCACGTGCAACGAGGTTCTTGGTGACCATACCATCGGCTTCGTCTTATCGATGTTTTCTACTTTAAGGGCTTCTCGTTGAGCTTCTAAGATTTTTGCGGGTATGTTTAAACCAATAGTCATCACTAAGGCTCGAACTCTTAGAGGTCGCTCACGAGGTTTTCTACTCAAGGCATCGACTACAACGTTAGCTTTTCCCGAGGTATAACGAATGTCACAATCGTAGTCCCCAAGTAGTTCCAACCAACGTCGTTGTCTCATGTTGAGTTCTTTTTGGTCCAAGATATGTTGAAGACTTTTGTGATCGGTGTAAACTACACACTTAGTACCGTAGAGGTAGTGTCTCCAAACTTTGAGAGCAAAGACAACTGCGCCTGACTCCAAATCGTGAGTAGTGTAATTTTCTTCATTCGGTTTTAGTTGTCGAGAAGCGTAAGCAATGACCTTTTTCATTTGCATGAGAACCGCGCCTAGACCTTTAATCGAAGCATCACAATATACTTCAAAGTCTTCACTACCCTCGGGTAATGCGATAATGGGCGCATCACAAAGTTTTTGTTTGAGAGTTTGGAAAGAAGTTTCTTGGTTGTCTCCCCAAATAAACTTCTTGTTCTTTTGAGTCAATTCTGTCATAGACTTAGCGATTTTCGAAAATCCTTTGATAAATCGTCTATAATAACCGGCAATTCCAAGGAATTGGCGAATCTCCGTGGGAGTCGTAGGAGTCGCCCAATCCTTTACCGCTTCGATCTTAGCGGGATCCACGTGGATACCACTACTATCATTGACGTGTCCAAGGAATTGTACCGTGTGAATCCAAAATTCACACTTTGAAAATTTGGCGTATAATTGTTCTTGTTTCAACAATTCCAAAATTTTCTTTAGGTGTTCCTCGTGTTCTTCCTTATTACGAGAGTAGATAAGGATATCGTCAATAAACACGATCACGAACTTGTCCAAATAAGGTTTACACACGCGGTTCATAAGGTCCATGAATACCGTGGGTGCATTCGTTAACCCAAATGGAATGACTTGGAATTTAAAGTGACCGTATCTGGTTTGAAACTCCATCTTGGAAATGTCTTCTTCTCGAACTCTAAGTTGATGATAACCCGACCTAAGTTCAATTTTTGAATAAATGATCGAACCTTGAAGTTGATCAAACAAATCATCGATCCTTGGTAAAGGGTAACGATTCTTTATAGTGAGTTTGTTCAATTCGCGATAATCGATGCACATGCGGAACGATCCGTCTTTCTTTTTCACAAATAAAACCGGGGATCCCCAAGGTGGGGAACTCGGTCTTACGAATCCTTTGTCGGTAAGCTCTTTTAGTTGATCGGCTAATTCCATCATTTAGGCGAGCGCTAGTCGATAAGGTGATCTTGCAACGGGTGCGGCTCCGGGAGTTATTTCGATGTGAAATTCTACTTGACGAAGAGGAGGTAATCCGGGTAAGTCTTCAGAAAAAACTTCGGGAAAATCACAAACAATTGGAACGTCTTCCATTTTCTTCTCCTTCGGTTCGGCTTCGTTTTTACTAGTAACTTGAATAAGGAAAATAAGACGACCTTCTTCGATGTACTTTTGAGTTTTAGTACATGAGATTTCATTTAAACTATCCCGGCTTTTCGCACCGTTCTTTTCACCGAGGACGGTTAAGGTTCGGATTCCATAGGGAATACGGACTTGTTTTTCGTGGCAAATTATCTCCGCATGATACTTGGATAGCCAATCCATACCAACGATAACGTCAAAGCTTCCAAGTTCGATAGGCAAAAGGTCGATGATGAAAGGAATATTTTGGAGGCTTAGGGTGCAACCTTTAAGTACGGTGTTTATAGTGATCGATTTACCATCGGATAATTCCATATTATAGTCGACATCTAACGGGGTGGGGTTCACATTTAATAGTTTACTAAAGGCAATGGATGTAAAACTTCTATCGGCACCGGAATCAAATAATACGGAAGCATAGATGTTATTGATAAGGAACGTACCGGTGACCACGTTGTTGTCTTGGAAGGCCGATTCGGCACATAAAGCGTACGTAAACGTCCCGGTTCTCCCGTTTTATTCCCATTGTTTCGACCATTCTAATTTCCATGATTTTGACGAGGTTGTCGACGAGCTTGGTTGTTGTTGTTGTTGTTTCCTCGGATTTGGTTTCCTCGGCCTTGAGTGGTAGCTTTAGGACACCTATCTTAAAGTGACCTTTTTCGCCACAACCATAGCAAGTGACATCCGCATATTGAGCATTTGGAGTGATAGGAGTCTGTTGGTTCGTGGGCTTTGGCGCACTACGACAATTCTTGGCGAAGTGACCGGTTTCCCACAATAGTGACACGTGCCTCCACATGCACCATTGTGGTGTTTGCCACACATACCACAAAATGGTAGTTTTCCTTGGTAACCGGATCCACCGTTCACATTGAACACTTATACCACATCTTGGCGTTTGTTAGGGTGGTCACCATGATTGGGGCCATGGTTTCCTTCCCATTTCCATTTATTATCACCACTTTCCAAGGTGACGGAGTCCATCAAACCATCCGCCATTTCAATGGATTCGTTCAAATCATTGGGTTTTTAAGAGATTACATCACCTCGGATTGAAGGTGGTAGTCCAACGATGAATCTTTCCACGGCTCGTGTCTCATTTTGTATCATTTCGGGACACATCAATTTCAACTCTTGGAATCGTTGAGTGTAAGCCATCAAATTAACTCCATGTACACGGAGGTTCCACAGTTTGGCTTCCAATCTTTTCATTTCATTCCTAGGGCAATACTTTTTTAGAAGCATTCCCTTGAAATGAGCCCAAGGAGTAGCATTGGCCGCTTCCAAACCTACGGCTTTCACATGAATATTCCACCAAGTCAATGCACCATCAACCAAGGTGCTAGAGTTAAACTTCACTTTGTCACCTTAGGTGACATTGCTCACACTAAATTGAGATTCGAGTCTCTCAATCCATTTCGCAAGGCCTACGGTGCCTTCGGTGCCATTAAAAGTGCTAGTGAAGCATGAGCGGAATTCCTTGTATGGTGTGAGACCCCCAAAATCTGACATGGAACAACTAGGCAACGGGGGGGGGGGGGGGGGGGGTAACACGTCATAGTACAAGAAACAATGATTTACAGTTCATACAAAGCTGAAGAAATAAAAAAATGTACATTACATCATAAAAGGTCAGAGTTTTTAAACATAGGTCCCAGAGTTTTAGAAGCGGAAAATTATATTATTTCGTCTCGATTTATAACATAAAGTTGCCCAAAAGATAGAATAAACTCCTGACAGTTTTTACTAAAAACAATCTTATAAAAGCATCAAAGAAATCTTCAAGCTGCGCTAATATCCTGCGAGCTCCTATCCAAGCAAATCTAAGTAATAATACCTGAGATTAAACATGTAAAATCGTCAACATAAAGTTGAGTGATATTCATAGGTTTAGCAGTAAAGGTGTGGAACACAAGCATTCATTTGTAAACAAGAAATAGGGGAAATGGTTACGTACGATAACCATAGTCCGAAACATTATTATTACTGTTTAGTTCATGAACCGAAGCTTAACTCAGTGTAAGTTCCTCTAGTCAGTATTCAGCCTAAATACTCAAGTGATAAACAAATATTAGTGCGTCAAGGTAATCGGGACGGGGATAGTCAATCCCGATGGATCCACCCACAACATTCGCGCTTGGTAGCAGGATTAATTAACGGTTCATGATCAATGAGAGGAAACTTAAGGCTAAAGACTAAAAGCAATAATATCAATGAAATCAGTTGGAAATCCTCAAGTTTTGGAAAGCATACAATTTCTAGATAGCATACAAATTCTGGATAGCATACAAGTTGAGGATAGCACACAATTTTTAAATGGTTGTGTTCCACCATGTAAAATCTCACCCCAAACCATGTACAAGTAAAAAGGGGCTATGAACTCAACTTAGCCACGTGGTAAGTCAATCACGGTACTCAGCAATTGAGTAGAAACAATGGTAGTGAGACGATCACCGACGATATGGATGCCCGGGAAACACGAACACCGCAACCTATCAAAATAAGGCGCGCGTTAAGACTCGAACTCAAATATCGATATGTAACAAATGTAATATGACTTAAATGTTTTCAAAGTATTCACGTTTCAAAACCATTGACACGAACCAAAAGAATCCATACTAACCCACTTATCTAACACTACACGATTAAACACTTGTACACTTGAAGTCGACCTGTCATAAGACGCCAAGTCAACACAAGTCAAACTATCCTTTTACCTTACTTGGACCAGTAGCTAAGTCATTTATATAATGACTAAGCACTTAAGTAAGTCACCATGTCCGATGGTGAATTGTAAAACCCGCATGCTTTTACCATGCATAGTACCCTTAGGATCGTACGTACTAGATTAAAACTTCCCTAATATAGCATGATTACGATTATGTGTTAGGAGTTTACGTATTACGTACGTGTTAGAACACGATAAGTATTTACTATGCACGATCACGTAATAATTATTTAACGATAATTAATCACGAACATGCGATCATGAAATCATGAACGTAATTAAAACACGAACTATTATTAATTACGTATATATATTTATTACGAGCGTAATTAAATATATTAGGTCACGGTAATTATTTAACGAGAACACACAAAACGCGAACACAAATAAACACGAACAAACACGTAAAACACGAACACGAGAACACACTTATTAATTAGACACGGAAAACATTCGGGTTACCCCTTGTGGGCCCCATTACCACGAAATTAAGGGGGAGGATGGGCTTAGCCCATCAATTTTTACTAAAAGGGGATTAAGGGGAAAAACACTACTCATTTTTTTACAGAAGATTTTATCAAAAACCCTAAAAGTTTTCTTCCTTCTTCCTTGGATCCTCTATTGGCCGCCACCCATAAAACACCATGGAGGGGTGTTTGTTTGATTTTGATCTTGGTTTTTGGTGCAAGTGTTCGTGTTTGTTCATCCTTGATCGATCCATGTATTCGGTATACCTTTTAAACCTTTTATTTTGATTTGATCTTTTTATAAATCAAGAACGTGTTATGTTTTTTTTTACAAAAACCTAATAATTAAGCATAGATTTAACATGTTTTGGTGATAAATAAAATCAAAAGGTTGTTTTAAGGGGTGTTTGTTTTGGCCGCAGGCTGCACCGAACCCGAATGGGTTTCGGTTTTGCCAAGCCGACCACCACCAAGACCATATGGTCTTGGTTGGTGCGTGTGGGTCCCACGGCAGCAAGGTAAACACGGGGTATCCCGAGTTGGTTCAGGGTACGGTGTCGATTTCATGTCCGGTTCATGTTTTTAAGCCTAGATCCGGTTCATGGTTTATGTTAGTTTTTATTATGTTATGAACTTATGTTAAAATTAAATTAATAAATGATGTAATTAATTTAATAACATGACTTAGGTTAATTAATTATAAATGATCATGAAATTATTTTAAGCTAAGTATTAATATTTAAGACTTATAATTAATTAATTATTTTAAAAACCATGGATATAATTAATTAATTAACATGACTTAGGTTATATTATTAATATCTAATAATACACATTTTAACCTAAGTATTTAATATATTTAATTAAAACATGTTATACTTTAATTAAATATTATAACCTATAGTTTAATTAAATTACATGAAATAATTATTAAACTATATAATATATCATATGACTTAGAAAATAATCATGAAAACACTTAGGCTTATTTACTTAGCTTATTTATTCAGCTTATTTCTAATTATGGAAACTTTCTATTTTTAGAAACTTAATTAAATAAGGCAGCTAATTTATTTATGGAAACCAGCTATTTTTAGAAACTTATTTATTTAAGGCAGCTAATCTATTTATGGAAACTTATTTAATTAAGGCAGCTAATATATTTATGGAAACTTTCTATTTTTAGAAACTTATCTATTTTAAGCAGTAAATCTATTTTTGGAAACTTTCTATTTTTGGAAACTTTCTATTTTTGGAAACTTTCTATTTTTGGAAACTTTCTATTTTTGGAAACTTTCTATTTTTGGAAACTTTCTATTTTTGGTAACTTTCTATTTTTGGAAACTTTCTATTTTTGGAAACTTTCTATTTTAGGAAACCTGCTATTTTTGGAAAGTTACTTATTATTACACAGTAAGTATAATAACACATGAAATACCAGAAATACTTAATCAGATTAAGCAGAGTATAAGATTTAATACAGTTTAAGGCTTTAAACAGTAAAACATAGTAAGAACATATAAAATAAGTTAAGACATGACATAAAACCAGCTATGTATTTAGTAAGCAGATACTTATTTCATGTACGTATTTATGTAGCACTAGTGTTTCGGAAGTAGGACTCTCGTTGTTCGTCGTTCTCGTTCACTGGACATAAGGTACGGATTCCCGTCCTTTCAGTATGGACATTCTTTCCTTATTAGGATTTCCCCGTATGCAGCCAACTGTTTTCCCGTAGTATAAGTATGAGTTTGATTGCTTATGTTTCAATATGATTACCTATAGCCATATACATGCATGACCAGTTTCACCTAGTTATGGAGGTACCATAACCATAACATTAGAGGCACTGATGTTATGACTTCACCACGGCGGAGTGATTGCTCGTGGCGTCCCTTCAGCTTTTGGCCATTTATATTATATTTATCATGTGGGGCGTATGGGTGCATCCTAGTTACATGTTTTCAGTCAGGATTTCATGGTGAATGTGGTGTGTGCCTTGCATCCTTCACAAGGAGCTGATCCATCCTACCCAAAAACCAGTATATTAAATTAGATGCAGCCCCTCTAATTTGCATGATGAGGTCACCCCTCCAAGTATTCATGCACGGTGGATTTTCATGACCTATATTGGCTAATGGTAAAATACGTTAAACAGTTTTCATAAGATAAACATAAGGCTTTTCAAACTATAAAACCTGTTTTATGAACATGTTCCAGGTTTTCCAGGACTTATACATTTCCGCTGCTTTTAAGTCTTTATTATGCTTAGTCATTCATACTATGTCTATATCCAAGCACTGAGCGTTTTGCTCAGCCGTTACTTTCCTTTCCATGTCCCGAAACGGCAGGTACCCTAGGAAAGACTCGAGCATTTGGAGGATGTGCATAGGATGGAAGCTGCTAGAGACTTCTTTTCCTTTTTGCCTTCATATACTTATGCTTGTTTAGTCTTTCATTCATTTCTTTTGCTTTATTATCTTTTGGGCTTATGTTTGGGGACCGATGTTTGATTCCGGTTATCCCTATGGTCATGTAATGTTTTATACATTTATCCTTGTATGCTTTGATGACACGCCATAATTACGCGTGACATTCCATTATCAAAGTGGGGTGTTACAATTATGGTATCAGAGCCAAGGCTTCGACCTGTAGGCTCTAAAACTCGACCTGTGACAAGTGGGTAGTCACCAGGAGCTTCCTAAGCCAACGTCTGTTATTCTACGTATTGATGTTTTCGGCGCATTGTTGTTTTAACCATGATGTTTTCAGCACCTTGAGGTTTTAACCTTGATGTTTTCATCGATGTTGTTTTGCTAATATGGATGGACAACCGTCATTCATATTTAGTTATGTGTCATTGTTTCATGCATAATGTTCCTCGTGAACTATGGCTATGTGGACTGAACCCCAGTAGTTCATAATTAGTCACATAAAAAAAATTTCTGATAAGTTTTGACATATGAGTTTCATTTATTTATGTTTCATGTATCATTGTTGCAGGGATTATGACTAAGTAATGGTTGGTACAGGACTGGCCCTATTTAGTCGCATGTGCTTTTATCGAAACTTTTAATTTTGGGACCGACCCATAGGCGTCCCCTCGCCATGTCTTTTGTTTTGGGACCGACCCATAGGCGTCCCCTCGCACATATAAAGGTTTTTACAAACTACAGTACGCATTCATGCACTATTTTTCATGCATAAATTTTTTCTCATGATTTAAATTGGCATAAATTTTTTTTTTCATGTCCCCTCATAAGTTCTTATGTTTCATACTGTCATGGTTAACTTCAGTTTCATGCTGATTATGTTATACATTCCTTCGTGATAGATGGTTTCATGTTTCTTCATGATAATTCCGTCTTCAGGTTGATTATGTTTTATGCCTCTTTTGTTATTTACGTTGTCCTGCAAGACATTGTTGGATTTCATTGAATTCTGCTTTCATGATAGTCATGGTTGGTTTTCATTGATCATGCTGTCAGGCAAATCATCGTTGAATTTTGTGTAACCACACTTTTGCGTTTCTCTATGCAACCAGAATGAGGTATATATTGGCATTGCCAGGTTATCATGATGGTTTTCCTAACCGTTTAAATGATATACTTTCTTTAGATCATGATAAATGATCGACCCCATACCGATCATTTCATGTGCATTCAACGTGTACTCCATGTACCGTATTCCATGTGTATTACACGTACCTAAATCCGTGTGTATTTCACTTGCAATACTGCACGAGTATTCGCTAGTCGATTCTGAATCACCTCAGGCGTATTTTCAATTGCTGATGTTCTACAAGATTGCTGATGCCGCTCATAACTGGGAGATGTTACTAAAGGTTGATGCTGTTGACGTTCGGAGACGCTACGAGATGCGGATGCTGTTCACAACCTAGAGATCCTACAAGACGAAGACAAAGGCGTCGGAGCAAAGCAATTGTCGAGAAGATGCTTCACCATCAGACGATTTCCATCAATCATTGTCCCTAGTTCTTAGTTACATGTCATACGTCATTCAGCTGTCATTTCAGCCATATGAGTGCAAACCGGTACCAACCGTCCACTCAGCTGAATAGTTACATGAATCACGGTCATGAGAATGACCGTCATGGAACTGACAGACAGGACGATAGTAACCACTACTATGATAGAAACTATCCTAGAAATCGCAACCGAGGCTCCGGTCGCAGACGTGATCAGACATACAAATGATCAGTAGTCCAACCGATCCGCCAATTATGGCATAATAACCTTATATTGTGGTTATATTTGTTTCACATCTCGAGACACATGTCAAGACATCAGTCAAGACACATGTCTCACGTATACTTTCTGAAGACACATGTCAAGACACCAGTCAAGACATATGTCATGCTTATAGTTCCAAGACATGAGTCAAGACACATGACTCACGTCCAACTATGGAACATTTCTAAGAAATTCAGGGTACCCTCCAAGGGTATATCCATTTTGTTGTGCCATGTATTAATCAGGCCACAAGAATTTCAATACCATTATCGGCACATCAGTGAGAACTGTCACGTTGCCGATGTCACTTTCATTTCTTTCACCATGGTTTATATATTCATGACCATGAAGGACGCCTTTCGTATTCCAACGTACACGAAGGTTTTCCTTCAGCTTAATGATGAGATCCAAGCTTCTAACGCATTCCCTCGGACAGACACGAGATGAATTTTATCCTAATTATGTACTATGAACAGCACACCATGCTACGATTCATAATTATGTACAGTAATGTTCAGGCTCCTGAATACATTCAGCTCAATTTTCCATCGGGAAAATCGGTACAAATTATCTATGCTTACAAGCATGTAGGTTGTTAGCCATGGTCGCTAAAATTTACTAGCTGTCAGTAAGACACGACCACTTAAGTCTTCTACGCATAGCCAGTTGATTATTCCAAAATCTTCCCATACATTCCAGGAGAACCTACAAGGAGAAGGATGGTACCATGAGATTATGTGTCGACTACCGTCGACTTAAACAAATCACCATTCATGACCGTTATTCTCCTCCACATATTGAAAACCTGTCCAATCAACCGTATGGTGTTAATCACTTTTCCAAGATCGAACTCATGATCATGCTGCCAACAGTGACGAATGAAACAGCAGGACATGTCCATGACTGCTATTCGTACACGACTCGGTCATGCTAGATTTATAATTTGAATTAGTCTCATCAATGCTCCAACGGCATTATAAGAATGAGTTTCCATGAACTCATAGCAAATTTATCAGTGTTTTCATTGAGGATAACCTGATTTCCTTTAAGCCTAGAAGAAGAACAGGAAGACCATATCTGCACTATGTTGCAAATTCTATGACAAGAGAAATTTCACCCTGGAAATTTTTCCAATATCAATTCTGTTTGATTACAGTGACACACTGAATCACATGGGTTTCTATGGTTAATCTTACCATGACTTAGCTTATGCGTAAAGGAGAGAACCTTACACTACATTAGGTGTTCTAGAAAATTCTACGCTAGGAGAAGTCTAGATTCAGAGACTTAGAGTTTCGCAAACTCCTATGTATCAAGTTCTACGAAGCAAGATACAGTTACGTTCATATCTAGGTACCTGACATACCAACAGGTTAAGATAGGACACCAACAAACTGGGATGATTTTCATCATCTGAAATGGTGAATTGAAATGGGACAAGATCTCCACGGATTTTGGCTACCAGTTTAACGCAAACTCCGAAGAAGCATGATGCTATCTGGTTTATTGTCAACAGTTTGATCAAGTCTGCAGAATCCTTACATCCGTACGGATTTCAGAACCAACAGATTGATCGGACATGTTCCGGCCAAGGCTCATCCGATCACTTGGCAATCCCTCAGTTATCGGGTCAGACAAATATTCACAATTGTACTCCTAAATTACTTCACGTCTTAATTCTGATTCCACGACTTGCTTTCGCGTTTGCGTTCATGACACTATTCACGTTCATGATCGTATTTTGGTTTACGATTTTACGTTCACTTCTTTTCTCATTATGGGTAGTTTGCAAGAACTTGAGAGACCAGACCCAAGTTTAGTATAACTCCCTATCCTTAGATAGGCGTTTCTCGTCATAATCTATGTCTCACCTTCTAGCGTTTGTCGTTACCGCCGTTATATTCTATGATCACGATATGTTTCACATGTCATGTTCATTCCATGTTCCTCATATCATGATCAAGATATGTTACACGTATCATGGATCACGATATGTTTACTCATACTACACTCGCCATATCTCCACGTAGCACGTTCAAAATTTTTCACGTATCACGTTCAAAATTTTCCACGTACTACTTTTCTTTATGTCTCGCGCATCGTTTCTAGTTAACACTTAAGTCAGATTGTCTTTCATCGTAACGATTCAGTTACTCTTACTCGATTAATTCTTATTCCCTCGATCAAATTTAGGGGATCTACCTTACGCTGATAACCAAGAACTTCTTCGTATTCCAAGTCAAGGTCAGGAGGACCAAGACTTATCATTCGTGTCTAGATCTTATAAAGGAACCGTTCCAAGAGGGAAGCCACTTGGAAACGAACAAGTTCATCCGGACTTCTTATCTGTTTTCTCTTATCAATTAGATATGTCCTTTCAGCCACGTCACGTTCCATGTCCTTTTAAGACATGTCACGTTCCGCGTTCTTTCTGCCAGGTCACCTGCACGTTAATTTATCTTACATACCCTCTTAGTTTGATTCGGGTATGTTTCTTTTTCAGTTATGTTATCTATAATTCGGGGACGAATTATTCTTTTTAGGGGGGAAGAGTTGTAAAACCCGCATGCTTTTACCATGCATAGTACCCTTAGGATCGTACGTACTAGATTAAAACTTCCCTAATATAGCATGATTACGATTACGTGTTAGGAGTTTACGTATTACGTATGTGTTAGAACACGATAAGTATTTACTATGCACGATCACGTAATAATTATTTAACGATAATTAATCACGAACATGCGATCATGAAATCATGAACGTAATTAAAACACGAACTATTATTAATTACGTATATATATTTATTGCGAGCGTAATTAAATATATTAGGTCACGGTAATTATTTAACGAGAACACACAAAACGCGAACACAAATAAACATGAACAAACACGTAAAACACGAACACGAGAACACACTTATTAATTAGACACGGAAAACATTCGGTTACCCCTTGTGGGCCCCATTACCACAAAATTAAGGGGGAGGATGGGCTTAGCCCATCAATTTTTACTAAAAGGGGATTAAGGGGAAAAACACTACTCATTTTTTTTACAGAAGATTTTATCAAAAACCCTAAAAGTTTTCTTCCTTCTTCCTTGGATCTCTTTTGGCCGCCACCCATAAAACACCATGGAGGGGTGTTTGTTTGATTTTGATCTTGGTTTTTGGTGCAAGTGTTCGTGTTTGTTCATCCTTGATCGATCCATGTATTCGGTATACCTTTTAAACCTTTTCTTTTGATTTGATCTTTTTATAAATCAAGAACATGTTATGTTTTTTTACAAAAACCTAATAATTAAGCATAGATCTAACATGTTTTGGTGATAAATAAAATCAAAAGGTTGTTTTAAGGGGTGTTTGTTTTGGCCGCAGGCTGCACCGAACCCGAATGGGTTTCGGTTTTGCCAAGTCGACCACCACCAAGACCATATGGTCTTGGTTGGTGCGTGTGGGTCCCACGGCAGCAAGGTAAACACGGGGTATCCCGAGTTGGTTCGGGGTACGGTGTCGATTTCATGTCCGGTTCATGTTTTTAAGCCTAGATCCGGTTCATGGTTTATGTTAGTTTTTTTTATGTTATGAACTTATGTTAAAATTAAATTAATAAATGATGTAATTAATTTAATAACATGACTTAGGTTAATTAATTATAAATGATCATGAAATTATTTTAACCTAAGTATTAATATTTAAGACTTATAATTAATTAATTATTTTAAAAACCATGGATATAATTAATTAATTAACATGACTTAGGTTATATTATTAATATCTAATAATACACATTTTAACCTAAGTATTTAATATATTTAATTAAAACATGTTATACTTTAATTAAATATTATAACCTATAGTTTAATTAAATTACATGAAATAATTATTAAACTATATAATATATCATATGACTTAGAAAATAATCATGAAAACACTTAGGCTTATTTACTTAGCTTATTTATTCAGCTTATTTATTCAGCTTATTTCTAAGTATGGAAACTTTCTGATTTTTAGAAACTTAATTAAATAAGGCAGCTAATTTATTTATGGAAACCAGCTATTTTTAGAAACTTATTTATTTAAGGCAGCTAATCTATTTATGGAAACTTATTTAATTAAGGTTGCTAATCTATTTATGGAAACTTTCTATTTTTAGAAACTTATCTATTTTAAGCAATAAATCTATTTTTGGAAACTTTCTAATTTTGGAAACTTTCTATTTTTGGAAACTTTCTATTTTTGGAAACTTTCTATTTTTGGAAACTTTCTATTTTTGGAAACTTTCTATTTTTGGAAACTTTCTATTTTTGGTAACTTTCTATTTTTGGAAAATTTCTATTTTTGGAAACTTTCTATTTTAGGAAACCTGCTATTTTTGGAAAGTTACTTATTATTACACAGTAAGTATAATAACACATGAAATACCAGAAATACTTAATCAGATTAAGCAGAGTATAAGATTTAATACAGTTTAAGGCTTTAAACAGTAAAACATAATAAGAACATATAAAATAAGCTAAGACATGACATAAAACCAGCTATGTATTTAGTAAGCAGATACTTATTTCATGTACGTATTTATGTAGCACTAGTGTTTCGGAAGTAGGACTCTCGCTGTTCGTCGTTCTCGTTCACTGGACATAAGGTACGGATTACCGTCCTTTCAGTATGGACATTCTTTCCTTATTAGGATTTCCCCGTATGCAGCCAACTGTTTTCCCGTAGTATAAGTATGAGTTTGATTGCTTATGTTTCAATATGATTACCTATAGCCATATACATGCATGACCAGTTTCACCTAGTTATGGAGGTACCATAACCATAACATTAGAGGCACTGATGTTATGACTTCACCACGGCGGAGTGATTGCTCGTGGCGTCCCTTCAGCTTTTGGCCATTTATATTATATTTATCATGTGGGGCGTATGGGTGCATCCTAGTTACATGTTTTCAGTCAGGATTTCATGGTGAATGTGGTGTGTGCCTTGCATCCTTCACAAGGAGCTGATCCCTCCTACCCCAAAACCAGTATATTAAATTAGATGCAGCCCCTCTAATTTGCATGATGAGGTCACCCCTCCAAGTATTCATGCACAGTGGATTTTCATGACCTATATTGGCTAATGGTAAAATACGTTAAACAGTTTTCATAAGATAAACATAAGGATTTTCAAACTATAAAACCAGTTTTATGAACAAGTTCCAGGTTTTCCAGGACTTATACATTTACGCTGCTTTTAAGTCTTTATTATGCTTAGTCATTCATACTATGTCTATATCCGTGCACTGAGCGTTTTGCTCAGCCGTTACTTTCCTTTCCATGTCCCGAAACGGCAGGTACCTTAGGAAAGACTCGAGCATTTGGAGGACGTGCATAGGATGGAAGCTGCTAGAGACTTCTTTTCCTTTTTGCCTTCATATACTTATGCTTGTTTAGTCTTTCATTCATTTCTTTTGCTTTATTATGTTTTGGGCTTATGTTTGGGGACCGATGTTTGATTCCGGTTATCCCTATGGTCATGTAATGTTTTATAAATTTATCCTTGTATGCTTTGATGACACGCCATATTTACGCGTGACATTCCATTATCAAAATGGGGTGTTACATGAATACTCAAACTCACGCAACACAAGCATTGAACTAAGTGTCCAAAATTAAAATCAGCAAGTACACCCCGAATGTACACACCGATCTACCCTATCTAGACTTGTCCGTTTTAGATGAAAATTGGTGTCAAGGCCACTTATAACCTGTATAAGGCCTCACCAAAATTTGAGCCAAAGTTCACACTTTAAAATCCATCAGCTCGACACTTTACCCGACTCCAAATTTAGGACAGATTTGTATACTTGTTTTGTAAAACCGTTTGGACCACTTTAAAAGTGCTAATTCGACAATCTGTCTTTTGAAATCACTACTAGACTCGTCAAACTAAGTTTGTAAACTTTGAAAACCAGTATTATCAACTATCTAACCAAGCCTAAAGTCCCCGAGAGTCGACCCAAAATCAGCCACAATTTCGGATTGTGCCGACTTGCGTCTCCCGGTACACGAAAAATAAAACTAGCATAACTTTTGACTCGTAATGACTTAGAAGCTCTATCTTATACCAAAACGACCGTCTCGGAAAACTCTACAACAATATCAAATAATCTTAGTCTTTTACAAACCTTAAACCCACGAAAAATCAGTTAAAGGCCTGCTGTCCCAAATTACCTTTTTAGAAAACAAGTCAAATCCATTTTTCAATCAAAACCAATCATTCCCATACCTATAGAATCAATATACCATCATTCTATCAACCAAACACTCCTAAAAACACTTGTATGAAAAATCTAACAAAAAATCAAAGATTAAAAACAAGACTTTTTATGTTCAAAACAAGATAATCTTACCAAAAACAACACATACATGATGATTAAACATCATACAACCATGAAATCATAAGTTATAAAAACCTTGATGCATGTGGAAGATTTTTGGATCATTAGAATCACCATAAAAATCTAGGAAGTGGTCTTTAATTTGTTTTTAATGAATCAAGGTGGAAATCAAATTTTTGAGGGTGTTTTTGGTTGGGATGTCACGGCAAAAGGAGGGTGGGGAGAGAGTGGTGTGAGTTTTTTTTTAAATGAATGTGTGTTAGCCTCAAAATATTGAGTCAAACAAGAATGTTCGGTCATAGGTTTCTATTGTATTATTTATTAGAACGTTGTAATAAGTAGGTATTTAGTCGTGATTCACGGGCTTGGATTTAAACTAATTAAAGTCCAAAATACAAGCCCGGCCCAATATATAGTCCATTAAAGCCCGCATGTGGGTGGACTATATATACTACCCTCCTAGCATGTTAGGAGGGTGGTTGGTTCATTTGTATTCTCACTTCTCAATCTAATATTCACCTAGTTCCAACCATTTTCTCTCTACTTTCTCTCACTACTTTCTCTCTCTAGAATTCTTCTCATATCTACCTTTCTTTCATTAATTCGTGTGATTATAACAATCATATATTAGGGACAACAATTGGTATCAATCGCCACGGGGTAGATTTGTTATTGGTTGTTCTTCTTCTATTTGATTCGTGTGATTTCTTCCATAAATCAACTCGAATTCAATTTTTTTTTGTGGTTTTCGTGTTCTTTATCTTGCTACAAATCATCTATATACTTGTTGTAGAGATTTGGTTGTTTTGGTTTGGTAAAAATCACGAATTTGTTGCCTAAAAGTTGCTAATTTGTTGCCTAAAAGTTGCCAAAAACCGTTGCCTAAAAAGTTGGAAGAAAAAGCACCATTATTGCGACAGCTTGAATTTAGGAAAGGTAAGTACGGTTTCGATCGCAATAACCCTAGGGTTTTACTTTGCGATCAGTATTGCGATAGCCCCTTATTCCGATCTGAACATTCCGATCGTTATTGCGATCTGGATTGCGACGGATTTAAGGCAATCTTGAAACGTTACTCTGCCCACATTGCGACAGCCTCATTGCGATAGGTACACATTCCGATCTGGGATTTCGATAGGTACCCATTGCGATCTGAATATTCCGATCTGAGATTTCGATAGGTACACTTTGCGATCTGAACATTCCGACAGGTGCACATTGCGATCAAAAGGACATTCCGATCTAAGCAACATTCCGATGGGCATTCCGATGACACATTCCGATGACATGTTTAGCTAAATTTTGTTTGAGTATTTTTTAGATTTAGCCACCATCTAGACTAGTTTCGGAACGTAGTTTACACGAAGATTAAAAAAAAAAATAAAAAAAAAAAAAAAAAAAAAAGACTTAAAATTTTTAGGTCAAGTAAAATCAAATTTTTTCCATACTAGTTTTAGGACATTTCTAGCTCAATTTCAAAATTTGGTGATTACAAATTTTTTAGGTCTACCGTTTTGTCGGACTGAGGAATTTATTGTCGGGCTGAGAAAAAATCGCAATTTTCGGAATTTCAACAACCAAACATTCACAACAAATCTACTTAAGATCCATATTCACTTCATCATTTCAGAGAATTTTGAGATGGATTCTACTGCAGAATATCGTGTGACGAACAACAACATCATGGTCGCGGGTAATAAAGAGAGACCACCAATGCTTGTGGCTGGTCGGTATGCTCAATGGCAATCACGTTTCATACGATATCTTGATACAAGACCTAATGGTGATGCCTTGAGGAAATGTATTACTCATGGACCATATATATTTAAGAAGATCTCAGTTCCTCCAAGAGCAGCCACAGATACTACTGATCCAATACCTGCAAGTGAACGTGATGAGACAAGAGCTGATCTCACACCTGAAAATTGTGCTTGGCATGATGCGGAGAAGGAAGCCATCTATATGGTTTTAAGTGGGATTGGAGATGATATTTACTCCACGGTTGATGCATGCCCGACAGCACATGAAATGTGGACTGCTATTGAACGCTTGCAACAAGGAGAATCACTCAACAAACAAGATGTCAAAACAAACTTGTTTTGGAATTTTGGCAAGTTTACTTCAAGGGATGGAGAATCAATTGATTCATACTACTCCAGGTTTTATAAAATGATGAATGACATGACAAGAAATAACCTGCAAGTATCCACCATGCAAGTCAATGTCCAATTTCTTCAACAACTTCAACCTGAGTGGACACGGTTTGTCACTTTGGTGAAACAACAAGAAAAGTTAGACGAGGTCTCATATCATCGACTCTTTGACATCTTGAAGCAATTTCAGAATGAAGCAAATGAAATTCGAGCTGAACGTGTTGCCAAGACGGCTAATCCACTTGCTTTAGTGACTACCACTCAACATGTTCAAGATCCTCACTCTCGTGCTCCTAAGCCATACTCCAATACATCATCTTCCCCACGATATTCCACATCATCTAAGTCTTCATCTTCCACAAAATCTCGAGGTAAAGCGCCAAGAGCACCATCACCACCATCTGAGTCCTCATCTGAAGATAGTGATGAAGACCAAGCTCAAAAGAACCGAGAGATGAAACAACAAATTGCTTTCATAATGAAGACTTACAAGAAAATCTACAAACCCACCAACAACAATCTTCGCACATCATCTAACACCAAGAACCGATATGTTGAGAGTCCTCCAAGGTATGACACACGTCGACGTGGTGAAAGTCCTTCTAGGTATGATCGACATAATCCAACGCATGTTGAGGGTTCTGCAAGATATGATCGACAAACTGCAAAGTATGATAATCAGAGGATTGCTGCTGCTACTGGGAATAGGGAAACGGTTGGAAGTCAAGTGGTTCAGCAGGGCGGGATTCAATGTTTTAATTGCCAAGGTTATGGGCATATGGCAAAGGAATGCAGGAAGCCGAAAAGGGTTAGAGACTCCAGCTATCACAAGGAAAAGATGCTGCTATGCAAGAAGATGGAAGCAGGGGTTAAATTGTCAGCTGAGGAAGGAGCAATGCTTGATGACACTGATGATGAAGATTCTGATCAAGAGCTTGATGCACATTACTCGTACATGGCAAAGGTTGAAGAAGTTCTCAAAGTCACTGAAGATGACAATGGCCCTATCTTTGACACTGAGCCAATTGATAAGGTACACACTACAGATGAATATAATGTGTTTGGTGATATTCCTGAGCATAGTGATCTACCCAATGCCATTAATGACACGTGTATGATGGAAACGGTTGATAGCAATACCACACCTGATTCATCAGACATGTGCAATAATGAGTCTGCGGATGACCAACATGCAAATGAATATGATGAAGAGGAACGTATTGCGCTTGCTAATTTAATTGCTACTTTACAAAAAGATGTCACTGAAAATAAAAAGATTCAAAAGCAATTAAAGAAGGCAAACGCTACGCTCACTCAAAGTTTTGAAGAATGTAAAGCTGCTCTTATCAAATCTACTGAGATGACTGAAAGCTATAGAGATGAGCTCCTTCAGAAAACCAAAGAGCTTGAGGGGTACAAGGGAAGTGCGTTAAAAAGTCAAAAGGACGATTTTGAAAACAAATATAATACAACTCTTGAGTTATTAGCTAAAGAGAAGCGTCAATATAATGTTTTCTTAATGGATGAACGTCAAAAAACGTACCTTGCCACTACCAAAGTTAATGAACTTGAACAAAAGCTCTCTATGACCACTACTAATTCTGCTAAAATTCTAGAGGATAAGAAACAAGAGGTAGATGCGTTAAAACAAGACTTCAAAAGTAGATATGATATAGAAACCGAAAAAGTTACGAAACTAGAAGCACAAGTCGACTTTTTGAAGAACGTTGTTTATAAAACGCATGATTCTATTCAATCCGTAAGAATGCTAGCACCTCCATCGATGTTTAAGGGTCAAGCTAGCTTTGCAAGTCCCGAGTTCCTTGCCAAAGCTCAAGCTGCGAACCCATGTCTTTATCTTGATGAGACTGAAAGGACAGATCTTGATTGCATGCCTGTTAGTGTCAATAGTGAAGAGACTGCCCTTTGGGATGCTGATAGTCAACCACTTGTTAATAAGGAGTTTGTGAAACCTTATAATTATGCTTATGAGAATAGTCTTTATGGCCTGTTCAACAAACAAACTCAGAAAACTCGTGAGGAAGTGTTCTTAGAATGCAAACAAAAGAGAATTCAATGGAAGAAAGCATTTGCCCCTAAGAAATCTAATGTTTACAAATACATCAACTACCTCCCTCTAGATGAATCTAAAAGCAAGAGTAGGAAAACATTAGGTATTCTTAAACACCACATAGATAATGTTAAATCTATTGTTGAAAGAGACTGGGCAAAACGTAAAAATGTTGAATGGACACGTCCGATTCCTCAAGATATTACCTTGCTTGTGAAAGAACTCTTAATTCCAAACACGGCGTTGATTAAAGAAACTGTTCTTCAACTTGAGGAGTTCATTCGGACTGAAATGTTTGATGATTTAAAATATGTTGAATCTATTGAGAAACACATTGATGATCTTCAAATGGAAAAGTCTGATTTCTCAGATGAATATGATTTGCTCTTGCAAGAATGCGTTTCTAAAGATGTTATGTGTGCTTATTTTACATCTTGTGCTGACATTGATGAATATTCTGAAGTTGCATGCCAATATCTTGATAAGATCAAAGAATGTGAACGTCTTGAAATTGAGCTTTCAAAACGAAAAGAAAATGTTGACAAAAAGGCTTTTGAGTTACTTCAACACAAAACTGATTTCCTTCAAAAACATTGTCATTCACTTGAACTTGCTTTGCAAAAAGATGTTGGTCGTTTTCCACATGATAATAAATTGCAAGAAAAACTCTCCCAAACATTTCGAGAAATGAATGAACAGAATTTGGAAATTAAAGGGTTGAAAGCTCAATTACA
Organism: Glebionis coronaria; assembly: GCA_025667525.1. Taxonomy (NCBI): domain Eukaryota; kingdom Viridiplantae; phylum Streptophyta; class Magnoliopsida; order Asterales; family Asteraceae; genus Glebionis; species Glebionis coronaria. The sequence goes on along the minus strand of CM046880.1, from coordinate 289,982,851 downwards.
AGACAGGGACAGAGCGATAGCTGAGTTGCAGAAACTCATTGCTAAAATGGGTGGGAAAATTGTGGAACCTAGCATTAAGAAAAATGTTGTTAGACAACCCAATGCCTCTAAAGAGAATAGATCCTCTATCTTGGGAAAACCATCTGCTTTATCTAATTCCTCGTTTGCAAAACCTGTGTTTGCCCCCAAGATGGATGGAAAGGAAAGGTTACCACAAACTCAACCCATAAGGAATCCTGTAGCACCAAGCGTTAAGCACAATAATGTGATTAAACCAGGGATGTATAGAATGCCCACTAAGCCCACAAACAAAGATACTCACTCGCCTCAGACTTCTAGAAACACTAATATTCGTGTGTCTTCTACTACAGGAATAGTCTCCACTACTAGTGTTAGCCGGCCTCAGCTTAAGAGCACTCAAGAGAATGATAAGGTCTGGAAACACAAGAATCAAGGGAAGATGAAGCAAGTAGAAGAACACCCTAGGAATTTGAATGTTTTTAAGAATAAAAAGTCTGTTATCGCATGTAATGACGATCTGAATGCTGTGAATGATTTGAATGCTATGCATGTGAAATTTGTTTGTGTCAAATGTGGCAAGTGTGCTAATGCTAATCATTCTATGTGTGCTATAAATAAAGTCAAAGGCGTAGATACTAGAACTAAGAAGCAAGTTGCAATGCCTATTAGAGCTAGTAAACCCAAACGCAAAGTGAACCATTCTGGTGCAACCCCCACTAAGAATAGTAATGCATCAGACTCCACCACTAAGAACCCTAGAAGCAAAATTAAGGAATTATATGAGTCTGCTAGTAAGTCTTGGAAATGGTGGTTTGCTAATCAATGTCCTCCTGGATATAAATGGATGCCTAAAGCTAGGACAGAAACTGTGAAAACGAGTGTTAGTTTGCCTTTAAATGTCGATAAGGACACTAATGATTCTACTCTCACAACTAATGTGGTATCCAATTTAGCAAATGCTCCATCGTGTTCTAACTCTTCTGCAGGTGATACAAATAATTCTCTTCATAATGGACTCCGGATGCACGAAGCACATGACGGGGAATCTCAAGCTTCTAATTAACTTCGTGGAGAAGTTCCTAGGTACGGTCCGATTCGGAAATGATCAATTTGCACCGATCCTAGGATATGGAGATTTGGTTCAGGGGAATATCACGATTAAAAGGGTATACTACGTCGAAGGGCTCAATCACAATCTTTTCTCGGTTGGTCAATTCTGTGATGCGGATTTGGAAGTTGCTTTCAGAAAGAAGACATGTTTTGTTCGTGATTATGATGGGAATGACTTACTTACCGGTACACGGGGTACTGATCTTTATACAATTTCACTTCAAGACACAACTTCATCAACTCCAATTTCCTTCATGGCTAAAGCCTCAACGACTCAGGCATGGTTATGGCATCAACGTCTTTCTCATCTCAACTTTGATACCATTAACTTGCTTTCCAAGAAAGATATTGTGAGAGGCCTTCCAAGCTTGAAATTCATCAAAGATCATCTTTGTTCTTCTTGTGAACTTTGTAAAGCTAAACGAAGTAGCTTCAAAACAAAGACCACACCAAGCTCTAAAGGACGGTTAGATCTTCTTCACATGGATCTGTGTGGTCCCATGCGTGTTCAGAGTATCAATGGCAAGAAATATATTCTAGTAATAGTCGATGATTACTCAAGGTACACATGGACTCATTTCTTGAGATCCAAAGATGAAACTCCCGACGTTCTCATCAGCTTCCTTAAATTGATACAACGTGGTCTTCAAGCTCAAGTTAAAGTGGTTCGTACTGACAGAGGTACAGAATTTTTGAATTCTAATCTGAGAAAGTATTTTGAAGCCGAAGGGATTGAACATGAAACATCTATTGCTCGAACACCCGAACAAAACGGCGTTGTTGAAAGACGAAACCGTACTTTAGTTGAGGCTGCTCGAACATTACTATCCGCTTCAAAACTTCCACTGTACTTTTGGGCCGAAGCCGTGTCAACCGCATGCTACACACAAAACCGCTCCTTAATTATCCCAAGACACGAAAAGACACCATATCACATAATTCATGATCGTAAACCTTCACTCAAACACCTTCATGTTTTTGGATGTATTTGTTACATTATACGAGATGGTGAAAATTTGGATAAGATGAAAGAAAAAGGTGATGCATGTATTCTTGTGGGATATGCAACTCAGTCTAAGGGATATAGAGTGTTCAACAAAAGAACAAAATTGATTGTCGAGACAATTCACATCCGATTTGATGAATCTCAAGAAATGGCACTTGAACAAAGCAGTTTAAGTCCCGATCCACAAGGACAAACGACTTCCGTTCACAACCGCACGGAACTCGAAACTCAAGACCACAGCAATGAACCGTCAAGTTCAACGCTGGTTCCAGAAAATGTTCCTAGAGCTGATATGACAGTCGACACGAAAATTGAAGAGTTGGAAATGTTATATGGACCAATGTATGATGAATATTTCACGGGGGAGAAACAAGTTGTATCGAAGTCTTCCGCTGTCACTCATGATAAGAATGATGATACTGATCATCGTCAACAAATGGATACAACTTCATCTAATTCAACACGGGTTGTTGCAGATTTACCTCCTCAGAATATTACTTCAACAATCGATCCTACAACATCCACAACTACTGTCATTGCTCCAGAGAACACAAATCAAGCAGACAATGCATTATCTGACGAAGACGTATTCATCAACCCATTCGGTACACCGGTACACGAAACTGGAGAGTCTTCTACTCGCCATGTTGATCCGTCAAATATGCATACTTTCTATCAACGACATCCTTCAACACATCATTGGACCCGAGATCATCCTTTGGTTCACGTAATTGGAAACCCTTCACAGCCTGTTCGTACAAGACGACAACTAGCAACCGATGGCGATGTTTGTATGTTCGCACTCACCGTGAGTACTGTTGAACCGAAAAACATCAAAGAAGCCATGGCTGATCATGCTTGGATTGAATCGATGACGGATGAACTTCAACAGTTTGAAAGACTTAAAGTCTGGGAACTTGTTGACAGACCATACGATGTAACACCATTAAATCTTCGATGGATCTGGAAAAACAAGATGGATGAAGAAAACACGATCATCAAGAATAAATCTTGGCTAGTGGCTAAAGGGTATGGACAGAAAGAGGGTATTGATTTTGAAGAATCATTTGCACCAGTAGCTCGAATGGAAGCGGTCAGGATTTTTCTTGCCTATGCTGCACATAAAGGATTCATTGTATATCAAATGGACGTAAAGACGGCGTTTCTTAACGGTCCTTTGAAGGAAGAAGTCTATGTCACGCAGCCGGAAGGATTCGTCGATCCGCATTATCCTGACAAGGTGTATCGTCTCCACAAAGCACTTTATGGACTCAAGCAAGCTCCAAGGGCGTGGTACGATGAGCTCTCGAAATTTCTGGTCTCCAAAGGTTTCTCAAAAGGTTCTATTGATTTAACTTTGTTCACTTATAAATATGGGGATGACATTCTGCTTGTGCAAATTTATGTTGATGACATTATTTTCGGGTCTACAAACCCAAAACTTTCAAAATGGTTTGAAAAAGTAATGCACAGCAGATTTGAAATGTCTATGATGGGCGAACTAAAATTCTTTCTAGGAATTCAAGTTCACCAATCCCCAAGTGGTATCTTTATAAACCAAGCTAAGTATTGTCAAGAGATAATCAAAAAGCATGGTATGACATCATGTGACCCCGTTGGGACACCATTATCAACCACATCTCTAGATGCTGATTTGGAGGGATTACCCATAGATCAAACGAGATATCGTTCCATGATCGGGTCCCTCATGTACTTGACAGCAAGCAGACCTGATATTCATCATGCTACGTGTTATTGTGCACGATATCAAGCACGACCCACTGAAAAGCACCTCAAGGAGGTTAAACGGATCTTTCGGTACCTTAAGAATACCATTCACATGGGACTCTGGTATCCGAGGGAAACCGGTTTCTTTCTAACGGCCTATTCAGATTCTGATCATGCAGGGTGTCTTGATACACGTAAAAGTACTTCTGGTGGTGCACAATTTCTAGGTCAAGACAAGCTTGTGGGATGGTCTTCCAAGAAGCAGGATTGCACGTCTCTTTCATCAGCCGAAGCGGAGTATGTGTCTCTATCTGCGTGTTGTGCTCAAGTTCTTTGGATGAGAACACAACTCACGGATTATGGCTTCCATTTTGATAAAGTACCTATGTACTGTGACTCAAAGTCTGCCATAGCCATCTCCTGCAACCCGGTACAGCATTCCCGCACGAAGCACATCGATGTCAGATACCACTTCATAAAGGAACAAGTTGAAAGAGGTATCGTTGAATTATACTTTGTTGGAACGGATTACCAATTAGCCGACTTGTTTACGAAAGCTTTGTCGAAAGATAGGTTTGAGTACCTCGTTAGGCAAATTGGTATGAGATGTTTGACTCCAGCAGACCTGGAGATTCTGGCAAAGGTGCCTGCTTGATTTATCTATCAAACATCAACTTGTATATATCTTTGAAAAAGCAAAATACAAAAATATAAAACACATAAAAGCAAAACACAAAATTAAAAATCTTTCAAAATCCAAAAATATTCTTCTCGACATGTCTTTCAGTATCGATAATATGGACGTACCTAGAAATGTCGCTCAATAACGACACGGGTGTGTACATAAAGCTCGAATGAAAGTTGTAAATATTTTTCAAAACATGTCACTTCTATTTTTTTTCAAAAGGAAATTGTCTATTTTGGACAATATTTCCAACAACGGGTAGAGCAATCTATCTTGGGTTGAGCTTGTCACAAAACATTCAACGTTTTGAGCTCAACACAATGGCTTGTAATCACTTTCAGATTGCAACCCGGATCTAAATTCACGGGGGAGTGTACGCTTTTGTACTCTTACCCTTAGCAAAAGAAGTTAAATCTTCTTACACTTGAGTGGATTCGTCAAGACATTCAAAGTCTATGAACTCAAGTTTATGCTTTAGAAAAACCTTTTCGTCAAAAAGAATTGATTTTTCAAAAAGCGTTGAACACAATTTTTTCAAGAATTTCTCAATGATATTCAAAATCTTTCAAAAATTGTGTGTTCAACAACTCCTATCCTCAAAAGTTTAATGTGGATCACATCCTCGTAATGACAATTCCATTGGATCAATTTTTGAGGGGGAGCATTTCAACTTCATGCATAGATTGACACATCTTTCTCCCGAAGATTTTCAAGACTATTTTTCAAAATATATTTTAATCAAATTTGGTATCTCTAATATCAAAAGATTTTATATATTAGAGATAGGGGGAGAAAATGTGATTAAAATGTGATCTAATATAAGACTCAAGCACTTTCACTCTTACCTACATGTGCGAAACACTTTCGATTATCGATGCACATGTGAAGGGGGAGCATTTCTGAAACGACAAAACTAGCAAGGTGTTAAATGTTTTTCAAACACTTTGTTAGAATTTAAAGTGGTTTTCATGGTTACGATCAAATACCCACAACATCTTTAATTCACGACGTTATTGGTGTCAAAAGGGTGGTTAGGTTTAAGTCCTATGATCCAACCAGAACCGGAGGGATCTTCCCAGGGACAATCCAATAGATTATTAGAAGTCCTTAGGAAAGATGGAGTAGAATGTGAACGTAGCTGAATGCCGACTAAGTACTGATGCTAGCACTGGAACAATCACAACAAGGTGCTAGTAATGATGTCTTGGTAAGCATTGAAGGGGTTGAAGAATGAAAAATAAATGTAAGGATAAAGGGTGTAAAGAAAGAAGCCCTCCATACAACTTAGGCAGAAACCGGGTCAACTCATCATGAAGACAAACTCATCATGGACCCAGTGATGTGAAGCACAACCCTTTCCTAGCTACTCAGGCTTCTCTCAAAAGAAGTTTGTTTTATTGTCACGGAGATCAACACGATTTCTATTATCTTTCTCACTCCGAGATAGTTGATATTGAATAGGTGGCATCTGCTCCAGCCTCCGACCACTAAAAGTGCACAAATCGAGTCTAGAGCCAAGAGATCAATCAAATCTCGTTAGGACACACGGATGAAGATCAAGAGAGTCCTACGCTATATCCTTGCGATATTGCTAGAACACTCAGAGTGATACTACTTAGTATTCACAATGATGAGTGGAAATCCTTCCAGTGTTAACATCAAACAGCACTGCGGTAGGTCATATGCAAGATTCTTTATGAATTGAACATATGTAAAACTGAAAAGCAACAGTGGTTTGATTCTGAATTGATTCAAACTCGTTTCAGGTTTCTACGCAATATCTTTATGGTCTTGCCAGAACATTCAGAGTGATATTCATTAATATTCACAGTGACGAATGGAAATCCTTCTAGCGTCAACCTCAAACAGCGCTACGGTAGGTGACTTGTGAGATTCTTATGAATCAAACTTGTGTCAACTGGAAAGCAACAATGGTAAGATTCTTAATGAATCAAACTTGTTCTAGGAATTTGAATTGACGACTTTAATCAAGCGGATATTTATCCAATTGATTCACTCCTTATGTTCGCAGTCTTGCTTTGAGACGGTCGAGTAAAGAGAACGGCTAGTACAGCCGCGAAACCCTGTCAAGGAGATTCTTAATTGAATCTACCTGATCACAGGTACGATATTTAATATCGTATAACGGTCTTCACCGACCGGAGGTAAAACGCTACCGATTTAGGACGAATGTCAAAGCCATTCAGTCCGTGTCTATGTTTTGTCTCGAGAAGGTGGCGTCACGGTGTACTCAGCAAAGTCAATGATTCAGAAACCACATACTCGTGCCTAAAGACATATTCAACAATTAATAGTGTGAGCATGTGGATGAAGACACAAGATCGCAAGAAGGCAAAGACAAGTCAAGGATGATTTGAAGATCTCAAGCTTAAAGACAAAGTCGAAAGACAACGACAAAGGCTCAAAGATCACAGCATGAAGGAACAAGACTACAATTACACGTTCAAGACTCATTTATGACGAAGTTCATAAATCTCCATTGGAATCCAAATATCAAAGAGGAATGACCTCACATTGGGGGAGATTGTTAGCCTCAAAATATTGAGTCAAACAAGAATGTTCGGTCATAGGTTTCTATTGTATTATTTATTAGAACGTTGTAATAAGGTTTAGTCGTGATTCACGGGCTTGGATTTAAACTAATTAAAGTCCAAAATACAAGCCCGGCCCAATATATAGTCCATTAAAGCCCGCATGTGGGTGGACTATATATACTACCCTCCTAGCATGTTAGGAGGGTGGTTGGTTCATTTGTATTCTCACTTCTCAATCTAATATTCACCTAGTTCCAACCATTTTCTCTCTACTTTCTCTCACTACTTTCTCTCTCTAGAATTCTTCTCATATCTACCTTTCTTTCATTAATTCGTGTGATTATAACAATCATATATTAGGGACAACAATGTGTGTGTTAGTTTGTGGAAGAAATTTGATTTATATATGTTGGTAGTGGAGGGACCTAAGTTGCCAACTTTGAAAGTTGTGGACTTAAAAACAATTAATAGTTTTAAAGGGTAGAAAATGGTCATTGGTATATATTGAAAATATTCACGGGGCTCGAGTTTCATAAAAATACTTTTCAAAAGTTACAATGCATCATAAAAATGATTATATGATTTCCCGACACAACTTAATACATAACTGAAACGAAATCATCAAAAATATTAATTATCGAAACAATCGATAAATAAACGTAAACTTTTGGGTATCCGTCGGTATCGCGATCACTAGGAATTCTCGTTGTTCATTGATTTGAATAAACTCGTTTGTAAAACGCACGCGGGTGATTTTAAATCAAAAACTTTGATTTAAATTAAACATGGAAAAATAAAATAAAAATTTTATAATTCCATACAAAGTATTTATCGATGATCAGAAAAATACTTAAAAAGTATAATTTAAAAATCTCAGGATTTACATATAGCAATACAAGAAAACATAATACGTTGGAAAAATTCAAGGAGGAGCACGAATAAAAAGAATAAAATAATGTTGGAAACGTACGGGTTCTCACAGTCTTCCCCCCTAAAGGAACTCTGGTCCCCAGAGTTCTCCTGAAAACAGTAGAAGATGCAAACAAGAGGAGGTACAAAGTGTAGAACAAAATTCATTGTTTCCTAGGTAATTTCCGTACCACGACGAATCTTAACGGTTAGAATTCACTATGCTTCAGTTTTTTAACTCCTTTTCATATAACTTTTCATTCTTGAATTAGGATAACGATCTTTCAATACGGAGATACATCGAGAGATAGAGTTGTTGGAAATACGTGCGATAAACTTAACAAGAATGAACACAAGAATCGCTTAAACAGGCAAAGTGCAATAAAATGAACCAAGATTGTAAATCAACAAGGGGTCGCAAATCGTGCAACTGTAAAATGTGACAATCTTAAAATATAAGAATCTAGTCACAAGCGAAATAGAAGGGGAAAAAATGAATAACATATGATCATTTAAAATACAAGCTGTCACAATCAGTTGTCTAGGATTTTGGTATTACTTTAAAACTCAGTTTTAAATATATTCTTTATTAAAAAATTTTTTTACCAGATGTAGTGATTTAAAAATCAAACTCTATATAAAATGAATGGATAAACAGTTGTCAAATCTTTTTCTTGATCAGGATTTCAAGGTAAAAGTAACTCAGTTCAAATAGTTATCCTGATCAGCTTAAGAACTTTTGGGTGACTACATGAAATTATCGTTAAAAAAAACTCAGGTTTATCGTTACCATTAGAGAAAATCAGATTTTCCAAGTTATTTAGAAGCATTGTTTAGAAATTATAATTAAATTTAATAATTTCATAATGTTGACAATAAAGTACGATATAAACAATTACTTTCAAAGATACAGCTTGATATCCTTTTTAAATACTAGTTATAAATTTACCAAAGAGAATATATAGATCCGGTACTTAACTTGATACAGTTATTTTGGTAATTTAAACATTTGATAAAATGTATAAAACGTTCTTAAAAAATAATAATAATTTTTCAGAAATCCGAGTAGGTGATTAAGGTATCAAATGGTAAACACGTAACATTTTCTGGTTTCAAAAGGTGACAAGATAGCAACGAATATGAATCATATAAAGGTCAACAATCTGTATGCGAGCGATAACACAAGGGAATAAAACCAAAAATCGTATCAATTTTTAACAAACGTGATGGAATAGACGCGTCGATAATAATAAAAATAACGAGAAACAAAGGATTATAGCAAGTCATCACTTCTTGAGTGCAATTGTTGACACCAATAACGGCTTATTAAGTTCTCATTGGTCGATACACATTCGAAAGAGAAAAGCCACACCGTAAATTTTCGAATCAAAGAAAATTATTAAGAAGTCACTTGAGAGTAATTCTAGTAAAACAAAAACATTAGCAATGAAAGACGAAATCAACACATAATTCACACGAATAAATTTCAAGACGATGAAGTCTAATACACATCATGGCAAATACATGTAATCATTGGTCACTTCCAGTCATAAATCATAATACGCGTCCAGAGACGTTTCGTCGGTCTACCAAAATAAATAGAGATGGTCGATCAATGTAGAGGCATAACAACGTTGAAACTTTCAAGTCTGGTATCAATGGTAAGAATTTAGACAAGTGGTAACGAAAATCGTATCATGAGGATGATGAGGTAACAGGTAAAAAAAAGATCGCTGAGTAAGGAAATATGTGCTCGAGGCATGTACTTTGTTCAAGAAAAGATAAGGGTTCATATGTGTATGTCAGGAATTGTTGTTACTCACAGAAGATGTAAAAGTTTTCAAAACTTTACTTTTATCTAACTTTTTTAGAACATAACTATAAAGTTGATTCTTGGTTAAATATTTAAGGTGACTACTATTCGGCCTTGCATGGCTCCTTCTAAATTAAGCATAGGTGATCAGGCCATGCATAATTTAGGACTAGCAATGCGATGCTCATCTTCGTCAAACCAGTATTACAGGTCATATTATTTAAAATATGTATATAATGCCATTTGTAAAAACAGAAATCAAAATAGTTTATGAAACTATTCGCCAATAGGTTACTGGCTAGATATTTAATTCAACAATTGTAATGTTACAAGATTCTTTACAAGACCTAAGGTAGAACAATTTGTGAGAATACATTGTAAAATTAATATAAATTAATTTTATAAGATAGCATTCAATTATTTAAGAAAGCCCAAATGAAACCTTTTATAAAATAATTCGCAAACAAGACCAGTTTGAGTTTATATGGTAACATGACAATAGTTTATAAAGTACCGAGTGGGTTACAAGAGGAAAATAAGGAGTAGTTCAAGACAGTCAACGAAATGGTTACAAGGTGATAAGGTTTCAAGAGGTTTAGCAGGAACCGTTAGGAGACACGTGCCAAAATGATAACGAACGTTATGAAAGCAAGATCTTCAACCTCGGTCCAAATCTGTGGTACGATAGAAGCAGAGAAAGAAAATAGATGACAAATAAGTCATAAATAAAAGAAAGGAATAAGGAATCCGTATGTGCACATCGTAATTTATTCGACAAAAATACACTTTTAAGAAAGTAGAACATCAGTTTGTCAAATCACTTGGTTCCTAAAAGTTCAAGATTTACGTATGACCGAGCTCAAGTTACTGTTTGTAAACGTTTTCAAACACAATCAATGTTTCATGGTTGTAAAATATCATTAGTTACAGTTTTACGAGCTCAAACGAACTAAAAAACGCTTCAATCCATATTTTTACATTTTATCAGTTTTGACCTTTTTAGTCAACTTTGACTTTTTGGGTTTGACTAGACCAATTGATTCACTAAATGATATTTTAAGACTCGAAGTCTAGAGTAATTTGGTGTAAAACGATGTTTCAGACAACTTTCTAGTTTTACTCGAGACTTGAAACGGATCAAAAATGGATGAAAATGCCCTTGCATTAAATCTGTCAACAAAATGATATTTCAGAACTACGCAAAAATAAGTTCTTAAATTTTACAATCTCAAATGAGCGTAACTTGCTCGATTTTAAAGTTTACTGGCCAAATTTTATGTCCTAAACGGACGTCTCAACATGTAGAAATATATATTTTTATGTCTAAAGTTATAAAAAAATATTTTCTCGACACTGTTAAACTTCCTGTAAAGTTTTTATACAAAGTATATTTTTTTTTCGACATAGCTTGAAATTAAATCCAATTTCATAATAACTCAGAATTAATGTACACACAAGACTTGTGGATTCCATAAAGACGAAAGAGAATAAACTGTATAATTTATCATGTAAAGAAAACACAGTATGGAAATGGTTCAAGAATGCCAACGATAATCTGAGAGATAAAAAACGACGCATATCATCTGTGTCTTCGGCTGCAAGATGCAATGCAGGAAGGTCTCCTGGCGGTGTGATTTTTACAAAATTACAAGACATACCGAGAAAGAAACAAAATATTAACAAGTCACACTCCTGAGGCGAGGAGTTTTAATGAAAAAGGGAGGATACAAGTAGGATCGTATTCCAAACAATCGTCACATAATAAATGACGATCATGTGTTCAAGGTACAATGGATGTTGTAAGTCGAAGTCGAAACGTAGAATGGTCAATGAAATAAGATGTAATCCATGTACAAGTGTCGTGTAAAACGGTGGCATAAAGGTCAATCAAGATTATGAAAACCCACAATATTATTCAGGTATTGATTCAACGAATGCTTCGAGATGTGTGACTCACATGGTGTCCTTTAGTCTTTTCTGGAGACACATTGAGCTACACAATGGTCTAAAGACTAGACATTCAATTACGAATGGTCGGAAAGAAAATATGTGTATCTAAATAGATATTTTAAAGGAAATAAACAATGAAAGCAACATGCACGGTAGTAAGAATGAAAATCAGGAATTTCATCGAAAACAACACTTCTTCACTTCCGAACAATGGTATCACGAGGGTATGCACAACATGTAACAGCGAGTCGAGAAAAACAGACGGTTCAAAACGAACGAATATATGAAGTCAGTTGTATCACGCATAAATGAAATAGCAATAGTACTCAGAAAAATGAGTATGAAAAGTCGGCAGCATACGCGCTCTGAATACAAATATGTAACGTCATAACGATATAAAATCATTGCAATAAGATCAATTCACAAGAACAAGAATTCAAGAAATACATTATAGGCAGATGTAATCACAGTAACATTCAATGATAATTCATGAAGCACTAGGCTTTGTAAAGACATAGTAATTATCGCCATTAAGGTAATGTAATATTTCAACATGAAATCAGGAGATGAAATACTATAACGATAATTAAACGTAAATAATAAGGATTAGAGAGTTACCCGCGCAGATATCGAACAACATTGGCAGATTCTGTGCTTGACACTTAAAACATGAAATATTTGAACTTTCGGTTATAGACTAAGTTTTTTGTTTTTTTTTTGAAAAAAATGACTCAATTCCCTATAACCTCCGCTCTGAAACCAATCTGTGAGACTGTCACACTCCCAAAATATCAGAGTATAATGGCGACAAGGGAGTGGTGACGTCATGATTACCATACACACACAGTTACAAAGAACGACCTCTAAATGAGACGTTCGGAAAATAGATCACTTGTAATTGATAAAATAAATAGTTTTAACATAGTGCAGAAGCATAAAACTGGTCACAGTTACAAAACATAGTTTTCCAAATAGTACATATGATCTTTGTTTCAAAAGAAATGACGGCAATGCATGAGACCTCACTTAGCATCTTCCTTCTTAATACCTGAGAAAAACATTGCTAAAGCGTCAACATAAAGTTGGTGAGTTCATAGGTTTAGTTAATTTGAAATGTTTAATGAACCACAAGATTTTCCCAAAAGTGATGACAATATAACAAATACAAAGTCATCCTAAAAGTATTTATTACAGTCTAAGCTCGTGACACCGAAGCGTTAACAACACCGGTAGTATAATCATATAAATGTAGCCCAACTGGATGCCTAAACCCACGACATCCTATCTCAGACTCAAATGAAACTGTGCCCGCTTGTCCCCTTGTTGGACAAGACAGACAGGGACGTCAATCCCGATAGATCTATCCATAACATTCGCGCTTACACAAAGTAATTAACGGTTCACGATTCACGGGCCAAAGCAACTGGGTTTTTAGTGGGACTTAGACTAATATATAAATCAGTAAATGCACTTGTGTTCATACGTTAAAATCAAGCAATGTCTCACCCCAAAAAGCAGTAAAAATAGTTAAACATGGGGCTATAAACTCACCTCGTAATTCAGTGAAAATGACGAAGATAAAGGTAGCTCGAGAGTACGGTTACGCTAGCCGCGACCTATTTAATTATAAGGATCGTGTTACGATATTAAAAATTTATACTAGTAAAAAGACACGACACCCTAGTTGTGCTTGACAATACCTTTCGTTTACGGAAAAACACGATACATAAAAGTCGGTTATTAAACGATCGAGATTTACGGGCTAAATAATACGTTTAAGTTACAAATTTTTCGTTTTGGGCCTTAAATAAACCCATACACCAAAACTGGCCCAACAAAGCCCAACATACCCACCCCATGGCCCGGCCCAAGGGTCATTTAACCCGGCCCAACCCCAGGCGATACAAACAAGGGGGATAAGGGGGGTAAGTACGTGTGTTGTATCACACACAAATCAAAAACACTCAGATAACTCTCTCTCTCTTCTCTCGAAACGCTCCCACCGCCCCACTTCTCTCTCTCTCTAAAAAGTGGATCGGATCATCAACTCTCCCATGGATATGATGGTTATCAGGTTAATAACTAAATCATTTGTGATGGTTTCTAGTGATTAACTCGCGTGGGATGTGGGGTTTCATCCTCACATCAAACCGATTCGGTTTTCGAGGTGTTCTTCCCCAGGGGTTTAAGTTATTCCTCAATCAAAGATAAGTTCTTATCCCTCTTTTTCTTTTAATAAATTGATCTAATGATTTTTGTTTATAAAAGATTTGTGGTTTTAAATCATTTGTATAAACATGCTGTGAACAAAAGGCTCTCGAATTTGATGATAAACAAATTAGGGTTTCGAAAATATTTGGGGGTTTTTCTAAATCTCATGTTTAAATACAATTAATTAACGTTTTCTATCATAAAAACATGTTAATTTTAACATATAATCGATTTTGTAAAAATTAGGGTTTCGGTCAAATTTGGGGGTTTATTCATACCTTGGTTCCAATTAAATTAATTAATAGATTCGGGTTTGGATTGGGTTTAATTAGGGTTTTAATTAATAAAATGAAATTAGGGTTTATATAAATTGGGGGTTTTTGCATACGGTTGATTATTCAAAATTAAATAGCGTTTTTGGAATATATAAAGTATTAATCTCGTAATTAAAAAGGTTTACAATTTTTAGGGTTTCGAATTAAAAAGGGGGTTTTTATACCCGCGGCTTATTTGGGGGTTTGGTGATGTTTCTGTAAAATGAAATGGTTAAAATCTTGGGTTATGGTTACTTTGAGTGGTAAGGGTTTCGGCAGAAAACAAGGACCTTGGTTTGGTCTTGGTTTGGTTCTCGGTTTGGTCTCGGTTTGGGTCTCGGTTTGGGTCTCGGTTTGAGTCTCGGTTTGGGTCTCGGTTTGGGTCGGTTTGGGTCTCGGTTTGGTTGACAGAAATAATGGGGTTATGGTCAAGTTCAAGTAAACAAATGCTATGATTTACTTTTACAGTTTTGATTAAAATAGAACCGTGACAAAGACTAACACATTCGTTTTATTTTCGCAGGTTTGGTTACAATGACGAGCACAACTAGGATTTATATAGAAAATGAAAAGGTGATTAAAAGACTCACAATGGATGATTCGGTTTCGGTTTGCAGGTGTGGACGAGAAAGGATGGATCGGCTTTGACACTACTCTTCACTTTCACCCAGGATTTGTGTTTAAAAACTTGTCCAGGAACAATGTTTGTAATATTTGGACTGTGATTATTGTTTGTGTTATGTTTGGACATTGGATAAAATTTGGACTGTATTTAATCTTGTATTATTAGTTTAGGGTTAGACTCAAACTGATTTTGGTATGCTTGTGATGTACCCATTTTGGGTAAACTTGGCATGTGTGCTGGATTGTAGTGTTTAGTGGATGAATAAACTATGAAATTAAGTCATGACTGAAAATTGACTCTTGCTAAACAAGCTTTTGAAATAAAAGTGAATAAGGGTTCACAATTTAAATGTTTGTACATGATGCACTAATGTACCATTCGGTCCAAGTTTGTCGAGTGTAAGGTCTTAGACGCAAAAACTTAATATGCACGACTCGATAACAATTTGACACACGATCCAAATCAAAGACAAGTATGCGTGACCTCAAGGGATTCAGCAAGTACGTCAAATAAACACACGGCAATGCATAATACGTTTACAACTTCGTGCGTTTCATTCATAAATTAATAGACACGAAAAACTCGAGTTGTTACATTCGCTCTCCCTAAAAAGGGCTTTGTCCGCAAAGCAAAGTAAATAACACATTTATATCGACAACTCATCGGTAAATAATTTAGGTACTCCACTATATGAAGAATTTAAGATGGAAATTTGACGGATGTCACAGTATTCCCATGTTTTAGAGATTTCGTCACGAAATCACGACGTTGCTGTAGTAGGATGATTAGCGAAAAGATGAGGATACTTGCTCTTGAATTGGTCTTCACGTTCCCACGTGTATTCTGGACCACTACGCGCATTCCAACGGATCTTTACAATAGGTATACGACTTTGCTTGAGCTGTTTGACTTGACGGTCCATAACTTCTACCGGTTCCTCTACAAAGTTGAGTTTGTCGTCGAGTTGAATCTCTTCTAAAGGAATAACGAGTGTCTCGTCGGCTAAACATTTCTTCAGATTGCAAATGTGGAACACATTATGCACTCGGCTAAGTTCTTGGGGTAACTCCAAACGATAGGCTACGGGGCCAATCCTCTCTATAATCATGAAGGGTCCAGTGTAACGAGGATTCAACTTTCCACGCTTTCCAAAGCGAATCACACCCTTCCAAGGTGAGACCTTCAACATGACTCTATCGCCAACCTCAAACTCAAGGGGTTTGCGTCTCATGTCAGCATAACTCTTTTGTCGATCTATTGCGGCTTGCATACGGCTCTTGATCTTAAAGATCTTCTCAGTAGTCTCGTGTATGATCTCGGGTCCAGTGAGTTGTGCTTCACCAACCTCTGCCCAACACACGGGTGAACGACACTTCCTACCATACAGTGCTTCGAACGGCGCTGCCTTAATGCTAGTGTGATAACTATTGTTGTATGAGAACTCTACCAGAGGTAGGTGTCTATCCCATCTATTTCCGAAGTCAATCACACAAGCTCTCAGCATATCTTCTAAGGTTTGAATGGTCCTTTCACTTTGACCGTCAGTTTGGGGATGGTACGCAGTGCTCATATCCAACTGCGTTCCCAATGCCTTCTGCAGTGACTTCCAGAACTGCGAAGTAAATCGGCTGTCTCGGTCGGAGATTATAGACACATGCACACCATGCTTCGTGACTACTTCCTCCAAGTATGTTCTTGCTAACTTATCCATTCCATCGGTCTCCTTGATTGGTATGAAATGAGCTGATTTGGTGAGTCGGTCGACGATTACCCAAATGGTGTCAAATCCGGCTGAGGTTTTAGGTAGTTTGGTAATGAAATCCATAGTGATCCTTTCCCACTTCCATTCTGGCAGTTCGGGTTGGACCAACAATCCTGATGGTTTCATATGTTCGGCCTTGACCTTGGCACAAGTCAAGCACTTGCTAACGTATGTAGCAATGTCTGCCTTCATGTTCGGCCACCAATACAACATCTTCAGATCATGATACATTTTGTCAGATCCCGGATGTATGGAGTATTTTGACTTATGCGACTCATGCATAATCAAAGATCGTAGGTCACCATGGCACGGTAACCAACTCCTATTATCAAGGCATAACGTTCCATCCGAGCGAGCTTCTAACTTCTTTATCATGCCTTCAACATCTTCAGTCTTGAGAATTTCTTCCTCGACTGCCTCTTTCTAAGCCTTGAGAATTAAGGATGGAAGGTCTAAGTCAATGGTCATCACCAAGGCCTTCACCCTAAGAACTCTCTCCTTTCAACTCAAAGCGTCGGCCACGACATTTGCCTTGCCTGGGTGATAACGGATCTCGCAATCGTAATCACTCAGCAACTCTAGCCAACGTCGTTGTCTCATGTTGAGTTCCTTTTGATTCAAAATGTGTTGTATACTCTTATGATCAGTGAATACAACACACTTAGTACCATAAAGGTAGTGTCTCCAAATCTTCAGGGCAAACACCACTGCTCCCAACTCTAGGTCATGAGTTGTGTAGTTCTTCTCGTGCACTTTTAGTTGTCTTGATGCGTAAGCTATGACCTTAGTCCTTTGCATCAGTACCGCACCTAACCCTTTTATGGATGCATCACAATACACCACAAAGTCTTCATTACTCTCGGGTAGGGCTAGTATAGGTGCTTCACACAACATCTGCTTCAATGTCTGGAATGCCAAATCTTGATCCTCTTTCCACTCAAATTTCTTGTCTTTTTGAGTCAACTCCGTCATTGGTTTAGCTATCTTGGAGAAACCTTCAATGAATCTCCTATAGTAACCAGCAAGACCTAAAAATTGGCGTATCTCCGTGGGTGTGGTTGGAGTCGCCCAATCCTTCACGGCCTCGATCTTAGCAGGATCAACGTGAATACCACTGCTATCGATTACATGCCCAAGGAATTGCACCGTGTTTATCCAAAACTCACATTTCGAAAACTTTGCATATAACTTCTCCTTCCTTAGCAGCTCTAGTATGGTCTTCAAATGTTCCTTGTGTTCTTCTTCATTACGAGAATAGATGAGAATATCATCGATAAATACAATCACAAACTTGTCCAAGTATGGTTTGCAAACTCGGTTCATGAGATCCATGAATACCGCAGGCGCGTTTGTCAAACCGAAAGGCATAACTTGGAACTCGTAGTGTCCGTACCGGGTTCTAAAAGCCGTCTTATGAACGTCTTCCTCTCTAACCCTTAGCTGATGATATCCTGACCTTAAATCGATCTTCGAGTATATGCTAGATCCTTGCAATTGGTCGAAAAGATCGTCGATTCTTGGCAATGGGTAACGGTTCTTTATCGTCAGCTTATTCAATTCTCGGTAATCGATACACATCCTAAAGGATCCATCTTTCTTTTTGACAAATAAGACCGGTGCTCCCCAAGGTGAGGAACTTGGTCTAATGAAACCTTTGTCAGAAAGTTCCTTTATTTGTTCAGCTAACTCTGTCATTTCGGCCGGTGCTAAGCGGTATGGGGCTCTAGCAACAGGCGCGGCTCCTGGTGTAAGCTCGATGTGAAACTCCACTTGCCGTGCTGGTGGTAATCCTGGTAAGTCCTCTGGGAATACGTCCGGAAAGTCTCTAACGATCGGTACGTCTTCCACTTTCTTTTCGTGATCTTCTTCTCCTTCCTTTTGTGTTATTTGAACCAAGAATACTGGACATCCCTTCTCCATGTATCTTTGGGTTCTAATACATGAGATGACTTCCAGTCTTGATCCATTCTTCACTCCACTTCTTTCGCCTTGTATGATTAGTATATCGTTTCCATAAGGAACACGGGCGCGCTTCTCATGACATACAATTTCCGCGTGATGCTTCGACATCCAATCCATTCCAATGATGACGTCAAAACTTCCCAATTCTATGGGGAGTAAGTTGATACTGAACGAACGATCTTGTAACCTTATACTACATCCTTTTAGAATAGCGTCGGTGGTTACTGACTTCCCATCGGCTAATTCTACATTATACTTAACGTCTAACGCAGTAGGGGTAATATTTAGGCGTTCACTAAACACAGATGACACAAAACTCCTATCCGCACCAGAATCAAATAGTACTGAAGCATAGTTGTTATTGACTAGAAACGTACCAGTCACAACATTGTTGTCTTGCACCGCAGCTTCAGCACAGAGATGATACACTTTACTAGGTGCCGTGAATCCTCCAGGAGTACTAGTTGTGGCTCGGTTATTCCCTCCCCGGTTACCTTGATTCTGCTTCTGGTTTCCTTGGTTGTGATTTTGATTGCCTCGAATCTGGTTACCACGACCTTGGTTCCCACTGCTTGGACACTTGTTCTTGTAGTGACCTTTCTCTCCACATCCAAAGCAAGTGACATTTGCTCCTTGGCCACCTTGTGTTCCAGGTCCTCTTTGGTTAGCAGGACGAGGTGGTGCTCGACATTCCTTTGCCTTATGTCCGGCCTTCCCACAGTTGTAGCACGTAGGGGGACATGCTCCTTCGTGGTGTCGGCCACACTTTCCACAGAAAGGAAGTCTTCCAGCGTAGTTTCCAGTATTACCTTGTCCAGCAGTAAACACCCTTGCTACTTCTTGTCGCTTGTTCTGGTTGTAGTTGTTTGTGTTGTTGCTGTTGTTGGTATTGTTGGTATTGTTGTTGTAGTGGTTGCCAGACCACTTCCTCTTATCCCCAGTATTTTCTCCCAACTCTTGTACCACTTGGTACATCAGACTCTGAGCCATATCGATTGCCTCGTGCAAATCAGTTGGCTTGGATGAAGTCACATTCCCTTTGATGCTCAAAGGTAGTCCTTCAATGTATCGCTCCAACAATCGGTCGTCGTTGGGCACCATTTCGGGACATAACAAGATCAGCTCTTGAAAGCGCTGATTGTAAGCAGTAAGAGCAGTACCCTTGACCTTCAGGTTCCACAGCTCAACCTCCATCTGCTTGACTTCATTTCGTGGACAGTATTTCCTCACAAACATAGCTTTAAATTCACTCCAGGGCGTCGCTTGGGCAACGTTAATGGTCACTGCACGAGCATAGACGTTCCACCAAGTCAAAGCACCATCCACTAACGTGCTTGACGCAAACTTCACCTTATCAGCTTCAGCAACATTGCTAATCCCAAATTGGGATTCTAGCTTCTCAAACCATCTAGTTAAACCTACTGCTCCTTCGGTACCGCGGAAACTTACTTGCGTAACTGCACGAAATTCCTTGTAGGTACAAGTCCGTGTGATACAAGCGTTTTGTATGGGTTCATAATATCTCTCGTTTTCTCGGAATCCTCTCGAATTGATCTCAGTTTAAAGTGAAAAGATTTGTTCTTGGTGAAAAAAAGGAGTTTGGTTTTCTATTCTATTAAAAAGGGAAATGAATAAAGTGATAATGATATAATCTTAAAACAAGCAACAAATAAAAAGCAAACTTGAATTAATACTGGAAAATGCCCTATGCGGAAAAAGGCTTATACGGAAAACAAGTCTCTATGCGGAAAGTTTTCATATTCGGAAAATGTTGCCTGTTCGGAAAACATACCCTATGCGGAAAGTTTGGCTTATGCGGAATGTAATACTCTATTCGGAAAAACTTGCTTATTCGGAAAATATAGCCTATTCGGAAAACATACCCTATGCGGAAAGTAAGGCCTATACGGAATATCTGAGGTATTCCGAGTAAGAGAAAATTACCACCCCTATTCGGAATAACCAATATTCCGAATAAGGGAAATGAGAAATTGTCTATGCGGAAAATATGCTCTGTTCGGAAAGATCTGGTAACGAAGAACAGAAACAGTAGCGGTAAAACAGGGGACACGAATTTAAACCCAAATCAACTCCAATACTCAAAAAGGTTTTACCAAATCAAACACAAATCATCTAAATACCTTAAGAAACAAATCCCACCAATAAAAACACTAAATCAACAACTTTTTAAGATCAAACTTGAATCAAATAAAAACTTAAGAACTTGCAATAAGAAGATGATGAAGAACAAGATGAATAGAAAGATTGGAATTGAATGATTAATGTAAAAGTAACAAGAGTAATGATTAACACTTACAAGATTTGAAAAAGAGAATGAAAAATCACCAAACACCCTAATGGTGTTGGTGAAGCTACGAACCAAAAAGAACTGGGAAAAAGAAAAATGAAGCTAACTCCTAATTGTGTGAAGGAAAAGTCTATTTATAGTCCTAGTGGTTGGTTGGTGAGTGGGCTTTCTCCCTTTCTTCTTGTCTTCTCGTCTTTTCAGAAAAGTTGGCGTTTTCAATTCTGATTCGGGATTTGTCGTCGATTAAATCCAACTCGTCTTTTAATTTCTTCGTTAAATAGACTTGAGTTTCTTCGACTTATGTAAATCTTCCGTCTTTGGTCCTTTTCTTCGATAAATCTTCGAATCGGCCCATTGACTTCAAATCTTTTGCATCTCTTGGACAATAGACTTCGTCTTTAGTCTTTTTCCTTGATAAAACCCGTGCAATCCCATGTTTTCTTTAATATTCATCCGGTTTGCTCTGAAAACACAATAAACACAAAAACCACGCATAATTCCAAACAAATGATATTAAATACGTGTTTTGGTCTTGTTTTAGCCAGAATTAAGTGGTAAAAGGATGGGTGTTTACACACCTATCAAATCCCCTACACTTAACCATTGCCATGCCCTCATGCAATGCTTAGTGATAAAGCAATTTTACACTTTTCTCATAATCAATCAACCTTGGCCTTATTCAAATACTACCAAATAAGAATCAAAATACTAAGAGAAATTAAAACTTTAAGATAAACAAAAGGATGGGAATAACTTGTAAAGAAATCAAGGACTTACATTAGGGTTTTGGTGCTGCGAAGATTTATCATCCTCAAGTTTCACGTTCCCCAAACTAAGCTTAAAAACGAGATCATTGTTATTATAAGTTAGTAAATCAAACACTTACACACATGGCTTAATTAAATGCTTAAACTCCCTTATTCCTAGTTGTATCTCTTATATTTTATTTTTGTCTTAGAATGATCATGAAGATGCATTTTTGGACTTATTTCGATAGTTTATTAAGGCTGAAAGCAAAGTAGGACGATTTGATCAATAGTTAGCTAAAGGACAAAATCTCTTAAAACTGCTTCTCGGGATATCAAAAAGTTCATATCTTGGCATAACTTGGTTCACGATTTGAGACCTTTCTCGGGCCGATATTTGACATGTACTTCATACTTCATATCTTCGAGAGACGTTTTTGAGATAATGGTCTTCTCATCATAATAGAGTTTCTTCACTTGGAGACTTTTGAGCGGTACTCCAACTTTGTTGACCACGACTTCATGATTATGTCTTCAATCTCTAATTGGGATTTTGAGATACAATGATCCGCCTCCTTTTCGGACTTGGATCTATTTATCCTCATACCTTGTTAGGGTCTTTTCGGATAGACTTCTCCATGATCTTTATGGGAGTTGATTGCTTTTCGTCGTGAGTCTTGATCCTTCATATTGATTTTAGGAATAATGCTTTTCACATCACTTTGGATCTTCAGCAATTAAATTGAATCCTCATGCCTTGTTAGGGCCTTTTCGGACTCGCCAATCTTCGCGCCCCGCTTCATAAGTTATGCCTTGGCTATGAACTCTTATCATTACCGAGCAACTTTTAAACGATCTTGGGCTAGAAGCTAAGTAACTTTTCAAATCGTACGACCTTACTTATTGCAGATAAATTATTAGCAAGTGATGGGAGAATAGGCAAATAACTACACCAAGTGAGCTTGTGCAAGAATACCGACTTATAATTGACTCTATCATTTCTCGTCCTCCACAATTTAAAATCTCAAATAATGAGACTCGTGGACACTTAGCCTAATAAACCAATTAAGGTCTACATGGTTAAGGATACTAGCTAGAATAAACTTGGATAAGTCTTATTCGGGTTGAGTCAAAATAAACGCAACGGGCCTAATATATCAAAGACTTCTAAACTAGCTACACCACTTTATTAATATTTTTGACTTTATTGCGGAATATATACATATGAAAGCAACGATAAAAACTTAAAAATTACGACTAAATGGCCAAAGTTAATTAAAAAGTTGAAAAATGTTGAAAAAGATGATTTTCCGGTTAAATGAAGGCATTTTCATGGAAAAGTCCACTTAAAACTTCGATAGAAGTCCCCCCTACACTTAAGATAAACATTGTCCTCAATGTTTAAGCATGTGGGAAAAGTCTCCCCTACACTTATGACATTGTGCACGTTGGTTAACTCGAGTTAAGGAAGAGACGACTAAAGTGATCAATTTCAAATGTGATTATGAAGAAAATTGAATCACGATAGTTGAGAGATAGAACCGGATTTCAGATAACACGGGAGCACGGTTCTTCAAAGAATTCCAAGATTGCAGTTATCCCTGTAATCACATCACCACACAAACACAAACGACCAAAATAGGTCATCCCCTACACTTAGGGGGTTAAAGGGATAGATACTCGGGCTGCCTCCCGAGGAGCGCTTGTTTTTGATAACCGAGTCACGAGCCTGACTCGACCCAAATTCAGTTCATGGGGAACGTGGTGAGGGATGGAATCACCTCCTGAGAGGTGTCCTCACCAAAGTACAACTTCACTCATTGGCCATTCACCTTAAAATTTGGTCCATTAGGTTGAGCGAACTCGAGAGTACCATATGGAAAATTTTGGGCGATGGTGAATGGGCCGGACCAACGAGATTTGAGCTTGCCTGAAAAGATTTTCAACCGAGAGTTAAAAAGTAAGACTTTGTCTCCAACATGGAACTCTCGGTTTTTTATCTTGGAGTCGTGAATGAGCTTAGTTCTTTCCTTATAGATCAAAGAATTTTCATAAGCCTCATTACGGAGTTCATTCAGCTCATTGAGTTGGATCTTGCGTAGGTCACCGGCTTTGTTAATATAAAAATTAGCCCACTTCAAGGCCCAATAAGCCTTGTGCTCCAACTCAATGGGGAGGTGGCATGCTTTCCCGTACACAAGACGATAAGGCGTACAGCCGATCGGGGTCTTGTAAGCAGTATGAAAAGCCCACAAAGCATCATCAAGTTTATCAGCCCATGCGGCACGATGCTCTCCCACGGTTCTTTCCAGAATTCGCTTCAGTCCTCGGTTGGATATTTCAGCCTGGCCATTAGTTTGTGGGTGGTAGGCTGTGGAAAGACGATGATTTACACCGTACTTAGCCATGACTCTAGCAAATTGGTCATTGCAGAAATGAGTCCCACGATCACTAATAATGGCGTGAGGCACACCGAATCTAGCGAATAAAGCTTTCAAAAAGTTACAAACCACCCTTGCGTCATTAGTAGGTAAAGCTTTGGCTTCGACCCACTTTGAAACGTAATCAACGGCTACAAGGATGTATTTGTTTCCTTTAGAGGAAGGGAATGGCCCCATAAAGTCGATACCCCAAACATCAAAAATTTCACACTCTTGAATGAAATTCTGAGGCATCTCGTCTTTATGTGTGATTTTGCCTTGCTTTTGGCAAACATCACATCTTTTAACCATATCGTGAGCGTCACGATATATGGAGGGCCAATAAAATCCCGAATCAAACACTTTCTTTGCGGTGTAGTTGGGACCAAAGTGACCACCGGTGGGTCCTTTGTGGCAAGCATCAAGGATTTCAGACGCTGCCGGTCCATCAACACATCGACGGATAATCAGGTCGGCACATTGTTTGAATAGGTAAGGGTCGTCCCAAAAGTAAGTCTTAATGTCGGTGAAGAACTTCTTCTTTTGTTGAGACGTCAACCCTTCCTTGAGAATTCCACCCGCTAAGTAGTTTGCAAAGTCCGCAAACCACGGGGTTTCATTCAGCTTCGAGTTTATAGACATTAAGGTCTCCAAGGGAAAAGAATCATTGATTTCTTTGTTTGGATGATCCCCTTGGTAAGGATCCTCAAGTCTGCTGAGATGATCCGCGGCTAATTTTTCTGCTCCTTTTTTATCGCGAATTTCGATTTTAAATTCCTGGAGCAGCAAAACCCAGCGAAGAAGTCTTGGTTTGGAATCTTGCTTTGTCAACAAGTACTTCAGCGCGGAATGATCGGTATACACGATGGTGGTGGAAAGGACAAGATAGGGGCGGAATTTTTCAAAAGCATAGACAACAGCTAAAAGCTCTTTTTCGGTTGTCGTATAATGCAATTGTGCCCCAGTCATTGTCTTGCTAGCGTAATGGATCGGTTGGAAGTGTTTGTTCACTCTTTGTCCAAGAACCGCTCCAATAGCAAAATCACTAGCATCGCACATCAACTCAAAAGGCAGCTCCCAATTAGGGGTAACCAAGACGGGTGCTTGAGTTAGCTTATCCTTAAGCGAGTTGAAGGCTTCAAGACACTCTTTGGAGAAGATAAAAGGAGTATCTTTTTCCAAGAGGTGGGTCATCGGGCGAGCGATTTGAGAAAAATCTTTGATGAATCGACGATAGAAGCCCGCATGACCCAGGAAACTTCTCACACCCTTCACGGTTGAAGGTGGAGGCAACTTTGCGATAACATCGGCTTTAGCACGGTCTACTTCAAGACCGGCTTTCGAGATCTTATGTCCAAGCAAGATGCCTTCTTTTACCATAAAATGGCATTTTTCCCAATTCAGAACTAGGCGAGTGTCTTCGCACCGCTTGAGCATACGTTCCAAATTGGCAAGGCAGAAGAGAATGAATCCCCAAAGACCGAGAAATCATCTATGAAGACTTCCATGGTTTGTTCAACCATGTCATGGAAGATAGCTAACATACACCTTTGGAAAGTCCCGGGCGCATTACATAAGCCAAAAGGCATTCTTTTGTAAGCGAATGTGCCATAGGGACAAGTGAATGTAGTCTTCTCTTGATCGTGGGGATCGATGGGTATTTGGAAATAACCCGAGAAACCATCAAGAAAGCAGTAATATTCATTACCCGCTAATCGTTCAAGCATTTGGTCCATAAAAGGTAGAGGGAAATGATCCTTTCTCGTGGCATCATTGAGTTTGCGGTAGTCTATACAAACTCTCCACCCAGTAACGAGACGAGTGGGAATTAACTCGTTGTGTTCATTGGGAACAACGGTTATTCCGCCCTTCTTGGGCACACAATGGATTGGACTAACCCATGGTGAATCCGAAATAGGGTAAATCATACCCGCATCAAGAAGTTTGAGAACCTCTGTTTTGATGACTTCATGGATTTTTGGATTCACCCTTCGTTGGCTTTGAATTGTGGGCTTAAAGTCGTCCTCCATGAGAATTTTGTGTGTGCAGAAGTGAGGATCAATTCCACGAATATCCGAAATCTTCCAAGCAATAGCCTTCTTATGATCTTTTAACACAGCGACAAGTCGGGCTTTCTCTTCATCCTTCAAATCCTTAGCAATGATGACTGGTGACTTCTTTTCTTCTTCGAGGAATACATACTCAAGATGGGGCGGCAACTCCTTAAGTTCCAAATCCGGAGGATTTTCGACGGGAGGCGTATTCGAAGTCGGAGTCTCGATAGCAATAACAGTGGGAGATGGAGGGGAAGGATTGTCTTCTCTGAGGAGGTTTGCAATGAAACTGAGATCGTCATCCCAATTGGCAGTAGAATCGTCATCGTCTTGCTTCACATCTTCCAAGGTGGCTTCCAAATCTTTCCAAAGGAAATCACTTTCTCCAAATAGAGATAGTGATGAGTCGATAGAGGAAACGGTCTCAACATTGGGAAGAGAGGTAGGAATGTTTTTACAAGCATCCTTGAAGTGTTCTTCACAAGCCTCATCAAGAACGTCAATACAATTAACACTCTCGTAAGAATAAGGTTGTTTAGAAAGCTTTCCCATGTTGAAGACTACTTTATCGTCACCCACTCTCATGATAAGCTCACCGGCTTCAACATCAATGAGAATGCGACCGGTCCTCAAGAATGGACGACCAACAATGAGTGGCACACGGGGGTCCATCTCGTAGTCGACGACAACAAAATCGGCAGGAAAGGTGAATTTGTCGACTCCTACAATGACGTCTTCAGCTATCCCCACTGGATAAGCAACCGTACGGTTGGCTAATTCCAAAGTCATTTTGGTGGGGACTAGCTCTGGGAGAGATAATTGCTTCCAAACACTTAGAGGCATAAGATTAATACTGGCACCTAGATCGGCTAGGGCCATGCAATTCTCTACTCCCGGGAAATTGCAAGGGATAAGAAAACGACCCGGATCACCAAGCTTAGTTGGCAATTTCCTTAAGAGCACTGCAGAGCAATTCTCATTAAGTTGGGTGTTGGCAATATCGAGGAGCTTTTCCTTGTCGCTCAAAAGATCTTTAAACATTTTCGCGTACTTAGGCATGTGAGCGAGAGCCTCAGTGAAGGAGATATTGAAATTCAGTTGTTTGAACATTTTAAGGAAATTCGAAACCTGAATATCATCCTTGCTCTTTTCCTTAAGAGCACTGCAGAGCAATTCTCATTAAGTTGGGGTCTTGGAAGAAGATGAAGGCTTTAGGGGAATAGGATCACTCACAACCACGGGTGGAGGAGGGGTAGAAGGGAGAGGTGGAGAAATTGGGGAAGGAGAAGCAGGAGGAATAGGAGCAGGTGACTCGTTCTCCTTAGTCACAACCACCGGTGGAGGTATAGGAAGCTCAGGTTCCTTGGTACCTTTGCCACTTCGAGTGGTGATTGCTTTCATCTCCCCTCTTGGGTTCGCAACGGTGTTACTCGGAAGAGTACCCGAAGAAGAGGGTTGACTACTTTGGAAGAAACTAGCCATCATGTTCCTCAGATCATTAGTCTGGCTATCCAACGTATTTCTCATGTCTGCTCTCAAATCATTTCCTTGCTTTACCAAGTCTGCTTTCAAGTTACGCACTTCCTGCTGGAGATTTTCCACTATCACATCATTGGTTCTCATGTAGGTTGCGACCTCTTGGTGTAGTGCAGTGGTGGTTTGGTTGGAAGGAGCATTGTATGCAGGTGGTTGGTAAGCAGGTTGTTGGTAGACTTGATTGTTTCTTTGAGGTGGTTGTTGCTGCTTGTGAGGTGGGATGTATGGTTGTCGAGGTTGTTGTTGTTGTTGAGGAGGGCGATTAAGGTTTTGTTGTTGGTTTGGGTTGGCAGGAGGGAAACCAGGTGGTGAAAGATAGTTGTTGCTGCGGTAGCTAAGCAAGTTACGGTCACCTTGAGGTCTAGCTTGATAAGCAGGTTGTTGATAGGTGCCATATGCTGCATTCACATTCTCTGCAGGGTAATCTTGGGTGGCGGTACAAGTTGTGTAAGAGTGAGGACCACCGCATATCTCACAAGGTTGGCTAACAGCGTTCACTTGAGCGTTTTTGGCGTTGTTGCTGTTGTTGTTGCTGACGGTGTGTGTGACAAGCGATTCAAGAAGCGTGGTGATTTTGTCAAGTCGCTTGTCGCTGTCATTAGTGCTAGCACTAGCAACATTGGTCCGAACACTCTTGGTTTGCACACGAGATTTATTCTCAATGATGTCCCAAGCAGCATTGGAAGTCTTAGCCAATAGATTACCCCCC
The DNA here is from genome assembly GCA_025667525.1 of Glebionis coronaria. NCBI lineage: Eukaryota > Viridiplantae > Streptophyta > Magnoliopsida > Asterales > Asteraceae > Glebionis > Glebionis coronaria. The sequence continues at coordinate 289,954,427 of CM046880.1, read as the reverse complement.
GAGGCACTGTTCAGTGAATCTTGGTCACTCATGCTTAAACCATTGTAAAAAGTATTGATTTGATGTACTTTGGTAAAACCATGTTGTGGGCATTTTCTTAAAAGATCTTTGAAACGATCCCAAGATTCACTAAACGACTCATCGTACTTTTGTTCAAAATTTATGATTTCATTCCGCAAAGCGGTAGTACGAGAGGGTGGAAAAAAGTAATTGATAAACTTTGTTTCCAAATCCGTCCACGAGAGAATACTCTGTGGCGGTTCCTTAGCAAGCTAATGCCGGGCTTGTCCCTCTAAAGAAAAGGGAAAAATTTGTAACCTTATAACCTCTTGTGGAACGCCATTGAATTTGACCGTGTTGGTGAGTTGTAGAAATCTCTTGATGTGGTCGTGTGGATCATCAATGGTTCGTCCCAAGAATGGCTGAGCGGAGACCATCTGGATAAAGCCTGATTTTAGCTCGAAATTGTTGGCGGCAATTGGTGGTATAACAATTGGATCCGTGTTGCCATCGACATGAGCTTGCAGCAATTCAATCATCAGGCGATTATCCGGAAGGGGCTCATTATTGTTGTTATTGTTCATGTTGTTGAAAGGCGGGTTGTTGTTGTTATTATTGTTTGGAGGTGGTACACCGGCCATGTCTAAGTGATCGAGAGGCTCGGGCTCTTGATAAGACGTTGATCGAGTGCGCATACACCTGCAAAAGAACGAACAAGGAAAAACAATACAAAAATATTTTTGGTTTTTTATGGTTTTTTACTTTTTAGGATTTTTGAAAATTTTATATTTTTTAGTGTTTTTTGAAAATTTTTGTGAAAAAGTAACGTTCACGGGGAACGGATCTCAAAATCCAAGTTCTCACAAAAAACTTTTGATCTTAACGAGAAGAGCCGGCAGCGGCGCCATTTGATACAAGCGTTTTGTATGGGTTCATAATATCTCTCGTTTTCTCGGAATCCTCTCGAATTGATCTCAGTTTAAAGTGAAAAGATTTGTTCTTGGTGACAAAAAGGAGTTTGGTTTTCTATTCTATTAAAAAGGGAAATGAATAAAGTGATAATGATATAATCTTAAACCAAGCAACAAATAAAAAGCAAACTTGAATTAATACTGGAAAATGCCCTATGCGGAAAAAGGCTTATACGGAAAACAAGTCTCTATGCGGAAAGTTTTCATATTCGGAAAATGTTGCCTGTTCGGAAAACATACCCTATGCGGAAAGTTTGGCTTATGCGGAATGTAATACTCTATTCGGAAAAACTTGCTTATTCGGAAAATATAGCCTATTCGGAAAACATACCCTATGCGGAAAGTAAGGCCTATACGGAATATCTGAGGTATTCCGAGTAAGAGAAAATTAACACCCCTATTCGGAATAACCAATATTCCGAATAAGGGAAATGAGAAATTGTCTATGCGGAAAATATGCTCTGTTCGGAAAGATCTGGTAACGAAGAACAGAAACAGTAGCGGTAAAACAGGGGACACGAATTTAAACCCAAATCGACTCCAATACTCAAAAAGGTTTTACCAAATCAAACACAAATCATCTAAATACCATAAGAAACAAATCCCACCAATAAAAACACTAAATCAACAACTTTTTAAGATCAAACTTGAATCAAATAAAAACTTAAGAACTTGCAATAAGAAGATGATGAAGAACAAGATGAATAGAAAGATTGGAATTGAATGATTAATGTAAAAGTAACAAGAGTAATGATTAACACTTACAAGATTTGAAAAAGAGAATGAAAAATCACCAAACACTCTAATGGTGTTGGTGAAGCTACGAACCAAAAAGAACTGGGAAAAAGAAAAATGAAGCTAACTCCTAATTGTGTGAAGGAAAAGTCTATTTATAGTCCTAGTGGTTGGTTGGTGAGTGGGCTTTCTCCCTTTCTTCTTGTCTTCTCGTCTTTTCAGAAAAGTTGACGTTTTCAATTCTGATTCGGGATTTGTCGTCGATTAAATCCAACTCGTCTTTTAATTTCTTCGTTAAATAGACTTGAGTTTCTTCGACTTATGTAAATCGTCCGTCTTTGGTCCTTTTCTTCGATAAATCTTCGAATCGGCCCATTGACTTCAAATCTTTTGCATCTCTTAGACAATAGACTTCGTCTTTAGTCTTTTTCCTTGATAAAACCCGTGCAATCCCATGTTTTCTTTAATATTCATCTGGTTTGCTCTGAAAACACAATAAACACAAAAACCACGCATAATTCCAAACAAATGATATTAAATACGTGTTTTGGTCTTGTTTTAGCCAGAATTAAGTGGTAAAAGGATGGGTGTTTACACACCTATCACCGTGCAATATCATTAGTAGCTCCTTGGTTGGTCTCCTCCTGTGTGCTAGCTGTACGATTTGCTTCGGCTTTTGCGAGTGCCTCGGCCACCCGTTCAGCTATCATTTGACTTAGCATGACGGTGTCAATTCCACCGGTAGTAGCTGGTGGATTCTGCGTTTCAGATCTTCTAACTGGCGCCATAATCTAAAAAGGTAGTAGGACAATGAGTTTTTCCAGACATAACATGCATGGCACGCACAATACAATCATGAAATGCTCCAGGGTATAATACACAATATATAATGATCTCACAATTTTTGTAACCCATAATATCATTCATAGAATTGTTTGGTAGTACATCATAGTTTGTCATACATAATAAAATAAAAAAAATGCCAACTAGCTAAGATAAACTTCAGAGCTTAGTGGTCATACAATGATAAGTCAATGGTACAAGATAAATCTAACTAGTGCCCTCACGGCGCTGATGAAGCTCTCTCTCCAACTCTGCTAACCTCCTCTCAACCACGATCTCACGAGCCTGGGAATCTCTAAGTCTAACATCGGTATCATAACAAGCGGCTCTAAATCTCTTATCCAAGTCTGTAACAGGGTCCTCCACAGGTGCCTCTAGTCCGCCTGTCTCAACCAATGGCTCTACTCCCCAGCGGGTCATCATGCTCTCAATCTCCTCAAGACGAGCATTCGGCATGGTATCCATCTGATCAAGAACAGCATGAAGCTGTCCTCGTAGACGGGTCACACAAACCGTCAACACTGTCTCATCCCTAACTGGACTCTTCTTTGCCAGTGCCTCCAGCTTATCCTACACCTCATTATACTCCTCACCTAAAGCCTCTACATCATCCTCCAACCTGTTTAAACGTGTCGTCACACATCCATCTGCTGCCCCAAGCATCACCACTGTCGATGTAGCTCTCCTAGGAAGAGGAGTCGTAGCTCTCGGCCCAGTAGAGATGCCAACATCAGCAAGCATCTCCTGGTACACAGCAGGTACAGTCTCTGGTGGTGGTAGCAGTAGTGGTACCTCTGGGACAGGACTGGCAGGTGTGCGGGCTGCATGCCTGTCAGTGGTAGTGAAGGGTATGAGGGGTCGGTAAGGTGAAAGTGGTGGTCGAGCAGCTCTCCCCCGAAGACGTCGCCTCACATAGTAGAAAGGTAAAGTACCAGGTGCTGGAGTAGGGATATCAGTCCTCTCCCCTTCGTCTTCAGATGAAGATGAGGAGATGTGTGCAAGGGAAACCTCAGGAGTAGCAGCATATGTAGTGGGAGGATCCTCAGTGTCAGTGACCTCCATGGGTTCACCTTCCCCATCGGTGAACTCCATATCATCATCCTCTGTCTCCTCCATCGGCTCATCCCTAGTGACTGATGCCTGACCTGGTGACTGCACCACATCAGCGTCTAGGTCATCCTCTCCTCCGCCTTCTAGGCTAAGTACGTCGTCAGCTGATGCATCAGGGATACGGATCGGTGAACGATGAACCTCCTCAGTCTCTCTCTCAGTCTCATCATCTGAAACCATCCGGTACCACGGATATCCTGATGGTGATCCTCTAGGTAGTCCTACTGATGAACTGATAGTCGACTGTGAACTGCGGTTGTAGTATGCTCCGGTAGACGTGGAATCATCAGAAGAAGACATCGCTGTAACATAAACAAAATAAATGTGCGTAAATACCTCATATAATTAGTCCGTAAAAAGGGACATTAACATAACATAGCAATCATTGTTGAATCCACATGTATCCCATATAACATAATTCAGATTTTGTTGTTGCACATGTAACCCATGTAAATATACCTCGTATTTGTTAAATCACATGTATCCCATTTATTACTTATCTATATACATGTATCTATATATACTTAATACTTACAATCCGTATGATAATCGATTAAACACATAGCAGTTATAGTCTAGAGTTACAAAATGCAACCTAGTTCTCTATAACCATGTCTCTGATACCAATCTGTCACACTCCCAAAATATCAGAGTATAATGGCCACAAGGGAGTGGTGACATCATGATTATCATACACACACAGTTACAAAGAACGACCTCTAAATGAGACGTTCGGAAAATAGATCACTTGTAATTGATAAAATAAATAGTTTTAACATAGTGCGGAAGCATAAAACTGGTCACAGTTACAAAACATAGTTTTCCAAATAGTACAAATGATCTTTGTTTCAAAAGAAATGACGGCAATGCATGAGACCTCACTTAGCATCTTCCTTCTTAATACCTGAGAAAAACATTGCTAAAGCGTCAACATAAAGTTGGTGAGTTCATAGGTTTAGTTAATTTGAAATGTTTAATGAACCACAAGATTTTCCCAAAAGTGATGACAATATAACAAATACAAAGTCATCCTAAAAGTATTTATTACAGTCTAAGCTCGTGACACCGAAGCGTTAACAACACCGGTAGTATAATCATATAAATGTAGCCCAACTGGATGCCTAAACCCACGACATCCTATCTCAGACTCAAATGAAACTGTGCCCGCTTGTCCCCTTGTTGGACAAGACAGACAGGGACGTCAATCCCGATAGATCTATCCATAACATTCGCGCTTACACAAAGTAATTAACGGTTCACGATTCACGGGCCAAAGCAACTGGGTTTTTAGTGGGACTTAGACTAATATATAAATCAGTAAATGCACTTGTGTTCATACGTTAAAATCAAGCAATGTCTCACCCCAAAAAGCAGTAAAAATAGTTAAACATGGGGCTATAAACTCACCTCGTAATTCAGTGAAAATGACGAAGATAAAGGTAGCTCGAGAGTACGGTTACGCTAGCCGCGACCTATTTAATTATAAGGATCGTGTTACGATATTAAAAATTTATACTAGTAAAAAGACACGACACCCTAGTTGTGCTTGACAATACCTTTCGTTTACGGAAAAACACGATACATAAAAGTCGGTTATTAAACGATCGAGATTTACGGGCTAAATAATACGTTTAAGTTACAAATTTTTCGTTTTGGGCCTTAAATAAACCCATACACCAAAACTGGCCCAACAAAGCCCAACATACCCACCCCATGGCCCGGCCCAAGGGTCATTTAACCCGGCCCAACCCCAGGCGATACAAACAAGGGGGATAAGGGGGGTAAGTACGTGTGTTGTATCACACACAAATCAAAAACACTCAGATAACTCTCTCTCTCTTCTCTCGAAACGCTCCCACCGCCCCACTTCTCTCTCTCTCTAAAAAGTGGATCGGATCTTCAACTCTCCCATGGATATGATGGTTATCAGGTTAATAACTAAATCATTTGTGATGGTTTCTGGTGATTAACTCGCGTGGGATGTGGGGTTTCATCCCCACATCAAACCGATTCGGTTTTTGAGGTGTTCTTCCCCAGGGGTTTAAGTTATTCCTCAATCAAAGATAAGTTCTTATCCCTCTTTTTCTTTTAATAAATTGATCTAATGATTTTCGTTTATAAAAGATTTGTGGTTTTAAATCATTTGTATAAACATGCTGTGAACAAAAGGCTCTCGAATTTGATGATAAACAAATTAGGGTTTCGAAAATATTTGGGGGTTTTTCTAAATCTCATGTTTAAATACAATTAATTAACGTTTTCTATCATAAAAACATGTTAATTTTAACATATAATCGATTTTGTAAAAATTAGGGTTTCGGTCAAATTTGGGGGTTTATTCATACCTTGGTTCCAATTAAATTAATTAATAGATTCGGGTATTGGTTGGGTTTAATTAGGGTTTTAATTAATAAAATGAAATTAGGGTTTATATAAATTGGGGGTTTTTGCATACGGTTGATTATTCAAAATTAAATAGCGTTTTTGGAATATATAAAGTATTAATCTCGTAATTAAAAAGGTTTACAATTTTTAGGGTTTCGAATTAAAAAGGGGGTTTTTATACCCGCGGCTTATTTGGGGGTTTGGTGATGTTTCTGTAAAATGAAATGGTTAAAATCTTGGGTTATGGTTACTTTGAGTGGTAAGGGTTTCGGCAGAAAACAAGGACCTTGGTTTGGTCTTGGTTTGGTTCTCGGTTTGGTCTCGGTTTGGGTCTCGGTTTGGGTCTCGGTTTGAGTCTCGGTTTGGGTCTCGGTTTGGGTCGGTTTGGGTCTCGGTTTGGTTGACAGAAATAATGGGGTTATGGTCAAGTTCAAGTAAACAAATGCTATGATTTACTTTTACAGTTTTGATTAAAATAGAACCGTGACAAAGACTAACACATTCGTTTTATTTTCGCAGGTTTGGTTACAATGACGAGCACAACTAGGATTTATACAGAAAATGAAAAGGTGATTAAAAGACTCACAATGGATGATTCGGTTTCGGTTTGCAGGTGTGGACGAGAAAGGATGGATCGGCTTTGACACTACTCTTCACTTTCACCCAGGATTTGTGTTTAAAAACTTGTCCAGGAACAATGTTTGTAATATTTGGACTGTGATTATTGTTTGTGTTATGTTTGGACATTAAATAAAATTTGGACTGTATTTAATCTTGTATTATTAGTTTAGGGTTAGACTCAAACTGATTTTGGTATGCTTGTGATGTACCCATTTTGGGTAAACTTGGCATGTGTGCTGGATTGTAGTGTTTAGTGGATGAATAAACTTCGAAATTAAGTCATGACTGAAAATTGACTCTTGCTAAACAAGCTTTTGAAATAAAAGTGAATAAGGGTTCACAATTTAAATGTTTGTACATGATGCACTAATGTACCATTCGGCCCAAGTTTGTCGAGTGTAAGGTCTTAGACGCGAAAACTGAATATGCACGACTCGATAACAATTTGACACACGATCCAAATCAAAGACAAGTATGCGTGACCTCAAGGGATTCAGCAAGTAAGTCAAATAAACACACGGCAATGCATAATACATTTACAACTTCGTGCGTTTCATTCATAAATTAATAGACACGAAAAACTCGAGTTGTTACATTCGCTCTCCCTAAAAAGGGCTTTGTCCGCAAAGCAAAGTAAATAACACATTTATATCGACAACTCATCGGTAAATAATTTAGGTACTCCACTATATGAAGAATTTAAGATGGAAATTTGACGGATGTCACAGAGACCCCCAAAATCTGACATGGAACAACTAGGCAACGAATGGGTAACACGTCCTAGTACAAGAAACAATGAATTACAGTTCATACAAAGCTGACGAAATAAAAACATGTACATTACATCATAAAAGGTCAGAGTTTTTAAACATAGGTCCCAGAGTTTTAGAAGCGGAAAATTATATTATTTCGTCTCGATTTATAACATAAAGTTTCCCAAAAGATAGAATAAACTCCTGACAGTTTTTACTAAACAGTCTTATAAAAGCATCACAGAAATCTCCAAGCTGCGCTAATATCCTGCGGGCTCCCATCCAAGCAAAGCTAAGTAATAATACCTGAGATTAAACATGTAAAATCGTCAACATAAAGTTGAGTGATATTCATAGGTTTAGCAGTAAAGGTGTGGAACACAAGCATTCATTTGTAAACAAGAAATAAGGGAAAATGGTTACGTACGATAACCATAGTCTGAAACATTATTATTGCTGTTTAGTTCATGAATCGAAGCTTAACTTAGTGTAAGTTCCTCTAGTCAGTATTCAGCCTAAATACTCAAGTGATAAACAAATATTAGTGCGTCAAGGTAATCGGGACGGGGATAGTCAATCCCGATGGATCCACCACAACATTCGCGCTTGGTAGCAGGATTAATTAACGGTTCATGATCAATGAGAGGAAACTTAAGGCTAAAGACTAAAAGCAATAATATCAATGAAATCAGTTGGAAATCCTCAAGTTCTGGAAAGCATACAATTTCTAGATAGCATACAAATTCTGGATAGCATACAAGTTGAGGATAGCACACAGTTTTTAAATGGTTGTGTTCCACCATGTAAAATCTCACCCCGTGTTTAGAAACCATGTACAAGTAAAAAGGGATATGAACTCACCTTAGCCACGTCGTAAGTCAATCATGGTACTCAACAACTGAGTAGAAACAATGGTAGTGAGACGATCACCGACGATATGGATGCCCGAGAAACACGAAAACCGCAACCTATCAAAATAAGGCGCGCGTTAAGACTCGAACTTAAATATCGATATGTACCAAATGTAATATGACTCAAATATTTTCAAAGTATTCACGTTTCAAAACCATTGACACGAACCAAAAGAATCCATACTAACCCACTTATCCAACACTATAAATTAAACACTTGTACACTTGAAGTCGACCCGTCATAAGACGCCAAGTCAACGCAAGTCAAACTATCCTTTTACCTTACTTGGACCAGTAGCTAAGTCATTTATATAATGACTAAGAACTTGAGTAAGTCACCATGTCCGATGGTGAATACTCAAACTCACGCAACACAAGCATTGAACTAAGTGTACAAAATTAAAATCAGCAAGTACACCCCGAATGTACACACCGATCTACCCTATCTAGACTTGTCTGTTTTAGATGAAAATTGGTGTCAAGGCCACTTATAACCTGTATAAGACCTCACCAAAGTTTGAGCCAAAGTTCACACTTTAAAATCCATCAGCTCGATACTTTACCCGACTCCAAAATTTAGGACAGATTTGTATACTTGTTTTGTAAAACCGTTTGGACCACTTTAAAAGTGCTAATTCGACAATCCGTCTTTTGAAATCACTACTAGACTCATCAAAATAAGTTTGTAAACTTTGAAAACCAGTAGTATCAACTATCTAACCAAGCCTAAAGTCCCCGAGAGTCGACCCAAAATCAGCCACAATTTTGGATTGTGCCGACTTGCGTCTCCCGGACGAAAACTAAAACTAGCATAACTTTTGACTCGTAATGACTTAGAAGCTATATCTTATACCAAAACGACCGTCTCGGAAAACTCCACAACAATATCAAATAATCTTAGTCTTATACAGATCTTAAACCCACGAAAAATCAGTTAAAGACCTGCTGTCCCAAATTACCTTTTTAGAAAACAAGTTAAATCCATTTTTCAATCAAAGCCAATCATTCTCATACCTATAGAATCACTATACCATCATTCCTATCAACCAAACACTCCTAAAAACACTTGTATGAAAAATCTAACAAAAAATCAAAGATTAAAAACAAGACTTTTTATGTTCAATACAAGATAATCTTACCAAAAACAACACATGCATGATGATTAAAACATCATACAACCATGAAATCATAAGTTATAAAAACCTTGATGCATGTGGAAGATTTTTGGATCATTAGAATCACCATAAAAATCTAGGAAGTGGTCTTTAATTTGTTTTTAATGAATCAAGGTGGAAATCAAATTTTTGAGGGTGTTTTTTGTTGGGATGTCACGGCAAAAGGAGGGTGGGGAGAGAGTGGTGTGAGTTTTTTTTTAAAATGAATGTGTGTGTTAGTTTGCGGAAGAAATTTGATTTATATATGTTGGTAGTGGAGGGACCTAAGTTGCCAACTAGTTTTAAAGGGTAGAAAATGGTCATTGGTAAATATTAAAAATATTTACGGGGCTCGGGTTTCGTAAAAATACCTTTCAAAAGTTACAATGCATCATAAAAATGATTATATGATTTCTCGACACAACTTAATACGTAATTGAAACGAAATCGTCGAAAATATTAATTATCGAAACAATCGATAAATAAACGTAAACTTTTGGGCATCCGTCGGTATCGCGATCACTAGGAATTCTCGTTGTTCATTGATTTGATTAAACTCGTTTGCAAAACGCACGCGGGTGATTTTAAATCAAAAACTTTGATTTAAATTAAACATGGAAAAATAAAATAAAATTTTATAATTCCATACAAAGTATTTATCGATGATCAGAAAAATACTTAAAAAGTATAATTTAAAAATCTCAGGATTTACATATAGCAATACAAGAAAACGTAATACGTTAGAAAAATTCAAGAAGCACGAATAAAAAGAATAAAATAATGCTGGGAACGTACGGGTTCTCACATATGGGCACGCACGAGTAGGGGGTACCAGAATTGGCACTTGATTCGTTTCTTCTTGCGTGCTTGGATTAGTCTCGTTGGCGACAAGGGCGGCGACAACTCCATCGGCTATCATTTGGCTCAATACCGATGGGTCGATAGTGATGGGTGCGGCCAGAGTCGGGTCGACTCTATTCTTGCGGGTTTTAGGTGCCATAGTCCTATAACCATAACAAAGTGCATGGTAAGGTTAGTATCACAAGTTCACGGTTAGAGAGTACAAGTATGTCACAAAACACAATATCGTAAACAATGAAGTGATGATCAACAAGTTATGTAGTGCAAAAAATAATCCATTCCATCATAAAATGAGTACAAAGAAGTCACCACATAGTCTTATGAGTTTTAAGGATTACAATCACATGAAAAGGGAAAATTTGGAATGACGTGCACATAAGTAAACTAAGCATAACCCTAGTAGAAACGATGCTCGAGAGCCGCGATCCTCTCGGACATGTCGATCAAAGCTCTATGCAAAAGGGTATGCAATGCTCCAACCTCATAGTGTTGGTCCTCAATCCTCCTAGCAAGTCCTGCGTAACAGTCGGGTGGGGGTGGGGCATTCCTACCTAAGTCCGCAATAACCGCCTCATGGCAAGCCTCGAGTCTCACCAATGACTCGTAAGATAGTCCACCCATGTTGCGAAGCAAATGGGTCACCTTGCTTCGCAAGGTAGCAACTCTCGTAAAACGGTGAGGGGGCATCCCACGTGCCTCGGCGGCCGCGGAGCATTTGGCTCCATTTAAGCCGCACGATGGGGGTGGCATGGGCATAATAGGTCGAGAAGGGGCATCGTGCCTAGGAGGCACTCTCACGGATGGTGGCTTTGGAGACTTGCGGATCGTGCGGGTAGGTTCCAAATGTCTTGCGGCTAATCTCTTCCCGAACATAGAGGACCTCACGGACATCCTCGCGGTATGGTGTTTGCGAGTAGCCCTTGGTGCATGAGATGAGGAGGTGGAGGGAGGAATCATCGGTGCCTTGCCACGTCTTGTGTAGCAAATGAGTGGTGGTGGTGAGGAGCGAGTAGGTGCACGAGCACTCGGCTCTCCTCGAGTGGATGACAAAGGTGAGGCACCACTAATGGAGGAATCGCGTCGTGCTCCATCCGTGGATGAACTCACGAGGTACATCGAATCTTTGGGCGAGGTAGACATGTCACTGCCAAATTAAGAAAAGGCATGTGTAAGGATAAATCAATTTTTCAATATGTTGTAACTTTAGTTTGTCATGGCACACACCATTTAACACAAAATTTTCAAGACATGTTGATACAAGATCAATATTGTATTCGCATAGCATGGAACAAACCATTTAGCATAGGGTTTTCAAGTAATGTCGAAATAGTATCAATTTTGCATTCACGTAACATGGCACAAACCATTTAGCATAGAGTTTCAAGTAGTGTCGAAATAATATTCAATTTTGCATTCATATAGCATGGCACAAACCATTAAGCATAGAGTTTCAAGTAGTGTCGAAATAAAATTCAATTTTGCATTCGTATAGCATGGCACAAAGCATTAAGCATAGTGTTTCAAGTAGTGTTGAAATAAAATTTAATTTTGCATTCGTATAGCATGGCACAAACCATTAAGATAGCGTTTCAAGTAGCGTCGAAATAAAATTCAATTTTGCATTCGTATAACATGGTACAAACCATTAAGCATAGAGTTATAAATTACGTCATTTAGTACTTGTAATGATGTAACAGTGTGGTAATGAATAACGTAATCTTATAACTTACAACTTACTTGTGTCGAAGACGTGAAGTGAAGTGGTCTATGGAGATGGAGAGGTACTTATATTCTAGTGTTACTCTTTTTCCAAAATTTTGTTTTTAACCAAAAATCTTTGTAAAAATGATTTTTATAAAAGTAACCTAGTTCTCTACAACCTGTCTACGATACCAATCTATCACACCCTCAATTTGGCCCACATGTACAATTACATGAGGATGTGACTATCATGACAACCAAGAGACATAGATACAAGAACAACTAAGAAAAGTCATTTCCATTCATAAAACATAAAGATAAGATTTGTCCCAAGGAAATTGTTTTACACACCATGATAACATAAATCAAGTTTCCAAATGTCATACATTTAAATCAAGTCTCAAAAGTAAATCATGATAATTTTTATTAACTCCATAGCACAACCACGTCACTCCTCCGCCTTGACACCTGAGAAAAAACATTGCTAAAACATCAACACAAAGGTCGGTGAGTTTATAGGTTTAAGTATAAGTAGTGTGATGAACCATAAGATTTTAGTTAGGCAACCGGCAAATAATCTTATAAGAAATACAAGATTATCATCAAATAGCATACATTCATGATATCCTACGTCTAAGCTCATGACACCGAATCGTTAACCGTACCAATAAGTTTATATAAAAGATCCCAAGCAAATACTACCCCAAAGTATTCGTAACACCTCCAATGTAATTGTATCCAATTTGGTCACACAACCAACATTAGATAGGGAGGCCTATCCCAATAGATCTATCCATAAAATTTGCGCTTACACAAAGTAATTAACGGGTCATGATAGTGGGCTAAAGCATCTAGGGGTATCGCTACTTAGATATCATGTAGGCATGTATGAGTTTTAAGGTACTTATGTTCATCCGTAAAAACAAGCAATGTTCTCACCCCAAAGAGTTAAAAGCAATTAAAAGTGGGGCTATAAACTCACCTCGTAAATCGAGAAAATGGATGAAAATGTAAAGAAGCTCGAGAATACGACCACGTTATCCACGAACTATTTGAATATAATGATCGTGTTACGACATCTATAATAACACTATTAAAATGCATGATATCCTAATTGTGCTTGACAATATATTTTATTTACGGATAACCCGAGGTACGAACTCGTTAATTTTATGAGTGGGCTTTTGTCTTAATAACACAACACATATAGACTTTTTAGTTTGGGCCTTAATGAGTCCAATGAACCAACAGCCCAACACAAGTCTTCATGGGCTCGGACCAAAGAAGCTTAACCCAACCCGGCCCAAACCTTTGTCGATACAAACAAGAATTAAGGGGGGCACATTTCATTTATCTATGTCTGTTTTAGTTTACACGTCTCACACACCATATTACTCCCACCGGCCCATCTCCTTCTCTCTCTTCACTGAATATATCCAGACCCTAGTTTCATCTAAATCTTATCAATTTTTAAGCCTATACTCATATAATCCGATCCTTCTACATTAAAATATGTGTCCTTGTTCATCAGTGATTCGTTTGACATGGGTTTCATCTCTACAACGTTTTTAATCCGATTCAAGGTGGATTCCAAAGTGTTCTTCTTGTTAGATCCGGTGATAAATCAATACAAAGATAAGTTCAACTCCTCTTTATTAAAGAAAACGTTTTCATGTGTTCTTGATTATACCTTCGAACATAAAGATGTTTTATTGGTTTAAAATCGCAAGATTCATTCATTTATCAAAGCGTTTTGCTCGGATTTAATTAATCTAGAGATTAGGGTTTCAAACTAATTAGGGGTTTCAATATATCTAAAGTTTAATTATAATTAATTAGTGTTTTCTTACCTAAAAACTTGTTAATTGCATCATATAACCCGATTTATAAAATTAGGGTTTCGGTCAAATTGGGGTTTGTTCATTACTCGGTTTTAATCTAATTAACTAGTCAATTCACGTTTAGATGTGGTCTAATTAGTGTTTAATTCAATATATATAAAATTAGGGTTTTGACAAATTGGGGGTTTTAAGATACGCGACTTTATTTGGTGTTTTTGTGAATGGAATTGTACAATTTCTAAGTTTCTATTGGTTTTACAAGTATTTAAGGCCTCGACAGTTTATATGTGATTGATTCGAGTGGGGTCTTTGTTTGGTGTTGTTATCACTAATGTTTCTACACGAAAAGGCAATAAAATGTGAAAGGGGGATCTCGGCTTGGTCTTGACAGTTTTATGTGGGTGTCATGGGTTCGTAGAAACTAGTTATTGTCATTAGTTCAAGCTCATAATGTATCTTAGTTTTAATTCAGAATGGTTTCTATATGCTAACCCCTTTATTATATGTTTTCGCAGGAAAGACTCGGTCAAGCACAACTACTATGATGCACAAATGATGCAAGAAAAATAAAAGATAGGTGGATGAAGACTCACAATAAGGAGGGGTTTCGGCTTGGTATATCGGATAAGGATGTTGGAGTGTGTTTTGGCTGACCCAAAGCTTGCCACTTGTTTCCTAAACCTTGCCCAGAATTTATGTTTGATGTTTTTGTATTGTGTTGAGAGGCTGTAAAATGTGATAATATATATCTTGGTAATTTTGGATTAGGGTTAGCCAAAATCCGAAATCTGCATCTTGTGATACACCCATTTGGGGTAATCTCGGCCTGTGTGTTGGCCTCATATGGTGAGTGGGTATTAAAAATATGTTTTCTAGTTTTGAGAGTTTGAACTTGGGTTGAGTCTTTTGAATGTCCAGGTTTTTAGTTATATGGAAGCATTCAAGTTTTCCTTTTGTTCATTTGTATTCATTTTTTATGTGCACCAAATGTATTCGGCCCAACAGGGTCTTAGTTGGTAGTATTCGACCCAAATGTGGTTAACAAAGTAACATGTGGTTTTAGGCGCGTGAGACTTAACAATCGTGGGTAATATATCATGAAAATTCAACAACGTGAATTAAACAAAAGTGGATACGTGTATTCTCGACAAATCAATAAGCATTCATAACGGCACAAACCGTTAATAAGTACAATGGTCATAAGTGAGTACGTCTCTACTATAATAATAAGACGCAAATATTTCAAGTTGTTACAGAAAATATTTTACTGCACGAGCACGGGTTGTGACACCGGGTAGAGTGGAATTATTCGGAGTAACAGAGGCAATGCGAGTGATAGCATTATCAACAGATGTCGTCGGAGCAGCAGCGACTTCACCATTAGTAGTGACTGGAACTGTTGTTTGGTGTTCTTGTGGTTGTGATATTGGAGATGGAGGTGGAGGCATATTTGCACTTGTCAAAGTCTCACCTGTTTGTATACTTGCAGCATGTCTTGGTGTCTGAATGTTTCTTGCAGAAGGTATTGGCGCTGCAGCTGCATTAGAAACGTTAGCTGATAGAAAAGATAAGTCATAATTCCTCAAATGGTCATTTAGAATACTCGCTTCAGATTGTGGGAAGGATGACACTTTTGACATGGGAGATGGAGTGGTTGAACCAGATGAGGCTACAAATGGAAATCGTGACTCATAAAATATGACTTCTCGGGATATGTAAACTCGACCAGTACTTTTATCCAAACATTTGTACCCTTTGTGCATTGAGCTATATCCTAAGAAGACGCACAGTTTAGACCGAAACTCAAGTTTGTGACTGTTGTATTTTCGAAGGCTTGGCCAACACGCACACCCAAAATAACGAAGAAACGAGTAATCAGGGGTTATTTTGAGTAGATGTGTAATAGGTGTAGAGTTATTGATTGTGCGGCTAGGCATACGGTTAATGAGATAACAAGCTGTTAAGAAAGCTTCATCCCAAAACCGAAGAGTAAGTGAGGAATGGGCAAGGAGAGCCAAACCGATATCAACATACAATATGGCAATGTTTTCATTCAGCCATTTCGTTCTGTTGTGATGTATGCGGGCATGACACACGATGAGAAATACTTGATCGTTGAAAGTACTTGTGAAGCTTATGATATCCCCCCCCAGTCAGATTGAATTGTGCGAATTTTGGCATTCAAAAGGCGCTCAACATGATTTTGGAAATCATAGAAAACTTGTTCAACATCAGATTTATGTTTAATGAGATAGATCCAAGTATAACGACTATAATCATCCAAGAAACTAAAATAATATTTAAATCCTCCACTAGACACTTGAGCAGGCCCCCAAACATCAGTGTGAACAAGCTCAAGTGGGGTGATGAAGTTATGTGAACAGAATTACGATAAGGCAGTTGATGACTCTTTGCACGTTGACATGCATCACAAACAGAAGACATGGTATTAAAAGAACAATCTAATTTATTTGACTTCAAAATAGACTTAACAATTGCTGAAGTTGGATGACCGAGACGGTGATGCCACTGGATGGAGAAACTTTGACACTAAAAGCGACATGATGAGGAGTACTAGAAGAACGACGGATTGGCACCAGAAAGAGACCTCCTTTGCTTTTTCCGAGTAGAAGAGTTTTCTTCGTGACCTTGTCCTTAACAAAGAAAATATTTAGGTGAATTTCAATGAATACCTTGTTATCTGAAACAAGTTTATGGGCAGAAAATAGATGTTTATATATATTAGGAACATGCAGGACATTTTAAAGTGCAAGAGGTCTGCCTGAACCGGGAATTAGAGAATGACCAATATGGGAAATATGCAAACCTGCTCCATTATCCACTTGAACCTGATCTTTGCCATGGTATCGTTCATGAACGGAAAGACGATGAAGATCACTTGTAAGATGGTGTATTGCTTCGGTGTCGATATATCAGTTTGTGTCATTGTTGAAACTTCCTGTGGTAGCACTATTTCCACCATGATACTGTTTTGCTTGGTAAGCATGGTTAAATCGGTTTCTACAGTTTAGTGCAATGTGGTCTGGAATGTCACATACTTGGCAACGTGGACCACCACCATTGTGTCTGCCACTATCACGTCCGCGACCACGATTACGGCTACCACGATAGTTGTTTCGTTGGTTGTTATTGCGACGAGGACCATTTGAATTGAATTCTTTTCTCATAACATGGTTGGCTGATGAGGCGAATTCTGTTGTTCCACTCATTGCGGCATTTTGTGCTTCATGTGCAATTAGATATGAGTAAAATTCTAGCAAGGTCACAGCGTGCTGATTGCTAAGGACTGTGATGGCAGTAAAGAGATCACCATGACCCGGTCCTAGACCAACTAGTATATAGCCAATAACTTCTTCATCTGCCATGAGATGACCAATATTTGCCATAGTATCAGCTATTGTTGTCATCTTTTTGTAGTATTCTGATGCACTCATGTCGCCTTTTCTTGTGGTTGAGAGTTGTGTACGGATCTGAATGAAATTCCCTCTATGCTGAGCAGAGAACATTATTTGAAGTGCTTTCCATAACTGGTTTGATAATTCGGTGCAATAGTGATTTGTGATAGTACATCCTTCATCATAGAGGATAATAAACCACCAAGGATGGCCTGATCTTGAATGATCCATGCCTCATAATCAGGATTTGCGGCTTGTGTCGCATCTGCACCAGTTCCATCAGTCCTTGTGGCAGCATGCATAGCTTTGGTTCCATCGACATATCCATAAAGTTGAACACCACGTAAGATAGGGACCACATGTGCCTTCCACAACAAGAAGTTTGTACGGGTTAATTTACAAGTTATTGCAGTGGCAATTTTAGAAGAGTTAAAGAAAGAAGTCATGATGATGGCAATCTGGTAGAAGACTAGAAGCCAAGAATGTTGAAGAAGAAGAAGGGGTAAAATCGGAGCCCTGAGACCAGGCTCTGATACCACGTTAAAAGAAGAGAATAGTTTTGCCGTAGAAATCATGTAGGTTTGTTATTGTAATTATAGTACATCCAAGATACAAGATAACAATAGATCCAAATAAATAGGATCTTATCTATACAACTGTCACACTCCCAAAATATCAGAGTATAATGGCAACAAGGGAGTGGTGACGTCATGATTATCATACACACACAGTTACAAAGAACGACCTCTAAATGAGACGTTCGGAAAATAGATCACTTGTAATTGATAAAATAAATAGTTTTAACATAGTGCGGAAGCATAAAACTGGTCACAGTTATAAAACATAGTTTCCAAATAGTACAAATGATCTTTGTTTCAATTGAAATGACGGCAATGCATGAGACCTCACTTAGCATCTTCCTTCTTAATACCTGAGAAAAACATTGCTAAAGCGTCAACATAAAGTTGGTGAGTTCATAGGTTTAGTTAATTTGAAATGTTTAATGAACCACAAGATTTTTCCCAAAAGTGATGACAATATAACAAATACAAAGTCATCATAAAAGTATTTATTACAGTCTAAGCTCGTGACACCGAAGCGTTAACAACACCGGTAGTATAATCATATAAATGTAGCCCAAATGGATGCCTAAACCCACGACATCCTATCTCAGACTCAAATGAAACTGTGCCCGCTTGTCCCTTGTTGAACCAAGGCAGACAGGGGCGTCAACCCCGATAGATCTATCCATAACATTCGCGCTTACACAAAGTAATTAACGGTTCACGATTCACGGGCCAAAGCAACTGGGTTTTTAGTGGGACTTAGACTAATATATAAATCAGTAAATGCACTTGTGTTCATACGTTAAATCAAGCAATGTCTCACCCCAAAAAGCAGTAAAATCAGTTAAACGTGGGGCTATAAACTCACCTCGTGAAATCAACAAAATAAATGGAACTATGAATGTAGCTCGAGAATACGGTTACGCTAGCCGCGACCTATTTGAATATAAAGTTCGTGTTACGACATCAAAATTTATACTAATAAAAAGGCATGACATCCTAGTTGTGCTTGACGGTACTTTTCGTTTACGAAAAACACGACACTTAAAAATCGGGTATTAAACAAATGAGATTTATGGGCTAAATAATACCCTTAAGTTGAATAAAATCGGTTTGGGCCTTAAATAACCCAACCCAAACCAATTGGCCCAACATTTATCCCATTTACCCCACCCAAGGTTCGGTCCATAGGTCATTTGACCCAGCCTGGCCCAAAGGCGACACAAACAAGAAAAGGAAGGGTTACATACGTGTTTATCTATCTCATTATCCCAAAAACACTCAGTCAACTCTCTCTCTCTCTCGAAAATACTCCCAACCGTCCCTTTTTCTCTCTCTATCTAAAAACCAGACGGATCTAACTCCTCCCATGGCTAAATGGTTTCTCAGATTAATTAAACATCAATATTTATGAAGGCTTAGGTGAATAATCATGCGTGGGATGTGGGGTTTTATCCCCACATCAAAACAATCCGATTTCGAGGGGTTTTTCCAGATTCGATGATAGCACCATCTTCAAAAGATAAGTTCTTATTCTTTTTACTTCAAATTAAATGGTTTACTGATTTTCGTTTCATAAAAGGATTTATGGGTTCAAATCGTTTGTATTATAAAGCTGTGAACAAAGGGGTTCTCGAATTTAATAAGAATCAAATTAGGGTTTTCGAAATAATTGGGGGTTTTCTAAATCTAGGGTCTCATTTCAATTAAATAATGTTTTCATACGTATATTAATGTTAATTATTGAATAAAATGAGTTTTCGGAAATTAGGGTTTTGAATAATTAGGGGTTTTGGTAAATCTAATGTTTAATAACAATTAATTAATGTTTTCTTTCATAAAAACATATCAATTTCATCATATAGTCCGATTTGTAAAAATTAGGGTTTCGGTCAAATTGGGGGTTTATTCATATCTCTGTTTTAATTAAATTAACTAATCAATTCGTGTTTGGATTGGGTCTAATTAGAGTTTAAATTAATAAAATAAAATTAGGTTTTATATAAATTTGGGGGTTTTTATACACGGTTGTTTATTTGTAATTAAATAATGTTTTTGGGAAATAATTTGTGTTAATTTCATAAATAAAAGGATTTACAAATTTAGGGTTTCGAATTAATGAGGGTTTTAATACCCGCGGCTTAATGGGGGTTAAGAAGATGTTTCTGTAAAAAGGAATTGTACAAATCTTGTGTTATGGTTAAATTTGAGT
The DNA here is from genome assembly GCA_025667525.1 of Glebionis coronaria. NCBI lineage: Eukaryota > Viridiplantae > Streptophyta > Magnoliopsida > Asterales > Asteraceae > Glebionis > Glebionis coronaria. The sequence continues at coordinate 289,934,348 of CM046880.1, read as the reverse complement.
AGTAAAGTTTCGGCAGAAACAATGGGGTCTCGGTTTGGTCTCGGTTTGGTCATGATTTGGTCATGGTTTGGTTATGGCAGAAACAATGTAAAAAGATTGTAAAGGGGGTCTCGGTTTTGGTCAACGTCCAAGTTAATATTGCTATCATTTATCCCTATATTTTTGTTTAACCGAACCGTAATAAAAAGACTAATCCATTTGTTTTATTTTCGCAGGTTTGTTTAAAAATGACGAGCACAACTAAGACGTATGCAGGAAAATAAAAGGATGTGGTTAAAAGACTCACGACGAGGGTTTCGTTTCGGTTTGCAGGTTCGGACGAGAAGGAACTGGATCGGCTAGCTCAAGACTTGTCACTACTCTTTATGTTTACCCAGAACTTGTATTTAAAATTGCTCAGGAACAAATTTGTAATATTTGGACAGTGGATAAGTTTTGTGTTGTGTTTGGACATTGAATAATTTGGACAGTATTTAACTTTGTAATATTGGTTTAGGGTTAGTCTAAAACTGGAAATGGAGGTCTTGTGATGTACCCATTTTGGGTAAACTAGGCATGTGTGCTGGATTTTAGTGGTTAGTGGATTGTATAAACAAGTATTTAGTTCCAGGTCTGAATGTTTGACTATTGTTGACCAAATTTTAAAAAGATGAATAAAAGTTTACTAATTTGCTTCTTGTACAAGCTGTATCATTCGGCCCAGCAGGGTTGTCAAATGTCTTAGTTTTAAACTCGAAAACATAACTTGAACAACATGATAAAAATTCGACACACGACTTAATCAAAGATGGTTATACGTATTCTCGAGGGGTTCAACAAATAATCCTAATCGGCACACGGTTAATGCATAAAACGTTTAATAACGCGCACGTTTTATTCATAAAATAATAGACGCGAAAACTCGAGTTGTTACATTCGCTCTCCCTAAAGAGGGCTTTGTCCGCAAAGCAAAACAAGCAATACACTTACATCGACACCACATTGATAAATAATTAGGGTACTACATAAATATGATATAACTTCCCAATTCGTTAAATCCAACAAGTTCAAAGCTCACGTTAAATCACTATATGAAGGAATAAAGATGAAAAAAATTGACGGATGTCACAGTATTCCCATGTTTTAGAGATTTCGTCACGAAATCAAGACGTTGTTGTAGTAGGGTGATTAGCGAAAAGATGAGGATACTTGCTCTTGAATTGGTCTTCACGTTCCCACGTGTATTCTGGACCTCTACGAGCATTCCAACGGATCTTTACGATAGGTATACGACTTTGCTTGAGCTGTTTGACCTGACGGTCCATGACCTCCACCGGTTCTTCTACGAAGTTGAGTTTGTCGTCGAGTTGAATCTCTTCTAAAGGAATAACGAGTGTCTCGTCGGCTAAGCATTTCTTCAGATTGCAAATGTGGAACACGTTATGCACTCGGCTAAGTTCTTGAGGTAACTCCAAACGATAGGCTACGGGGCCAGTCCTCTCTATGATCTTGAATGGTCCAATATAACGAGGATTCAACTTCCCACGCTTTCCAAAGCAAATCACACCCTTCCAAGGTGAGACCTTCAACATGACTCTATCGCCAACCTCAAACTCAAGGAGTTTGCGTCTCATGTCAGCATAACTCTTTTGTCGATCTCTTGCGGCATGCATACGGCTCTTGATCTTAAAGATCTTCTCAGTAGTCTCGTGTATGATTTCGGGTCCAGTGAGTTGTGCCTCACCAACCTCTGCCCAACACACGGGTGAGCGACTCTTTCTACCATACAATGCTTCGAACGGTGTTGCCTTTATGCTAGTGTGATAACTATTGTTGTATGAGAACTCCACCAGAGGTAGGTGACTATCCCATCTATTTCCAAAGTCGATCACACAAGCTCTCAGCATATCTTCTAAGGTTTGAATGGTCCTTTCACTTTGACCGTCAGTTTGGGGATGATATGTAGTGCTCATATCCAACTGCGTTCCCAATGCCTTCTGCAGCGACTTCCAAAATTGTGAAGTAAATCGGCTATCCCGGTCAGAGATTATAGACACAGGCACACCATGCCTCGTGACTACTTCCTCCAAGTAGGTTCTTGCTAACTTATCCATTCCATCTGTCTCTTTGATTGGTATGAAATGAGCCGATTTGGTGAGTCGGTCGACGATTACACAAATAGTGTCAAATCCAGCTGAGGTTTTAGGTAGCTTTGTAATGAAATCCATAGTGATCCTTTCCCACTTCCATTCTGGCAGTTCGGGTTGGACCAACAATCCTGATGGTTTCATGTGTTCGGCTTTGACCTTGGCACAAGTCAAGCACTTGCTAACGTATGTAGCAATGTCCGCCTTCATGTTCGGCCACCAATACAACATCTTAAGATCATGATACATCTTGTCAGATCCCGGATGTATTGAGTATTTTGACTTATGCGACTCATGAATAATCAAAGGTCGTAGGTCACCATGGCACGGTAACCAACTCCTATTATCAAGGCATAATGTCCCATCCGAGCGAGCTTCTAACTTCTTTATCATGCCTTCAACATCTTCAGTCTTGAGAATTTCTTCCTCGACTGCCTCCTTCTGAGCCTTGAGAATTAAGGATGGAAGGTCTAAGTCAATGGTCATCACCAAGGCCTTCACCCTAAGAACTCTCTCCTTTCGACTCAAAGCGTCGGCCACGACATTTGCCTTGCCCGGGTGATAACGGGTCTCGCAATCGTAATCACTGAGCAACTCTAGCCAACGTCGTTGTCTCATGTTGAGTTCTTTTTGATTCAAAATGTGTTGTAGACTCTTATGATCAGTGAATACAACACACTTTGTGCCATAAAGGTAGTGTCTCCAAATCTTCAGGGCAAACACCACTGCTCCTAACTCTAGGTCATGAGTTGTGTAGTTCTTCTCGTGCACTTTTAGTTGTCTTGATGCATAAGCAATGACCTTAGTCCTTTGCATCAATACCGCACCTAACCCTTTTATGGATGCATCACAGTACACCACAAAGTCTTCATTACCCTCGGGTAGGGCTAGTATAGGTGCTTCACACAACATCTGCTTCAGTGTCTGGAATGCCAAATCTTGATCCTCCTTCCACTCAAACTTCTTGTCTTTTTGAGTTAACTCCGTCATTGGTTTAGCTATCTTGGCGAAACCTTCAATGAATCTCCTATAGTAAACAGCAAGACCTAAAAATTGGCGGATCTCCGTGGGTGTTGTTGGAGTCGCCCAATCTTTCACGGCCTCGATCTTAGCAGGATCAACGTGAATACCACTGCTATCGATTACATGCCCAAGGAATTGCACCGTGTTTATCCAAAACTCGCATTTGGAAAACTTTGCGTATAACTTCTCCTTCCTCAGCAGCTCTAGTATGGTCTTCAAATGCTCCTTGTGTTCTTCCTCATTACGAGAGTAGATGAGAATATCATCGATAAATACAATCACAAACTTGTCCAAGTATGGTTTGCAAACTCGGTTCATGAGATCCATGAATACCGCGGGTGCGTTTGTCAAACCAAAAGGCATACCTTGGAACTCGTAGTGTCCGTACCGGGTTCTAAAAGCCGTCTTATGAACATCTTTCTCTCTAACCCTTAGCTGATGATACCCTGACCTTAAATCAATCTTCGAGTATATGCTAGATCCTTGCAACTGGTCGAAAAGATCGTCAATTCTTGGCAATGGGTAACGGTTCTTTATCGTCAGCTTATTTAACTCTCGGTAATCAATACACATCCTAAAGGATCCATCTTTCTTTTTGACAAATAGGACCGGTGCTCCCCAAGGTGAGGAACTCGGCCTGATGAAACCTTTGCCAGAAAGTTCCTTTAGTTGTTCAGCTAACTCTGTCATCTCGGCTGGTGCTAAGCGGTATGGGGCTCTAGCAACAGGCACGGCTCCTGGTGTAAGCTCTATGTGAAACTCCACTTGTCGTGCTGGTGGTAATCCCGGTAAGTCTTCTGGGAATACGTCTGGAAAATCTCTAACGATCGGTACATCTTCCACTTTCTTCTCATGATCTTCTTCTCCTTCTTTTCGCGTTATTTGAACCAAGAATACTGGACATCCCTTCTCAATGTATCTTTGGGTTCTAATACATGAGATGACTTCCAGTCTTGATCCATTCTTCACTCCACTTCTTTCGCCTTGTATGATTAGTACATCATTTCCATAAGGAACACGGACGCACTTCTCATGACATACAATTTCCGCGTGATGCTTCGACATCCAGTCCATTCCGATGATGACATCAAAACTTCCCAATTCTATGGGGAGTAAGTCGATACTGAACGAACGATCTTGTAACCTTATACTACATCCTTTCAGAATAGCATCGGTGGTTACTGACTTCCCATCGGCTAGTTCTACATTATACTTAACATCTAACGCAGTAGGGGTAATATTTTAGGCGTTTACTAAATACAGATGACACAAAACTCCTATCCGCACCAGAATCAAATAGTACTGAAGCATAGTTGTTATTGACTAGAAACGTACCAGTCACAACATTGTTGTCCTGCACCGCAGCCTCAGCATATAAATGATACACTTTGCTAGGTGCCGTGAATCCTCCAGGAGTACTAATTGTGGCTCGGTTATTTCCTCCCCGGTTCCCTTGATTGTACTTTTGGTTCCCTTGGTTGTGACTCTGATTGCCTCGAATCTGGTTACCACGACCTTGGTTCCCACTGCTTGGACACTTATTCTTGTAGTGACCTTTCTCTCCACATCCAAAGCAAGTGAAATTTGTTCCTTGGCCACCCTGTGTTCCCGGTCCTCTTTGGTTAGCAGGACGGGGTGGTGCTCGACATTCCTTTGCCTTATGTCCATCCTTTCCACAGTTGTAGCATGTAGGGGGACATGCTCCCTCGTGGTGTCGGCCACACTTTCCACAGAAAGGAAGTCTTCCAGCATAGTTTCTAGTATTACATTGTCCAGTAGTAAACACCCTTGCTACTTCTTGTCGCTTGTTCTGACTGTAGTTGTTAGTGTTGTTGCTGTTGTTGTTATTGTTGGTATTGTTGTTGTAGTGGTTGCCAGACCACTTCCTCTTATCTCTAGTATTTTCTCCCAACTCTTGTACCACTTGGTACATCAAACTCTGAGCCATATCGATTGCTTCGTGCAAATCAGTTGGCTTTGATGAAGTCACATTCCCCTTGATGCTCAAAGGTAGTCCTTCAATGTATCGCTCCAACAATCGGTCGTCGTTGGGCACCATTTTGGGACATAACAAGATCAGCTCTTGAAAGCGCTGATTGTAAGCAGTAAGAGCGGTACCCTTGACCTTCAAGTTCCACAGCTCAACCTCCATCTGCTTGACTTCATTTCGTGGGCAGTATTTCCTAACAAACATAGCTTTGAACTCACTCCAGGGCGTCGCTTGGGCAACGTCAATGGTCACTGCACGAGCATAGACGTTCCACCAAGTCAAAGCACCATCCACTAATGCCCTCACGGCGCTGGTGAAGCTCTCTCTCCAACTCTGCCAACCTCCTCTCAACTACGACCTCACGAGCCTGGGAATCCCTAAGTCTAACATCGGTATCATAACAAGCGGCCCTAAACCTCTTATCCAAGTCAGCAATAGGGTCCTCCACAGGTGCCTCTAGTCCACCTGTCTCAACCAATGACTCTACTCCCCAACGGGTCATCAGGCTCTCGATCTCCTCAAGACGAGCATTCGGCATGGTATCCATCTGGTCGAGAACAGTATGGAGCTGTCCTCGTAGACGGGTCACACAAACCGTCAATACCGTCTCATCCCTAACTGGACTCTTCTTCGTCAGTGCCTCCAGCTTATCCTGCACCTCATTATACTCCTCACCCAAAGCCTCTACAGCATCCTCCAACCTGTTTAAACGGGTCGTCACACATCCATCTGCTGCTCCAAGCATCACAACTGTCGATGTAGCTCTCCTAGGAAGAGGAGTCGTAGCTCTCGGCCCAGTAGAGATGCCAACATCAGCAAGCATCTCCTGATACACAGCAGGTACAGTCTCTGGTGGTGGTAGTAGTAGTGACGCCTCTGGGGCAGGACTGGCAGGTGTGCGGGCTGCATGCCTGTCAGTGGCAGAGAAGGGTATGAGGGGTCGGTAAGGTGAAGGTGGTGGTCGGGCAGCTCTCCCCCGAAGACGTCGCCTAACATAGTAGAAGGCAGAGTACCAGGTGCTGGAGTAGGGATGTCTGTCCCTTCCCCTTCGTCTTCAGACGAAGACGAGGAGATGTGTGCGATGGAAACCTCAGGAGTAGCAGCATATGTAGCAGGAGGGTTCTCAGTGTCAGTGACCTCCACGGGTTCACCTTCTCCATCGGTGAACTCCATATCATCATCCTCTGTCTCCTCCATCGAATCATCCCTAGTGACTGATGCCTGTCCTGGTGACTGCACCACATCAGCGGCTAGGTCATCCTCTCCTCCGCCTTCTAGGCTAAGTACGTCATCAGCTGACGCATCAGGGATACGGATCGGTGAACGGTGAACCTCCTCAGTCTCTCTCTCAGTCTCATCATCTGAAATCATCCGGTACCACGGATATCCTGATGGTGATCCTCTAGGTAATCCTACTGTGGAATTGATAGTCGACTGTGAACTGAGGTTGTAGTATGCTCCTGTAGACGTGGAATCATCAGTAGAAGACATCGCTGTAACATAAACAGAATAAATGTTTGTAAATATCTCATATAATTAGTCCGTAAAAGGGACATTGACATAACATATAGCAATCATTGTTAAACCCACATGTATCCCATATAACATAATTTAGATTTTGTTGTTGCACATGTAACCCATGTAAATATACCTCGTAATTGTTAAATCACATGTATCCCATTTATTACTTATATATATATCCATGTATATATACTTAATACTTACAATTCGTATGATAATCGATTAAACATATAGCAGTTATAGTCTAGAGTTACTAAATGCAACCTAGTTCTCTATAACCATGGCTCTGATACCAATCTGTCACACTCCCAAAATATCAGAGTATAATGGCAACAAGGGAGTGGTGACGTCATGATTATCATACACACACAGTTACAAAGAACGACCTCTAAATGAGACGTTCGGAAAATAGATCACTTGTAATTGATAAAATAAATAGTTTTAACATAGTGCGGAAGCATAAAACTGGTCACAGTTACAAAACATAGTTTCCAAATAGTACAAATGATCTTTGTTTCAATTGAAATGACGGCAATGCATGAGACCTCACTTAGCATCTTCCTTCTTAATACCTGAGAAAAACATTGCTAAAGCGTCAACATAAAGTTGGTGAGTTCATAGGTTTAGTTAATTTGAAATGTTTAATGAACCACAAGATTTTTCCCAAAAGTGATGACAATATAACAAATACAAAGTCATCATAAAAGTATTTATTACAGTCTAAGCTCGTGACACCGAAGCGTTAACAACACCGGTAGTATAATCATATAAATGTAGCCCAAATGGATGCCTAAACCCACGACATCCTATCTCAGACTCAAATGAAACTGTGCCCGCTTGTCCCTTGTTGGACCAAGGCAGACAGGGGCGTCAACCCCGATAGATCTATCCATAACATTCGCGCTTACACAAAGTAATTAACGGTTCACGATTCACGGGCCAAAGCAACTGGGTTTTTAGTGGGACTTAGACTAATATATAAATCAGTAAATGCACTTGTGTTCATACGTTAAATCAAGAAATGTCTCACCCCAAAAAGCAGTAAAATCAGTTAAACGTGGGGCTATAAACTCACCTCGTGAAATCAGCAAAATAAATGGAACTATGAATGTAGCTCGAGAATACGGTTACGCTAGCCGCGACCTATTTGAATATAAAGTTCGTGTTACGACATCAAATATCATACTAATAAAAAGGCATGACATCCTAGTTGTGCTTGACGGTACTTTTCGTTTACGGAAAACACGACACTTAAAAATCGGGTATTAAACAAATGAGATTTATGGGCTAAATAATACCCTTAAGTTAAATAAAATCGGTTTGGGCCTTAAATAACCCAACCCAAACCAATTGGCCCAACATTTATCCCATTTACCCCACCCAAGGTTCGGCCCATAGGCCATTTGACCCGGCCTGGCCCAAAGGCGACACAAACAAGAAAAAAAAGGGTTACATATGTGTTTATCTATCTCATTATCCCAAAAACACTCAGTCAACTCTCTCTCTCTCTCTCGAAAATACTCCCAACCGTCCCTTTTTCTCTCTCTATCTAAAAACCAGACGGATCTAACTCCTCCCATGGCTAAATGGTTTCTCAGATTAATTAAACATCAATATTTATGAAGGCTTAGGTGAATAATCATGCGTGGGATGTGGGGTTTTATCCCCACATCAAAACAATCCGATTTCGAGGGGTTTTTCCAGATTCGATGATAGCACCATCTTCAAAAGATAAGTTCTTATTCTTTTTACTTCAAATTTAATGGTTTACTGATTTTCGTTTCATAAAAGGATTTATGGGTTCAAATCGTTTTTATTATAAAGCTGTGAACAAAGGGGCTCTCGAATTTAATAAGAATCAAATTAGGGTTTTCGAAATAATTGGGGGTTTTCCAAATCTAGGGTTTCATTTCAATTAAATAATGTTTTCATACGTATATTAATGTTAATTATTGAATAAAATGAGTTTTCGAAAATTAGGGTTTTGAATAATTAGGGGTTTTGGTAAATCTAATGTTTAATAACAATTAATTAATGTTTTCTTTCATAAAAATATATCAATTTCATCATATAGTCCGATTTGTAAAAATTAGGGTTTCAGTCAAATTGGGGGTTTATTCATATCTCGGTTTTAATTAAATTAACTAATCAATTCGTGTTTGGATTGGGTCTAATTAGAGTTTAAATTAATAAAATAAAATTAGGGTTTATATAAATTTGGGGGTTTTTATACACGGTTGTTTATTTGTAATTAAATAATGTTTTTGGGAAATAATTTGTGTTAATTTCATAAATAAAAGGATTTACAAATTAAGGGTTTCGAATTAATGAGGGTTTTTATACCCGCGGCTTAATGGGGGTTAAGAAAATGTTTCTGTAAAAAGGAATTGTACAAATCTTGTGTTATGGTTAAATTTGAGTAGTAAAGTTTTGGCAGAAACAATGGGGTCTCGGTTTGGTCTCGGTTTGGTCATGATTTGGTCATGGTTTGGTTATGGCAGAAACAATGTAAAAAGATTGTAAAGGGGGTCTCGGTTTTGGTCAAAGTCCAAGTTAATATTGCTATCATTTATCCCTATATTTTTGTTTAACCGAACCGTAATAAAAAGACTAATCCATTTGTTTTATTTTCGCAGGTTTGTTTAAAAATGACGAGCACAACTAAGACGTATGCAGAAAAATAAAAGGATGTGGTTAAAAGACTCACGACGAGGGTTTCGTTTCGGTTTGCAGGTTCGGACGAGAAGGAACTGGATCGGCTAGCTCAAGACTTGTCACTACTCTTTATGTTTACCCAGAACTTGTATTTAAAATTGCTCAGGAACAAATTTGTAATATTTGGACAGTGGATAAGTTTTGTGTTGTGTTTGGACATTGAATAATTTGGACAGTATTTAACTTTGTAATATTGGTTTAGGGTTAGTCTAAAACTGGAAATGGAGGTCTTGTGATGTACCCATTTTGGGTAAACTAGGCATGTGTGCTGGATTTTAGTGGTTAGTGGATTGTATAAATAAGTATTTAGTTCCAGGTCTGAATGTTTGACTATTGTTGACCAAATTTTGAAAAGATGAATAAAAGTTTACTAATTTGCTTCTTGTACAAGCTGTATCATTCGGCCTAGCAGGGTTGTCAAATGTCTTAGTTTTAAACTCGAAAACATAACTTGAACAACATGATAAAAATTCGACACACGACTTAATCAAAGATGGTTATACGTATTCTCGAGGGGTTCAACAAATAATCCTAATCGGCACACGGTTAATGCATAAAACGTTTAATAACGCGCACGTTTTATTCATAAAATAATAGACGCGAAAACTCGAGTTGTTACATTCGCTCTCCCTAAAGAGGGCTTTGTCCGCAAAGCAAAACAAGCAATACACTTACATCGACACCACATTGATAAATAATTAGGGTACTACATAAATATGATATAACTTCCCAATTCGTTAAATCTAACAAGTTCAAAGCTCACGTTAAATCACTATATGAAGGAATAAAGATGAAAAAAATTGACGGATGTCACAACAACAAACTTATCTATTATAGTTCATTTGAATTATCTATTTGACTATATTTGAACTATTCTGGATTATCTCTTAGCCTTCTGCTTACACCCGACTGGTATGAAATAAGTTGAACTATTTTTATATGATTTTTCAACATATTAACAAAGACTAAACACCCAGATATGATAAGACTGAAGAAATATAATGTTTCTTCGATACATTTTAGTAGTTTAGTACCATAGATACCAAGCTATAAAGTTATTATTTTTAAAAGTTTAGTAGTTTAGGATGTAGGTGAATCATACATCCTCACTTGTTAAATAGACAAATAACTTTATATAAAAAAACACATAAAATTACTACAAAATAAGATAGAAAATAAAGAAAACTACTAATATTTATTGCTTTCACAAGCTTTGATTTTAAAATTAACAGTAATAATCTGAACGTCACCCAAAATCTTGATCATCATATGAATTATAATCATTAGCAACATTTTTGTGATATATAATCCGATTTCATATTAGTGAAGGTCTATTAGAAAAGAGATCGAGGATGCAACAATCGTTGCCAATTTCCATTTGTTTAAGATAACACATGATGTATGTGTTTGATGAACAGAATATTTGTTTAAGATCTATCTAGACGTAAATATGATAAAGTAGCAAAAAGAAGACTTCTAGAAATAAAATTGTAATATGAACAGACAAAAGCATAGCTTACAGCCTAACACGACTTTCATGTAGTAACATTGGATATTTATTATTTTCTAGAAGTCGATGAATTTATCAAATGATCAGACGACGTAACAAATTAAACCTTCGACTAAAGGGGTCCTATTGCATTCAATACCTACCATAATACTAGTAACATCACATTCATTTCATAAATGTTATTCATCAAATTAGCTTCACTTCTTTCCTGTTATTTTCATGTACGAATTGACTTTAATGATTTTTGTATACAAAAATGTTTTTTTTTTTATACTATATGAGAACATGTAGCTCTCCAAAATAATAGAGGTTCATATGATTTCCCACTAAAATGTTCTAGTTCTAAGTTATGTCACAAAATCGTCATCAAGTATTTTATTAATTAACATGCAAGACCAATAGTTTTTTTTTTTTTTTGTTGAAAAGGGTCCAAATAGTTAACGTAAACTAACTCTAAGATAATCTAACTAATTAGTGGATTCATCAATCATATATTAAAGTTACTTGATTAATAACTAGAATATAAATATTTAAGGTTGTAGACATTTCAAAGGTTGGAATAATGTGGCCACTAAAATTGCCACTTTTTCTTGTTTTGTGGTTTCGCTTATCATTTCATGATTTCACACCTGGTCACCAACCCCCATCCTCTATATATTTCATTTCATATTTTTCTCCTCGAAACATCTTCTAACAATTACACAAACATACATTCGGTTTTTATCTTTATCTTTAGCTGATTAGCTACTGTTTTCTAAAAATATAACCGGCAGTAAGTTATGATCGTATCTTTTATACGAATTCAACAACTACTTTTTTTTACTCATGGCGAAAACTAAAGAATCCGTCATTACGAATACTAATCTTCCAATTTACGATCTGGCTCGTTCTCGATTATTTCTTTCTGGTTTTTATTGTTGGGGCTGGGAATTCCTCACGGCTCTTATGCTTTTTAGTTCTTGAACTCGTCTTTTAAATTACTCATAGCTCTCCTTTATTTCTACATTTTGTATTCTAGACATTAGAAATTCATAAAACTAATAGGATTTAATCTAGTGGCTCAAGTTCAATCCTAGGTAGGTAAGAGATATAACGAAAATATGGTGCAGAGATCATCTCCAGCTCCATTTTTGTTGAAGACGTACCAGCTCGTGGATGATCCAACGACGGATGAGATGGTTTCATGGAACGAGAGTGGTAACGGGTTTGTGGTATGGAAAACTGCTGATTTCGCTAGGGATTTGCTTCCGAATTCGTTTAAGCACAACAACTTCTCAAGCTTTGTTCGTCAGCTTAATACTTATGTAAGTCGTCTCACTACCTTGCTTTAATTTGCTAATTATTACAATAATTTCTTTGATATATATCTAATGCATTTGCAACTCTGATACTAGCTAGTTATACTAACTATTAAAACAGCATTCTGAAATATCCTTATTACACTTTTTCTCAGATGATACAAGAGTAGACTATGTAGTAGTACTTGTATCATGAAACCTAAGTATGCATTTGAAAATGATCGATCAACAGAATTATCCTTAAGTATGTATTTGAAAACGATTGATCAACAGGAAATATGTATGCATGAGAACATGAAAAGATGTAATGTGATATGTCTGCATAAACCAATAAGATTGATTAGGATTGTAAAACATAATTCAGATTGCCACTTAAACCCGATTTCTTAAAAAGAGAATACAAACGGTATACAAATTGTACAATTTGTCATGCAATTAGTAATATTCTTGAATATATATGAGGGCACCGTTAGTGTCGTGAATTAGTGTCACGAGCGAAACCAAACATTTTTTCGTATAATAATAATAATGAGATGAGTAAAAGTTGTGTCATTACACACAAGGACGGAGCCAGAGGTCCCATGGGATGTCAGGGTCACATATGGATTTCATACATAATGTTAAATTTTGAAATGAAAATCGATTTTTAGGTATTTTAAATGACATTCGATATATCAAAATATGCTAGTCTTCGCTTTAATTCATTTTTTATTTATACATCACAGTTTAAAATTATTTGCACATTTGGTTATATTTCTCGCTCAGACCTATTTACACATAACCATTAAAATACAAATACAGAAAATAAAAATAAAAATGAGATTCATCACCGCGTAAGCTGGTTTTTTAGTGATGGAAACGATAACACCACATCCGATGTGATTCGTCATGCCGTCTTGTGGGCTGGTCGGCCAGCCAAGGCTATGTCACCACCAGGGGCGGATGTATCTTATAGGTGCAGGGTGGCGGCGCCCCCCATAGTTCGACCAAGAAACCGAGATTTTAGTGTATTTTTTCTATAGATTTGAGCGTTTTTTTTAAATGTCCCTCACTCGAACTTCAAATTGCCCCCCATTTATACATTGAATTCCAACATTTAAGACCGTAAAACCTAGAAATCATTAACTTTTAAGTTATCATACTTAATTTTTTATTCATATTCTATTTTTTTCGCCTAACTATCGTCAAAAAAATTTGTTTACACTCCAAATTTAAATTTTCTGCATCCGCCACTTTTCACCACCGTACATTTGCGTCTAAAGGTTAAAAACAGAAGAAAGTATTGGTTGCCATTTGAATTTGTCGAAAGCATAGAATAATCGCTCAATATTTTATTGAGTTTTAGTTGCATACATTAACCAATTAGGAGTTAGTTACCATTCTTAACTTATCAAAATTCTATATTTACTCAAAACATAATTTTGTCGTGTAATGCTTTTACAGCACGTGTTAAGTAAATATTTAACTTAACAAAAAAAAAAGAATAAATGAAATAGGAATGAATATAATATTATTTACTAGCAGTAAGTAAATACATGTAGAAAAAAATTCTAAGAATTATAGTATCTTCTTTCTATTTAAAACATCATATCATATAAATTCCCAGAAATTTAAAGGTTATTTCTTGTTATCATGCCAAATTAAAAAACAGAGGAAGATAACCAAACATGATAAATTAAATACGTGTTTTGGTATTTTGAATCTTGACTTACGACTTGATCAATTCTATTGATATTTTGCAATTCGATTATTTAAATGACACATGGTTACCTCACTTAACTTTTTATTATGATTAGCTTCAATTTTGTCAACTGTGAGCACACATCTTAAGACTTCAAAACTAGTTTCCAAAGGTAGATCAGGTAGATAGAGATCCAAAGTGAGATCAAGAAGATCCTCAGTAGTGATCATACATTTGAGATTGAAAAAACAATTGGACCATTTAAAGCAACTCTATAAAAACAAAACAAAAAAAAAACATTTTGACTTGAGCACCTCACTTGAAAACCTTTTACTAGGTAAAAGTATGTACAAATCAATGATAATAAAAGTATTATTAGTAATTTAGTGTACATTTTGCTAGGTAAAAATATGTAAGTTAAAACACAATATTAACATGCAATACGATATCAAAGTTTGATGTATATACTCTAACATGGTCCTTTGAAAAAGTTAACAACATATTCATGTGAATGATAAAATACAAATCATTATACTTTGTCATTGTCCCTTTGCAAAGTACTACGTATTCATGTGTATGATTAAATTAAATACTTGAGTGGTATTATTTTGGATTAAGGAAAAGAAAATTACTTTCTTACTAATGGGCCGGTTCCATAATCAAATATGAGTAATATTTTAACAAGAAATTTTCAATCATATGTTTCCCTTTCCCACCTTCACCAACCTCTCCTCCTTTGTCTTTACACGATTCTGTCTTTACCTTTTCCTACTTTACTTATAAATAAAAAGATGTTACAATCTACTTATCAGTTTAACGACTTTAATTTTACTATAAAAGCTTTCTAAGTTTGTCATCATGCATACTCCTTCATGTCGTAATCCATTGGTTTATCTTTCCTTTTCAAACACTAAAATATAATTAAACTCTAAACCTATATAAAACTGAGATTATATAATATACGTAATACATTACTTCCTCAGTTTCATAATTATAATTTACCAAAAAAAAAAAAAGAAACTTGACCGATTCTATCGGCTTTACCAATTTAGTTGGTTCGACAATTATTTGATTATATATATATATATATATATATATATATATATATATATATATATATATATATATATATATATATGTATATAAAGTTATGTTCCATAACCAATGTGAATAGTAAGCATTTACTAGAACTAAAGTAAACTCCTAAGAAAATAGAAACTTGACCACTTCAAAGGTTTTTTATACCACTTCAATTGACTACTTCATGATTAATACTTAATGTGGTACTCTAACAAATAGTTTGAACGTACACTTTCTACTTTTGGTTAATACAAGATACTAATAATGTGTAACTTTGATTTCAACAGGGTTTCCACAAAACCCTTCCCGACAAATGGGAATTTGCTAACGAGCATTTCAAGCGTGGTCGCAAAGAACTTCTCATCGAGATCAATCGTCGAAAAACCATCACACCACCAAAAGGAAAGTCTGATGGAGATGGTGGTTCAACATCCCCGCGTTCTAGTTCTAGGGATGATCTCGGTTCTAGCTCAACCTCTTCTCAGGATTCAAAGAATCCAGGCTCCGTGATTTCACCAATGGTTGAGAAAATCGAGACTTTATCCGACGAGAACGTGAAACTTAAGGAAGAGAAGCAAGTGCTCACGTCAGAGCTTGCCCATGCAAAAAAACAATGTGACGAACTTGTGGCATTCCTCACTCAATGCGTGAAGGTTGAGCCTAATCAAATAAGCCGCATCATGAATGGGAATATCACGGTTGATGACAAGGGGATTTCGAGCCGTGAAACCGACGGAGATGAGGACGACGACGACAACGATGGGGAGTGTTTTCGTTTGTTTGGGGTGTTGTTGAAAGATGGAAAGAAAAAGAGGTGCCCAAATGAAGCTCCAAGTGCTGAAATGAAAAGAAAAAAACTTGAAGGTGAATTCAACGACGTTCCATGGATGAATAATAAGCTATATTCTGTTACCGAGCAGTATAACAAGGCATGCAACTAAATTCAATTGTAAGATATTACAGTATATTATAGCATATATATGTCGGGCTTTGTTCATATGAATTTATATTAAAAGTGAACAATAATTTGTTTCTATACATTTAGACAAATTTGTAACATAACGTTCTCATCATGGTGTGTTTTAATGTGTATTTTATAAATTATTAAGTTAAAACTTCTTCATTTTGACCAAGGAGTTTGAGAGTTGTGATGTTGTATAATGGTCAATTAATCATTTTTCTTATATACTACTCGTTAGTTTGATTTTTACTCGGTCAACATGATGCTCATAATCTAAATTTGTGACTTCAATAGAGTTATGAACCCAATTGTCCAGTCATTTAAAATAACTAATGAAAAGAATTATTATTAGTTATTTTATTTTATTTGTTAAAAAAATAAAATAACTAATAATACTTCTTTTCATTACGCTGTGAGATTCCAAAGCAATGACTGGGTCCGCCTCTTTTGAAGAAGCCTTAAGGTTGTTTTTAGTCATTTTTTAATGTTTGTATGTATTTTTTACTTTGGGTTCACTCCTTAAGCTTCTTGTTAATAGTGGATGCTTTTGTTTGTAATAGTTTTGGTTTTTGTTGGAATGTATTGTCTTTCACAAAAAAAAAGACAAGTGATGCATACTTGCATTATTACTTTTTACATTTTTTCTCTTAAACATACTATTCCGAACAAAATATATGAGACTATCGTCTGGATCTAACTGATGTTACTTCCGATAAAAATATAATGTCATCTAAAATGCATCTTTCTTTTTTCGCTTGGTAAAATCTGTCCTTGAACCCACCCCTACCGATAGACAAAAGTAACGGCTAATCACATGAGTAACATGATGACATATAGTTTTTAGTCGAATCATATAGCTTGATTCGCGTTCACTATATCGAATCTATCACGAATGAATTAGGACATCGACATGAGCCCAAAAGGCCTAATGAAATGTGACTGGACGTGGTTCTAAATGAGTTATGGACTAATCACACGCGGTTGTGGTCAGACAGAATCATAATCTAATTAGGATAATTATCCATCTAAGTTTAAGAGGATATACACTTTCCTTACTTAAAAGATAAGGATCCCATATATATAGTAAATGTCCTCATCTTGGGCCGCAAGTTTCGGAGAACCCTATTTGAGCTTCACTGGCTACATAAGGAACCCCCTCGGTTCCATTCAAGGTAAGATTCTCATAATCACTATACCCTAACCGATTATCAATACCAATTACTTACTCTCATGCCAAAGTATAATCGTGTGACACAATCCCACTGTAAGCTTAACAGTGCTTTTCTTAGTGCGTAGGATCCCCAAACAAGATTCACTTGGTGCAAGAGCCGGAGCATTCAATACCCGAATTACCTCTAATTCGGGTTATCTAGGTTCAACCAACTTTGATATCAACAAGTTGGCGCCATCGTGGGACCTACACTAAACTCTGCTATGACTAAGACAACAGGCGAATCTTCCAGCTAACGAACCCCTCTAGGGAAGAAATCGCAACATAATGAGACAGCCATTGTCTCGACCCCTTCGGCCACAAGAGCAAGACAAAACCTTCAACATGAAGAAACTCCTAGGGGATCAAATAATCGGAATACTGGAGCCAGGCCACTACAGCAGACTACCAATCAGCTCATCATGACAACCCTCGTGGCAACACCAGCCACAGGAACCCCGAGGTCGATGGAGGTACCACCACCACCCCAAAACAAGCTATACGTCAACCAGACGCACAACTAGAAGGTGTCTCCACACCTTCCATGCTCGAAAGACCTCGAAGAATTCGTAACTAAAAACTACGCAACCCTCCTCCCCACATGACCGAGAGAATAAGGAACGATTCACGAGAAGATCTCAGGACACGTCTGAATTTTGGTCGTGGTCCATCACAAGAGCAGGAGGCTGAAAGGCCACCACGACACTCCTTGGAAAGGGAGTGGCGCGACATTCCCCTGAGCCTAGTAGGAGGCGCTCACTGAGGGAGCACATTAGGAGACGCCCCGCGAAGGAGCGATTGGGCGAGATATCCGATACTGACCAAGTCGATGGGTGACAAGATTCTGAACACTTGGAGGGGTCAAGAGGACGGGTGCTTTTGAAAGACCAGATGAAAACGCTCATCGCACAAGCGCCCTCGATAGGCTCAAGGGGAGCTGTAGGAAGAGAAGTTCATCTCCGTACTCTCGAAACACAAGTCCAGAAGAGGACCTCGTAATCGATCCAAAAGGTGGGACACTCCCATAACGAGGATTCTAGCTCTGACTCAGGATCCTCCTATCGCAAACATCACATGAGGGATGCCTCATCCCCACTCTATTCCTCGGACTACGAGGACAACGATACAGGACATTGGAAATCCAAACATAAGCGCCACATGCGAAGTATCATATATTTGTCCTTTCTATTGCGTCACCAAGAGGTCGGTGCATTCAAGACACACATACGCGAATTCATTGACCACAAGAAGATGAAGATGCCATCGAATGTTAAAACCTATGATGGGGTAGGAGATCTGGACGATCACCTAAGGGTTTTCCAGTCAGTCGCCCACATTGAAGCATGACCAAAGCCTACGTGGTGCCATAGGTTCAATTCCACACTGATGGGCGGTGCAAGTACATGGTTTGACTATCTACCTCGAGAACCATCGATGGTTTCAAAGAGCTGCATAGAGCTTTCAAAAGAAATTTTACACAACGAAAGAAGTGCGCCAAGAACCCGGTGGATCTCCACAGAATCAAGCAACATGTAGAAACTATAAGGGGGTTGAATAGTTTCTATTCGGTTTATGTCCTAATTAAAATTCCTTTCAATTAGGTTTGTCTCAAAACTACCTTTTACTTGAAAGCTAGTTGCATAATGATTAGGTTCAATACTAATGCATTAACAATGACTAATAGTAGATGTGAGTGATGTGATAATAATAGTAAGTAAAGAGTAAGGAAAGAAACGACCTAATAGGAAGACACCAAGATTTATAGTGGTTCGGCAACGAAGCTCTATCTTCATTCCTACTCCACTCCTCGAGTACACCTTACTCGAGATTTCCACTATATCCACAAGCTCCCTTCTTGGCGGAGAAAACCTTACAACGTCGCTTACATTATTTTACGACACTAAGCTAAATGTCGAGACCTAATCTTAGCTAGGACTAATCTACACAACGTCGCCCACTTCACCATTTTACGACACAAGGCTAGATGTCGAGTTCTAATCGAAATATAGAACCAATCTTCACAACGTTGCCTACTTTATGATCGACGTCGAAGTGCCGGTCAAAAATAACCTAATTACCTTATACTAGATAGGGTAAGCGGGTATCAATCCACGAGGACTATGTGGTTATAGTTTAAGTTTTGGGGTGATCACTGATCAATAAAGGTTTTGGTTTTGAAATCTAACAACTAAAATACTTTTAATAATAAAAATGCGGATTAAAAATTAAAAATAATTATTAAACTAATAATTAAGCTAGAAAAATAAAATAAAGATGTAAACAATTAAAAGAAGAATGTAATCCCTTCCAGCTCCTAATATTTATGGTTGGTCACACTTATAGATTATCGAAACTTTTTAGAACCGATTACAAAGATTATTTTGACTTAATATGAATGAATTAATGTCGGCATTTATTATGTTCATCAACGACTCGCAATAATAAATCTTATATTAATCCAACCAATAATTATGTTTTTAACAATTTATTTAGGTACAATTTATGTTTATTATACGACCATCTTTTTTTTTAACTAAATAAAATAAGTATGAATCGTTAACTAACAATAAATTGTCTAACACAAATAATTAAACATAATATCAAATCGATAAAAATAATTTATAAATAAATCATAAATCAATGTAATAAAAATATGATAATCCAAAAGTAATGATCAAACCATAAATAAAGTTACCGGAAGGAATTACAACAAAATTAGCCGGACATCACGGTGTATCCGACCCACTGTGTGTTCTCCGTCTCTTGTATACCACTCGAATAGCAAGATAACATAGGTGCTAGCCTTTTGTATCACACAACAAGAAAAGGACGAATTGTTTGACAATGATCCTAATCGTGTGAACACTAGCACTAAACCAAAGTTTGTATTATCTTGATGTTGTTACTACTATCTTCACAAAGACGATAGTTTGTCTTTTTTTCCCTTTAATATGGCTGCTATTATTTTTCTTCAAAACTGGCGGCTATTGTGATGTCCAAGGGACGAATTGTTTTTTTTTCTTTTTTGTATATCCCTTCCAACTTCATCCGTCCCCCAATATATACAGTACTCTTCCGTCGGTCATGGGGTTGGGCCAAAATATTTTTTTTTATTTTTTTTTCTTCTTTTGCCATATAGTAACTTTGGCCCAATAAAAAATAACCCAACGCCAACAGTTGCTCAAACGAAGCCTGGACAAATAAAAGATGACCGAAAATATCGCGATGCGCTTAAATCTTTTTTCTTCAATATGTTTCTTCATTTATCGGCGCTCACAATGTCATTTCTCCAAAAATTAATAAAGCGTCCATCTTTATTCCATTTCGCTCGTAACCTATATAATCACAAAACACACTCAAAGTACATATATAACGACTAATAAAAATACAATTATGCTAAATTAACATTCTATGAGGTGAATGCAAAATACACCGATTAACTCCTCTCAACTTAACTTTTACCGTCTCGTGTAAAAATAAAATAAAAATATACAAGCATGTTAATTTCATAATTTTTAATTATACTATTGAAATTTAATAAAAAAAAATCACATTCAACCTAATACATTAATAACCATCCTACATGACAAATAATCCAAAGTGATTACCAATATTTTTGTCCTTCTTAAACACTTAACATAACCATTCCCATTGACTCCATTTACTTTATATTTCATATAATTAACCATGTGTCCAACATACCTAATGCACACCTATAATCAATCTAAACATTAATCTAAAACAAGAGGTGAGAATATCGTACACCTTTTATAACATTGGAGTTTATATACCATAAGAGCGCACCTTAAGCCATCATACTTTAGCTTACTTACTTTCACCTCCTTTTTTTCACTTTTTTTTTTCTTTTTTGTTTTTTTTGTTTTTTTGTTTTTTTTTCACATCACACATAAGCTCTATCTTTTTCCATTCGGGACCGTTTCTTATACAAGTCATCCCGAACGCTTTATACACTCCTTTCAAGGTTGATATAAAGACCAATTATTCAGAAAAATGAATATCTATCCTATAGGTGCATACTAAGACACATTGACACATGAGAACCGGTTAATTAAGTCTGTTTAATTAAATGGGAACTGTTATACTTCATGCCTACTGGTACATCACATGATGGAATTATCTACCACATAGTATAATTATACAATGCACAAAATTAAACTAATCTTTCTAATTTAATTACAACAATACAAGAATTGGGTTATTTCACATAAAATTGTCTCAGCTAAGTGCAATGCTATCCATCATAAAAATTGGCGTCTGACCCATGCTAACAACTAGTATCACCTTGCGCGGGTGACGAATCAGATAGGCAAGCCCAGCATATGACTACCACCAATAATTATGACAGTTCTCCAACTCTTTTCTAAGGCCACCGTGCGCGGGTGGCGAGCCGAATAAGATCAATTCTAAATGTCCTAACCCAACTATTACATTACTATATTTCATATTATTTATTCAAACTTTTTACTCGACCTAAGCAAAGGTAAGTAGAGGAAATTCAACCGGCGTGGTTTGATCATCTAAATTATACATATGCCTAACTACATGCAAACAATCAAATCAATTTAATAACCAAATTATACAATGGAATCGGGTGCACCTGATAACTATGGCCAAATCCTTTAGCTTGCTCCAATAAATCATCCACAAGCCAATCTTTAGAATCTGCAAACACTCAACAAACATATATATGTAGAAGAAACTTCCACATCTAATTAGCACAAGACTCTTATAATATGATTTAAAATTTTAAAAATTTTCAATTTTTCCCAAAAATCACATTTTAACCCATTTTGACCAAAATTTCACACAAAAGCATGTAACACATGTGCCACCCCCTCAACTTAATGCATTGCATTGTCCCTAATGCAAAAACTTTAAATTGAAATTTTGGTTAAAAATCAATTTGACAAACTCACACAAAAAAACAAAAACCTAACTCACTTTCGTAGGAATCACGGTTGCATTTAGCGTATGCAACAAGCCTTTAAACCACTCGGTAGCCTGACTGGACGAGTTTTGTCTCGTGAGGGTTTGTAGTGAACACACCCACAAAGTTCCACAAACCACGGGTTGCCTCCCGCGAAGCGCTAAGTTTACCGTCTTCAGCCAGACATAACTCAAATGAGCTATTGAGACGGTTGGAGTGGTTCCAAGTAAACCACATCCACCGTTTCCATCTGATCACTTTCTAACTCAACATACGGCTTTAAACGGTGTCCATTAACTTTAAAAGGCTCTCCACCCACCATATTTTTTATTTCAATGGCTCCGTATGGAGAGACTTGAGTCACTATGTATGGACCCGTCCATTTACTTCTCAACTTTACAGGAAAAAGCTTAAGTCTAGCATTGAATAACCAAACTTTTTGACCAACCAAGAACGATTTCTTGGTGATGTGTCGATCATGAAAAGCTTTGGTTTTCTCCTTATAAATCCTAGATCTTTCATAGGCATCACGTCTAATCTCATCTAGTTCAGATAATTGAAGTTTCCTAGAACTACCTGCTTTCTCTAAATCCAGATTAACGGTCTTAATCGCCCATTCAGCCCTATGCTCTATCTCAACCGGTAAATGACATGCCTTGCCATATACCAACTTATACGGTGACATACCAATTGGAGTCTTAAAAGCCGTCCTATATGCCCATAAAGCATCATCTAACCTCAAGGACCAATCTTTCCTATCACTACGAACGGTCTTTTCTAAAATTCGCTTAATCTCCCTATTGGATACTTCCACCTGTCCACTAGTCTGTGGGTGATAAGGGGTAGCTATCCTATGATTAACTCCATAGTGTTTCAATAATTTCCCAAATCTAAAGTTCTTAAAGTGAGAACCCCCATCACTAATGATAGCCTTAGGAATTCCATGTCTAGCAAAGATATTCTTCTTAACAAACTTAAGAACTACACTATGGTCATTGGTTCTAGTAGCCTCAGCCTCTACCCACTTAGACACATAATCAATTGCCACTAAAATGTAAACATTGCCATGGGAAGTGGGGAATGGTCCCATAAAATCAATACCCCACACGTCAAAGATCTCAACAACAAGTATAGGATTCATAGGCATTTGATCACGCCTTGAAATCCCTCCAACTTGTTGGCAACGAATACATGCTTTCACAAAAGACTGGGCATCCTTGAATATAGTCGGCCAAAAGAAACCGCTTTGTAAGACTTTATGCCCAGTTTTCGTAGCACCAAAGTGTCCACCACATGCATAAGAATGGCAATGAGCCAGTATGTCCATATGCTCATGGTCAGGAACACATCTCCTAACAACTTGGTCAGCACACACCTTATAGAGCTCTGGATCCTCCCAAAAATAATGCTTCAACTGGGAGAAGAAGTATTTTCTTTGTTGCTTGGACCAAAAATCCGGAAGCTTTTTAACAGCTAAGTAATTAACTATATTTGCGTACCAAGGAACCTTAGAAACCTCAAACAAACTTTCATCCGGAAAACTTTCCTTAATCACATCAGAAGGGTTGAACGGCGGAGGGATAATTCTAGACAAATGGTTGGCAACTACATTTTCTGACCCCTTTTTATCCCGAATTTGTAGATTAAATTCCTGTAAAAGCAAAATCCACCTAAGCAACCTCGGTTTTGTCTCTTTCTTAGTCAACAAATGTCTTAAGGCACTATGATCTAAAAATACTATCACCTTAGAATGCCCCCAAATATATGACCTAAACTTATCAAGAGCAAAAACCACAGCTAACAACTCTTTTTCAGTAGTGGTGTAATTCATTTGAGCTTCTGAAAAAGTCTTACTAGCATAAAAGATCACAACGGGTTTCTTATCGACCCGCTGTCCCAAAACCGCCCCAGCAGCATAATCACTCGCATCACACATGATCTCGAAAGGCTTCGACCAATCAGGTGATTGTAGAATTGGGGCTTCTACAAGCTTTTGCTTAAGCATATTGAATGCTTTAAGACATGATTCATTAAAGTCAAAGCGTGCATCTTTTAAGAGTAGATTGCAAAGAGGCTTTGATATAGCACTAAAATCTTTAATAAATCGCCTATAGAACCCGGCATGACCAAGAAAAGAACGCACACCTTTGATGGTAGTGGGAGGAGGAAGGGTTAAAATTACCTGAACTTTGGCACGGTCAACCTCAAATCCTTTTTCAGACACAACATGCCCTAATACAATTCCCTCTCGAACCATAAAATGGCTCTTCTCCCAACTAAGCACCAGATTAGTTTCGGTGCATCTTTTTAACACACTTTCAAGCTGATTAAGGCAGCTTTCAAAGGATTGACCAAAAATGGAGAAATCATCCATAAATATCTCAACAGATTCTCCAACTATGTCAGAAAAGATACTCATCATACACTGCTGAAAGGTAGCCGGTGCATTATACAGGCCAAAAGGCATTCTTCGAAATGCAAACATCCCGTATGGACACGTAAACGTAGTTTTGGCGTGGTCATCAGGATGGATGGGTATTTGATTATAACCAGAGTACCCATCCAAGAAGCAATAAAATTTCTTACCCGAAAGCTTCTCAACTATTTGATCAATGAAGGGTAGTGGGAAGTGATCTTTAGATGTGGCATTATTCAGCTTACGGTAATCTATACAAACTCTCCACCCAGTGACTGGTCGGGTTGTGAGCTTTTCCCCATTCTCGGTTTCAACAACGGTGATTCCGGCCTTTTTAGGCACCGTTTGAGTAGGACTTACCCATTTACTATCCGAGATGGGATAGATGATACCAGCATCTAACCATTTAAGAACTTCCGTCTTCACTACCTCTTTCATATTAGGATTCAAACGCCTTTGCGCATCTCTTGCTGGCTTAATATCTGGGTCCGTAACAATTCGATGCATACATAATGAAGGGCTGATCCCTTTCAAGTCTGTAATTGTCCATCCCACTGCTGCTTTGTACTTGGAAAGCACCTTTAGAAGTGCTCCCTCTTGTGATTCAGAAAGATCAGAAGCAACAATAACGTGTAATGTATTGTTAGGACCTAGAAAAGCATATTTGAGATTGGATGGCAAAGGTTTTAGTTCAAGAGTTGGAGGCACCTCCAAAGACGGCTTCGTAGCCGTGTCAAAAGTAGAAGGCAAGGGCTCCACTTTATACGACCAAGGTGGTTTTTGATGGTCCAAAGAACTAACCAAACACTCTTGAATCTCTAGAACTTCAGCAACATCAAGAATCTCCTCATTATCACCAGTTAGATATAATTCCAAAGGATCATCCTTAAGCATACGGGGTGCATGCTTTTGGACTTCCTCATCGATTACATCTACTTGGTAACATTCATTCATCGTAGGAGAATTCATAGAATTAAACACATTCAATCTTATCTTTTTATTACCGAATGCAATATCCATGGCGCCAGTCCGACAATTAATCCTAGCATCTATCGTGGCTAAGAATGGGCGCCCAAGGATAATAGTTGGTTGAACATCTTTGTATTGTGACTCGGTGTCCATAACAAAGAAGTCAACTGGGTAATAGAAATCATCAACTTTCACAATAACATCCTCTAAGATACCTCTAGGAATTTTGGTAGATCGATCGGCTAAGGAAATAATGGTGTCTGTCTTACGAAGAGTTCCTAAGTCATACTTATCAACCAAACTAGCAGGAAGGATGTTGATACTGGCACCAAGATCAAGGAGCGCCTTCTTAATGGCAATATTTCCGACCACCACTGAAATCAACGGTGCTCCAGGATCTTTGAATTTAGGAGGAAGGGAGCTGGATAAGACTGCTCTAACATGCTCAGTTAGGTCAATCTTTTTAGGCAAAGACGCCTTCAGCTTCCTCTTCTGGGTACACAAGTCTTTTAAAAACTTGGCATATGCAGGAATTTGCTTGATAGCATCAATAAGGGGGAGATTGATTTTAACTTGCTTGAAAGTCTCCCACATATCCTTAGCATGAGGACCCTTTTTAGCTAACTTTGCAGATGTCGATTTCTCCAAAGCCGTAGGGTAAGGTGTGCTGGACACACCACCCTCCCCAACTTCGGGAAATTCAGTAGCTTTAGGATTCGGTGTTGTTGGTTTAGGAAAATCATTTAACAAATCATTTACCAACTCAGAACCGGACTTAACGTTATCAGAATTTTTACCTTCAACAATAATCTCATCATCGGTAACGAAATCCTCGACATCAGGAGAATTTGGAATCCCCTTGTCATTGTTGTATATTTTACCGTTTCGAAGAGATGTCACCATATTCACATTCTCATTTCCATTTTTCTTGTGTGCGGGATTCATGGTAGGGTAGCTCGGTAGCCTTCCCTCATCTCTTTTGCTTAATTGATCCGCTAATTGACCAACTTGTCTCTCAAGAGCTACAATAGATTTGGTAGTGGTCTCGTGTCTTTGATTAGTGACCTCGAATTTTCTATTAATCTCTTGATTATTGGTAGACAATGAATCCATAAGCCTATCAAACTTTCGGTCAAGGTTCAAGAGACGGTTGTCATCTTGGCCTTGGCCCTGATTTGGATATTGTTGTTGTGGCCTATGATTGTAAGAATTTGGTTGGAAGTTAGATGAGTCGCCACCCTCATACCTTGGTTTGTAACCATAGTGTTGTTGTTGGGTATTATTAGGGCGATTGTCTTCATCTTTCCAACGGAAATTGGGGTGATTGCGCCATCTAGGATTGTACCTTTCGGAGAATGGGTCATTTCGTGGACGACCACCATAGACTCCATTCACCTCCTCATTCGGTGGCGCCCCCCAACTTTGACAATTATCAACAGAGTGCCTTGGATCACCACACATTGAACACCCACTATGCGATATATTAGACACATTTGGAACACCTTTTCCTATATTTTTCAACAAAAGATCAACTTTCTTACTTAACTCGCTAATTTCAGAATTTGTGCCACGTTGGTTAGACACATAATTGGCGGAAGATGGGTGGTTGTTTCGATCCACTGAAGCTTGGGTCTTAGAACCTTTGCTTAGTTTTTCAAAAAACTCCCATTCTTCCTCCATAGGTCGCGAGAAAAACATACCCCCACTAGTGGCCATCACAAATTGTTGGTTGTTATAATCCAACCCATCATAGAAGACTTTGACAAGCTCCCATTTTGGAACGTCGTGATGAGGGCATGTTCTTAATAACTCCTTAAGTCTATTAAATGCTTCATGAAACTGCTCGCCTGGGATTTGACGAAAGGATTTAATCTTATTCCTAATGGCAGCAGTTTTACTTATAGAATAAAATTCCTCAAGAAAAGCAGATTGCATTTCAGACCATGAGTTAATACTACCTGGCTCAAGAGATGAGAACCAGTCTTTAGCTTGATCTTTAAGAGAAAAAGGAAAAAGGCGAAGTCTTACCTCATCCTTGGTAATGTTATTAACCTGATGTGTGTCAGCAATTGAGAAGAATTCTCGTAGATGTGCGTATGGCTCCTCACGACCTCTAAACACTGGCAAGATTGCTATGAGGTTTGGCTGGATCTTGAAGTTACTTGTAACCCCTTTAACCGGATCCGGATAAACGATAGGCGAAGGATCCTCGAAGATCCCCGGCCTGTAATAAGAATCAACACCCCGTGGTGGAGATTCTTCTCCGCTACTACTGCCGCTAGCACTTCCGCCAACATCGTCGTCACCTGGCATTTCAGCGAAAAGCTCTGCTAAACCTGAAAAATCAAGATTAGTAGAAAACTGTCGAAACGTCTTCCTTCTTAACCGTGCACTTTTCTCAACCTCGGGATCGTAAGCTAACGGTGATGTACGTCCCGATCTGCGTGTGCGCATATGATGAGACTGCTTTTATACATAGTCTCATCGTCCAAATTGGGCTTAAAATGCATTAAACATCATCAAAATACCCAAATATATGCTTGTGTTTGTTGTTTGTGTATTTTAGGTACGGATATTGAGAAAATGACAAAAGATCACAAGAATCAATCAAAAACGAACACGGGAAACGAAGCCGCACGATGAACCAAGCCCTAATGAAGAATTTTCCAAAGAAAACCCTTGAAGATTTGAAGAATTATGAAGATTGGTCCTCCAAGTTTGAAGAATTGACACTTTATCCCCTTGTATCTTCATAATTACAAGTTTGGTCCCTAAAGTTTGTCAAAATTACAAAAAGGACCCTTAACTTTGAAGAATTGGCAAATTTAGTCCCTCAACAAAACTAAATTGTCAATAATGGTCCTCCAAGAAGTCAACAAACAAGTCAAAGTCCTTGAAGTATGAAGACATGTCAAAATCAGTCCTTGAAGAATGAAGAAATTGCATGTTTAGTCCTTGTTTCAAGTTTATAAAAGTACTTGTGCCAAAATTGCCAAATGATGAAACTTGTTTACAAAGGGAAATGAAGTTTGTGCATCAAAGTTTGTTAAGCTGATAGATTATAGGACATCTGAGGTTTGTATATCAATTTCTTGCTAGCTGATTAGTTTGTGTGCATGATTTAAGCTTTTGAAACTCATTGTTGTGCATATAACTTGGTCAAATGTTCATCAGTTAGCATATAGCCATATCAGCAACCTTAATTTGCCCTTTTTTTTCTTGATTTAGTGTTAAGTGCTTGATTGTTTTGTGTGATTATTGACTCCTTATACTCCAAAGAATATAAGGGTGCCCCATTGTCCATAAATCATCAGCAAGAATCAAGAAACAAGCCCTCTTGTTTCATTTATGCACAAGTGAAGAAACACATTTGCTTTGTGTTTTTCAAAAGCCAACTGGGCACGTTTTGGGTTCAATCTTGCTTCAATCTTGATAAAAGTGAATTGTGTTTGTGTTTTGAGGACTAAAAAGGGTAACAAGATTTGAGTTTAAAGTTTAAAAAGAAAAAAAAAATAAAAAGCAAAAACTCACCTGGCCTGGGCTCGAACACGCGACCTCCCTTTCGGAGGAGTAACGTGTTTACCAGTGATCCAGATGGTTTTTTACGTTATGGTTTCATTTCAATAGTTACTTAAGACGTTTTTGTTTGGACTTTTGTTAAATAAGCCGTAGCTTAATAAGCCCATAACTGCTTATTGGTTTTGCTTATTTGCTCATTTTCATTTTTCTTAGAGTTATTATTAAGTTAGGAATTTTTCTAGCTAAGTTTTGTATTTTTCCTTTTCTTTATTTATTTTTTATTCATTTTTCTTTAGCCGTATTTTGTTAATTAGATTAAAAATAGTTAAAATAGGTTTTAATTTTTAGAAAAATAGTTTTTAGGTTTTATTTAAGTAATTTAAGGTTTACAGCCCAAAAAGTTTTCAAAAAGTCTAATTTTTAATTTTATTTCCTTGAAAAGTAAAGGTAGGAGCACTTTAACGACGGAATGTACATATGCGCGCGAAGGTGCCGGACAATTGAATGAAGGCTCTTTTTGCCTTCAGTAAAATCGGACAAAACATTGACTAAGTTGATTTAATTCGCATGAGAGGGCTTCGGGACAATCGAGGTGTCAAACATGCTCATTTTGTCTGTTCGCAACTTTCTTTCAATTGCTGGCAGTTGCCCCTGTCGGTGGACCACCCCCCCCCCCCCAAAAAAAAATTCCTATATTTAGCTTTCTTTTTTTGCCAAAATGAAAAAGAAGTTCTCGCTTATTTTTCTAATTTTTTTCATACTTTATTTAGATGTGCGCACTCCTCAGCCCGAGGCCGTTAGTGGACACCCACCTTCACCGGTTAGAGAGGCCCTCTTTAATACATTAAGAAAAGATGTTCACAGGGGCCAGAAAGACTCGGTCATAGGAACTTAGACCACCTACGCGCTGGTGAAAACCACCTCGACCGGATCAGAGTAAACAACAATGTCGAATCAGGCCGCCCCTTGCCTTGAAAGAATTCACACGATTGAATGGCTTTCAAGGGCTGAGGGACATTAGCCACTCTCCTGCTCGTACCTCGCTAACAACCGTCAACAACCAGTGTTGCAACAACTCCTAAATCAATAGGGCCATAAAGACTAGTCCTACTTGCCCTAGAGATTAGTTAATAGCTTCAAAGACCGGCAGGAAGTCATACAACCTAGCTCTCCTTACTTGATAGGGGGTCGGATAGAGGGTCTAGTAAACTAGCTGAGTCATTCGAGAGGCTTCAAACTTGGCTAAGCCTTCACATAAGCGGGACTGCTTGCATGTCCATCATTAGATTTGCGGGGTAGTGGAGGGAGTGCTTCCTCTCCTTAACAGTCGAGCTCTTTCTTTCCTCTCAAGGAGCATGAGCGGAACGGAACGGTATCAAGTCTATTAGTCGGAGAGGTCGTACCGTCGAGCGAGTTGGGGAGCTCGACTAAAGCCGACCTGAGGGAGGCCTACAACCGTCGGTCTAGAAAGCTAGTAACTCGGATCTAGGACTAGGAAGGGAAGCTCTTCTTGTCCTACCGGTCGGGTTGTTGGACTGGTTGTTAGCGGAGAAGCCCTGGGAGAAAGACAGCTTATTAGAGCATTGGCGGTCGACGAATTCGTCTATCAGGCAATCTATCCTTAGCCTAAAGGCCCGTTAAATAAGGGTGGTGCAGTTGTGACCGGAGCGGTTGTAGAGTTTATAAATGGGATTTGAGGCGACGCCTGAGTATGAGGAGATCGCACTGGATATGGCTACTCTTTACGGCAAAGGGGGCATTGCCCATAAGATAAGGCAGCCTTGGACTTCCTATTATTGCTTCTAAGTGAAAGGTAGCCAGCAACAATACAATGAAGGCATTCAGACTCATTACCTTTCTTAGGTCTCATTGAGACTCCCTTTTAGAAAGAGAAATGAACAAGAACTTCACTCATCCGTAAACGTGATTCTATGTCCTGTAAGCATCAGACTAGATCAAAAACCTGCCCTTTCTCCTCTCGACGAGTGTCAGCTCCTTCCAGGTACGCAGGTTGGCTAGTGTTATGAAATAGAGAAGTCAAAGTAGAGCAAGTCCCACCTACCAGGTTACCTGTTCTTATGAAGGAAGGCATCTATTCAAGTCTTTACTAAATACCATCTCAACTGTTCGAGCGCAATGCAGTGGTATTGGTTCCGATCGACAAAGGTAGAATGCCTGGTCGAAGGTCCAGTACAGTAGGTAGCAGGCGTGTTCGTTTTGGCTCCCGAGCGAGAACGAGAAATAGGCGATGGACCATCCTTGCTGCTACGTACGTTGACCTTGACTTGACAGATTCATCCAATTGAACCCAAACTCGGTGCCTCGCATATGGGTAGCAAGAGGGCGCTTATGCCCCGACGGTGGGGCCTTATGGGGAAGGGCCCAGCCCAATAGGGACAGCACACCCCCCACTTCAAGCGCACCTCTGTATCGACTGAATCACTCTAAGGGTCTAATCGGTGGAACCGGTGAACCACGCGAACTGGTTAGATGCGTGGGGCAGAGGGCTCGTAGTACCCCCTTTTCTTGATCCAGCCTTTTCTTAGCTTCGGTAGTGAATCACCTACTAAAAAAAGGGGCAGGCCCGCACGCCTTATTTGAGACTACTAAGGCAGGCGGTGGACTCTTTTATTAGGGAAGGGAAGAAGGGGCCTAAGCACGGCGGATGCCGTACACTTGAGTGGAAAAGGAAAGCGAGACCTTACCTCTTTTTCCAGGCCTGTTCGGACATACGGTTCCCCCGGGAGATCAAGTTGATGAGCCGTGTGATGGTAAACCTTCCCGCATGGTTTGGAGAGCACTGAATTAGAATGAGAGGTTCACCACCACATCATTGCATGCAAGGGGAGCTCGCTCGATTCGCAGATTGGTCCGACTCGTAATTCACTTCTGACCCCGTGTTCGATAGCCCGACCGTAGTGATGTTAATTGTGGTTACATCCATAAGTAGCTTGGTCCATCTTTATTCCATTTCATATATGTCTGAGGATCCGCATAGCCCTCGATTTATGTGTTATTTATCCATTCCTACTTTTTTATGCCAATGTTGGTGACTGGAGATAACTCTCTTCAATTATTCCTGGGATGGGAGGGAGTAGGTCTTGCTTCATATTTGTTAATTCATTTCTGGTTTACACGACTTCAGGCAGATAAAGCAGCTATAAAAGCTATGCTTGTCAATCGAGTAGGTGATTTTGGATTAGCTCCTGGGATTTCGGGTTGTTTTACTCTCTTTCAAACAGTAGACTTTTCCACCATTTTTGCTTGTGCTAGTGTCCCCAGAAATTCTTGGATTTCTCGCAATATGAGATTGAATGCCATAACTCTTATTTGTATTTTTGCTTGTGCTAGTGTCCCCAGAAATTCTTGGATTTCTCGCAATATGAGAAAGAAGAAGCGAGCAGAAAGAGAAAGCATCTAATAATGTAGGGCAGTCTTGTCCCTTTCCTAGATGGAGTAGCTGAAGAACGAGCTAGAAAGAGGATAAATTATTATAGCCAACTCAACTCAAGCAAGAGCTCGAAAAGCAGTGCACTGAAAACAAGTAGCTTAGGATCTTTGGTCAGGTAGCTTAGGGGAACAAGTTCTCGTTCCTCACCCTCAGCTAGGAGTTGCCTGCCTCACCGATCAAATAGACGGGAAAACGATCTTCAAGTCACGGTTTCCCCTGTTTTTAGTCTATCCAGGTGCTTGCTGGCGAGTGTTCCCCCTAGCTCCTCCCCCAAAAAGCATGTTTTTTTTTACCGACGCACAAAGAAAATATTTTGTTGCGAATGAACAAGATATTGAGGAATTGTCCATACGTAAAATCATACCAAACAAGACTGACTTCTTACCAACCCGCGAAGGGTTGTGAGGCTGGACCAGAGGTACGAAGAATGAATCTATATCTGTGCACGGAAGGGCCGGCGGCCGCTCAACTGTTCGAGCGCAATGCAGTGGTATTGGTTCCGATCGACAAAGGTAGAATGCCTGGTCGAAGGTCCAGTACAGTAGGTAGCAGGCGTGTTCGTTTTGGCTCCCGAGCGAGAACGAGAAATAGGCGATGGACCATCCTTGCTGCTACGTACGTTGACCTTGACTTGACAGATTCATCCAATTGAACCCAAACTCAAAGGAGGACCACAAGCTCGGGGCTCGACGAAAGAGAAAGTCTCGACATTAAGAAAATGGGATTAGCTGTGAAAGAAAGAGCCCGACATTCATTTTTTCATGAATATTCATAGCTGAGTCTACTAAAAGAGGGACCAGCTCATCGTAGTGATTAGAGGACACCTCTGATCGTTCACCTCTAATGTGACACGTTCCCTCCCAGTTTGATTAACGGGATCAGTCGGCTAGATTTTAGGTTTT
This sequence comes from Glebionis coronaria, assembly GCA_025667525.1. Lineage (NCBI taxonomy): Eukaryota > Viridiplantae > Streptophyta > Magnoliopsida > Asterales > Asteraceae > Glebionis > Glebionis coronaria. The sequence continues at coordinate 289,901,028 of CM046880.1, read as the reverse complement.
TTATCAACTTTAAAATTTAATATAAAATTAAATAAAAGGTTTTAGAAACTTTTAATTACATTTTTATCTTAGTTACATTATTTAGGATTTTTGGTAACTTTTTTGAATTTATTTATAAACTTTTTATTTTTTTGAATATTTTAATATTATTTTATTATTAAAAATTGAAGTTTTATTTTTTTTAGTTTTTACATTTTTCCTAGGTTAAGGACACTTAATTAGGAGTTTTTTCACTTTCCAAATATTTTTAGGACTTTTCATATAATTTCTAGAATTAATTTAAGATTTAATTGATTTTAATAGTTTTTAAGTGTTTAAAAATAGTTTAATTTGGTTTTAAAATTCTTAAAAATAGTTTTTAGCTTAATTAGGATATTTGTGAGGTTTAGAAACCATAAAATCTTGTTTAGGGATTTTTAATAATTAATAGTGGTTTTTAGGGCTTTAATTAGCATTAAAAAGTCATTATCTAATTAATTAAAAGGTTTTAGCAAGTTTGGATTTTTTTGTAAACTCTTAGAATATTATTGGGGATTTTAGTAATTTTTAGGTTAAAATTTTAATTTTGGCACTATTTACGACTTTTCGTGTTCGCCTTTTTCGTCGTAGTTTAATTCGTTTTCGTAACCGTCTTTTTCTTCTAATCCTATTTCTTTCTCAATCATATAATCACAAATCAATATCAATTCAACACACAACGCACTAGCCTCCTCGAGAACGAACTCACTTAGGGTCATTCACACACGGTTTTCCTAAATCGTCGTGCTCACTTGCCCTATTTTTACGCTCTTTTTCCTAAAAGACGTAATTTTACAACTATCATTTTGGCGCCGCTGCTGGGGAGGCGTGTTGTGTTTTGGTTGAACCATTGTTGTTTTTATATATAGCCATAATAGGTATTTGTATTAGTAGCACTCTACTAATACGTATTATCGGTTTTTAGTTTTTTGTGAATACTATTACTATATTGTATACGTAGAACAATAAATTCACAAGTACTCCAAATACGTGAGAAATCACAACCTTGACTTGGGAGGTCATTACCTAATCATTGTATTCGAATCTCAAACCAAAAAAAAAGGCAAAAATAGATAAATACTTTCGTGAAGCTCGATTTTGAGAAATACAAACTATAAGGTGGGTATAAGGCGGTTGTATTTCACGAACTAAAGGAAAAAGGCTCTTAAGTGCTTCGCGCCGCCTCGTTTCCTCCGCTTGCTTGTGCGTATTTTGATTTTGAAAGCTAATCGAGGGTTTTGCCGCCCAAAGTATTATTACATATCATATATATTTTCTTGGTTTCTATTGATTAAACCCTCTTGAACGATTTGGTGTTCCACCATCGTTCTAAAGTCATCGAAGGCGTTCACTTCACGTGATCGTTTTCATTCCTTGAGGCTTCTTTAATCGAGAGATTTGATTAAGGAGGGGATTTGTAGATTTGTGTCTACTAATACATTCCAAAAATCCAAAAAAGTAAAAACAATCAAAAACAACAAAAAAATTGAAAAAGTAAAAACACCAAAAAGAATCTTCTTTGCTCGCCTTCTCGTTGTACGTGATGTTTATGCAAACTCGCTCTAAAGCAAGACGTGCTCGTAAACGAAGAAACAAATCAATCACTCCTTCTAGTAAGGAGTCTCCTATTGACGAACCCATTGTAGTGAAAGAAGCACCCATGGCTAATCGAACTATGATGGAGTTGCTTCAAGCACCCACCGAGGGTTATGGAGAAGCGATTGTGATTCCCGCTATCCTTGCGGAGAATTTTGAGGTTAAGACGGGTTTGTTGTCCATGATTCAAAACAACAAGTTTCGAGGTGACGAAAAGGACAACCCTCATAACCACATTCGCCAATTTAATCGTCTCACCGCCACTTGTAAGTTTAAGGACGTCTCTAACGACTCGATTAAGATGATGCTTTTTCCGTATTCCTTAGCGGGGCCCGCAAAAATTTGGTTAGAGAAAGAGCCACCCAATTCTATATTGACGTGGAAGGATCTCGTTTCAAAATTCGTGAACCAATTTTTTCCGCCCTCTAAGACTACGCATTTGAAAAACGAGATTTCAAAGTTTTCACAAGAGTATAATGAGAGTTTTTCTACGGCTTGGAATAGGTTTAAGGAAATGTTGCACGAATGTCCTCATCATGGTTTTTCCGACTTGCATCAAATCGACACGTTTTACAATGGCTTGAACGATCATGAGCGTTATTATCTTAATGCCGCCGCGGGTGGTAATTTTTTGTGTAAGACGGTCGAGGAAGCATTATTAATCATTGAAAATAGGTCTAAGGTGTATAGTCCTCGTAGCACGTCGAGTGTTCGTAAGACTTCGTCTTCGTCTTCGCCTTCATTGTCACACACCGTTGATGCTTGCCAAATCGAGGCTAATTTGGAGAACAAAATTTTTGATAAGTTGAAAGGATTGTTAATTGAGTTTAAAGTTGGTGAACAACCCGCTCCCGCTACGATTAAAGCGGTTGAGGTTTCTTGTATGTATTGTGGTGGAGCTCACCATTGTTCTGAGTGCATTACCAACGGTGGTAACACTTCGAGTGCCTTCGCGGCCGCGGGAATTTATAACCAAAACGGTCAAGTTCCTCGCACTAATCAATTGACTCCACCTGGTTTTCTACCAAATCAAAATGCTAACAATTATCGAAACAATCAAGTTGGTTACCAAAGTAATCAAAGGAACAATTTTAAGGGTAATAACAACTATGGGAATCAAGGAACTAGTAGCCAATTGCAAAATCAAAATCAAAACCGTAATTTTCAAAACACAAGTCAAGGTCTTCAAAATGTTTACACTAAAGAACTTCCAATGGACTTTTTGAATTACGCCACGACAAATGATAAGATTTTGGAAAACATTCAAGAGCAATTGGCTAGTCAAGCTAGGGACACGGCTAAAAACACCAAAGAGTTGGCTAATTTTGTGAAAGAAAACCTTAACATGAGAAATGAGCTGAAAAATGATTTTGCGAATCAAATTAGAGGTCAAAACAATAAGATTGAACAAAGTCATGCTAGGCTTGAACAAAGAATTGACCAAAAAGCCGCTAGTCAAGATTTGAAGTTTAATAGTCAAGATGCTAAGCTTAATGCCATTTTAGAAGCCGTCATGGGAAACAAAGCCTCTACTTCGAGTGGTCTACCTAGTAACACCGTTTCAAACCCGAAGGGAGAGATGAAAGTGATTACCACACGAAGTGGTAAGACACTTAAAGAACCGACTCCTCAACCAATTACTCCAACGGTAGAGGAAATTGAGGAAGAACCCGAGGTGGTGGTCGAAAAGGAGCATATTTCAAGCCCACAAAGTACCGCTCATGCCACACCTACGGTCGACCCTTTACCAACATTAGAACCCGAGATTCCAAAGGCTATGCCTATGCCCCAACCCACACCACCCTTGCCTTACCCATCGAGACTTAGGAAGGAGAAACGACAAGAGCGCGGCAACTACCAATTTGAGCTTTTTATGAAAATGTTTCGTGAGTTGCACCTTAATGTGAGTTTCGCCGATGCTTTGGTCATGATGCCTCGATTTGCCGCTAACTTTAAGAGTATGTTGAACAACAAGGAGAAATTGCACCAAATGTCTAGTTGTTCGTCGGTTTATCTTAATCGCATACCTCAAAAAGTCGGTGATCCCGGTAAATTTTTGATCCCTTGTGCAATTCAAGATATGGAAGAATGCTATGCCTTGGCCGATCTTGGTGCTAGCATTAACTTGATGCCACTTGCAATCTTCAAGTCGCTCAATCTTCCTAATCTTACTCCTTCACGAATGTCTATTGAGTTGGCCGACCATTCCACGATTCTCGCATGTGGTTTGGCGGAAGACGTTTTTGTGAAAGTGGGGAAGTTCTACTATCCTGTAGACTTTATCGTTGTTGATATCCCCACGGATCCTCAAGTTCCTCTTATTTTAGGTCGTTCGTTTTTAGATACGTCTATGGCTTTAATTGATGTGCATGCTAGAAAGATCACCTTACGTTTCAACGACGAGGAACTTGTTATAAACGCAACTCAAAATTCTCAACTTTCTCATGTTTATTCCGTTGCTACCATAAACCTCGTTGACATGATCGACGTGGTTTGCGAGGAATTTTCACAAGAAGTTTTAGGGTTTGGTGATGAAGAAACTAGTGGCAATCCCACTATGTTAGATCCAATTCTTGATAATTCGACACCAACCTTCACTCCTTTTGAAGGTGGTGGTTTTACGTTGGAAGAATGTAATGTTCCACGTACTTGTGACGAAGACCTCGACAACGATGAGGACTTCTCGATTATCAAGGATTTTCTCAACGATTTCCCATTTTTTCCACCCGAGGAGGTTATGAGTATCGATCCCAAATCTTCACTTGAGGAACCACCTATCCTCGAGTTGAAAGATTTACCTCCTCACCTCGAATATGTTTATTTGGAGGAGGACGACAAGTTGCCGGTTATTATTGCGAAGGATCTTTCGAATGATGAAAAAACCGCACTTGTCGATGTTCTTAAGGATCACAAAGGGGCGATTGCGTGGAAGTTATCCGACATTAAGGGAATCGATCCCAAGTTTTGTACCCACAAAATCTTAATGGAGGAGGATTTCAAGCCCACAATCCAAAGTCAAAGGAGGGTGAACCCCAAAATTCACGACGTCATCAAAAAGGAGGTCCTTAAACTCCTTGACGCGGGAATGATTTACCCTATTTCCGATAACCCTTGGGTGAGTCCTATTCATTGTGTCCCTAAAAAGGGAGGGATGACCGTTGTGCCAAACGATGCCAACGAGTTAATTCCCACTAGACTCGTGACCGGATGGAGAGTGTGCATTGACTATCGAAAGTTGAATGAAGCCACTCGAAAAGACCATTTTCCCTTGCCCTTCATGGACCAAATGTTGGAGCGTCTTGCGGGAAACGATTTCTATTGCTTTTTAGATGGTTTTTCGGGTTACTTCCAAATTCCCATCGATCCTCGTTATCAAGAAAAAACTACGTTTACGTGTCCATATGGAACGTTTGCCTATCGTAGAATGCCATTCGGACTTTGTAATGCACCGGGAACTTTTCAACGATGCATGATGGCTATTTTTCATGATATGATCGAGAAGACGATGGAAGTCTTCATGGATGACTTTTCCGTGTTTGGTGATTCTTTCACTTCGTGTTTGTCGAATCTAGAGAGAATGTTAAAACGTTGTGAGGAAACCAACCTTGTGCTCAATTGGGAAAAATGTCATTTTATGGTTAAGAGTGGAATCGTCTTAGGGCACAAGGTCTCGAAGGCAGGGATTGAGGTAGATCAAGCTAAGGTAGACGTCATCGCCAAATTACCTCATCCCAAAACCGTCAAGGGAGTTAGGAGTTTCCTAGGCCACGCGGGCTTTTATCGTCGATTCATCAAGGATTTTTCAAATATTTCTCGACCCATTACACATCTTCTTGAAAAAGAGGCACGTTTTGTCTTTGACGAAGATTGTGTACGAGCCTTTGAGATCCTTAAGAGGAAACTTACCGAAGCTCCCATTCTTGTTGCTCCCAATTGGAATCTCCCCTTTGAGCTTATGTGTGATGCTTGTGATTACGCTATAGGGGCCGTTTTGGGGCAACGTCATGATAAGCACTTCTTACCTATTCACTATGCTAGCAAGACGATGACCGAGGCTCAACTTAAATACACTACAACGGAAAAGGAGTTCCTTGCCGTGGTGTATGCATTTGAGAAATTCCGACCTTATCTCGTCTTGACAAAATGCATAGTGTATACGGACCATTCGGCTATTAAGTATCTCATGGCAAAGCAAGATGCTAAGCCGAGATTACTTCGTTGGATTCTCCTCCTTCAAGAATAGAATCCTTCAAGAATTTGATCACAAAATCGTTGACAAAAAAGGAGCCGAGAATCTAGCGGCCGATCATCTCTCTCGTTTGGAAGATCCTCACCAAAGTGTTTACGAGCCAAAGGAAATCACCGAAACATTTCCGCTCGAGACACTTGGTGTAGTGAATTCTAAGCTTGATTCTTCTACCCCATGGTTTGCGGATTTTGCAAATTACCATGCGGGTAACTTCATCGTTAAGGGTATGACGACTCAAGAAAAACGAAAATTCTTTCGTGACGTCAAGTTCTACTTTTGGAACGTCCCTTACTTGTTTCGAACTTGTGCGGATCAAATCATCCGACGTTGTGTATTTGGCATCGAAGCTTCTAACATCCTTAGAGCTTGCCATGAGGGACCCACGGGTGGTCACCACGGTGCTAATCTCACGGCTAAGAAGGTGTTTGATGCCGGCTTCTTTTGGCCTACTATTTACCGAGATGCACAAGATCTTGTGAAGTCGTGTGATGCATGCCAACGACAAGGAAAAGCCTCACAAAAAGATGAAATGCCACAAAATATCATTCAAGTATGTGAGATCTTTGACGTTTGGGGCATAGACTTTATGGGGCCGTTCCCATCATCTCGTGGTAATAAGTATATTCTCGTTGCGGTTGACTACCTTTCTAAGTGGGTGGAGGCCAAGGCCTTGCCCACCAATGATGCTCGTGTGGTAGTCAAATTTTTGAAGCAATTGTTTTCTCGGTTTGGAACCCCTCGTGCTATCATAAGCGATCGTGGAACCCATATTTGTAATGACCAATTTGAAAGGGTTCTAAGGAAATATGGGGTTACACATCGGCTTTCTACGGCTTATCACCCACAAACGAGTGGGCAAGTCGAGGTTTCAAACCGAGCGTTGAAGAGGATCTTGGAGAGATCCGTTGGGGAAAACCGACAATCATGGTCGGATAAGTTGGACGATGCTTTATGGGCCTTTAGGACCGCTCATAAGACACCCATTGGGTGCACTCCCTATAAGCTTGTGTATGGAAAGAATTGTCATTTGCCTATCCAGTTAGAACACAAGGCTTATTGGGCCCTAAAGCATTGTAATGATGATATGGAGACCGCGGGAAAACACCGGAAAAAGCAATTAAATGAATTGGATGAATTGAGGGATATTGCTTATGAAAATTCATTGATTTATAAAGAGAAAACTAAAAAGTTGCATGATTCTAAAATTAAAAACCGGGTTTTTAACATTGGGGATCAAGTTTTGCTTTTTAATTCAAGATTGAAAATCTTTTCCGGTAAATTGAAATCCCGTTGGTCCGGTCCATTCACCGTGACTCAAGTGTTTCCGTATGGGACCATCGAGCTAGCTCAAGATGATGGTCCTAACTTCAAGGTGAATGGACATAGGTTGAAGCACTACTTTGGCGGGGAAGTTCCATCCTTGAACTACCTCGACCAAATCACTTTCCCCAATGATAATTAGTATTGAGGGGATCGAGTCGAGCTCATGACTCGGTAATCAAAAACGAGGTGCCTCGTGGGGGAGTCCCATGCTTATCCTATGTACATATTATCGCTTTCTAATGTAGCTTACGTGTGGGGATTTGTGCCCTTCCAACCTTTGTTCCGTGGTTGTTTGTGCATTATGGTTTTTAGATCATGATCTTCACGATTGGAGCCTCTCGTGTTCGTTTTATGGGAGCACTCGACCGTTTGCTTTGGAGACATTTCTCAATATCCATGATATATCCTTTTGATGTTCTAACCTTAGGTTTTTAGCACACTTCATAAACGGCTTTTAATTTAACGGTTACACCCTTTCCATGCTAGATTAGGCATTCGACTACGTCTCTAGTATGGGGGTGTTTGCACCCCTAGACTCGAAACATTGAGGACAATGTTTAACTTTAGTATGGGGGGGTGAATAGATACTTGCCTTGCCAAACCTTCACGCTTTCCAAAGTTTATCTTTTTGTTTATCGTTTCGTTGCAAAATAAGGCTAAAAATGGCCAAACTTTAAAATTTTTTCTCATGTTTTATAAGTGTTTGAAGACACGAATGTAGATTTTCCGATGGCGAGAATAAGAGTAATTTTTGACTCGACCGTGCGTGTTGAGCACTTAGCTTTGATTCCTTAACTACACATTAGGCTAAGTCTCTTAAATGAGGACGAGAAATGATAGAGTTAATTATAAGTTACTATGCTAAACGTAGAGTACTCGTATTCTTTCAAAAACTCATGTGTTCTCGTTGTTTGCTTATTCTCCCTTCGCATGTAAATATTTTTTGCTTAATAAATATTGACTTAGTGGTTTAGTTAGGATTGTTGGGTTTCTAGTCTTTTCTAGTAGCTTCCGTGTAATTAAATTGGGAAGACATTAAGGTATCGCCAGCGTCACGGTTTTGAAGTATTGGCACCCGAATAATCAAAAGCTTCACCCAATAATAATATTTCAAGTGCTCACCTAAATCTAGCAAACAATTTGAAGCCCCACAAGGCCTAAAATCTATGCAAAATTGAAAGTGAATCAAGCCTTAATCTTCTAAGCTTTAAAGATCCAAAATTCGCCTTAGCGTGAGGATATACGTCTTTGGCTAATAAAACCACCGATGAGGCGGATAATAAAAGGCAAGGCAAGACCGAAGTCATAATAAAAGCTTCATGGCGAAGTTGAATAAAAGATGGAGGTAAACCAAAGATAATAAGGCCCTTCCGTTAGGGGGCGTATAAAAGTCTTGGTAATAAGTCTCATGTTCAAAACCGTTATAAAACCGTGTTTATCGATTCTTCTTGTCAACTTAATTTTTTAACATCGTTGTCTATTAGGAGGGGTTATTGGTTTGATGGTCTTAGTTACACCGTTAGGACTCTATTTTTAGACCTAAATCTCTATTATCGCATAAGTCAAACAATGTATCCTCGTGAAACATTTAAGACATCATAAAATATAAGAGATACAACTTAGGAATAATGGGAGGATAAGTACGTGATTAGGGCATATGAGTAGTGTTAGCATTACTAACTTATAATGACAATGATCTCGTTGCACGCTTGGCATGGAATTGGGGTGAAAATCGAGGACGATGAAATTATTTCTAACGAAGCATTCACGTGTTCTTATTTTATGAACCTAAACGTCCCATTTTGCGATGAAAATCATACATTATGTCTAAAACGCAAGTAGTAGTAATAGTAGTAGTGTAGCTAGTTTATCATTCCAATAAAGTGAATAAAAATGAATTTTGGAGATGCTATGATACTTTATTCTAGCATTGCGTGAGGGCACGGTAATGGTTTAGTATGGGGGAGTGATGAGACTGCTTTTATACATAGTCTCATCGTCCAAATTGGGCTTAAAATGCATTAAACATCATCAAAATACCCAAATATATGCTTGTGTTTGTTGCTTGTGTATTTTAGGTACGGATATTGAGAAAATGACAAAAGATCACAAGAATCAATCAAAAACGAACACGGGAAACGAAGCGCACGATGAACCAAGCCCTAATGAAGAATTTTCCAAAGAAAACCCTTGAAGATTTGAAGAATTATGAAGATTGGTCCTCCAAGTTTGAAGAATTGACACTTTATACCCTTGTATCTTCATAATTATAAGTTTGGTCCCTAAAGTTTGTCAAAATTACAAAAAGGACCCTTAACTTTGAAGAATTGGCAAATTTAGTCCCTCAACAAAACTAAATTGTCAATAATGGTCCTCCAAGAAGTCAACAAACAAGTCAAAGTCCTTGAAGTATGAAGACATGTCAAAATCAGTCCTTGAAGAATGAAGAAATTGCATGTTTAGTCATTGTTTCAAGTTTATAAAAGTACTTGTGCCAAAATTGCCAAATGATGAAACTTGTTTACAAAGGGAAATGAAGTTTGTGCATCAAAGTTTGTTAAGCTGTTAGATTATAGGACATGTGAGGTTTGTATATCAATTTCTTGCTAGCTGATTAGTTTGTGTGCATGATTTAAGCTTTTGAAACTCATTGTTGTGCATATAACTTGGTCAAATGTTCATCAGTTAGCATATAGCCATATCAGCAACCTTAATTTGCCCTTTTTTTTTCTTGATTTAGTGTTAAGTGCTTGATTGTTTTGTGTGATTATTGACTCCTTATACTCCAAAGAATATAAGGGTGCCCCATTGTCCATAAATCATCAGCAAGAATCAAGAAACAAGCCCTCTCGTTTCATTTATGCACAAGTGAAGAAACACATTTGCTTTGTGTTTTTCAAAAGCCAAGTGGGCACGTTTTGGGTTCAATCTTGCTTCAATCTTGATAAAAGTGAATTGTGTTTGTGTTTTAAGGACTAAAAAGGGTAACAAGATTTGAGTTTAAAGTTTAAAAAGAAAAAAAAAATAAAAAGCAAAAACTCACCTGGCCTGGGCTCGAACACGCGACCTCCCTTTCGGAGGAGTAACGTGTTTACCAGTGATCCGGATGGTTTTTTACGTTATGGTTTCATTTCAATAGTTACTTAAGACGTTTTTGTTTGGACTTTTGTTAAATAAGCCGTAGCTTAATAAGCCCATAACTGCTTATTGGTTTTGCTTATTTGCTCATTTTCATTTTTCTTAGAGTTATTATTAGGTTAGGAATTTTTCTAGCTAAGTTTTGTATTTTTCCTTTTCTTTATTTATTTTTTATTCATTTTTCTTTAGCCGTATTTTTTTAATTAGATTAAAAATAGTTAAAATAGGTTTTAAATTTTAGAAAAATAGTTTTTAGGTTTTATTTAAGTAATTTGAGGTTTACAGCCCAAAAAGTTTTCAAAAAGTCTAATTTTTAATTTTATTTGATTTTAGGGTTTTTTTTATCAACTTTAAAATTTAACATAAAATTAAATAAAAGGTTTTAGGAACTTTTAATTACATTTTTATCTTAGTTACATTATTTAGGATTTTTGGTAATTTTTTAGAATTTATTTATAAACTTTTTATTTTTTTGAATATTTTAATATTATTTTATTATTAAAAATTGAAGTTTTATTTTTTTTTTAGTTTTTACATTTTTCCTAGGTTAAGGACACTTAATTAGGAGTTTTGTCACTTTCCAAATATTTTTAGGACTTTTCATTTAATTTCTAGAATTAATTTAAGATTTAATTGATTTTAATAGTTTTTAAGTGTTTAAAAATAGTTTAATTTGGTTTTAAAATTCTTAAAAATAGTTTTTAGCTTAATTAGGATATTTGTGAGGTTTACAAACCATAAAATCTTGTTTAGGGCTTTTTAATAATTAATAGTGATTTTTAGGGCTTTAATTAGCATTAAAAAGTCATTATCTAATTAATTAAAAGGTTTTAGCAAGTTTGGATTTTTTTGTAAACTCTTAGAATATTATTGGGGATTTTTAGTAATCTTTAGGAATTTTTAGGTTAAAATTTTAATTTTGGCACTATTTACGACTTTTCGTGTTCGCCTTTTTCGTCGTAGTTTAATTCGTTTTCGTAACCGTCTTTTTCTTCTAATCCTATTTCTTTCTCAATCATATAATCACAAATCAATATCAATTCAAGACACAATGCACTAGCCTCCTCGAGAACGAACTCACTTAGGGTCATTCACACACGGTTTTCCTAAATCGTCGTGCTCACTTGCCCTATTTTTACGCTCTTTTTCCTAAAAGACGTAATTTTACAACTATCAGCATACACTAACCTGCACACTCACAAGAAATAAAACAAACAAACAAAACAAAACAAAACAAGAAAAATAAAATCTTTTTGTATTTTTGTATTTTATTAAAGAAAAATATTAACAAAAACTTAAACAAAAAGCTCACAGAGTCCCCGGCAGCGGCGCCAAATTTTTGATCGACGTCGAAGTGCCGGTAAAAAATAACCTAATTACCTTATACTAGATAGGGTAAGCGGGTATCAATCCACGAGGACTATGTGGTTTTAGTTTAAGTTTTGGGGTGATCACTGATCAATAAAGGTTTTGGTTTTGATATCTAACAACTAAAATACTTTTAATAATAAAAATGCGGATTAAAAATTAAAAATAATTATTAAACTAATAATTAAGCTAGAAAAATAAAATAAAGATGTAAACAATTAAAAGAAGAATGTTGATAGGTGTGGAAACACCCATCCTTTCTACCACTTAATTACAATAATAACCGAACCAAAACGTGTATTTTATGTCTTTTATGTCGGAATTATGCGTGGTTTGTGTTTTTGTTGTGATTTAGGACGAAAAGGTGAAAAGTGGAGAAAACACGGGCATTTACGGGCTTTTATTGAAGAAAAAGATGAAAGACGAAGTCAAGAAGTCAAGAGTGCAAAAAGAACGGAAGTCCAAGACCAATTCTGAAAATTTATCGAAGAAAAAGTCAAAAGACGGAAGTTTACTTAAAATCGAAGAACTCAAGTCTACTTAATTGAAGAATTAAAAGATGAGTTCAAAGAAATCCCGAGCCAAAAGTCATTAAAAGTCCAAGATTAAAGAAGATAAGAAGAAAAGGACTAAGCATGCAATTAACAAAGAGATTAAGAAGGAAGGGCCTAATGATGCAATTAAGGGAAAATGAAGGAGGGGAGGAAGCTTCCTGATCCTCCCCTATATATAGATTAGGCTAGTTAATTATTTTTCTTTGTTGGCTAATAGTGACAATTAGTCTTCCATTTTCTTTACCTTGTCATTTAATTTTATGCATATTTAAATACTTGTCCAATTTAAATACCTTGTCTTGCACCTTAAATTCTTTTAATTTCAAGTAAGTTTCCATTTAATCTTTGTCAATCTTTACTTTATCTTGTCAATCTCTTATCTACCTTTCTCAATCTTTGATTTTTATGTTTATGTTTGTGTTCATGTTCATGCTTTTATTTTGATCCAAGTGGTTTTTAATTATTGTGGTTAAATTTGTTTGTTTTGTTGATTTAAATTGTTTGTTTATGTTTAACTGTTGATTCGTTATTTATTTAGCTTAATCGTTGTGTTGATTTTGATTAAATTCGTGTTAGATCTCCTGCTACTGTTATCCCTTGTTCTTCGGGAAGTTTGTTGTGTTTCTGATCTTTCCAGGAAAAATCTTCCGAATCAAGACAAGGAAGGCTGTTCATTCGGAAGTCTGAAGTTCATTCGGAACTCCAAAAGTTCCGAACCAAGCTAACTTCATCCGGAACTCCAAAAGTTCCGAACCAGAAAGGCTTCATTCGGAACTCAAAAGTTCCAGATCAAGCAATTCATTCGGAACTCCAAAAGCTCCGGATCAGTGAGTGTTCATTCGGAACTTTAAAAGTTCCGAGTCAAGCTGTTCATTCGGAAGTCTCCAAAGTTCCGGATCAAGGGTTTCATTCGGAACTTCTTAAAAGTTCCGAACCAACTTCCGAATCAAGGGCAAGTTCCGAATCAAGAAGGCTTCATTCGGAAGTCAGAAACTTCCGAATCAAGGAGGCTTCATTCGGAAGTCTTCCGAATCTGGGTTGATCAAAAGTTCCGAATCAAGGCAAGTTTGAGAAGTTCCGTATCAGTAAAGTTCCGAACGAAGGATTGTTTTGGATAAGTGACATATTCAGATCAATTTGTTCCGGATCAAGGATTTTGGTAATATTCCGAGCGAAGAAGAATCATTCCAACCGAAGGTGACATTCCGGACGAGTGATTGTTCCAAACGAAGGATTATTCTGAATGAGCTGTATTCAGGTTCTTTTTAGTTTTTGTCTTTGATTTTTATTTTCAAGCTTTATTTTTCCTGCTTTTTCCTTAGTGCACCTTTAAGATTATTTGCCTTAGCTTTATTTTAGTTTTGCCTTAGTTTAAGTTGTTGCGTTTTAAGTTTGCCTTAGATAGATTTAAGTTTACGTCATTTACTTTAGTGCCCTTTAATTTCAGTCACGTTTTCAATACTTGCACCTTTACTTTAATTAGACTTAGATTTACTTTAATTGCACCTTTACTTTAATTGTTTCGCACTTTTTAATTTTAAAAAACTACAACGACACACTTTTGTTCCACCAAAATAAGACTGAGTCACACATTAAACACAAGTTTTTCAATTCGAAGAGACACACGACAAAGAATCTTTTTACCTGGCCAAAAGCCCAGTTATCAAATGGCGCCGCTGCCGGCTCTTTTCGTAAAGATTAACGGTTTTCTGTGAGAGACGCGTTGCTTTTTGGGATCCGTTCACTTGTGAGCGTTACTTTTCTTGCATAAAAAAATTAAAAAAAAATCATAAAAAATTACAAAATTGATAAAAATCCATAAAAAATTAAAAATTTTAAAAATCCAAAAAGATTTTATCTTTATTGTGTATATATATTGTTTTTGTGTTTGGTTTCTTTTTATTTTGTCTTTGTAGGTGCATGTGTACTAGATCTTCTAATTATCAAGAGCCCGAGCCTCAAGAATATTTAGCTATGTCTGGTGTTAACAACAATAATCCACCGCACCCTAATAATAACAACAATGTTCTTCCACAACCCGATCTTCGGACCATGGAGGAACTTTGTCAACCAACCATGTTTGGACGAGGAGGACCGATTGCGCCGATGCAAATCAACGCTCCTGAGTTTTCGTTGAAGCACCACATGATTCAGCAAGTGCAAACTAACCCATTCCGTGGATTGCCTGATGATGATGCCAACAAACACCTCGACGAGTTCATTACAATCACCCAAAGCATGAAGTTGGCCGGTGCCACAATGGATGAACTTCGCCTACAACTCTTTCCACACACTTTATTACATCATGCCGAGAAATGGTTTGATCGTCTCCCGAAGAAATCTATTCACACTTGGGATGACATGACTCAACGCTTTTTGTCGCGCTACTTTCCACCATCCATGGTCACAATCCTTCGCAATCAAATCAGCGGTTTCATGCAAGACCCTGATGAATCTCTTTTTGATGCTTGGGAGCGATATAATGTCTTGATCGATAGATGTCCAAACCACAACATGCTCCCTGTGACCTTAATAGACACTTTCTACAACGGTTTGACTTTTCGAGATCGTGATACGATTAATGCAGCCGCAGGTGGCACATTCATGAAAAGGAGACCCGAGGAGTGTAGAGAGTTAATTGAGAACATGACTACTCACCACAAAAACTGGGATTCCTCTGCATCTTCTAGGAACAATCCGAGAGTCAATGTTTCCTCCACCTCAGCAAACCCTGAGATGACCGAACTCACCCGCATGATGACTGAAATGAGCAAAAGTATTACGCTTCTCGCTTCAAACCAACAACAACAACAAGTTAAAGCGGTTGCTAATCCTTGTGAAACATGTGGCGGTCCTCACTCATACACCGATTGTCCTTCGACACAAGGAAATCCGGAAAATGTGTATGCAGCTTACGGTAATTATTCACCGGAAAATTACCAAGCTAGACAACAAGGGGATAGAAATCTGTTGAGTTACCGATCCAACAATTACCTTTCACCCGGTTTTTCTCCTCAAAACCAAAACCCCGCCAACAACTACAATAGAAGCAACCAAATCCCACCAAGAGCTTCTAACCCTTATCACCCACCCGCCCAACAAACCTCACCCATTAATCCCGATGTTGAAGCCACAATGAGAACTCAAGGTGAGCAAATCAAGAATCTACAGAGCCAAGTAATCAATTTGAAAGGAGATATCCTGAAGCAAGGTAATGACATTAGAACCGAGGTTCGCGATAATATTCAATCCTCCTTCAGCACTCAAACGACTGAATTAAAGAATCTGTTGGCTAGTTTCTTGCCCGCCACTCAACCTTCTACTTCAAGTTCTCTACCTTCAAACACCGTCACTAATCCGCGAGCTAATGTGAGTGCTATTACTACTCGTAGTGGAGTCGCCATCGTAGGACCACCAATCCCACCCCCATCATCTACACCTCCTCCACCACCATGTATCCCTACTCCTCCTACACCTAGTATTAGTGCACCATTACCGTCTCCGCCTCGTAATGACGATGTCTCTCGGAAGGACCCTTCAACATCTCATCCCTTACCGACTACACCTTCACCTTCCTCCTATAAACCTAGAATCCCATACCCTTCTCGCATAGGCAAGACCAACGAGCTAACCAAGAATGACTGTCAAGTATCGAAATATGTGGATATGCTATCTCAAATGACCATCAACATTAGCCTTGTTGAAGCACTTTGCCACATGCCGAAATTTGTCAAAGCCTTCAAGGAATTGCTTAGCAAGAAGGAGAAGCTGATTGAACTCGCCAACACACGCTTAAATGAAAACTGCTCAGCAGTTATTCTTAAAGAATTACCGGAAAAGCTTGGAGATCCCGGTCGTTTTGTGTTGCCTTGCGTGTTCAACAAAACTGAAGAATTTACTGCCCTTGCTGATCTCGGGGCTAGTATTAATCTTATGCCTTTGAGTGTTTGGAAAACACTATCATTACCCGACCTCATTCCAACAAAGATGACTCTCGAACTTGCAAATCGCACTCTCGCTTACACCGTTGGTATAGCCGAAGACGTGCTTATCAAAGTTGGCAAATTTACTTTCCCGGTCGATTTTGTCGTAGTTGATTATGAAATGGACCCTCGTATTCCTTTAATACTTGATCGGCCATTCTTGAGAACCGGACGAGCTTTAGTTAATGTGGCCGAAGGTGAGTTAATCTTACGAGTCGGGGATGATTCAAAAGTTTTTAAAATGGGGAAGCTTACAGGCAAATCCTTTGGAGGCCGAGAATCAGTGAATATGATAAATGTGCTCGATGACTTTGTCGTCTACGACAATCCTCTATTCAACTCTTGCATTGATAATCCACTTTTTAATGATGATGTGGATGATTCTCTCCCTACTTTGGACGCTTCTCCCATTTATGATTCTCCACCGGTCTTTGATGCTTATGATGATGATTCTAGCTCAAATTCGGATGATTTTAATGATTGTACTTCTGAGTATCCCGAGCTGCCCACTTTCGATGATTTTGATGAGGCTGATACTATCTCGAGCGATTCTTCACATGATGAAGATCCTCCGCCATCACTCGATCCTACTTTGGACGATTACTCATTTGAGGATGATTTCTCTGAATTTCTCAACACTTACTTCCCTCATGAGAGTGATGCTCCTCCTTATGACTTTGAAGATTATCGTCTTGATCCTACTTTGGATTTGAAGAACATTCTGTCAAAGGAGAAGAAACCGGTCGACACCAATATCCGTTGCACATATGATTTGACACCTCTTTGTCCCCCTTCTAAGGACGAGGTTGTGCTTCTTTGCGGATCTTCTTCACACTCTGCTGAGCCTGAGTGCTATTTTCCCTTAAAGGAAAAGGTGTTCGACCCCGGTATTGAAGTCTTTAAGCCATCTCAGTATCCACCTGATGAAATAAAAGGAAAAATCTTTGGAACCATTGAAGACATGCTTGCACCTCACCATACTTGCTCCCACTGTGCTCCATCACTGCTTAAGGGAACCCTGCCACTTCTTCTTTCGCTTGCCTTGTTCGCCTTAAGCTCTTGCTTATTGATGGATGAAAACTATGTCTTTGATCCTGGTGGATATGTTTCACGCTTCTTCCGTTGATGATCAAGGTCGAGTCAGGCTAATGACTCGGTTAACAAAAATCAAGCGCTTCTTGGGAGGCAACCCATGCATCTATCTTTTCGCTTTCTTTACCATAAGTGTAGGGGAGACCCGTTGGTTTGCTATTTCCTCTCCTCACTTATTAATCAGGGATTCAAGCTTCAATGATCCACTCTTGATGATTCTTGACGACCCGTGATTCCGTGTTCTACTTCTTCCCGGTTCTATCCTAAACTCTTTTCGATTCACTATTTTATATTTTCTCAATATTAAAATAGGAATCTCTTTATTGTCTTTTCCTTAGCGAGATTTAAACAAAGCGCACAATGTCCTAAGTGTAGGGGAGTTTACTCCTACATGCTTAAACATTGAGTACAATGTTTATCTTAAGTGTAGGGGGGACTTCTATCGAAGTTAAGTGGTCTTTTCCTTGTATTTGTCCTCATTTTAGCCGGAAAATCAATTTTTCGACATTTTTCAAAATTTTTGATCTATTTTGGCCTATTAGTTTTTACCTTTGTATAGTTATTTTCTTTCTTTGCTACAATAAATGCTTAAATAAGTGGATTTAATTTTCAAACGCTGTGAATCTTTTGACTCAATCCGAGTTTACTCTAGCTAGTACCCTTAACGTGTTTAAGTCGAGTTTTGCTAGGCTATTATGTAGGGAGCTATAAAACGCGAAAGTCTTAACTCTCACGGGTTAAGAACAAGAACTTTTCGCAAGTTCCTATAATTGATCCTAGAGAGTCGTTTATCAAGGGAACTTTAAAATGCGATTTCTAAACTTGAAAAAGTCTAAGAATTTGCAAGATCCTATAGGCGACTCGAAAACCCAAAACTTTGATTTAATAGGCTAAGCATCCACGAGTCTCATTACTTGAGATTTTAAAGTGTGGAGAACGAGAGATGATAGAGCCAATTATAAGTTCGGTACTCTTTCGTGAATTTATGTGAGTTAATTATAAGCCTATTCTCCCATCGCTTGCTAATAAATTTATCTGCTAATAAATAAGGTTGTACGATTTGAAAAGTTACTTAGCTTCTAGCCCAAGATCGTTTAAAAGTTGCTCGGTATGGATTAGAGTTCCTAGCCAAGGCATAACTTATTGAAGCGGGATGCGAAGATTGGTGAGTCCGAAAAGGCCCTAACAAGGCATGAGGGCTATATTTTGTTGCTAAAGATCCAAAAGTGATGTGAAGAATCATTTATCGAAAATCAATATGAAGGATCGAGACACACGACGAAAAGCAAATACTCCCCAAAAGTCATGGAGAAGTGTATCCGAAAAGACCCTAACAAGGTATGAGGATAAATAGATCCAAGTCATAAAAGGAGGCGGATCGTTGTATACCAAAGTCCAAAATAAAGATTGGAGAAAAATGAAGAAGTCGTGGTCCAAGTATAAATCTCTCAAAACTTCAAGTGAAGAAATTCCATTATGAAGAGAAGACCATAATTTCATGAACGTCTCTCAAGGTTTGAAGTATGAAGTCACTGCCAAATATCGGTCCGAGAAAGGTCTCAAATCGCGAAACAAGTTATGCCAAGATATGAACTTTATGAGGTCCCGAGAAGCAGTTTTAAAAGATTTTGTCCTTTAGCTAACTATTGATTAAATCGTTCACTTTATTTTCAGACTTAATAACTATCTGAATAAGTCAAACAATGCATCCTCGTGATCATTCAAGACAACAATAAAATATAAGAGATACACCTAGGAATAAGGGAGTCTAAGTGAGTAATTGGCCCACATGAGTTCGTGTTAGTTTACTAACTTATAATAACAATGATCTCGTTTTTAAGCTTGGTTTGGAGAAAGTGAAAACTTGAGGATGATGATTATTCATGACATTTCCAAAACCCAAGGTATGCTTTTGATTTCTTTACTTTGTATGTTTATAATTTTCTAGCTCGTTAATAAAGGCCAACGCGGATTAATTATGATGAAAAATGTAAACTTGCTTTGTAACTAATGCATTGCATGAGGACATTGCAATGGTCAAGTGTAGGGGATTTGATAGGTGTGGAAACACCCATCCTTTCTACCACTTAATTACAATAATAATCGAGCCAAAACGTGTATTTTATGTCTTTTATGTCGGAATTATGCGTGGTTTGTGTTTTTGTTGTGATTTAGGACGAAAAGGTGAAAAGTGGAGAAAACACGGGCATTTACGGGCTTTTATTAAAGAAAAAGATGAAAGACGAAGTCAAGAAGTCAAGAGTGCAAAAAGAACGGAAGTCCAAGACCAATTCTGAAAATTTATCGAAGAAAAAGTCAAAAGACGGAAGTTTACTTAAAACCGAAGAACTCAAGTCTACTTAATTGAAGAATTAAAAGACGAGTTCAAAGAAATCCCGAGCCAAAAGTCATTAAAAGTCCAAGATTAAAGAAGATAAGAAGAAAAGGACTAAGCATGCAATTAACAAAGAGATTAAGAAGGAAGGGCCTAATGATGCAATTAAGGGAATATGAAGGAGGGGAGGAAGCTTCCTAATCCTCCCCTATATATAGATTATGCTAGTTAATTATTTTTCTTTGTTGGCTAATAGTGACAATTAGTCTTCCATTTTCTTTACCTTGTCATTTAATTTTATGCACATTTAAATACTTGTCCAATTTAAATACCTTGTCTTGCACCTTAAATTCCTTTAATTTCAAGTAAGTTTCCATTTAATCTTTGTCAATCTTTACTTTATCTTGTCAATCTCTTATCTACCTTTCTTAATCTTTGATTTTTATGTTTATGTTTGTGTTCATGTTCATGCTTTTATTTTGATCCAAGTGGTTTTTAATTATTGTGGTTAAATTTGTTTGTTTTGTTGATTTAAATTGTTTGTTTATGTTTAACTGTTGATTCGTTATTTGTTTAGCTTAATCGTTGTGTTGATTTTGATTAAATTCGTGTTAGATCTGCTGCTACTGTTATCCCTTGTTCTTCGGGAAGTTTGTTGTGTTTCTGATCTTTCCAGGAAAAATCTTCCGAATCAAGACAAGGAAGGCTGTTCATTCGGAAGTCTGAAGTTCATTCGGAACTCCAAAAGTTCCGAACCAAGCTAACTTCATCCGGAACTCCAAAAGTTCCGAACCAGAAAGGCTTCATTCGGAACTCAAAAGTTCCGGATCAAGCAATTCATTCGGAACTCCAAAAGTTCCGGATCAGTGAGTGTTCATTCGGAACTTTAAAAGTTCCGAGTCAAGCTGTTCATTCGGAGGTCTCCAAAGTTCCGGATCAAGGGTTTCATTCGGAACTTCTTAAAAGTTCCGAACCAACTTCCGAATCAAGGGCAAGTTCCGAATCAAGAAGGCTTCATTCGGAAGTCAGAAACTTCCGAATCAAGGAGGCTTCATTCGGAAGTCTTCTGAATCAAGGGTTGATCAAAAGTTCCGAATCAAGGCAAGTTTGAGAAGTTCCGAATCAGTAAAGTTCCGAACGAAGGATTGTTTTGGATAAGTGACATATTCAGATCAATTTGTTCCGGATCAAGGATTTTGGTAATATTCCGAGCGAAGAAGAATCATTCCAACCGAAGGTGACATTCCGGACGAGTGATTGTTCCAAACAAAGGATTATTCTGAATGAGCTGTATTCAGGTTCTTTTTAGTTTTTGTCTTTGATTTTTATTTTCAAGCTTTATTTTTCCTGCTTTTTCCTTAGTGCACCTTTAAGATTATTTGCCTTAGCTTTATTTTAGTTTTGCCTTAGTTTAAGTTTTGGTTGCGTTTTAAGTTTGCCTTAGATAGATTTAAGTTTACGTCATTTACTTTAGTGCCCTTTAATTTCAGTCACGTTTTCAATACTTGCACCTTTACTTTAATTAGACTTAGATTTACTTTAATTGCACCTTAACTTTAATTGTTTCGCACTTTTTAATTTTAAAAAACTACAACGACACACTTTTGTTCCACCAAAATAAGACTGAGTCACACATTAAACACAAGTTTTTCAATTCGAAGAGACACACGACAAAGAATCTTTTTACCTGGCCAAAAGCCCAGTTATCAAATGTAATCCCTTCCAGCTCCTAATATTTATGGTTGGTCACACTTATGGATTATCGAAACTTTTTAGAACCGATTACAAAGATTATTTTGACTTAATATGAATGAATTAATGTCGGCATTTATTATGTTCATCAACGACTCGCAATAATAAATCTTATATTAATCCAACCAATAATTATGTTTTTAACAATTTATTTAGGTACAATTTATGTTTATTATACGACCATCTTTTTTTTTAACTAAATAAAATAAGTATGAATCGTTAACTAACAATAAATTGTCTAACACAAATAATTAAACATAATATCAAATCGATAAAAATAATTTATAAATAAATCATAAATCAATGTAATAAAAATATGATAATCCAAAAGTAATGATCAAACCATAAATAAAGTTACCGGAAGGAACTACAACAAAATTAGCCGGACATCACGGTGTATCTGACCCACTGTGTGTTCTCCGTCTCTTGTATACCACTCGAATAGCAAGATAACATAGGTGCTAGCCTTTTGTACCACACAACAAGAAAAGGACGAATTGTTTGACAATGATCCTAATCGTGTGAACACTAGCACTAAACCAAAATTTGTATTATCTTGATGTTGTTACTACTATCTTCACAAAGACGATAGTTTGTCTTTTTTTTCCCTTTAATATGGCTGCTATTATTTTTCTTCAAAACTGGCGGCTATTGTGATGTCCAAGGGACGAATTGTTTTTTTTTTCCTTTTTTTTATATCCCTTCCAACTTCATCCGTCCCCCAATATATATAGTACTCTTCCGTCGGTCATGGGGTTGGGCCAAAATATTTTTTTTTTATTTTTTTTTCTTCTTTTGCCATATAGTAACTTTGGCCCAATAAAAAATAACCCAAAGCCAACAATTGCTCAAACGAAGGCTGGACAAATAAAAGATGACCGAAAATATCGCGACGCCCTTAAATCTTTTTTCTTCAATATTTTTCTTCATTTATCGACGCTCACAATGTCTTTTCTCCAAAAATTAATAAAGCGTCCATCTTTATTCCATTTCGCTCGTAACCTATATAATCACAAAACACACTCAAAGTACATATATAACGACTAATAAAAATACAATTATGCTAAATTAACATGCTATGAGGTGAATGCAAAATACACCGATTACTTCACCATTTAACAACACACGACTAGATGTCGAGTTCTAATAGAAAGGTAGAACCAATCTTCACAACTCTTCACTTTGAAGCTAAGTGAGAACTTCACAAGACATAACTACAAATCACTTTATAGTTTAGTGAGAACTCACAAGACACAACCACATCACTTTATAGTTTAGTGAGAACTCACAAGACACAACCACATCACTTTATAGTTTAGTGAGAACTCACAACTCACAACTATTACAACTTAATAAAACACATATCCAAGTATACACATGTAACTTGGATCTACACAACACAAATCTAAGTATACACATATAAAAAGGATTTACACAAGACTAGATCCATGTATTCACAATTACATTGGATCTACACAAGACTTAAATAAAACAAATGATGAACATGACTAGATCTTTAGGAAAGGATGATCTTCATCAAGGCTTCATCTTTAATCACATCACAAGTATGTGAGTGATCTTCTCTTTGGACAAGTTAAAGAAGGAGATCAAGGAGATAATCATAAGTAAACATATTTAACACATTAAGTGATCATTTACAAATGATTAGGAATTAGAAAGGAAAAGGATAGCAGAAAGAGTGTCCAAAAAGGGTTGTGAAATATGCAGATTTGATCCACTATTTATAGGAGACAAAGGCCAACGGCTCTCTGAGCACGGTGCCTTAATTGTGCTTGCAGTTCCTTATCACTAAGGATCCGCATAGGCATTTAAGGATCCGTGCTCGTAGACTCCGCTCCTTTTTGTGTTTTAGTGGGGAAGTAATATCTGAGGTAAGTTTTTACCTTCAAAGGATATTCCTATGGCATTTGGAGTATGCCATATTCAAATTTACATTTCCATTTTAATAAAAAAATTTCTTAAAAAGAAAGTTTACTAAAAAATCTTTTGTCACATTTGACAAAATGTAAGTTTAGGATTAATCACTTTTAGGATCACTAATCATGATTAAGATATGTTAGTGCAATACTTAAATGATTATTACCTTGATGATAGTGTTTGTTAAATAATTCGTCTTATGATTGTATTTGACGATAAATGTCTTTTCAATTTGTCGTGATCAAAACTAAGAAAGACTAGTTAACATTAATAATATTTTTAGGCATTACTTTGCATTTACAATCTCCCCTTTTTTGATTGCGACAAACTATAAACTCATTTATGTAAAATCCAAAATAGTTTGAATTATTAACGAGTTTATCACTATCATTTCTCCCCCTTTGTCGAAGCAAAAAGGTTAGCACAAGTCGATGAGGAAGAGAAGAAGTGAATTTGCTAGAAGCTCCCCCTTGGTTTTTACTCCCCCTTACTTGGGGCACCAAGTGAATGAGCTAAGTTGACATGCTACACAAAGGTTAGTAGAGAGAAAAGAAACACCAATGTATATATAGTCACTACCTACTAAGTAACTTGAGAGGGAGAAAGAAAAGAAATCTCAAATTAGAAGTAAATATTTGCTAAGAATGTCCAAGGAGGGTGTTTTGAGAAAATCAAAGTTCTATTGGTGAAATAGAGGTAGTAAATAAACATCCAGACCAGTTGAAGTGATAATATGTCAAAGGGTTAGAAGCTTAGAATTGGTGGAATCACCCAAAAGCAATTGTATGTTTTAACAATGTGTGAAAACGATATGAATATTTAACACAATAAATGTGTGAAAACGAATTGATGGGAAAGGGAGTAACACACATAACATTCATATTACACAAATATGAAAGAACAAACAAGGGAAATATTCATACACACAGTATGAATATTTAGCACAACAAATAAGGAAATAAACAACATAAGCATAAACTACTCTAGTAGTGGAAATCCTCCAAGATTGCTTAAGTTGACTCAAACAACTAAAACACAAAGTGTGCTTTAATTTGAAAAATAAGACGACGAGGCATCATTCGAAGATTTGTTCACGGGAACAAATACTTTGAGAGGAGGTCGAGTGAGAAGAAATTCAAGAAAATTTAGCTTGTCATACACATGAGCAAGTTCAATTTGTTGAAATCAACAACAAGCACACGAGCTTCCATGATGCAAAACAAAGTCGTTAGATGGGGGAGGACCATCAAGGTGAAAAGGTGGTGGTGGAGAGGGAGATGATGTATAAGAAATGTTTTCACAATGCCTAGTAAGATTTGGGAAAGAAGATAGGTCATTGAGAGGAGGTATGTTGCAAGGTTCAGGTGGTGGTGGAAGAACTTCCCTTTCTCCCGTAATAGGATCGATTGAGAAAGTCTCATTCCAATACGCAATAGGAGAGAAATAAGTCTTGCACGGTTTGGAAGAAGAGGAATCATGATGATCCTTGTTCTTTTTGACCCAAATAGGTCGAACCGAGATTTTCAGTTTCTTGGAAAGCTTTATTTTTGTGGTAAAGATTAGGTTTAGAAGAAGAAGCTTAGAAGAAAAAGAAGAAGAAGAAGAAGCTTAGAAGAAGAAGAAGAAGAAGAAGAAGCTTAGAAGAAGAAGCTTTAGGTTTAGAAGATTGTGACAAAGAGATGTCAAGGTTAAGATTAGGAGATTTAGACATTGTGAGGGATGAGAAGAAGAACTCTCAAAAGAAGATAATTTAAGAAAATACACAAGGCAAGGATTTGAAATGAAAACAAAAGTTTTTAAGGAATGTTTAGCCAAAATTGGTAAACAAGGAATCTTGAAAAAGACTGTAGTCAAAGAAAAAAGACTAAAAACGAGCCAAAAATGACTTGCTGTCCGCGGTTATTTAAAAGAACCTGTGGTTCCTTATATATAAGGGACTGTGCGATCTTTGGGGATCAGCATACAGTGGACATGAAAATACAATTTTACAAGGTTTTGAGAAAAAATAAGACTTTTTCAAAAAAAATTGCAAATCTTGAATTTTTACCATTTTTCGCACTAGATTATGCTTTGGTTGCACAAAAGGCAACACACTCATAACGAGTTTCTTGATAAAGGGTGACAAAATATTTAGATAACATTTTGATCCAATTTTATTCAAGTTTTAAAAGGTTGTGATAGATTTAGGTTCAATTTTAAATAAAATTAAAGTTGATTAGTGTGAGCACATAGGTAAAAACACACAAATACTAAATCGATAACGCATCTTCATGAAAAATCATGAAGGAAATGAAATACAAGAAATGAAATACAAACTAACTATTACAAAGTTAGCTAAACTAGTTCTTGATAGATAGTCTTCCTTGGCTTGATTTTCTTTTAAAAACATTTATTTTTAGAAAATCATCATTCATCTCCTAGGAGGTGGAGGCATGGAGAATAAGGTAAGCAAGAAGTCTTGTAACCTCCTATGAAGTCCAAACATCTCCATTCATAGGTTTTGAATGATGTAGTTGTTATAGAGGCAACATGGACAATTAGCACCATGAGCTTCTAGAAAACCAAAGAAGTATGGATCACCCCTAAAGTAGGGAATAGGAACACCCAAAAGAGGAGTGTTTGAGGGAGGAGGAGGAGGAGGAGGCATGGTGTCCAAGGGTGAGACATGTGAATTTTGTGAGGTGAAAAGTGAGGTAACCAATGGCTCAACAAAGTCATTCATAATGGGAATGCTTTGGAGAGGTTGAGGGTTCACATCCAAGAGAGGACAAGGAGTGAATGGTGATGACAACTCATTTATTCTAGATTGGAATGAAGAGGAGGTAGACCCATGATACTGGTTAGTACCATGGGTTGAGCTTGTCTTGCATGGTGCAAGAGGTGGTGAGGGTGATGAAGAGATGAGAATTGGAGAAATCTCATTCTTAGGTGTGTGAAAAGATGAAGAATAAAGTTTAGGAAACTTGATTTTGATCTTAAGATTTCTTTTGGATGATAATTGTTTGGAAGAATTTGATGATCTTGTGCACACCATGGTTTTGTGTCTAGGTTTAGAAGAGGGTTTGAGGGATGAAGAAGAAGATTAAGCAAGGGGGTTTATGAAGGGAAGGTAACGATCCAAACTAGTAATGGGTTAAAAATCATTTTGATGAAAATGAAATTAGGTAGGCTAATTTGGGGAAAAGCTGGTCTTTTGGCAAAAAATTTATCAATGTTTACAAAGATTTAGAGAAAACAGTTTAAAGTAAAGATTCTGTCGAAAATGGAGCCTGTGGATCCTTAAATAGGACTGCGGTTCTTTATCACTAAGGAACCGCATGTATTAAAAGATCCGTGGACAAAAGCTTCAGAAAAAGGTTCCTCCAACAATTTTTAAAACCCTAGATTTTTCACAAGTCTATATCAAGCCAAAGTAGACATTAAACCAAAATCTAGATAGCTAACTAACAAAAGAAATGCACAAATATATGTGAATCAAAACAACGATCACATAAACATCTAAGGATTAAAATACTAAGCAATCCAACACAAAGTATTAGTTAGTTAACACCAAATTCTAAGAACAAGAAACATAAAAATGTCTAAAGAAAGGAAAATGTTCAACATTTCAAAACATGTTCATAAACATGTTAATCTTTGTTCAGTTACCATTTCTTCATTTCTTCTTCTTGCCAAGGTTCTTGATCATCTTCCCAAAGCTCTTGAATGTTCCCCTATGCTCTGCTCTAAAATAATGTAAATCACGACGTGTTTGAAGGTTTGAGCGATAAACATGCTCAAGTGGGAGGTTTTCTGGAAGGTCACTAGTGGCATAGTGAGGAAGAGGAACAAGAGGGTCTAACCCGAACATGAAAGTGTTCATAGATGGGGTGGAGTCACTCGAAGATCCGAAGTGAGCACTCGTACCTTCATCACCACCATCACTTGGTGACATATGAGTGTCCTCATCATCGAACTCTTGTGGTTCATTCTTTCTCGTACCACGATCACTTCTCGGCTTTTGTTGTAACACCCCATTCTGATAAATGGAATGTCACGCGTGATTATGGCGTGTCATCAAAGCATACAAGGATAAATGTATAAAACATCACATGACCATAAAGGAAATACCGGAATCAAACATCAGTACCCGAAAAGTAGAACTCATCACACACAAACATAAGTACTGTAAATGAAAAGGACTAAACAATGTCCATGGAAATGAGTATCAAAGTATAAAGAAATGCATAAAGTAAAGAAGGCTAGGAAGCTTCCAATCCATATGCATGTACGCTTAAAGACTACGAGCGTCCCTGAGTACCCGCCGTTTTGGGAACATGAAAGGAAAACGGCTGAGCATAACGCTCAGTGCACGGATATACAAGTAAAGCATGAATAACATAAGCATATAAGCATAAAGCAGCGGAAAAGACTAAGTCCTGAATAACCTGACATGTCTTATTAGAACTGGTTTTATAGTTTGAAAAGCCTTATGTTTATATTATATAAACTGTTTAACATATTTACCTTTAGCCAATATAGGTCATGAAATATCAACGTGCATGAATTCTTGGAGTGGTGACCTCGTCATGCAAATTAGAGGGGCTGCCTCTAATTTAATATACTGGTTTGGGTAGGAGGGATCAGCTCCTTGTGAAGGATGCAAGGCACACACCACATTCAGCTGAATAATCTGCTGAAAACATGTAAACTAGGATGCACCCATACGCCCCACCTGATAATAATAATATGGCCAAAAGCTGAAGGGATGCCACGAGCTATCACTCCGTCGTGGTGGAGTCATAACACTGGTGCCTCCAGTGTTATGGTTATGGTACCTCCATAACTAGGTGAAACTGGTCATGCATGTATATGGATTTAGGTATCTAATTAGACATAAGCAATTAAAAAACATATAAACCATATAATGGGGAAAACAGTTGGCTGCATACGGGGAATCCTAATAAGGAAGAATGTCCATACTGAAAGGAAGAATAATCCGTACCTTGTGTCCAGTGAACGAAGAAGACGAACGGAAGAGAGTCCTACGTCGGTATCACTAATGCTACATAAATACATACGTGTATAAGCATCTGATTACTGAGTACGTAACTGGTTTTATATCATGTCTTAGCTTGTTTTATATGTTCATGTCATGTTTTACTGATTAAAGCTTTATAATGTGTTTATCATGTATTCTGTCTATTCTGATTAAGTATTTCTTGTATTTCTTGTATTATTATACTTGTTGTGTAATAATAAGTAACTTTCTAAAAATAGCAGGTTTCTAAAAATAGAAAGTTTCCAAAAATAGAAAGTTTCCAAAAATAGAAAGTTTCCAAAAATAGAAAGTTTCCAAAAATAGAAAGTTTCCAAAAATAGATTTACTGCTTAAAATAGACAAGTTTCTAAAAGTAGAAAGTTTCCATAAATAGATTAGTTGCCTTAATTAAATAAGTTTCTAAAAATATAAAGTTTCCATATATAGAAATAAGCTAGATTATTAAGCTAATTATATAAGCTTAAGTGTTTACTGATTAATATTCTAAGTCATGTAATTAAATAGTATAGTTTATTAATTATTTCATGTAAATTAAATAAACTATAGGTTAAAGTATTTAATTAAATATAACATGATTTAATTAAATAAAGGTAAAAATACTTAGGTTAAAACATGTATTATTATCTATTAATAATATAACCTAAGTCATGTAAATTAATTAATTATAAGTCATGATCTTAATAATTTAATTAATTATATAGGCCAAATAAAATGGTAATTACTTAGGTTAAAATTCATGTATTAATAATAAAATTAATAACCTAAGTCATGCATAAATTAAATTAATCATGTACATGTTTTAATTAATTGAATTTAATCTTGTTAAAATAATTAACCTTGTAAAATAATTAACTTGCAAAAATAACCCATGAACCGAACCCGTGTTTTAATCTAAACATGTCGTGAACCGGACCGGTTTAACCCATGAACTGGCCAACCAACGCACCCTTGGTCTTGGCTAGCCGCCGGCTAGCAAAAGTTCCCACCGGTAGCCGGTGGTTACCCTTGCTTCCGCGGCCTAAGGTCCCCCTGCTTTCCTTATTTAGCCACCGACTTAAGCCGGCGGTGGTTCTTGTTTTAGCCGAGACCCAACCGAACACCAAACATACCCCGACCAAGGTCGGGGTTCCCTTTTCTCCTGCGGTCGAGACACACAACACACACCGAGACCTTGAGGTTTCGGTTGGTGTGAAACAAAAGCAAGCCGAGACCCCCTTTGGTCTCGGTTCCATGCGTCGGCCAAAACAAACACCCCGTAAACCCTAATTAATTTTATCCCCCATGATTTATTAACATGTATTTACTTGTATTTATACCATTCATGATTTCATGTGTTCAATTAATCAAGAACATAAAAAGGAAAAGGGGTTTAGGGTTTACCGATTACGTGAATCAAAGGAGAACGAACACACTAACACACTTGCAAGAAATCAATCACCAAAATCAACCAACACCCCCTTTTGGTGTTGTATATCCGGCGGCCAAGAGAGAGAGCAAAAAGAGATTAGGGGTTTGTTTATTTTCTAATTTCTGTAATTATGAAAGTAAGTTTTCCCTTTATTCCTTGTTTAGTAAAAAATGCATGGGCTTGAACCTTGTTTTGAGTTCTAGCCGCGGGTAAGATGGGGCCCACAAGGGTAACCCATAGTTTTCTCGTGTCTAATATTAAGTATGTTCTCGTGTTCGTGTTTACATGATTTAAATAGTTATCGTCCGTGTCTTATTATATTTATTCATGATCGTAATAAATATACATAAATACGTAATACTAAGCTCGTGATTATTTACGTTCATGATTTCATGTTCGTATGTTCGTGATAAAAATTATTATTGAAATAATTATCGTGTCTTAATACGTATTAAATACTTATCGCGTTATTACACATACATAATATTTGTAAATCTTGTCCGTGAAACGTAAACGTGCTATAAAAAGAAGGTTCTAATCATGTACGTACGATCGTAAGGGTACTATTCATGGTAAAAGCATGCGGGTTTTACAATTCTTCCCCCTAAAAAGAATAATTCGTCCCCGAATTATAGATAATGTAAACTGGAAAAGAAGAACATACCTGAATTCAAAATATGAAATGAGGGTAAGAAGCCCGGATAGACTCCTCTGTTTCCCAAGTGGCTTCCCGCTCGGTATGATCCCTCCAAAGGATTTTGATGAATGGAATCTTCTTCCTTCTCATGACTTGTTCTTGTCTGTCAAGAACTCGTTCGGGTTTTTCTATGAAAGTGAGATCTTCACGAATCTGTTCCATTGGATACTGAACCATGTGAAGGGGATGATACTTGTACCCTCTGAGTAAGGACACATGGAAAACATCGTGAACATGAGAAAGTGTAACACTCCCAAATTTTGGATAGCAGCGGAAGGGTCATTGGGAGTATTACTTCATAGAACAGCACACAAGTTACAGAAAACGCACTCAAAAGAGGCATTTCAAAAGTTTAATCCATTCAATAATTTAAATTCAGAGTTTACAAGTAGGTCCCACAATAATGTGATAATCAACATTTTCAAAAAGATTATCAAATGGTAATCAGTACTTTATTGCCTTTAAAATATCCAGTGCGACTCCATGCTCCAGCTGCTCTTTAACCTAAGTACCTGAGAAATACATGCTAAAATGTCAACACAATGGTTGAGTGAATTCATAGGTTTGCAAGTAAAAGCAGTGGACCACAAGATTTCAAGTATTCACTTTCCAAAGTCAAATAGCATCAGTTATCACATTTAGCTCATGAAACCGAACATTAACATCCGTTATTCCGTTCAAGTTTCAAATACAGTGCGTCCAGTCGGTTTTCCGTTAAACCCGGACAGAGAGGTCAATCCCAATAGATCTATTCACAGCATTCACGTTTACTCGACCAATACAGTCGGTCCAAGTAATTAACGGTTCATGACTAAAAGGGATAAAATAAGCATACAGTTCAAACAGTTCAAGCACTTGCGTCCATACGTAAAAAGTAGCATGTATCCCCCTCGTGGGTTTAATAAAACAATTAAAGTAATAAAAGCGAGGCTATGAACTCACCTAAAAAGTAACATGTCGATACGAGAACGAGTTCAACGAGTGTCAGTAAAAATAAATCCTCGATGTTCATTTCCAATTATAGCTTTGAGTCCACGGTTAAACTCAATTCATAAGCCTTTCTTAACGTAGGCTTCTCTAACTAACAAAATTGCTTTATACTTGTGAAATATTTATTTTGCTTCATCACCTCATATGTGAGACTTGCTATTGCATCATATCCGTAACCATAACACATGTTAATCGGCTACTAACTAACGTACTAACGCATGATTTGTAGTCGTGTACCTCAATAAAGAAGAATTTATATTTGGCAAGTATTTTGTATAATCAAACCCTCTAAATACATACATAGAGTTTGAAGTCTGTTTTATTTTTATTATTAGAATAGAAGAATCTTTGATGTAGTGGCTGTGTGACTTCTTAACATGACGTGTGTCCCGTGACTAATTCAATTGGTGGTATAAAAATAAGTATTAGATAATTTGAGATGTTTCTATCAATTTCCCAACATGAGTAACATATTTTAATATTTATTTCTTTATACAACAAGAAACAAGTTACATAAAGCTACAAATGAATTATAAATTTGATAGTTTGAACCACTTTGGCATATCATAAAAACAATGTACGAATATTACTTCTCGTATCACAAGGTCTCAAGCGACTGTAACCATTCTTGCAGATTTAATTTATAAAATAATTCTATACAATAATATATGGAATATTCATTTAGTATGTACTCCCTCGGTTAAAAACTTGATATATTTATTAAATATAAAAATGTGACTTTTATGAAAAACACATTTTATAGCATTAAACGTCCATTCTTATTAAGGGGATTAGTTTTTCCAATCATTTGCTAAATTATAATTAAGTGGGTATGAGTGAAGTATGATATCTTAAAAGTTACGCGATTTGAAAAATACACTTCAAAAAAAAATAAAATAAACGCTCAATATAAAATAAAAATATTGATATTCAGAGAACGTTGATATTTATATTTAAAAGTAAGGATTATAATTTAATAAATGTTGACGCGTTATATAAGCGAGCGACACTTAAAGATTTATCATAAATTTACGAAAAATGACCTTAAAGCGAAAAATTATTACGACGACAATAGATAATATTTCTATTAGTTACGGTCAATGACGGAGATAGATGATACCAATAAATAATAATTGACGCATATTCGATACGTTAAGCCATAACCTTGTCGATTAACCGAGAATTCAATATATCATTATTATATATATATATATATATATATATATATATATATATATATATATATATATATATATATATATATATATATATATATATATATTCATAAAAACAAACATGATAAATAAAAGCCGGCTTATATGTATTGATCCGAAAATTAAGAATTACTACAGTCTAACCACCTTTAAAGAACTCTGTCCCAGAGTTCAGTTGTTTTATATGTTCATGATACGTTCGAGAAAAGGTGAGTGTACTTTTAAGTTCCCAAGAGTCGATTCACGCTCGGAATAATTTATATAGATGTATCAAAAATATTAAAAGATTAAATAGTCATTCGTATAAGATAATATCGATACGAACTAGAATAGCGATACATAACGGATGAATCATACAATAGAACTATGAGTCGAAATGAAATTGTTTGTGCGAATGCCACATGCTTAAGCCCACTCATTTACAAATCATTAATTACATGGGTTCGTCAGGTCCATCTAATTAAGATTTAGAAACTAATGGTCGGTAATTTATAATTTCTTGTTCAAACGGGTGACGAATTCGTTTCAACAAGATAATTATAAATTAGCCTACCTAAGAATAGGGCACAAAACACGAGATCAAGACCAAATCAATTTTTCTAATAAAGGAAATAATATCCTTTGCGGCATGATTTATCAAAATCATACAGAGTGATAAGAAAATCATGGAACACAATAATATTGTGTTTCAAAAGAAATAGGTGCTCAAAAATTGCACATCACGAGATGACAATTCATAGTCGTACTCCAATCAAATGAAAGACTTTAAAACGGTGGTCTATGAAATAACATATATGATTCCCAAGAATAAGACGAGTATTCAAACTCAGATCTAGGAGATAAATAACCAGTAGAATCGGCACTTGACGGTGAGTTCACGTTTATATAAAATAGTGTCATAAAAGTTATGAAAAACTTTAGCAAGACTATTGCTTCACCTACAATGTCTTAAAATAGCTCAGTGTTTATAAAAATAATCCTTTCATATAAACATACCAACGAGAAAGAAGTATATATCAATATACATATTTTACAAGCTTTTGGGTAGCATGAGCGCGCACGGATGATCTTCAAGGCAATAAAATTGTTTTAGCAAAAAAAAAGCTGTTATAGTCTAGGATTTGAAAACGACCTAGTTCTCTATAACAAGTGCTCTGATACCAATCTGTAACACTCCCAAATTTCGAATAGCAGCGGAAGGGTCATTGGGAGTATTACTTCATAGAACAGCACACAAGTTACAGAAAACGCACTCAAAAGAGGCATTTCAAAAGTTTAATCCATTCAATAATTTAAAATCAGAGTTTACAAGTAGGTCCCACAATAATGTGATAATCAACATTTTCAAAAAGATTATCAAATGGTAATCAGTACTTTATTGCCTTTAAAATATCCAGTGCGACTCCATGCTCCAGCTGCTCTTTAACCTAAGTACCTGAGAAATACATGCTAAAATGTCAACAAAACGGTTGAGTGAATTCATAGGTTTGCAAGTAAAAGCAGTGGACCACAAGATTTCAAGTATTCACTTTCCAAAGTCAAATAGCATCAGTTATCACATTTAGCTCATGAAACCGAACATTAACATCCGTTATTCCGTTCAAGTTTCAAATACAGTGCGTCCAGTCGGTTTTCCGTTAAACCCGGACGGTGAGGTCAATCCCAATAGATCTATTCACAGCATTCACGTTTACTCGACCAGTACAGTCGGTCCAAGTAATTAACGGTTCATGACTAAAAGGGATAAAATAAGCATACAGTTCAAACAGTTCAAGCACTTGCGTCCATACGTAAAAAGTAGCATGTATCCCCCTCGCGGGTTTAATAAAACAATTAAAGTAATAAAAGCGAGGCTATGAACTCACTTTAAAAAGTAACATGTCGATACGAGAACGAGTTCAACGAGTGTCAGTAAAAATAAATCCTCGATGTTCATTTCCAATTATAGCTTTGAGTCCACGGTTAAACTCAATTCATAAGCCTTTCTTAACGTAGGCTTCTCTAACTAACAAAATTGTTTTATTCTTGTGAAATATTTATTTTGCTTCATCACCTCATATGTGAGACTTGCTATTGCATCATATCCGTAACCATAACACATGTTAATCGGCTACTAACTAACGTACTAACGCATGATTTGTAGTCGTGTACCTCAATAAAGAAGAATTTATATTTGGCAAGTATTTTGTATAATCAAACCCTCTAAATACATACATAGAGTTTGAAGTCTGTTTTATTTTTATTATTAGAATAGAAGAATCTTTGATGTAGTGGCTGTGTGACTTCTTAACATGACGTGTGTCCCGTGACTAATTCAATTAGTGGTATAAAAATAAGTATTAGATAATTTGAGATGTTTCTATCAATTTCTCAACATGAGTAACATATTTTAATATTTATTTTTTTATACAACAAGAAACAAGTTACATAAAGCTACAAATGAATTATAAATTTGATAGTTTGAACCACTTTGGCATATCATAAAAACAATGTACGAATATTACTTCTCGTATCACAAGGTCTCAAGCGACTGTAACCATTCTTGCAGATTT
The DNA here is from genome assembly GCA_025667525.1 of Glebionis coronaria. Lineage (NCBI taxonomy): Eukaryota > Viridiplantae > Streptophyta > Magnoliopsida > Asterales > Asteraceae > Glebionis > Glebionis coronaria. The sequence goes on along the minus strand of CM046880.1, from coordinate 289,865,780 downwards.
AATTTATAAAATAATTCTATACAATAATATATGGAATATTCATTTGGTATGTACTCCCTCGGTTAAAAACTTGATATATTTATTAAATATAAAAATGTGACTTTTATGAAAAACTCATTTTCATAGCATTAAACGTCCATTCTTATTAAGGGGATTAGTTTTTCCAATCATTTGCTTAATTATAATTAAGTGGGTATGAGTGAAGTATGATATCTTAAAAGTTACGCGATTTGAAAAATATACTTCAAACAAAAAAAAAAAAATAAACGCTCAATATAAAATAAAAACATTGATATTCAGAGAACGTTGATATTTATATATAAAAGTAAGGATTATAATTTAATAAATGTTGACGCGTTATATAAGCAAGCGACACTTAAAGATTTATCATAAATTTACGAAAAATGACCTGAAAGCGAAAAATTATTACGACGACAATAGATAATATATCTATTAGTTACGGTCAATGACGGAGATAGATGATACCAATAAATAATAATTGACGCATATTCGATACGTTAAGCCATAACCTTGTCGATTAACCGAGAATTCAACATATCATTATTATTATATATATATATATATATTTTTTTTCATAAAAACAAACATGATAAATAAAAGCCGGCTTATATGTATTGATCCGAAAATTAAGAATTACTACAGAAAGCTACGGAGGTAACGCTAAACGGTAAGATACTTCACTGACTCGTTCAATGACATCAAACGGTCGGATGAGTCGAGGACTGAGCTTCCCTTTGATTCCAAAACGTCTAACACCACGTGCTGGCGAAACCTAAAGGAAAACGTGATCTCCTACGTTAAAATGTAAGTCCCTACCATGCTTGTCTGCGTAACTCTTCTGACGTGACCATGCTTCTTGCAGTTTCTGCTTAGCTACTGCGACCTTCTCATTAGTCAGCTCTATCATTTCTGGTCCTTCAAGTGTTCGCTCACCAACCTGATCCCAGCAGATTGGGGCGCGACACTTTCTGCCATACAACATCTCGAAAGGATCACACTTGATACTTGCGTGCCAACTGTTGTTGTGTGCAAACTCCACCAAATAGATATAATCATCCCAATCACCCGTCCATTCCAACACACATGACCTCAACATGTCTTCCAATGTCTGAATCGTTCGCTCCGACTGCCCGTCTGTTTGAGGATGAAAAGTCATGCTAAGCTTAAGTTTTGCCCCCCCAAGCTTTCTGCAGACTTTGCCAAATTCGCGAAGTGAACCGAGGATCTCTGTCTGAGACGATGCTGAATGGAGCACCGTGAAGTCTCATGATCTCCCTCCTATAAGTATCGGCGAGTTTACTGACCGAATCTTCCTTGCGGATCGGTAAGAAATGAGCTGATTTGGTAAGTCGATCAACGATAACCCAAATCGCATCGTGCTTCCTCTTTGTCTGCGGAATACCGGTTACAAAATCCATGGTGATCTTGTCCCACTTCCACTCTGGAATATCTAACGGTTGAAGAAGACCGCCAGATCGCTGATGTTCGATCTTAACCTGCTGGCAGGTAAGACATTTGGAGACGTAAGTTGCAACATCTTGTTTCATACCACTCCACCAAAAGTACTGCTTGATGTCACGGTACATCTTGGTCGAACAAGGATGAACAGAGAATGGGGAGCTATGAGCCTCAGCTAACAATGCTTCCCGGAGTTCTTGATCATCAGGAACACAAAGTCTCGTGCCCTGCCATAAGATACCATCTGCATCTACTCGAAATTCTGTCTACTTCTCCAAATTTTGAATTATCGCCCAGATTTCACCATCATCCTTCTGAGCTTCCTTGATCTTAGAGAGTAACTCGGGTTCCACTCTAAGATTAGCCTAGTAACCGTGTTGTCCACGTACCATGATCTCTATGTCTAGTCGCTCCAAGTCTCTTATAATTTCCTCCTCAATTTTAATGCCGTTTATCATTCCAGACTTTCTGCTAAGTGCATCTACCACTACATCCGCCTTGCTGGGATGATACTGCAGATTAATGTCATAATCCTTCAACAGCTCTAACCATCTCCTCTGTCTCATGTTCAAATCACGTTGAGTGAAGATATACTTCAAGCTCTTGTGGTCCGTGAAAATGTCACATGATTCTCCATACAAGTAGTGCCTCCATATCTTCAATGCAAACACGACTGCTGCAAGCTCCAAGTCATGTGTAGGGTAATTTTCCTCATAAGGCTTAAGCTGCCGTGAAGCGTACGCGATCACTTTCCCATGTTGCATGAGAACACAGCCATGTCCCTTCCCCGATGCATCACTGTAGATCTAAAATCCACCTGTACCAGATGGGAGAGTAAGAATCGATTCAGATACTAACTTCTGCTTTAGGTCTTCAAAGCTCTTCTCTCTTTCTTTAGTCCAGACGAATTTCTCCCCTTTTCGCATCAGTTTGGTCAATGGTAGTGCTAAGCGGGAAAAGTTCTCCACGAACCTACGGTAATAACAAGCTAAGCCTAGGAAACTGCGGACTTCAGTCGCTGATGTCGGCCTTGGCCACTTGGTAATAGCCTCAACCTTTGCTGGATCCATCATGATTCCTTCTGCTGATACAATGTGACCTAAGAATGCCACCTTGTCTAACCAGAACTCACACTTGGAGAATTTAGCATACATCTGCTTCTGGCGAAGAATCTGTAGTACTATACGAAGATGGTCTTCGTGTTCCTCATTGGACTTAGAGAAAATCAGGATGTCATTAATGAAGACAATGACGAACTTGTCCAGAAATTCATGAAAGATTCTGTTCATCAAATCCATGAACACTGTTGGAGCATTGGTAAGGCCAAATGGCATGACTACAAATTCGTAGTGGCCATAGCGTGTACGGAAAGCAGTCTTGGCGATGTCTTGCTCCTTAACCCGTAGCTGATGATAGCCTGACCTAAGATCAATCTTGGAGAAATGTTCGGCCCCTTGGAGTTGGTCAAACAGATCGTCTATACGTGGTAGTGGATACCTATTCCTGATGGTAATCTTGTTGAGCTCGCGATAGTCTATGCAAAGACGCATGCTGTCGTCCTTCTTCTTAATGAATAAGACCGGTGCGCCCCATAGAGATGCGCTCGGTCGAATAAAGCCTCGTTCCAGAAGTTCTTCCAATTGATCCTTCAGCTCCTTTAACTCTATGGGAGCCATGCGATAAGGAGCCTTAGAAATCGGCTCAGCTCCTGGGATGAGCTCGTTATTAAACTCAGGTGGTATGCCCAGAAGTTCTTCTAGAAATACATCTGGAAATTCTGACACTATCGGCTGATTCTGAATTGATGGGGATTCAATATCCATGTCATGAACAGTAGCTAGATAACCCTCACAACCATGTGAAAGTAATGCACGTGCTTGCAGGGTTGATATGACTTGTACAGACCTTCCGGGTACGAACCCGTTGTGAATGTACTCTGGTGCATTAACATCACTAAAGATGACTCGATATGAATGGCAATCTATGGTAGCATGATGCTTGGATAGCCAATCCATGCCCAAAATCATGACAAAATCATTCATGTCCAGCGAAAGTGCGTCAACAGGACGAATCTTGTCGTCAAACTCTAGGGGGAGGCTCTTGTACACATGGGTTATGCGTACAGAGTCTCTCAAAGGCGTGGAAATACGTATATTATTTAGTGGCATGGGGAGTATCCTAACATTCTTGGCATAAGCAGTAGAAATGACCGAGTGAGTAGCACACGTATCAAATAGAACACATGCAGCTTGACCATACATATACAAGATTCCAATGATGGTACCTGTAGACTTGTTGGCCTGATCGCGAGATTTCGTGTAAACGCGTCCACTAGTAGGAGGCGGCTTGGTATCATCATGTCCCGATGTACCCTCCATCCCGCCCTTGCGGCAATCCTTCATGAAATGGCCAGGAAGACCACACTTGTAGCATGCGTCGCTGTCGCGACGACATGTCCCTGGGTGCCTACGGTGGCAGGTTGAGCAAAGAGGATGAGTATATCCTCCAACAGGTGTCCTAACTGGCTGAGAGCCTGATAAGTACAATATACATGAGACACGGTGAAATGTACAAGGACAATTCAGATAAATCGTAAGATGGAATACCAGTGATAGCTGGATGGTTAGGCTATGAACCTCTCTGGTTCTGGTCCCTCCCGTTACCATGATTCCTGGTAAAAGATTCTCTAATGTGTCAGAATTAAGAATTATAGCATGTAATCATAAGAAAATGAGTAAGTATAAGGACCTGCTGCTGTTGGAGTGTCCAACGTTGCTACGGTAATTATCATTACCGCCACGCCTATCCGTAGCAGAACGGTCGTGAGTCTGACCGTTTCCCTTGGGCTGATTAGGCTGTTGCTGAGTAGCCGGCTGAGACCGGTCCCCAGTCTTCTGCCTGGAAGATACAGTTTAAAGAGATGAAATATTGATATATACTGAAAGAATACGGATTGGTCACCGTTGAATACGAAAGTTTACCTCTTATCGGGTCTCTCTGCTTCCCCGAACTCATCTCTTTCCCGTAGCATCTCCAGCTTACGTGCTGCATCGGCCACTTGTGCTACCGTGTTGAACGTAGCACACACTAAGTTGTTTGCGACCGATGTACGAAGAGCCCACCTGAAGTGGTGTGCTTGCTCTTCAGGAGTACCTGCTGTTGCACCAAAGAAACCATCCAAGCGAAGAAAGCGCTGCATGAACTCGTTGCTATTCTCCCCAGCTCTTTGTCGGATTCCATGGTACTCCCTCTTCAGCTTGTCTTGCTCAGCCTTGGGAAAGAACTGTCCCATCACCAAATCCCTGAACTGAGCCCAAGTCAGACCAGCCACCCAATTATCACCTCCCTCAGACTGCTTCAGTGCCATCCACCATGATAGCACATCACCTTCGAACCTGTAGCAGGCCAACCTCGACTTAAAGACAGGGTCACAACCCATAGCATCGAAGATCTTCTCAATGTGAGCCAACCAGCTTTCAGCTTCACTGGGGCTATCTGTTCTCTCGAAAGCTCGAGGGCGGAGCTTATTGAATCTCTCCAGCCATGTGACCAATGTTGCTGGAGGAGGAGGAGGTACTGGGTGTTGCTGCTGGTTGTTGGCAGCCTGAACCTCAACCCTGATTTCGTTCCTCAGCTGAGGAAGCATAGCTTGCATTGCAAGTTGGATTGCTGCATTGAGTTGTTCCTGCTCGCGTGTGAGAACCATTGGACAGTATAACATAAAATACATGATTAAACTGATCAAAACATAAACTATATACATGAAAAAAATTTATACCAATAAATCATGAGAAAATTTTTATGCTGAAAAAACTAGTACATGAATGCATGATGCAGTTTTATGAAAACTTTTGTATGCGCGAGAGTGAACGCCTATGGTCAGTTCACTCAAAACAAAAGACATGGCGAGGGGACGCTAATGGGTCGGTCCCAAATTTAAAAGTTTCGATAAAACACATGCGACTAAATAGGGCCAGTCCTGTACGAACCATTACTTAGTCATAAACCTACGACAATGACATATATATGTATGCATGAAAATGATGAATGCATGAAAACCGACTGTCAGTTCTAGGAAGACCATAGTGACTACCCACTAATCACAGGTCATGTTTTGAGAGCCTACAGGACGAAGCCTTGGCTCTGATACCATAGTTGTAACACCCCATTTTGATAAATGGAATGTCACGCGTGATTATGACGTGTCATCAAAGCATACAAGGATAATGTATAAAACATCACATGACCATAAAGGAAATACCGGAATCAAACATCGGTACCCCAAAGAAGAACTCATCACACACAAACATAAGTATTGTAAATGAAAAGGACTAAACAATGTCCATGGAAATGAGTATCAAAGTATAAAGAAATGCATAAAGTAAAGAAGGCTAGGAAGCTTCCAATCCATATGCACGTACGCTTAAAGTCTACGAGCGTCCCCGAGTACCTGCCGTTTTGGGAACATGAAAGGAAAACGGTTGGGCATAACGCTCAGTGTACGGATATACAAGTAAAGCATGGATAACATAAGCATATAAGCATAAAGCAGCGGAAAAGACTAAGTCCTGAATAACCTGGCTATGATACCATAATTGTAACATTGCATTTATCAAAATAGGGTGTTACATTCGTGGTTGTACCTCTAGAATAGGCATCATGACACGATTGACCAGATGAAAGCGAGAAAGATCGAGCTCGGGAAAGTTTTCACCAACCTTTTTGAAAAGGCAAGTAAGGAGCATGGCATATGGGAGATTTGTGGTTGGTCGAGAGAGAGCATAGTTAATTCGTCGAGCGATGTAAAATGCGAGATTGTACTTGGTGTCGATAAAGATGCAACATAAAATACGTGCCATACAGGCCGGGACATGATCCCTGTTTCCACCAAGACAAAATAAATTTTCTCTAAGAATGTCGGCCCATCGGATTAGACAATCATTAAGGTCTCTTTCGAGTATCTCATGGCGATTTAAAGAACGCTTAGAAGAGTGGATACTTCGAACAACAGTTGAGATACGCTCTTTGGTAATGGTGTCCAGGATGAGGTAAAGGTCTAGCTCTTCGTCGTCATTTGGAGCACAATCGGAAGACTCAATTAAAGCATCAAGTTTCCAAGCATCGGTGAACCAACAAGTACCAACAAAGTGGGACACCAAGAGCCGCGCCAAAAGCCTCGAGAGAGTATTGGATGAGCTTACCATTTAAGGTGAACCTAAAAAATACTCCATTATCATTATAGATAAGAGAATATCCACTAAAGAGCTCCAAGAGAAATTCTGGATAAATATCTTCTTCGATATGCAATAAACAATCAAAGCCAATTTGAGCAAACATTGTTTTGATGTATGTATAACCCCTAATGTTCTCTTCGACAACTCTACCCTCATGAAAACAACGGCTTTGGAGTAAATGATAGGTATTGGCAAGGGTTGGTGAGGCAAAAAACTCGGCAAGGTTTGGAATATAAGATCTAGTATTATGGTGGTCTATATGGTATTCTGAAGGCATGATTAGTTACCTATAATCAACAAACAGAAAAATATTTCCCAATCACTCATATGCTACATAATGACCAAAAACAAAAATCATGAGAAATGTTTTTGAACAAATAATTGTTAAACTAAGGATTAATCCTTAACATTTCTATGTTCACAATGAACCAAATTCATCATTGACAATAACATATGAACAATGTAATATCAACCAGGAATTTTGAACAAAGGTTTTTCGAAAATATTTTTGGGTAAGCATTAACGATGCAATTATCAATTTGTTCATGGGTTCATAGCAATTCCATCATTTAACAAACTATTTAGTCAAAGTTCGGATTGTTATACAAGTGGGTTTTAGTGAAATCTCAATGAATTCGAACATAAGGAATCATAGTGGATACAACTATGTCAACCCATATTCCTAGCAAGGTTTTAATTATTGATTTTAAAAATCCCCAATTATGAAAATAAGAACCCTAGAACAAATTAATTAAAATTGAATGAAATGACTTACAATTAATTGATGTTGGAAGAGGGATGAGTGAAACCCATGACTTGGAATCAATTAATATTGAGTGATTTGGTGTTTTTGAAGGTTCAACAATGGTGGACTGAAGAAACCCGTCGCCTTCTATGGAAAAGAAAGGGAGAGTTTGTTTGAAATAGTGTTATTTATTAAAAACTGATTAATTTAGTCACCAGGTGGGGCCGCGGTGCCTTATCGATAAGGACCCGTAGGTTAGCACCGTGACAGTTAAGGATCCGCCGACAGTGGCATGTTTTTAACAAAGAAATTTTCAAAAGCAAGTTTTTCTAAAATACCTAAAATATATCTTAAACCATTTTGATATCACTAGACCACTTCAATACTAGGTGATAATGCCTAAGTGAAAGATTACGAGTGGAATCGAGACCGAAAGAGATCGAAACGGAGAAACGACTACTCGTGGCAAAGAAGTAAAAGAGAGAGGACCCAAGGGGAGTGAATCAAGACCAAGGTCAATGCTCAAGAAACAAGTTACAATCTTCAAGTAGCGGAAACGAAGAGCTTGTGTCATTTATAGTGGTTTAAGACGTGCCTTTCCGGCGAAAGCTTGAACGGCTTTGGTAATGAACTTTATCAAGCAATTTTGTACAAAATAGATTAAGATCATTTTTAAGAGTAGTCTTAATGTTACTCAAAACAATGAGAAAAATATAGATTCACTCTATCTCCCACATGATCGGACAATTATTATTGCTAGGGATTACAATAACAACATCCTTGGAATATTTCAATTCCAAAGGTGTAATAAACTACAACTTATGGAGTAGTTTGGTATCTCAAGGGATTAATCAATCATCCTAGAGATGAGCTCAATTGAACATATTACACATGATATAGGGTGTTGGAAATATGTTTTACGTATTAAGAAGGATCGGTCACTCCAACAATAGTCCATGTAATAGCTCGTAGTTTAGTTACTTATCTTTATTTACAAACAAACCAAAGCCTAGCCTACAACATGTGTAGGCCGGGGCAAATGTAAGCCCAAGCCCATGACAAGGGCTTGGGTATATAAACCCTCTCCTTAGATGGAGAGGGTGAGTGGTAATTCATTTTTAACACATAGTTCTTCTTATTTTCTCGCTCTAGAATTGTGTGAAATCCACCATCTCTCTATCTCTTTCTCTCTCTAAAACATAAGCAAGATTTACATATCCTACAAATGGTATCAAGAGCCATGGGATGATTGTATTGTTTATGTGTTCGTGTTCTTGATTTTTGTAGCCTTTTAATCTATATAAACACACGTCCAAATTTTGTTTTGTGTTTTTTATGGTTTTTTCTTGATAGAAATCATCTACATAGTTGTGGTAGTGATTTGGTATTGTTACTTTGGCTAAAAACACAAATTTTTTGGGTGTTTTTATCATTTTTTGGCTTAAAATCACGAATTGATTGAGTTTTGTCCGAGAAAAGTGGGATTTATTCCGATCAGGTCATCGGAAAAGGATTTATAGATATTCCGATCAGTGTAATCGGAATAGGGTTTAGGTATTCCGATTTGGTATTCCGATTTGGTATTCCAATTTGGTATTCCGATTTATATTCCGATTTGATATTTCGATTTGGTATTCTGATTTATATTCCAATTTGATATTCCGATTGGGTATTCCAATATGACATTCCGATTAAGAGTATTCTGATAGGACATTCCGATCAAGGGTATTCCAATAGGACATTCCGATCAAGAGTATTCCGATAGTACATTCCGATCAAGGGTATTCCAATAGGACATTTCGATCAAGGGTATTCCGATAGGCTTATTCCGACAACTTTCCGATCAATATTCCGACAATCCAAAAATATTCCTTAAAAAATTTCGAACTGTAATTTTGACTTGGAATTTTTGGTTTATCGAGAACATATTTTAGGGGATTTTAACATTGTTTCTCGACTTCAACTCACAATAACAAACACATTTACTTTCTCTCATTGTTCGATCAACGTTTGTAAATCTTAACTTATTGAAATGGAGTACACATCTCTTACGGATAAGTCCATCCTCTCGGGTACGGATAATCGTCCACCAATGTTGGTGAAGACTATGTATGAGGAATGGGCTTCCCGAATGGAACTTTATATGTTGAACAAGGAGAATGGACATCTAATTTGGGCATCGGTGCTCAATGGATCATTGGTATATGGTACTGTGACGGAAGGTGCTGTTACTCGTCCTCGCACTACGGGTGAACTAACTGGAGATGCTAAGATACAAGACAAATGTGATAAACAAGCAACAAACATCATTCTCCAAGCCCTTCCTACAGATGTCTACAAACTCGTCAGCAAACATAAAGTTGCCAAAGAGTTATGGGATAGAATTCGTGTTCTAATGCAAGGCACCTCGTTAACTAAACAAGAACGAGAGTGTAAGCTTTATGATACTTTCGATAAGTTTGCCTATGTGCCAGGGAGACTCTCAATGATTACTAATACTAGGCTTTTTACCCCCTAGTATCAAACTTCGTAGTCCCAAGTCTTTTCGAATTGAAAACCGGTCTTAAGTGCGACTCAATTGTCCTTTGGTAAATCAAGAGAATGGTTTGGTTTGTTTGTTTTAAACTATTAGCAAGAAATTAAAGTGTCGTTGAGTAAAAAGGAAGTTAAAAGATTAATATTAAAATGACAAGTAAAATAAATGCATGGAAACTTAAAGGTGACAATGGAAAAGAATTAACACACTAAATAAAACTAACACTTGGAAAATTTTCTGAAAATAAAAAGTACTATAAGAAAGTAAGAACGAAAGAAACCAAAACAAGCCACAAGAACCCCCGATCGGAATGTTTTCCGATCGGCTGATCGGAATATGGTTAAATGCTACAATCGGAATATCGAGAAAAGGCCCAATCGGAATAGCAACAAAGGTAACCAATTGGAATGTCCTACCTGCCTACAATCGGAATACGGGACTAGACAACCAATCGGAATATGAAACAAGGGCTGCTAATCGGAATGAGTAAAGATTACCAATCTGAAAATCAAAACCCTAATCCGATTTGATCAATCGGAATGCTGAAGTGATACCGTCGGAATATAGGACAATCGAAAAGGGGTTTTAAACCCTTTCCTAAAATAAAGGGATTTGGTTAGATGGTGCACCCGGTCGGAAAACCCCAATCGGAAAGGGGTTTTAAACTCCCTTTTCCGAAAATAAAGGGATTAAGTTAAGCTAGACAATAAGCTAAATTCAATAAGCTAATATCCACAACTTAACAATCCGAATACTTAATCGAATCAAATAAGCACTTATCTCAACTTATTCAACTCGAAAATAAGCAACTTTTTAGATCAAACAATAAAAACATAAAATTTTTAATAAAACTTTTTAATAAGAAAAGTAAGCTAATCATAAAAATAAGCTAATAAGCACAAAAGTCTTAAAGCTTAATCAAATGAAAACTTATAAAATGATCAAAAGATTAACTTTTTAAGCACGAAATCAATTAGAACAACACGGATCTTATGATATACGCACCAAAATCAATCTAAAATCAAAGAAAAGTAGAATGAGATTAAGGAATAAAAGCTTAAAATGAACTTGATTAATAAAAATAAGCAATACAAAGTGTTTAATCTTGAAAGATTAAAAGAAAAAGATGAACTAGTGAGAGAAAGTTTAAGACTTTCTCTCTCTAAAAACTAGAGAAAACTAAAAAGTGAAAAATTAACTAAAAACTCTAACCACCCTTTTAATGACTATTAGGAGGGTATTTATAGGGAAGGTGGAAGGAGTGCATGTGTTGCATCTTCTTTCTTGCTTTCTTCACGTTTTCTCGACTCGACTTTAATTCTTCGTCTTTGTCGTCTCGGGATTTGAACTTGTCTTTTAATTTTCTTCTTCTATTAGACTTAAGTTCTTCGACTTCGTTAAACTTCCGTCTTTTGACTTTTTCTTCGATAAATCTTCAGAATAGGCCTTGGACTTCCGTTCTTTGATCTTTTGACGTCGTCTTTTCCCGTTTTCTTCGATAAAAGCCCGTGAAAGCCCGTGTTTTCTTCCTTTTTCATATTTTGGCCCTAAAACACAATAAAAACACAAACCACGCATAATTCCGACTTTTACGACATAAATCACACGTTTTGGTCTTGTTATTATTGGAAATAAGTGGTAAAAGGATAAGTGTTTTCACACCTATTAAATCCCCTACACTTGACCATTGCAATGCCCTCATGCAATGCATTAATTTTAAAGCACGGTTTACATTTTCCATCATAAATAACCCACCTTGGCCTTTATTAAATACTAAACATAAAAGATAGAAATAAGTAAAGAAATTAAAAACTTACATTGGGTTTTGGCGGCCATGAACATTTATCATCCTCAAGTTTCACGTTCCCCATACCAAGCTTAAAAACGAGATCATTGTTATTATAAGTTAGCAAACTATCACGAACTCATGTGGGCCAATTATTCACTTAGACTCCCTTATTCCTAGGTGTATCTCTTATATTTTATTTTTGTCTTGAATGATCACGAGGATGCATTGTTTGACTTATTTCGATAGTTATTTAGTCCGAAAATAAGGTGAACGATTTACTCAATAGTTAGCTAAAGGACCAAATCTTTTAAAACTGCTTCTCGGGATATCAAAAAGTTCATATCTTGGCATAACTTGGTTCGCGATTTGAGACCTTTCTCGGGCCGATATTTGGCAGCGACTTCATACTTCGAATCTTCGAGAGACGTTCTTGAAATTATGGTCTTCTCTTCATAATAGGAATTTCTTAACTTGAGGTTTTTGAGAGATTCTTCATCTTTGGACCACGACTTCTTCATTTTTCTCCAATCTTTATTTTGGACTTTGATATACAACGATCCGCCTCCTTTTAGGACTTGGATCTATTTATCCTCATACCTTGTTAGGGTCTTTTCGGATAGACTTCTCCATGACTTTTGGGGAGTTCTTGCTTTTCGTCGTGTGTCTCGATCCTTCATATTGATTTTTGATAAATGATTCTTCACATCACTTTTGGATCTTTAGCAACAAAATGTAGCCCTCATGCCTTGTTAGGGCCTTTTCGGACTCGCCAATCTTCGCGCCCCGCTTCATAAGTTATGCCTTGGCTATGAACTCTCGTCATTACCGAGCAACTTTTAAACGATCTGGGGCTAGAAGCTAAGTAACCTTTTAAATCGTACAACCTTATTTATTAGCAGATTAATTTATTAACAAGCGGAGGGAGAATAGGCTCATAATTAACTCACATAAATTCACGAAAGAATACCGAACTTATAATTGACTCTATCATCTCTCGTTCTCCACGGTTTAAAATCTCAAGGAATGAGACTCGTGGATGCTTAGCCTATTAAATCAAAGTTTTTGGTTTTCGAGTCGCCTATAGGATCTTGCAAATTCTTAGACTTTTTCAAGTTTAGAAATCGCATTTTAAAGTTCCCTTGATAAACGACTCGCTAGGATCAATTATAAGAACTTGCGAAAAGTTCTTGTTCTTAACCCGTGAGAGTTAAGACTTTCGCGTTTTATAGCTCCCTATATAAAAGCCTAGCAAAACTTGACTTAAACACGTTAAGGATACTAGCTAGAGTAAACTTAGGCAAGTAAACTCGGGTTGAGTCACAATGTTCATGACTAAGAAAAATCTAAAACCACTTTATTAAAAATTTATTCTAGCAAAGGAAACATAACAAAGGCAAATACAACTATACAACTAGGCCAAAATAGATTAAAAATTTTGAAAAATGTCGAAAAATCAAATTTTCCGGTTAAAATGAGGGCAAATTCATGGAAAAGACCACTTACTTCGATAGAAGTCCCCCTACACTTGAGATAAACATTGTCCTCAATGTTTAAGCATGTGGGAGGAAACTCCCCTACACTTAGGACATTGTGCACGTTGTTTAAATCTTGCGAAGGAAAGGACAACTAAAGTGAATTCAATGTGAACATATAAAATATGAAATATTGAATCACAAGAGTTTAGGATAGAACCGGGAAGATGGAAACACGGTATCACGGTTCGTCAAAAGTCATCAAGATGCTTTCTGAAGCTTTAATCCCTGCACAGCACAAGAAACAGGACAACAAACATATGCAGGGCTCCCCCTACACTTATTATGAATGCAGTAAAGGATAGAACACGGGTTGCCTCCCGAGAAGCGCTTGTTTTTGTTCACCGAGTCATGAGCCTGACTCGACCCAATTTTAGTTCATGGGGAACGTGGTGAGGGATGGAATCATCTCATGGGAGATGTCCTCACCAAAGTACAGCTTCAAACGCTGGCCATTCACCTTGAAATTGGGCCCATTCGGCTGAGAAAGCTCAATGGTCCCATACGGAAAGACTTTGGCGACGGTGAATGGACCAGTCCAGCGGCTCTTCAACTTGCCAGAGAAGATCTTCAACCGAGAGTTAAAGAGTAAGACTTGATCACCAACGTGGAACTCTCGGTTCTTGATTTTAGCATCGTGGATAATCTTTGTCTTCTCCTTGTAGATCAGCGAGTTCTCATAAGCTTCATTCCTCAGTTCATTTAGCTCGTTGAGTTGAACCTTGCGATGATCACCGGCTTTGATGATGTCGAAGTTAGCCCACTTCAAGGCCCAGTGCGCCTTATGTTCCAGCTCGATGGGTAGGTGGCAGGCTTTCCCGTACACAAGACGATAGGGTGTACAACCGATCGGGGTCTTGTAAGCAGTACGGAAAGCCCACAGAGCATCATCTAACTTATCGGCCCACGCGGCACGATGCTCTCCCACAGTACGCTCGAAAATTCTCTTCAAGCCATGGTTGGAAATTTCGGCTTGCCCATTGGTTTGGGGATGATAGGCGGTGGAAAGACGGTGATTGACACCATACTTTGCCATGACTCGTGCAAATTGATCGTTGCAAAAATGAGTCCCGCGGTCACTGATGATAGCACGAGGAACGCCAAATCGAGCGAAAAGCTGCTTCAAAAAGTTCACAACCACCCTCGCATCATTCGTAGGAAGAGCCTTAGCTTCAACCCATTTAGAGACGTAGTCGACGGCGACGAGGATGTACTTGTTCCCTTTGGAGGATGGAAATGGCCCCATAAAGTCGATGCCCCATACATCAAAGCTTTCACATTCCTGTATGAAATTTTGAGGCATCTCATCCTTATGTGTGATCTTGCCTTGACGTTGGGAAGCATCACAATGCTTAACCATTTCGTGAGCGTCACGATAAATGGTGGGCCAGTAGAATCCTGAATCAAACACTTTCTTAGCGGTGTAGTTGGGACCAAAGTGACCACCGGTGGGTCCTTTGTGGCAAGCTTGAAGGATGTCAAAAGCTGCCGGTCCGTCAACACATCAACGAATAATCAGATCAGCACACTGTTTGAATAGATAAGGGTCATCCCAAAAGTAAGTCTTAACATCATTCAAGAACTTCTTCTTTTGTTGGGATGTTAACCCTTGGATGAGAATACCACCCGCTAAGTAGTTTGCAATGTCTGCAAACCATGGGGTGCCATCAAGATTGAGATTTATAGACATTAAGGTCTCAAGGGGGAAAGAGTCATTGATCTCTTTGTTCGGATGATCCCCTTGATATGGATCCTCAAGTCGACTCAGATGATCCGCGGCCAGGTTTTCGGCTCCCTTCTTGTCACGAATTTCAATGTTGAATTCTTGAAGGAGCAAAACCCAGCGAAGAAGTCTTGGCTTAGAATCGTTCTTAGTCATCAAGTACTTCAACGCGGAATGGTCCGTGTATACGATGGTGGTAGATAAAACAAGATAGGGGCGAAATTTCTCAAAAGCATAGACAACAGCTAAAAGTTCTTTTTCGGTTGTCGTATAATGCAACTGAGCCCCTGTCATTGTTTTGCTAGCATAGTGGATTGGTTGGAAGTGTTTATTCACTCTTTGACCCAAAACCGCACCAATAGCAAAGTCGCTAGCATCGCACATTAATTCAAAAGGCAGCTCCCAATTAGGGGTAACCAAGACCGGTGCCTTAGTTAGCTTATCCTTAAGAAGATTGAAGGCTTCGAGACACTCTTTAGAAAAGATAAAAGGAGTATCTTTCTCCAAGAGGTGGGTCATCGAGCGAGCCATTTTAGAGAAATCCTGAATGAATCGACGATAGAAGCCCGCATGACCCAAAAAACTTCTCACTCCCTTCACGGTTGAAGGTGGAGGTAATTTGGCTATGACATCTACTTTAGCACGATCGACTTCAAGACCGGCTTTAGAGATTTTGTGTCCTAGCACAATGCCTTCTTTGACCATAAAATGGCATTTTTCCCAATTCAGAACAAGGCGAGTGTCTTCGCACCGCTTAAGCATACGTTCCAAATTGGCAAGGCAAGAAGAGAAGGAATCCCCGAAGACCGAGAAATCATCCATGAAGACTTCAATGGTTTGCTCAACCATGTCATGGAAGATAGCCAACATGCACCTTTGGAAAGTCCCGGGGGCATTGCATAAGCCAAATGGCATTCTTTTATAAGCAAATGTGCCGTAGGGACAAGTGAATGTTGTCTTCTCTTGATCTTGGGGATCGATGGGTATTTGAAAATAACCCGAGAAACCATCAAGAAAGCAGTAATATTCATTACCCGCTAAACGTTCAAGCATTTGGTCCATAAAAGGTAGAGGGAAATGATCCTTTCTCGTGGCATTATTAAGTTTGCGGTAGTCTATACAAACTCTCCACCCAGTAACGAGACGGGTAGGAATCAACTCGTTGTTTGCATTGGGCACAACGGTGATACCGCCTTTCTTAGGCACACAATGGACTGGACTAACCCATGGTGAATCCGAAATAGGGTAAATCATACCCGCATCAAGAAGTTTGATAACCTCTTTTTTTATGACGTCATGGATTTTAGGATTCACCCTTCTTTGGCTTTAAATTGTGGGCTTAAAGTCGTCCTCCATGAGAATTTTATGTGTGCATAAATGAGGATCAATTCCACGGATGTCGGAGATTTTCCAAGCGATAGCTCTTTTATGCTTCTTCAACACAGCGACAAGTCGGGCTTTTTCGTCTTCTTTCAGATCCTTTGCGATGATGACTGGTAGCTTCTCGTCGTCTTCCAGGAAAACGTACTCAAGATGAGGAGGTAGGTCCTTAAGCTCGAGAGTCGGAGGTTCCTCAATAGATGGTGAAACTAACGATGGATCATCATTAGTCACTTCTTTAGGGGCAGGAGGAGACAACGGGTCCTCATTGAGAAGTCTCTCAATAGTACTAATGTCTTCATCCCAATTGGTGGACAAATTATCATACTTAATATCGAGAGGACCCAAGCTAGCTTCGAAATCATCCAAGTCACTTTCTCCAGAAGGAGTCAATGCTGGAGCAATTGAGGCAACGGTCTCAACATTGGGTAGAGAAGAAAGAGTACTTTTGCAAGCATCATGAAAATGTTCTTCACAAGCCTCATCGAGAACATCAATAGCATTAACACTCTCATATGAATAAGGTTGCTTAGAAATCTTACCCATGTTGAAGACAATTTTATCGTCACCAACTCTCATGATGATTTCGCCTGCGGCTACATCAATAAGAGTGCGACCGGTCCTCAGGAAGGGACGTCCAATGATTAATGGAACACGGGGATCCATCTCGTAGTCAACGACAACAAAATCCGCCGGGAAGGTGAATTTATCAACGCCAACAAAGACATCTTCGGCTATCCCCACTGGATAAGCAACCGTACGGTTGGCTAATTCCAAAGTCATTTTGGTGGGGACTAGCTCAGGGAGAGATAATTGCTTCCAAACACTTAAAGGCATTAAGTTTATACTGGCACCTAGATCGGCTAGGGCCATGCAATTCTCTACTCCCGGGAAGTTGCAAGGAATTAAGAAGCGACCCGGATCACCAAGTTTGGTGGGCAATTGCCTTAAGAGCACTGCGGAGCAATTCTCATTAAGGTGGGTCTGAGCAATGTCAAGAAGCTTTTCTTTATCACTTAGAAGATCTTTAAACATCTTAGCGTATTTGGGCATGTGAGCGAGAGCCTCGGCAAAGGAGATGTTAAAATTCAGTTGTTTAAACATTTTAAGAAAGTTTGAAACTTGAATATCATCCTTGCTCTTTTGCTTCTCTTTCCGCAACCTTGAAGGATAAGGTATATTGGATGAAGAAGAAGGCTTTAAGGGAATAGGATCACTCACAACCACGGGTGGTGGGGAAATGGGGATAGAAGGTGAAGGAGGTGGGGAAAGTTGCTCTTTTTCCTTGTTCACAATCACGGGTGGAGGTGTAGGAAGCTCGGGTTCCATATAACCTTTTCCACTTCGAGTGGTGATTGCTTTCATCTCCCCCCTTGGATTCGCAACGGTATTACTCGGAAGAGTACCCGAAGAAGAGGGTTGATTACTTTGGATGAGCGAACCAATCATATCACGAAGGTGAAGAGCTTGATTGTTAAAAGAGTTTTGCATGTTGGCATTAATATCATTGCTGTGTTTGGCCATGTCATTCCTTAGCTCGGCTCGAATATCGCTCCCTTGTTTCACCATGTCATTCTTCAAGTTGACAAATTGACTCTGAAGATTCGTCACCATCTCACGATTAGTCTTCATGAACGTCTCGACGTCTTGGTTTACGGCTATCGGATGATTGAGAGGTGGAGCTTGAGAATTTCCTTGAGTTGGGTATGGGTTTCTTTGGGATTGATATTGATTTTGAGCACGAGGTTGGGATTGGTTGTTTCGGTTGTAGCTTTGTTGTTGGTTTTGGTTTGCAGGAGGGAAACCGGGAGGAGCAAGATAATTGTTGGAACGATAACTTAGCAAGCCACGGTCTCCTTGAGGGCGGGCTTGATAGCCTCCCGTGGGATAAGTGTCGTAAGCTGCGTTAACGTTTTCAGAATAATTGCCTTGGGTAGAAGGACAATCATTATAAGAGTGAGGGCCACCACATGTGTCACAAGAAATAGCAACGGCTTTAGCTTGTTGAAAGTGGTTTGTGGCCATGGCCATGAAATTCTTGTTCATTTCAGCGAGTTGTCGAGAAACTTCAGACATTTCAGGATTGGAGGTAGTAGAAGAAACATTGACTCTCGAGTTAGATCTTGAGGATGCGGATGAATCCCAATTCTTGTGGTGAGTAGTCATGTTTTCAATCAACTCTCGACACTCCTCCGGTCTCCTTTTCATAAAAGTACCACCGGCGGCGGCATTGATCGTGTCACGATCACGAAAAGTGAGACCATTGTAGAAGGTGTCAATGAGAGTGACGGGGAGCATATTGTGATTAGGACAGCGGTTGATCAAATCATTGTAACGTTCCCAAGCATCGAAAAGCGATTCATCATTCTCTTGCATAAATCCACTGATTTGGTTACGAAGGCTAGTGACCATGGATGGGGGAAAGTAGCGCGATAAAAAGCGTTGAGTCATGTCGTTCCATGTATGAATAGAATTCTTAGGAAGACGGTCAAACCATTTTTCGGCATGATGAGAAAGTGAATGGGGAAAAAGTTGGAGGCGAAGGTCATCAATAGAAACACCGGGGAACTTCATGCTTTGGGTAATGGTAATGAATTTGTCGAGGTGTTTGTTGGCATCATCATCCGGAATTCCGCGAAATGGATTCGTTTGTACTTGCTGGATCATGTGATGCTTCAATGAAAACTCTTGAGCCGTGACATGCATCGGTGCAATCGGGCCTCCACGTCCGTTCATCGTGGGTTGACATAGCTCCTCCATGGTGCGTAAATCAGGTAGAAGGACATTGTTGTTGTTGTTGTTATTGTTATTCAAATTGTGTTGAGGTGGGTTATTATTGTTACTGTTAACACCAGCCATATCTAAATCTTCACGATTCTCGGGCTCAGAATAGTTCGTAGATCTAGTACGCATGCACCTGCAGAAGAAAAATATACACAAAGAGAATATCTATATAATCTTTTTGGTGCAAAACCTTTTTGAAAAGAATTGCTTTTTATGATTTTTTAATGTTTTTGTATTTTTGAAGAGTTTTATATTTTTTAGGATTTTTGGAAATTTTTATAGCAATGAAAATAACGTTCAAAGAACAGATCCCAAAATTCAATGCGTCTCTCACTAGAAACCGTTTATCTTAACGAAAAGAGCCGGCAGCGGCGCCATTTAATACTAGGCTTTTTACCCCC
Organism: Glebionis coronaria; assembly: GCA_025667525.1. Classification (NCBI taxonomy): domain Eukaryota; kingdom Viridiplantae; phylum Streptophyta; class Magnoliopsida; order Asterales; family Asteraceae; genus Glebionis; species Glebionis coronaria. The sequence goes on along the minus strand of CM046880.1, from coordinate 289,846,177 downwards.
TAGTATCAAAATTCGTAGTCCCAAGTCTTTTCGAATTGAAAACCGGTCTTAAGTGCGACTCAATTGTCCTTTGGTAAATCAAGAGAATGGTTTGGTTTGTTTGTTTTAAACTATTAGCAAGAAATTAAAGTGTCGTTGAGTAAAAAGGAAGTTAAAAGATTAATATTAAAATGACAAGTAAAATAAATGCATGGAAACTTAAAGGTGACAATGGAAAAGAATTAACACACTAAATAAAACTAACACTTGGAAAATTTTCTGAAAATAAAAAGTACTATAAGAAAGTAAGAACGAAAGAAACCAAAACAAGCCACAAGAACCCCCGATCGGAATGTTTTCCGATCGGCTGATCGGAATATGGTTAAATGCTACAATCGGAATATCGAGAAAAGGCCCAATCGGAATAGCAACAAAGGTAACCAATCGGAATGTCCTACCTGCCTACAATCGGAATACGGGACTAGACAACCAATCGGAATATGAAACAAGGGCTGCTAATCAGAATGAGTAAAGATTACCAATCTGAATATCAAAACCCTAATCCGATTGGATCAATCGGAATGCTGAAGTGATACCGTCGGAATATAGGACAATCGGAAAGGGGTTTTAAACCCTTTCCTAAAATAAAGGGATTTGGTTAGATGGTGCACCCGGTCGGAAAACCCCAATCGGAAAGGGGTTTTAAACTCCCTTTTCCGAAAATAAAGGGATTAAGTTAAGCTAGACAATAAGCTAAATTCAATAAGCTAATATCCACAACTTAACAATCCGAATACTTAACCGAATCAAATAAGCACTTATCTCAACTTATTCAACTCGAAAATAAGCAACTTTTTAGATCAAACAATAAAAACATAAACTTTTTAATAAAACTTTTTAATAAGAAAAGTAAGCTAATCATAAAAATAAGCTAATAAGCACAAAAGTCTTAAAGCTTAATCAAATGAAAACTTATAAAATGATCAAAAGATTAACTTTTTAAGAACGAAATCAATTAGAACAACACGGATCTTATGATATACGCACCAAAATCAATCTAAAATCAAAGAAAAGTAGAATGAGATTAAGGAATAAAAGCTTAAAATGAACTTGATTAATAAAAATAAGCAATACAAAGTGTTTAATCTTGAAAGATTAAAAGAAAAAGATGAACTAGTGAGAGAAAGTTTAAGACTTTCTCTCTCTAAAAACTAGAGAAAACTAAAAAGTGAAAAATTAACTAAAAACTCTAACCACCCTCCTAATGACTATTAGGAGGGTATTTATAGGGAAGGTGGAAGGAGTGCATGTGTTGCATCTTCTTTCTTGCTTTCTTCATGTTTTCTCGACTCGACTTTAATTCTTCGTCTTTGTCGTCTCGGGATTTGAACTTGTCTTTTAATTTTCTTCTTCTATTAGACTTAAGTTCTTCGACTTCGTTAAACTTCCGTCTTTTGACTTTTTCTTCGATAAATCTTCAGAATAGGCCTTGGACTTCCGTTCTTTGATCTTTTGACGTCGTCTTTTCCCGTTTTCTTCGATAAAAGCCCGTGAAAGCCGTGTTTTCTTCCTTTTTCATATTTTGGCCCTAAAACACAATAAAAACACAAACCACGCATAATTCCGACTTTTACGACATAAATCATACGTTTTGGTCTTGTTATTATTGGAAATAAGTGGTAAAAGGATAAGTGTTTTCACACCTATTAATTACCATCTGAGATTTACCCTATTGTTGAATGAGCTAAATATCTATGGCATGGCAATTTCTACCTTTCAATTGAACACCAAGTATTTAAACACTCTTCCTTCAGAATGGAAAAAATACGCGACGGATGTTAAATTGGCTAAGGACTTGCATAACACCAATGTGGATCAACTTCAAGCTTTTCTTCAACAACACGATGCCATGTGATCGAGGCTCGGTTGTCTACACCTCAAGTTCATGATCCACTTGCAATGTATGCTTCTCAACAAAACATGGCTTATACTTATCAACAACCATCATACTTGCAGCAACCACCACCACACACCTATCATCAACCATCTTATCAACCACCAATGATGCCACAACAAGCATTTCAACAAAGTGTTCATCAACAATCTTTTCCGCAGCAACCACCATATCAGACATCACCATCACAAGCCAACACTTCTCCAATGGGCTATACTCCTTAGCAAGGATATTTTCCAATAGAAGCACAACCAGCACAAGCTTTCTACTCTAATGAACTTCCACCAATCCAAGCACCGGTCTTTACTCCAAATGATACGCCAGCTGATGTTCTAAACCATCTCACAGCCTACTTGTCAAAACTTGTTACAACTAGAGGATTTCCACCAACAAACAATCAGCTCCGCACCTCTTCAAATCCTCGACAACAAGCTACTGTTCAAGATGGTCAAGTAACAGTGCAACCTATTCAGGGAAGGCAAAATTAATATGGACCTCCTACAAGGACTGTGAATGCTCAAGATGTTAATTCTCAAGCTAATGGAACTGGAATCCCCATTGGTCCTAAAAAGGTTGTGACTTGCTACAATTGCCGAGGACAAGGTCATATGGCTAGGGAATGTAATACAAGGTTTTATCCAAGTATAAAATAATTTCGTTCCAATCTCTTCGAATTGATTACCGGTTAAAAGTGCGACTCAATTGTCTTTTGGTGAACAAGAGGATGGTTTGGTTTGATTATCAAATTCTAAACTTAAAGCCAAATGATTTTCGTTGAGTAAAGTAGAAGATTTTACAAAACTAATCTAAAAGTTATTTAGAAAAAGACTTAAAATATAAAACTTGTAAAACTTTAATACTTAACAAACTTAATTAATCGGAATGTAACAAGTCCTTTCTATCGGAATGCACCGAAATTAGAACCATTGGAATAGTTAAATGCAAAGCTATCGGAATAATAAAGGTGAAAGTCCATCGGAATGTTCATCTGAATACTCATCGGAATAACAAAGTCCTTCCTGTCGCAATGTTGTTCTATCGGAATACCAGGTATCGGAATGTTTATGCCGCAAAATGATTCTATCGGAATGATGAGCTATCGGAATGTATCAAACTAAAATTGGGCAGAGTTTCGACTTAAAAGGACCTTAAGCCCCGTCGGAATATGCGATCGCAATGAGCGATCGCAATCCCAGATCGGAATAAGGGGAAATAACCAAACTATCGCAAAGTAAAACCCTAATGGGTGATTGCGATAACAAAAGCAGCCGTCGGAATGTCTGAATCCCCAATATTGCGATGGAATGCAATAGTAATCCGAAATTGGTGGCAAGCTGAAAACTCAATAAGCACGTATAATAAGCTCCCTTAATCGAATCTTAAATAACTCAATAAGCTTAAATTTGACAACTTTCAAAACATAAAATCATGAACTTTATAAAAGAACTTTAAAAAGACTTAAACCTTTTTAATAATCCGAAAAGTAATAAGCTAGAACATGAAATAAGCCAATAAGCATAAAGATCTTACAACTTAAACCGCAAGAGAGCTTATGTAGGAATGAAAAGTTTAACCTTTTAAACACGAAATCATCAAATCAAATGTATGAAGTATAAATTTCGGATCAAAAGTTAAAGTAAACCAAGAAATGTAGAAAGAGATTAAAGAACAAAATACTTAAACTTGAATTTTGATTAATGAAATCAAAATACAAAAGCTTAAACTTGAAAGATTAAAAGAAAGAAAAGATGAAAAACTTAGTGAGAGAAAGTTTGGAACTCTCTCTCTCTAAAAACTAGAAAAGAAAAATTAAAAGTGAAACTAGATAACCACCCTCCTAATGTTATTAGGAGGGTATTTATAGGCTAAGTGGGAAGTGCATGTGTGGTGTGCTTCCTTCTTTCTTTTTTTCTCGACCCGATTTAATTCTTTTTCTTTTCTCGACGTCGTCTCGGGATTTGAACTTTTCTTAATAATTTTCTTCTATAATTTAGACTTGAGTTCTTCGACTTCGTTAAACTTCCGTCTTTAGACTTTTTCTTCGATAAATCTTCAGAATAGGTCTTGGACATCCGTTCTTTAAGCACTCTTGATCTCTTGACTTCGTCTTTTCTCGTTTTCTTCGATAAAAGCCCGTGAAAGCCCGTGTTTTCTTCCTTTTTCATCTTTTGGTCCTAAAACACAATAAAAACACAAACCACGCATAATTCTGACTTTTACGACATAAAATACATGTTTTGGTCTTGTTATTATTGGAAATAAGTGGTAAAAGGATAAGTGTTTTCACACTTATTAAATACCCTACACTTGACCATTGCAATGCCCTCATGCAATGCATTAATTTTAAAGCACGGTTTACATTTTCCATCATAAATAACCCATCTTGGCCTTTATTAAATACTAAATATTAAGGAAAATAAAAAGATAAAAATAAGTAAAGAAATCAAAGACTTACATTGGGGTTTTGGCTGTCATGAATGTTTATCATCCTCAAGTTTCACGTTCCCCATACCAAGCTTAAAAACGAGATCATTGTTATTATAAGTTAGCAGACTAACACGAATTCATGTGGGCCAATTATTCACTTAGACTCCCTTATTCCTAGGTGTATCTCTTATATTTTATTATTGTCTTGAATGATCACGAGGAGGCATTGTTTGACTTATTTCGATAGTTATTTAGGCTGAAAATAAAGTGAGACGATTCAATCAATAGTTAGCTAAAGGACAAAATCTTTTAAAACTGCTTCTCGGGACCTCTTAAAGTTCATATCTTGGCATAACTCGCTTCACGATTTGAGACCTTTCTCGGACCGATATTTGGCAGCGACTTCATACTTCAAATCTTTGAGAGATGTTCTTGAAATTATGGTCTTCTCTTCATAATAGGAATTTCTTCACTTGAAGTTTTGAGAGATTCTTCATCTTTGGACCAAGACTTCCGTTCATTTTTCTCCAATCTTTATTTTCTACTTTGATATACAACGATCCGCTTCCTTTTAGGACTTGGATCTATTTATCCTCATACCTTGCTAGGGTCTTTTCGGATAGACTTCTCCATGATCTTTAGGGGAGTATTTGCTTTTCGTCGTGTGTCTTGATCCTTCATATTGATTTTTGATAAATGATTCTTCACATCACTTTTGGATCTTTTAGCAACAAAATGTAGCACTCATGCCTTGTTAGGGCCTTTTTGGACTCGCCAATCTTCGCATCCCGCTTCAATAAGTTATGCCTTGGCTAAGAACTCTAATTATTACCGAGCAACTTTTAAACGATCTTGGGCTAAAAGCTAAGTAACTTTTCAAATCGTACAACCTTATTTATTGCAGATATATTTATTAACAAGTGATGGGAGAATAGGCTTATAATCAACTCACATAAATTCACGAAAGAATACCAAACTTATAATTGACTCTATCATCTCTCGTTCTCCACAATTTAAAATCTCAAGGAATGAGACTCGTGGATGCTTAGCCAATTAAATCAAAGTTTTGGTTTTTCGAGTCATCTGTAGGATCTTGCAAACTCTTAGACTTTTTCAAGTTTAGAATTCGCATTTTAAAGTTCCCTTGATAAACGACTTCTAGGATCAGTTATAGGAACTTGCAAAAATTTCTTGTTCTTAACCCGTAAGAGTTAAGACTTTCGTGTTTTAAAGTTCCCTATATAAAAGCCTAGCAAAACTTGACTTATACACGTTAAGGATACTAGCTAGAGTAAACTTAGATAAGTAAACTCGGGTTGAGTCAAAATATTCACGACTTTGAAAAATTTAAAACCACTTTATTAAGCTTTATTTAAGCAAGGAAAGTAAATAACGATAACAAAGGAGAATACTACTATACTACTAGGCCAAAAAAGATTAAAAATTTTGAAAGATGTCGAAAAATAAATTTTCCGGTTAAAATGAGGAAAAATACAAGGAAAAGCCCACTTAACTTCGATAGAAGTCCCCCCTACACTTAATATAAACATTGTCCTCAATGTTTAAGCATGTGGGAGTGAACTCCCCTACACTTAGGACATCGTGTACGTTGTTTAAATCTTGCTAAGGAAGAGACAACTAAAATGATTCCTATTTTAATATTGAAGAATATAAAATAGAGAATCAAAAGAGTTTAGGATAGAACCGGGAAGACGGAAACACGGAATCACGGTTCGTCAAAATTCATCGAGGTGCTCTTTGAAGTTTGAATCCCTGCACAAAATAAGAAACAAGACAACAAACACATACGGGGCTCCCCCTACACTTATTATGAAAACGATAAAGGATAGATCACAGGTTGCCTCCCGAGAAGCGCTTGTTTTTGTTAACCGAGTCACGAGCCTGACTCGACCCAAAACTAGTTCATGGGAAACGTGGTGAGGGATGGAATCATCTCATGAGAGATGTCCTCACCAAAGTACAACTTCACGCGCTGGCCATTCACCTTAAAATTGGGCCCATTTGGCTTAGAAAGCTCAATGGTGCCATATGGAAAGACTTTGGCGATGGTGAATGGACCAGACCAGCGACTCTTCAACTTGCCTGAGAAGATCTTCAATTGAAAGTTAAAAAGTAAGACTTGATCACCAACGTGGAACTCTCGGTTCTTAATCCTTGCATCGTGGATGATTTTGGTCTTCTCTTTGTAGATCAATGAGTTCTCGTAAGCTTCATTCCTCAGTTCATTTAGCTCGTTGAGTTGAATCTTCCGAAGATCACCGGCTTTGTTGGTGTCGAAGTTAGCCCACTTCAAGGCCCAGTACGCCTTGTGTTCCAGCTCGATAGGGAGGTGGCATGATTTCCCGTACACAAGACGATAAGGTGTACAACCAATCGGGGTCTTATATGCGGTACGGAAAGCCCACAGAGCATCATCTAATTTATCGACCCACGCGGCACGATGCTCTCCCACAATACGTTCTAGAATTCGCTTCAATCCACGGTTGGAAATCTCGGATTGCCCATTGGTTTGGGGATGATAAGCGATGTAAAGACGGTGATTGACACCATACTTAGCCATGACTCTTGCGAATTGATCATTGCAAAAATGAGTCCCGCGGTCACTGATGATAGCACGAGGAACACCGAATCGAGCAAAAAGCTGCTTTAAAAAGTTCACAACCACCCTCGCATCGTTCGTAGGGAGAGCCTTGGCTTCAACCCATTTGGATACTTAGTCAACGGCTACGAGGATGTACTTGTTCCCTTTAGATGATGGAAATGGCCCCATAAAGTCGATACCCCCATACATCAAAGATTTCACATTCTTGTATGAAATTTTGAGGCATCTCATCTTTATGTGTGATCTTGCCTTAATGTTGGCAAGCATCACAATGCTTAACCATTTCGTGAGCATCACGATAAATGTTGGGCCAATAAAATCCAGAGTCAAACACTTTCTTCGCGGTGTAGTTGGGACCAAAGTGACCACCGGTGGGTCCTTTATGGCAAGCATCAAGGATTTGTAAAGCTGCCGGCCCATCAACACATCGACGAATGACAAGATCCGCACATTGTTTGAAGAGATAAGGGTTATCCCAGAAGTAAGTCTTAACATCTTTGAAGAACTTCTTCTTTTGTTGGGATGTTAACCCTTCGATGAGAATTCCACCCGCTAAGTAGTTTGCAATGTCCGCAAACCACGGGTTGTCATCAAGATTGGAGTGAATAGACATTAAGGCCTCAAGGGGAAAAGAGTCATTGATCTCTTGATTCGGATGATCCCCTTGATAAGGATCCTCAAGTATACTTAGATGATCCGCTGCTAGGTTTTCGGCTCCCTTTTTGTCACGAATTTCAATGTTAAATTCTTGAAGGAGCAAAACCCAGCGAAGAAGTCTTGGCTTAGAATCTTGCTTAGTCAACAAGTACTTCAACGCGGAATGATCGGTATACACGATGGTGGTAGAAAGGACAAGATAGGGGCGAAATTTTTCAAAAGCATAGACTACAGCTAAAAGCTCTTTTTCGGTAGTGGTATAATGCAATTGAGCCCCCGTCATTGTCTTGCTAGCATAATGGATTGGTTGGAAGTGTTTGTTCACTCTTTGGCCCAAAACCGCTCTAATAGCAAAATCGCTAGCATCGCACATCAACTCAAAAGGTAGCTCCTAATTAGGGGTAACCAAGACCGGTGCCTTAGTAAGCTTATCCTTAAGAAGATTGAAGGATTCAAGACACTCTTTGGAAAAGATGAAAGGAGTATCTTTTTCCAAGAGGTGGATCATCGGGCGAGCGATTTTAGAGAAATCTTGAATGAATCGACGATAGAAGCCCGTATGACCCAGAAAACTTCTCACACCCTTTACGGTTGAAGGTAGAGGTAAATTGGCTATGACATCCACTTTAGCACGGTCCACTTCAAGACCGGCTTTGGAGATTTTATGTCCCAGCACAATGCCTTCTTTTACCATGAAATGGCATTTTTCCTAATTTAGAACAAGGCGAGTGTCTTCACACCGCTTAAGCATGCGTGCCAAATTGGCAAGGCAAGAAGAGAAGGAATCGCCATAGACCGAGAAATCATCCATGAAGACTTCCATAGTTTCTTCAACCGTGTCATGGAAGATAGCCATCATACACCTTTGGAATGTCCCAAGAGCATTGCATAAGCCGAAAGGCATTCTTTTGTAAGCAAATGTTCCATAAGGACAAGTGAATGTGGTTTTCTCTTGGTCTTGGGGATCGATGGGTATTTGAAAATAACCCGAGAAACCGTCTAAAAAGCAGTAATAGTCATTACCCGCTAGACGTTCAAGCATTTGGTCCATAAAAGGAAGGGGAAAATGATCCTTTCTCATAGCATTATTGAGTTTGCAATAGTCTATACAAACTCTCCACCCTATAACGAGACGAGTAGGAATCAACTCGTTGTTTTCATTGGGCACAACGGTGATTCCGCCTTTCTTAGGCACACAATGGACGAGACTAACCCATGGGGAATTCGAGATAGGATAGATCATGCCCGCATCAAGAAGTTTGATAACCTCTTTTTTGATAACGTCATGGATCTTGGGATTCACCCTTCTTTGGCTTTGAATAGTGGGTTTAACGTCGTCCTCCATGAGAATTTTATGTGTGCAAAAGTGAGGATCAATTCCACGAATATCGGAGATCTTCCAAGCAATCGCTTTCTTATGATTCTTTAGCACGGCGATAAGTCGGGATTTTTCTTCTTCTTTCAGGTCCTTTGCGATGATGACGGGCGACTTCTTGTTGTCTTCAAGGAAAATGTACTCGAGATGAGACAGAAGATCCTTAAGCTCTAAATCCGGAGGATTTTCGATGGACGGCGTAGTCAAATTCAGATCATCGATAGAGATATCCTTAGGAGATGGTGGAGAAATATGGTCCTCATTGAGAAGTTTCTCAATGGTACGAATGTCTTCATCCCAATTGGAGGGAGAATCGTCATATTGCAAGTCCACATCTCCCAAAGTTGCTTCGAATTCTTTTAAGATGAAATCACTTTCTCTAAATAGAGTTAGTGATGGAGCAATAGAGGCAACGGTCTCAACAGTGGGTAGAGAAGAAGAACCACTTTTACAAGCGTCTTTGAAATGTTCTTCACAAGCCTCATCAAGAACGTCAATGAAATTAACGCTCTCATTTTCAGAAGGCTGCTAAGAAAGTTTACCCATGTTGAAGACGATTTTATCGTCACCAACTCTCATGATTAATTCGCCAGCGGCTACATCAATGAGAGTGCGACCGGTCCTCGGGAATGGACGTCCAACGATTAATGGAACACGGGGTCCATTTCGTAGTCAACGACAACAAAATCCGCCGGAAAGGTGAATCTTTCGACACCAACGAAGACGTCTTCGGCTATCCCCACTGGATAAGCAACCGTACGGTTAGCTAATTCCAAGGTCATTCGGGTGGGGACTAGCTCGGGTAGAGACAATTGTTTCCAAACGCTTAGAGGCATTAGGTTGATACTAGCACCTAGATCGGCTAGGGTCATACAATTCTCTACCCCGGGAAAGTTGCAAGGAATCAAGAAACGACCGGGATCTCCTAACTTAACTGGAATTTTTCTCAAAAAATGGCAGAACAATTCTCATTTAGTTGGGTATTGGCGATGTCGAGCAATTTTTCCTTATCACTTAAAATATCCTTAAACATCTTAGAATATTTAGGCATGTGAGCGAGAGCCTCAGCAAAGGAGATATTGAAATTCAGTTGTTTAAACATTTCGAGAAAGTTAGAAACCTGAATATCATCCTTGTTCTTCAATTTCTCTTTCCTCAACCTTGAGGGATAAGGTATATTGGGTTGAGATGAAGGCTTCAGAATGGAATTCTCACTCACATCCATAGGTGGTGGAGGGGTGGAAGTAGAAGGTGGTGGAATTGGAGAAGGGGACTCATTTTCCTTTGTCACAATCACCGGTGTAGGTGTAGGAATCTCGGGTTCCTTTAAACCTTTGCCACTACGAGTGGTGATTGCTTTCATCTCCCCTCTGGGATTAGCAACGGTGTTACTCGGAAGAGTACCCGAACCAGAGGCTTGATTACTTGGGAAAAAACCAGCCATCATATCCCTTAAATTATTCGTTTGATTTTTCATGGAGTTTCTCATGTCGGCTTGAAGAGCATTCCCTTGTTTCGCCATGTCATTCCTTAGCTCAGCTCGAATATCGTTCCCTTGTTTTTCCATGTCCCCTTTCAAGTTAATGAATTGGCTTTGAAGATTTGTCACCATCTCTCTTTGGTCCTCATGTAAGTTTCGAGGTCTTGGTTCAATGCTGTGGGTTGGTTGAGAGGTGGCGCTTGGTAAGCTGAATTATTTCCTTGAGGTGGATATGGGTTTCTTTGGGATTGATACTGATTAGTAGCTCGAGGGTGGCTTTGATTGTTGTGGTTGAAATTGTTTTGGTTTTGGTTTTGAGGAGAAAAACCTGGTGGAGATAGATAATTGTTGGAACGATAACTTAGCAAGTTACGGTCTCCTTGAGGACGTGCTTGGTAGCCTCCGGTAGCAAAGTTACCATTAGCGGCGTACACATTTTCCGTATTGTCAAGAGTTGAAGGACAATCGATGTACGAATGGGAACCCCCGCAAACCTCACAAGAAGGTGTAATAGCTTTGGCTTGTTGAAATTGGTTTGTAGCCATGGTTAAGAAGTTTTTGTTCATCTCAGCTATTTGGCGAGTAAGTTCGGTGAGCTCTGGGTTAGATGATGTAGAAGAAATATTGGCCCTCTGATTATTTCTTGAAGATGCAGATGAATCCCAGTTTTTGTGGTGAGTGGTCATGTTCTCTATTAGCTCTCTACACTCCTCAGGTCGTCTCTTCATGAATGTACCACCGGCGGCAACATTAATCGTATCACGATCACGAAAAGTTAGACCATTATAGAAAGTATCAATCAAAGTAACGGGGAGCACGGTCGATCAAGACATTATAGCGTTCCCAAGCATCGAAAAGAGACTCATCAGGTTCTTGTGTGAATCCACTGATTTGGTTGCGAAGACTAGTGACCATGGATGGTGGGAAATAGCGCGACAAAATTTTTTGAGTCATGTCATCCCATGTTTGAATTGAGTTTTTGGGGAGACGATCAAACCATTTTTCAGCATAATGGGATAAAGTGTGTGGAAAGAGGTGAAGGCGAAGAAAATCCATGGAAGCACCATGGAGTTTCATGCTTTGAGTGACGGTAATGAACTTTTCCAGATGTTTGTTGGCATCTTTATCCGGTAATCCGCTAAACGGGCAAGCGTTTTGAACTTGCTGGATCATGTGATGCTTCAACGAAAATTCAGGAGCCGTGATTTGCATCGGTGCAATCAGGTCCTCCGCGTCCGTTCATGGTGGGTTGACACAGTTCCTCCCTTGTTCGTAAATCAGGTTAAGGAACATTGTTGTTGTTGTTATTGTTATTCAAATTGGGTAGAGGTGGGTTGTTATTGTTGTTATGCACACCAGCCATATCTAAATCTTCACGAGTCTCGGGCTCAGAATAATTTGAAGAAGAAAAAGATACCAAAGAAACAGAGAATATATATATATATATATATATATCTTTTTGGTGCAAAACCTTTGAAAAAGAAATGCTTTTTATGATTTTTTTAATGTTTTTGTATTTTTTGAAATTTTTATAATTTTTATGGATTTTTGAAAATTTTTAGCAAGGAAAATAACGTTCCTAAAAGAACGGATCCCCAAAATCTAACGCGTCTCTCACTAAAAACCGTTAATCTTAACGAAAAGAGTCGGCAGCGACGCCATTTAATACAAGGTTTTATCCAAGTATAAAATAATTTCGTTCCAATCTCTTCGAATTGATTACCGGTTAAGAGTGCGACTCAATTGTCTTTTGGTGAACAAGAGGATGGTTTGGTTTGATTATCAAATTCTAAACTTAAAAACAAATGATTTTCGTTGAGTAAAGTAGAAGCTTTTACAAAATTAAACTAAAAGTTATTTAGAAAAAGACTTAAAATATAAAACTTGTAAAACTTTAATACTTAACAAACTTAATTAATCGGAATGTAACAAGTCCTTTCTATCGGAATGCACCAAAATTAGAACCATTGGAATAGTTAAATGCAAAGCTATCAGAATAATAAAGGTGAAAGTCCATCGGAATGTTCATCTGAATACTCATCGAAATAACAAAGTCCTTCCTGTCGCAATGTTGTTCTATCGGAATACAAGGTATCAGAATGTTTCTGTCGTAATATGATTCTATCGGAATGATGAGCTATCAGAATATATCAAACTAAAATTGGGCAGAGTTTCGACTTAAAAGGACCTTAAGCCCCGTCGGAATATGCGATCGCAATCCCAGATCGGAATAAGGGGAAATAACCAAACTATCGCAAAGTAAAACCCCAATGGGTGATTGCGATAACAAAAGCAGCCGTCGGAATGTCTGAATCCCCAATATTGCGATGGAATGCAATAGTAATCCGAAATTGGTGGCAAGCTGAAAACTCAATAAGCACGAATAATAAGCTCACTTAATCGAATCTTAAATAACTCAATAAGCTTAAATTTGACAACTTTCAAAACATAAAATCATAAACTTTATAAAAGAACTTTAAAAAGACTTAAACCTTTTTAATAATCCGAAAATTAATAAGCTAGAACATGAAATAAGCCAATAAAATTAAACTAAACTAAATTAAACTAAAAGTTATTTAGAAAAAGACTTAAAATATAAAACTTGTAAAACTTTAATACTTAACAAACTTAATTAATCGGAATGTAACAAGTCCTTTATATCGGAATGCACCAAAATTAGAACCATTGGAATATTTAAATGCAAAGCTATCGGAATAATAAAGGTGAAAGTCCATCGGAATGTTCATCTGAATACTCATCGGAATAAAAAAGTCCTTCCTGTCGCAATGTTGTTCTATCGGAATACAAGGTATCGGAATGTTTCTGTCGCAATATGATTCTATCGGAATGATGAGCTATCGGAATGTATCAAACTAAAATTGGGCAGAGTTTCGACTTAAAAGGACCTTAAGCACCGTCGGAATATGCGATCGCAATGAGCGATCGCAATCCCAGATCGGAATAAGGGGGAAATAACCAAACTATCGCAAAGTAAAACCCCAATGGGTGATTGCGATAATAAAAGCAGCCGTCAGAATGTTTGAATCCCCAATATTGCGATGGAATGCAATAGTAATCCGAAATTGGTGGCAAGCTGAAAACTCAATAAGCACGTATAATTAGCTCACTTAATCGAATCTTAAAAAACTCAATAAGCTTAAATTTGACAACTTTCAAAACATAAAATCATAAACTTTATAAAAGAACTTTAAAAAGACTTAAACCTTTTTAATAATCCGAAAAGTAATAAGCTAGAACATGAAATAAGCCAATAAGCATAAAGAGCTTATAACTTAAACCGTAAGAGAGCTTATGTAGGAATGAAAAGTTTAACCTTTTAAACACGAAATCATCAAATCAAATGTATGAAGTATAAATTTTTGATCAAAAGTTAAAGTAAACCAAGAAATGTAGAAAGAGATTAAAGAACAAAATACTTAAACTCGAATTTTGATTAATGAAATCCAAATACAAAAAGCTTAAACTTGAAAGATTAAAAGAAAGAAAAGATGAAAAACTTAGTGAGAGAAAGTTTGGAACTCTCTCTCTCTCTAAAAACTAGAAAAGAAAAATTAAAAGTGAAACTAGCTAACCACCCTCCTAATGTGATTAGGAGGGTATTTATAGGCTAAGTGGGAAGTGCATGTGTGGTGTGCTTCCTTCTTTCTTTTCTTCTCGACTCGATTTAATTCTTTGTCTTTTCTCGACGTTGTCTCGGGATTTGAACTTGTCTTAATAATTTTCTTCTATAATTTAGACTTGAGTTCTTCGACTTCGTTAAACTTCCGTCTTTAGACTTTTTCTTCGATAAATCTTCAGAATAGGTCTTGGACATCCGTTCTTTAAGCACTCTTGATCTCTTGACTTCGTCTTTTCTCGTTTTCTTCGATAAAAGCCCGTGAAAGCTCGTGTTTTCTTCCTTTTTCATCTTTTGGTCCTAAAACACAATAAAAACACAAACCACGCATAATTCTGACTTTTACGACATAAAATACACGTTTTGGTCTTGTTATTATTGGAAATAAGTGGTAAAAGGATAAGTGTTTTCACACTTATTAGAATGCACTCAGCCGAAAAGGAGGGATGATGCATGGTTTCGTAAGAAGATGTATTTGGTCGATGCTCAGTCAAATGGAAAGATTTTGGATTCAGAGGAGTTAGCATTTCTTGCAGACCCAGGGGCAGCAGATAATGAAGGCATTACAGTCGTTTCCACTTCTAATGCAGCTTATCAAGCAGATGATCTTGACGCATATGATTCAGATTGTGATGACATTCACTCTGCCCAAGCTGCTCTCGTTGCTAATCTCTCTCACTACGGTTCTGATGTCATCAGTGAGGTACCCACCACAACCAATCTTGGTAATGATGATAACCAACATCAAGTTGGGCATGAAAATGACAACCTCGAACAGCATTCGGGAACTAGTAACTCAAATGATGTGGTACCCAATCCTACACATTTGAGTGAACCTCAACCAAATGCTACGACGGGTATGGAATCTTATGCTCAACATGATTTGGTCATGGTACCTAAACATATTATTCATCAAATGCATATGGCCCTCAGACAATCCGTAGATACCAATTCCACCCTAACTGCTGAGCTTGCGTTGCATAAAGAAAAGGTCAAAACTTTTGAAATGGTCCCTCAAGCAGAGAAAATAACATGTTCTGAATTTGACCAATTTCGCTTTGAAAAGATTGAACACTTGAAAGAAATAGAATCATTAAAAGCTAATCTTTCCAATGAATTAAAAGCAAAAGAGTCGGTTGTTAATGATTTTCTGAAACTTAAAATAGATTTCGAAACTCTCGAGTCTAAAAAGGTTGAATCAGAAATTAATGCTACCATACTTCTTAAATTCAAGGAACAACAACTTTTAAAACAATACGCTTCCACGGAAAAGGTTCATCTGTTAACTAAATCGTTTAAAGAACTCGAACTTAAGCGTCTTCAAGATTTACCACCTAATCCCGGTTATGCAAAACAAGCTCAGGAATATATTCCGTGTCTTTATGATATGACCCTAATTGGTAAATCGAAAGAAGCACCTTTTGTTCGTAGTTCTGAGGAGACACAGTCACTTGCGGATGAAACTCATTCTAAAATGCTTTCAAAATTCCATACAATTGATTATGATCAGTATAACAAAGATCAATTGTCTAAAAAGACCCGCATTCGCTTACAAAAGGAATTAGCTGAAATGACAGTTCTTGTGCCCCAAAGTTTGTCAAATGAAAACCCTCCTAGTACGTCTCCTACACTTGTCAAAACGGATTTAACGAAGTTAATTCCACCGGTAAGTAAGGCGTCCGTTAACTTAAATGCGGTACACCAACACTTAGCCGATTTTGACAAGGTCATTTTGGAACGTACGACGGCTTCGACCATAACGGAAGGTGAATGGAATTTTGAGCACACTAGAGCTGCGTTTCGAGACGAAATTGTTCCGTTTGTAAAGAATGTTAAAGCTTGTCTTAGTACTCTTGATCAAGATTCGCTTTTGGAAATAGAAGAAGTTAGACGTGTTTTCAATGAAATGGATGATGCTTATGAAAACAGTTTACTTGAAATAGAACGGGTTTCACGCCAAAATGATCAGCTTTTGAAGCAAGTGATGTCTCATGATATACTTTCCATCTCCGTGAATAAAAGTGTTGATAATGATTCTATTATGCATAATGTTGAATCTGTGGATAATATGGTAGATAGTACCTGTCACGAATCTGACGCTGAATTTTTAAAGCTTCAAGATTCATATTCTTCGCTTTCAAAACGTTTTGATGAGATTCAAACACATTGTATTTCGCTTGAATGCAAGCAACAATTTATTCAAGAAATGTTTGAAACGTCATTCGAAGGTGTTAATATCGATGATGCAAACTTTGAAAAGAATTTTCGATTGAATTTACAATCAAAACAGCGTCAGCCAAGTGACAAAGTTGCTAAATCTTTGCCGATAGAAATAGAGAAATCTAAGGAGCTTAATGTGTGAACGTACATGAGGCCGCTGAGAATTTTAAACTTGATCTAGATAATCGAGTTTCCAAGATTTTGTCCAAAGTTGATAACTTAAAACAGAAAAATACACGACTCTGCGATTCAGTAAAGCCCGCATGTGTTGATACCACTGCACATAATCAATCATTGATTGAACAATTGAATCGAAAGTCGATGGAAATATCTGATTTGAGGGAACAAATTTGTGATAAAAATCTGGTCTTGGCTGAGTTAAAGGAAACACTTCGTACTCTAAAAGGTAAGAATGTTGTGGATAACGCAGCCACTGTCTCAGCATCATCCTCTAGTGCAATCAAAAGGAACCTTATAGCCGTCACACCATTTAATAAGGGCCCTAGGACTAAACCATCTCAAACTTTGGTCACTAAAGATAAGGCAGAATCAAAACCAGCTTCTAATATTCCTATGTTGCCTTCTACAGGAGTAAGCACCACTACTAAGGCTCAAAGATCTAAGCTTAAAAGAAACAAGAAGAATGATAGGATCTTGCCCCCATCTAGTAGTCAAGTGAAGAAGAAAGTAGAAGCCCAATCTAGGAATGTTATTTCTGTTTTGAATAAAAAGAATCATGTAGCTAAACCTAAAGGCTCTGCGGTTGTGCAGCGTTCTAAGCCTAGTGTAAATTCTAATTTGAAATGTTGGATTGCAATGAATGTATGTTTTCTAGTCGTCATGATTCTTGCCTTATTGCCCATGTGAATGATATGTATGCCCGGAAAAATGGATTAGAATGGAAACCGACTGGGAAAGTGTTAACCCAAGTTGGTTGGATGTGGCGCCCCACTGGTAGAACTTTCACTATAGTAGGAAATATGTGCCCTTTGACTAGGATCACTCCCACTACAGCGAAGAAAGTGTGCCCTTTAACTAGGAGTATCAAGGCTACCAAAACACAAGCGTGTCCTTTAACTAGGAACACCGACACTACTGTAGGAACCAAGTTCCCTTTAAATAGGTCTACTCCCACTGTAGTGCCCGCGAATAATCCAAAGCCTAAGAAAGTTGGAACAGTAAAACATGTTAGTGCTAAAACTCACATTAGAAAACGCAGGAAATCTAAGGGTCACAAACCTGTTAGCAATTCTGATAATATTTTATCTGTATCTGCTAACACTCCGGAACCAATAGTTTCCAATGCATTGTCTATTGTTGTTGTTGAAAACAGGTGGTCCAAATTGTTCTCTGGTATTTGGACTCTGGTTGCTCCAAGCATATGACCGGAGATCGCTCTCAGCTCAGATATTTCGTCTGCAAGTTTCTTGGTACGGTTCGATTTGGAAATGATCATATTGCAAAGATAAAGGGTTATGGTGAATATCATATTGGGAATGTTATAATTTCAAGAGTGTATTATGTGGAAGGTCTCGGTCACAACTTATTTTCTGTGGGACAATTTTGTGATGCAAACCTAGAAGTTGCTTTTCGAGAGCATACCTGCTTCATACGTAATTTGGAAGGGGTTGATTTATTGAAAGGTACTCGAGGGAATAATTTGTATACTTTGTCTCTACAAGACATGATGGCCGCTTCTCCCGTATGTCTTCTCTCCAAAGCATCGAAGACTAAGTCATGGTTATGGCATCGACGGTTATCTCATCTTAACTTTGACGCTATTAATCATTTGGCGAAAAACGAACTTGTTCGTGGTCTTCCTAAACTTTCATTTCACAAGGATCATTTGTGTTCCGCGTGTACAATGGGGAAAAGCACTAAGAAATCATACAAACCCAAGACTGAAGACACCAACCAAGAGAAACTTTATCTGTTGCATATGGATCTTTGTGGGCCTATGCGTGTTGAAAGTCTTAGTGGCAAAAAGTACATCCTCGTCATTGTCGATGATTACTCTCGGTTTACATGGGTGAAATTTCTTACAAAAAAAATGAGGCACCTAAATTCATCATCAGATTTCTCAAGATGATTCAAGTGCGTCTCAACACTACTGTCCGACGCAGTCGTACAGATAATGGAACCGAATTTGTGAATCAAATCTTACGTGATTATTATGAAGAAGTTGGCATATCTCATGAAACATCCATTGCTCGCACTCCACAACAAAACGGTGTCGTTGAAAGGCGAAATCGCACACTTATGGAAGCGGCTCGAACGATGTTAATTTACGCAAAGGCTCCATTGTTTTTATGGGCAGAAGCAGTATCTACAGCAGTGTACACCCAAAACCGGTCACTAATTCGTAAACGCCATGGTAAAACACCTTATGAGCTTCTCCATGGAAAAGTACCAGATTTATCATATCTTCATGTATTTGGTTCTCTTTGCTATCCAAATAATGATGGTGATAATTTGGGAAAACTTCAACCTAAGGGTGATATTGGTATTTTCATTGGTTACGCACCCGCAAAGAAGGCATACCGAATCTACAACCGTAAGTCTCGCAAGATCCTCGAAACTATGAATGTTGATTTTGATGATCTGACAGCAATGGCTTCTGAGCAAAGCAGCTCTGAACCCGCACTTCATGAAATGGGACCCAGTAACATTAGTTCTGGTCTTGTCCCAAATAACCCTACTTCATCATCATTCACACCACATACTAGGAATGAATGGGATACGTTGTTTCAACCGTTCTTTGATGAATTATTTACTCATCCAACTATTGTTGCTCTAGAACCTGAGGTAATAGCTCCGGTAACCGAAGTTGTCGCTCCAGCAACCGAAGCACAATCAGATACGTCTGCACCTACAATTGGTCAAGATATACCATCAACGAGTAATTCTCAACCAACACCCGAACCAACTACCCATGTCATGCCTATTGATGATGAAGAGGACGATGATGATCACGATTTGGAATTCGCTCAAATGCATGAACTTCCATTCTTTGGTGTACCTATTCCCGGTCCTAATCAAGTCGGGTCGTCCACCTCAGAGGAAGCTCCTTCTACAGTCTACTCCAATCCACGGATTCGTGAACATGACAGCAAGTGGACAAAGGATCATCCTATAGATTCTATTATTGGTGACCCTAATCGTCTGGTATCCACACGAAGTCAGTTACAAGAAAATGCAATGTTTTGTCATTTTGATGCTTTTCTCACTGAAGTTGAACCTAAGACATGGCAACAAGCTTTTACTCAATCTTGTTGGATAGAAGCTATACAAGAAGAACTTAACGAATTTATACGTCTTGAAGTTTGGGAACTTGTCCCATGCCCGGATCAAGTGCAGTTACTCACTTTGAAATGGGTTTACAAGGTGAAACTCGACGAGTTAGGCGGAATATTGAAGAACAAAGGTCGACTAGTAGCTCGTGGATACAAGCAATTATTGGGCATCGACTTTATGGAATCCTTTGCACCTGTTGCCCGTTTGGAAGCTATTAGACTATTCCTCGCTTATGCAGCCCATATGAATATGATCGTCTATCAGATGGATGTGAAGACGACATTTCTTAATGGTGAAATCAAGGAAGAGGTCTATGTTCAACAGTCGGATGGTTTTGTGAATCCTAATTATCCTAATCATGTGTACAAGCTTAAGAAGGCTCTCTATGGGTTGAAGCAAGCTCCACGCGCATGGTATGATCTATTGTCACAATTCCTCATTACGTAAGGCTTCGCTAAAGGCAAGGTGGATCCCACCCTGTTCATTCAGAAACGAGGTAAAGATATGATTATGGTACAAATATATGTTGATGATATTATATTTGCAGCCTCGACCCAAACTTTATCCGACGAATTTGGGAAACTCATGTCTTCCAAGTTTAAGATGTCAATGATGGGCAAGGTATCATTCTTCTTAGGACTTCAGATATCTCAGGGTCCTAGAGGCATCTTTATTAATCAATCCAAGTATGCCCTTGAATCACTTAAGAAGTATAAGATGGAATCTTGCGACCCCGTGGATACTCCAATGGTGGAACGAACTAAGCTTGATGCAGATCCACATGGAGTTGTCGTTGATCCAACACTGTATCGTGGAATGATCGGTACTCTTCTGTATATCACAGCTAGTCGACATGATCTTCAGTTTGCTATATGTATGTGTGCTCGGTATCAAAACTCGACCTACTGAGTTACACTTGGCCACTGTGAAACGGATATTTCGATATCTTAAAGGAACCATTAATCAGGGACTTCGGTATTTGAAGGACTCTTCGATTGCACTTATGGCATATGCAAATGCGGATCACGCGGGTTGTCAAGATACAAGGCGTAGCACGAGTGGAACTTTGCAACTACTAGGAGATCGACTAATCAGTTGGGCATCGAAAAGGCAGAAAAGCGCTGCAATTTCAAGTACGGAAGCAGAATACATAACTATGTCCGGTTACTGTGCTCAAAGTCTTTGGATGAGATCGCAATTAACCGACTATGGTCTAGGTTTCAACAAAATTCCGATGTACTGTGACAACAAGAGTGCAATTGCCTTATGCTGCAACAATGTTCAATTCTCCCGGTCGAAGCATATTGACATTCGCTACCACTTTATCAAGGAGCAAGTGGAAAATAGAGTGATCGATCTTTACTTTGTCCGAGCTGTGTATCAATTGGCGGATATTTTCACGAAGGCTTTAGATCGCGCTCGAATTGAATTTTTGGCCGACAAGCTAGGAATGAGAACCTTCTCGCCTGAGACTCTTAAGGAATTGGCAGATGAAGCGAAAGAATAGTGATGGTAAACTATTCTCCGTATCCTTGGTGATCATCTGTATATATTGTTTATATTTTTATCCACAAAAGCAAAATACAAAAATATAAAACCATATAAAAACCATAAAAAATTGAAAAATTCAAAAAATCCAAAAATATTTTTACTTTATTTTTCAAAGGCATGTCTTTTGGTACGATAATATTTATGGCCTTAGAAATTTTGATTAATATCGACACGGCGCCATAAATAGAGTTCGTACAAAAGTTGTAAATATTTCATATAACATGCCTAAATGGCTTGTAGTTATTTCTGACTGCAACCCGGTTTTCACATTAAAGTCAAGTATTTCTTATGAAAGCTTTGGCTCACAACGGGAATTAATTTTCTCGGGCAAGGTTTACTTTAAAACCTTGTAAGGGATCAAGTTTACTTTATAACTTGGTCTAACACAAATCAATGTACGTTTCAGTGCATTTATTTGTTAAAACAAGAGAAGTCTTGTTTTTATGAAGCTATCATCTTTACAACCAAAGCAATCTACAATTGGTTTCTACATACTCGACGATGCGACTACTCAACCGACGGCTACAACTCTTTCAATAGAAAACGGGTCAACAATTGAGGGGGGGGCAATTGTCAAGCATTCAGAATCTTCGATGCCGAACGTGCCAAGCTCACTAATTGGTGTCAATACAAGAATACCAATCGTACACGTGGTGTCAAGAGATGACTTCAAACATGACGAGGCGACCAACATATGCTGCCAAGAACCATTTGATCTTATCATATGATGTTCTCATCTATCAGGTCCAACCTTGTCAATTATTTTCTAATATGGTGAATATGTGATCATGTTACAAATCGGTATCATATCTCATACATTTGGTATCATGAAGATAAAACGGACTTGCATTTTTCTTCCCAAAACCTTTGTTAAAACTTCATTAAATCAATTGATATTAAGAACATAGATTGGGTTAATATTTTTAATATGGGGGAGAAAATGTGATTTAATATGGGAAATTATCAAAAATGGTTTGACTTAACGTGCTGGCTTATCCCGACATATGCGAAATGTTTTCGAATATCGTGGCATATGTAAAGGGGGAGCAAAACGGATTTGCATATCAAAATGGATTTTCATGGTGACATATACTTACCCAAAACCCATTTGTTTCATGACGATGAAGATTGTGGTGACATAAGGATGGTAAGATAGGTTAAGTCCAATGATTCTTCTAGAACCGGAGGAATCTTCCCAAGGACATTCCATAGCTAGAAATAGTAGTCCTTAGGAAAGATGGAGAAAGATTGTGAACGTAGCTGAATGCCGATCAAGTACTTAAGTTAGCACTGGAACAATCACAACAAGGTGCTAGTTATGACGTATTGGTAAGCATTGAAGGGGTTGAAGAATGAAAAAGAATTGTAAAGATAAAGGGCGTAAAGAAAGAAGCCCTCCTTACAACTTTAGGCAGAAACCGGGTCAACACATATGCTATTGAGATCATTTTAATGATGCTTGATATTGAAGATAGACATCATGGACCCAGTGATGCAATGCACAACCCATCCCAGCTAACCCAGATATCTCTTAAAAGATATTTGTTTTAATCACACGGAGACAACACGTTATCTATCGATTTATTCACTCCGAATAAATTGGTATTGAAATGATGGCACTCCTCTCCAGCCTCCGATCACTAAAATCCAAAATGCACGTTCGAGTCTAGATCCATTTGAGATCATCAAATATCTCATTAGGACACACTTTCATAATTCCTTGCTTCTTCATACACTGTGAAAAGTAAGAAAGAACTTAAGAGTCCTACGCAAAATCTTCATGATCTTGCCTGAACATCCGAGTAATACGAAAGTATTTACAATGAAGATGGAAATACTTCTTGAGCGAATATCAAAAAGCTCATGGTAGGTGACTTGTGCGATTGTTTATGAATCAAACTTGTGATAACTGGAAAGCAACAGTGGTTTAATTCTTAATTGAATTTAAACACGTTCCAGGCCTCTACGCAATATCTCAGTGATCTTGCCAGAACACTCAGAGTGATACCCTAGTGTTCACGGTGATGAGTGGAAATCCTTCTAGTGTTAACCCTCAAATAGCACTTGGTAGGTAACTTGCAAGATTCAATATGAATCAAGCTCGTGACAATTGGAAAGCAACGATGGTGCAATTCTTTAATGAATCAAACTTGTTCCAGGAATCAGAATTGACGACTTCAATCATGCGGATAATTTTATCCAAATGATTCACTCTTTACGTTCACAGTCAGCTTTGGACGGTCGAGTAAAGAGAACGGGTTTACCCACGAAATCTTGTCAAGGAGATTTTTTATAAATCTACCTGCCACAAGTACGATATTTCATATCGTCCAACGGTCTTTACCGACCGGAGGTAAAATGTTACCGAATTAGAATGAAATGTTCAAAGCCATTTCATTCGTGTCTACTTATGTTGCGGCATTTGAAGACGGTGGCGTTGCGGAATCCGAGAAGAAGTCTCTCCTGCATGCTTAGACTTTATGTACTTAATGCCTCATCTAATTTAAGAAAGCCTAAAAGTTAAGTCTTCCGCTGTATCGAACTCTGAAGCTTTCTAGAATTACGAAGGTATAAGTATGTGGGACATAGTGTCACGAGGAGGCGAAGATCACAAGTAATGGATGCACGAGATCAAGGCAAGAGATTAATGCTCGAGACTGATATCAAAGATCACATCAGCATGTTCACCAGAAAAGAAAAAGAAAAAGAAAGACAAAGACTACGAGCTTAAGACAAGCATAGTATGCTAAGTTTATCTTATTATTGTAACTTGGGTAATGCCCTTGTTTGGAGTGACCTCCCTTAGGGGGAGATTGTTGGAAATACGTTTTACGTATTAAGAAGGATCGGTCACTCCAACAATAGTCCATGTAATAGCTCGTAGTTTAGTTACTTATCTTTATTTACAAACAAACCAAAGCCTAGCCTACAACATGTGTAGGCCAACCCAAATGTAAGCCCAAGCCCATGACAAGGGCTTGGGTATATAAACCCTCTCCTTAGATGGAGAGGGTGAGTGGTTATTCATTTTTAACACATAGTTCTTCTTATTTTCTCTCTCTAGAATTGTGTGAAATCCACCATCTCTTTATCTCTTTCTCTCTCTAAAACATAAGCAAGATTTACATATCCTACATAGGGCCTACTAACCGTATGGGTGCAAACCATGGAAATCATACTTGATACTTTAAGCTACTACTAACTCACTCTACATCTCCGAAGTGAGTCAAGTATCCAAGCAATGAAGGTTTGCGAGGATATGAGGATTGAATCACATAACACAAACAAATGTTAAGGAAAGGATGCCAAGAGAAATCATATAGTCAAGTAATGATCAAAAGAATGATCAATAGGACGTGTGGAAGAACGAAAACGTACCTTAGCCGCAAAGAGCACTCCAAGACTACAAGGAGCTAATGCAAAGCCCAAACCTGACAAAAGTGACTACTAAGTCTTCAAGGACTAGTGTCACTCTCATCCATCTTGGTATCACCATTCAATGATGTTGGGAAGTAAAGAAGATGAGTCTTCTACAAGTGTAAGTAACTCAATCCACAATCACTTAAGTGATTAATCTTCATGAGTACCTACACATAGCAAGATACAAACTAGTAGATACATTTCAAGGGTAATTCAAAAATGTATAAATACTACTAATATAGATGAGATGCAATATTACCAATTAAAAGGCCTATATTTAATGAAAAAATAGTTTTGACCAAAGAGAAAATTTAGTACAACGAAACCTTCTAATTTGAGGAGACAATGGATCGATCCAAGTTTTAAAGTACAATATACTTCAAAGACCTTGAGTGACGACCACTCTGATACCAATTGTAGAAACTAGAGGGGGGGCGGGTTGAATAGTTTCTCTTCGGTTTATATCCTAATTAAAATTCCTTTCAATTAGGTTTGTCTCAAAACTACCTTTTACTTGAAAGCTAGTTGCATAATGATTAGGTTCAATACTAATGCATTAACAATGACTAATAGTAGATGTGAATGATGTGATAATAATAGTAAGTAAAGAGTAAGGAAAGAAACGACCTAATATGAAGACACCAAGATTTATAGTGGTTCGACAACGAAGCTCTATCTTCGTTCTTACTCCACTCCTCGAGTACACCTTACTCGAGATTTCCACTATATCCACAAGCTCCCTTCTTGTCGGAGAAAACTTTAGAACGTCGCTTACATTATGTTCCTATACTAAGCTAAATTTCGAGACCTAATCTTAGCTAGGACTAATCTACACAACGTCGCCCACTTCATCATTTTACGACACAAGGCTAGATGTCGAGTTCTAATCGAAAGATAGAACCAATCTTCACAACGTTGCCTACTTCACCATTTAACAACACAAGGCTAGATGTCGAGTTCTAATCGAAAGGTAGAACCAATCTTCACAACTTTTCACTTTGACGCTGAGTGAGAACTTCACAAGACACAACTACAAATCACTTTATAGTTTAGTGAGAACTCATAAGACACGACCACAACACTTTATAGTTTAGTGAGAACTCACAAGACACAACCACATCACTTTATAGTTTAGTGAGAACTTACAACTCACAACTATTACAACTCAATAAAACACATATCCAAGTATACACATGTAACTTGGATCTACACAACATAAATCTAAGTATACACATATACAATGGATTTACACAAGACTAGATCCATGTATTCACAATTACATTGGATCTACACAAGACTCAAATAAAACAAATGATGAACATGACTAGATCTTTAGGAGAGGATGATCTTCATCAAGGCTTCATCTTTAATCACATCACAAGCGTGTGAGTGATCTTTTCTTTGGACAAGGTAAAGAAGGAGATCAAGGAGATAATCATAAGTAAACATACTTAACACATTAAGTGATCATTTACAAATGATTAGGAATTAGAAAGGAAAAGGATAGCAGAAAGAGTGTCCAAAAAGGGTTGTGAAAAATGTAGATTTGATACACTATTTATAGGAGACAAAGGCCAACGGCTCTCTGAGCACGGTGCCTTAATTGTGCCTGCGGTTCCTTATCACTAAGGATCCGCATAGGCATTTAAGGATCTGTTCTCATAGACTCCGCTCTCTTTTGTGTTTTAGTGGGGAAGTAATATCCGAGGTAAGTTTTTACCTTCAAAGGATATTCCTATGGCATTTGGAATATGCCATATTCAAATTTACATTTTCCATTTTAATAAAATATTTTCTTAAAAAGAAATTTTATTAAAAATCTTTTGTCTGACACACTGTAAGTTTAGGATTAATCACTTTTATGATCATCAATCATGATTAAGATATGTTAGTGAAATACTTAAATGATTATTACCTTGATGATAGTGTTTGTTAAATAATTCGTCTTATGATTGTATTTAACGATAAATGTCTTTTCAATTTTTCGTGATCAATATTAAGAAAGATTAGTTAACACTAATAATGTTTTTAGGAATTACTTTGCATTAGGGAAAATCTTTGGATGCGTGAACGTAACGCTTCAAAGATGGGTACATACATGTCAAAGCATGCCGAGAGATCATGAAAAACTCTAGTTTCATGAACAGTATTACCAATTAGGAACTGATCAAGTGATTGAATAACAAGGTTCCTAGAACCTTCAATGATATGATGTATAGTACAAGAGTCTTCATCCGTGGAGAAGCTTCGGCCGCAGACAATAAGAAATGATACTCAAACTACACGGCGCATGACCAGCCCAAGAAGCAGTCCATAGACCGAAGGTATGACTACCGCGACCAACAGCGAGGAGGGCGTAGATCTAATAGGTACACCCTTCTAACAATGAGTCCAAGGGAAATACTGGCAGCCGAAGGGGCTAACTTCCCAAAACCACCACCAATGACAACTCCGGTAGAAAGGCGTGTTGGTACCAAATTCTTTGAATATCACGGTAAAAAGGGGCACGTAACAAATGAGTGCGTGCAACTCAGGAAGTAGATTTATGAAATAGTGAAAGTAAGAAAACTCTAACACCTCATTAAGGAACTAAAGGAAGGGAAAGACAAGCAAAAAAGGCAAATAAAAAAGACCAACCCAAAGACAAACCCGTGACCATCTACATGGTGCAGTCGTGGCAACGATAACTAAGTAACAGGTGAGTCAAAATTTTCCCGAGAAAAAGACCATCTCATTCCCTCCTTTAACTGCAAGTAGTACGGCAGAAGGACCCTTAACGATTGATGCAGACAAGGGGGCAACGCTATCCATCGTATGTACATCGATGAGGGCTCCTCAGTTGAGATCCTTTACGAGCACTGCTTCTGACGGTTAAGCCCAAAGATAATAAGCCAACTGATGCCGACCACGTCGCCGCTATCAGGCTTTAGTGGAGAAGTAATTTGGCCATTGGGAGAGCTACCACTGTTGGTAACAGTCGGAGACATGGAACACTCAACGACAACTTGGATGAATTTCATGGTGATACAGTCATCAAAAGATCAAGCATATTGGTGATCCGAGTTGCGCCATCCATAGCTCATGAAATGCTGAAATTTCAAGTGGAAGGTGGTATTGTCACAATCTACAATATTGTGATACCACAAGAATAATGCATAATTGTGGTGGAAACTCCAAATCCAGCCACAGTACAAACAATA
Organism: Glebionis coronaria; assembly: GCA_025667525.1. Taxonomy (NCBI): domain Eukaryota; kingdom Viridiplantae; phylum Streptophyta; class Magnoliopsida; order Asterales; family Asteraceae; genus Glebionis; species Glebionis coronaria. The sequence continues at coordinate 289,818,360 of CM046880.1, read as the reverse complement.
GCGCCACCGCCAAACCTAAAAGTGGCAATTCACCCAACTTCCCGGAACAAGAGGTCATGATCGAGGGGACGCTATCGGAAAAAAGGCAGAGCGGATATGTGCTCTTTTTTAAAAGAGAACCTCGACGTCTTCACATAGGAGCCAAAGGAAATGACCGCAGTGCCTCGGTCTATCGTGGAACATCAGCTGAAAATCTACGACGGATACCCTCTAGTTAGATAGAAGAAACGCGTGCAAGCCCCGGAACGTAGCCAAGCTATATTGGAAGAGGTCAAGAAGCTGGTCAAAGCGGGTATTATGTGAGAAGTTTACTACCATGATTGGCTATCCAACCCGGTCATGGTCAAAAACCATGATGGTAGCTGGAGGATGTGCGTGGACTTCACGGATCTAAATAAAGCATGCCCTCAAGACTCCTACCCACTCCCAGAAATTGATTAGAAGTTCGAATCCCTATGTGGGTATCCCTTCAAATATTTCCTGGACGCGTATAAAGGATATCATCAGATCTTATGGCGGAACAGGACAAGGAAAAAACAATGTTTTATGCAAGCTAGGGTGTCTATTGTTATCCAAATATGCCATTCGAATTAAAGAACACAAGAGTTACTTATCAACGGCTTGTGGACAAGGCGTTTGATAGCCAGATAAGGCGTAACCTCGAGGTATACGTCGATGATTTGGTTATCAAGAGCCATACGAGGGAAGAACTCATCTTGGGCTATGAAAGGCATGTTATTGGGCTAGATGATAGATCCCAACGACATTAAACCATGTCCAGACAAGACAAAAGCCGTGATATAGATCCCATCTCCACGAACCATCAATGAAGTTGAAAGTCCCAAAATACAACAATTGTTGAAACTATAACTCGTATAAAACGAACACACAAAGAAATACTTTTCAAATGAGTAATGCTTTATTAACTGTTATAAACAAAGTATTACAAAGTGCTATGAGTACACCCGTTATCTTTTTATAATAATGTATTAATTCTCTCATTATCGGCGATTTTCAAAAAAAATTCTTCCTTGTTTGCCTGATCTAATCCAGTTAGCCATCATTCATTGAATAACCTCTTATTAGGTGTTTAATCCTCTTGTTTTTCCAATCTTGCTGCTATCAAGTGTGAGTGGTTTAGGCTTGCGATCTAATCGCTCCCTAATTCTTGCAGTAAAACCCGCATTAAAATACCATGAACAGTACACGTGAACAGTAAATACACGAAAATACGTATAAATTAAAACTTTCCATTTATAATATGTTACATGTGTCACGACATTAGATAACATGTATCTATGTATATTATAAATGTAACATGAACACGATATTTAAAACACGACAATTAAATACGAACTCAAACATTGTTAACTTAGAAAAAACTACGGTTTTGCCTCTCGGGCTAATGTTGGCCGCGAAATAGCAAGCAAAGGGAAGGAATGGGCCTTTTGGCCCATAACCCAATACAAGTCTTAACCTAATAAAACTACAGGGGAATTTAACATAACCATAATTTAGCAAAAATAACAAAAACCCTTGTCCCCTCCTTCTCCCTTGCCGCCGGCGAACAGGAACACCAAGAGGGTGTTTGTGATCTTGGATCTTTGTTTTCGTGTGTATGTGTTCGTGTTCCTAAACCCTTTTCATTCACGCACTCGGTATATTCATAAACCTTAATTCTTTTTCATTCTTTTAATTATTATTATCATGAATTCATGAATCCTTAAAAACAAGAATCAAGAAACATGTTAGGTTAATAAAAACATGAAAAGGGGTTTGGTTTTGGTTGGTTTGGCTCGGCTGACGCATCAACCGAGAGCCCAAGGCTCTCGGCTTGGTTAATCACACCACCACCGAGACCTTAGGGTCTCGGCTTGGTTGGTTCATGGGTTGATCGCACACAAGGGAACCTCGACCTCGCGTCGAGGTGTGTTTTTGGTTTTGTTTAGTGTCAAACGAGACCACCATGGTCTCGGTGGGAATTTCGTTGCAACAGTGGGAACCCCGACTATAGCTGGGGGTGTACTTGGGCTCGGCAGTGGCTAGCCGTGGCTCAGTAGGGGGAGCGAATGGCCACGAGTGGCAACCGGCTAGCCGGTCTAGCAACTAATGGGCTGCGTTTTGATTTAGCCGTCGGCTGACACCACTAGCCGCCGGCTATGTGGTGTCGGCTAGGCACTTTTCGGGCTCAGGATTATTATAGAACACGGGTTCGGGCTCAGGAATTTAATAAAATCAGTTTATTTTATTTAATTGACAAGACTTAGGTTTTAAATATTAAAATTAATATTTCATGATTTAACCTAAGTATTTATTTAGCCTTATTTAATTAAACATGTTATTTTAATTAAATTCATATAACATATAGTTTATTAAATTAACCATGCTAATTATTTAATAAGCTAGGACATTTAATCCGTGACTTGTATTTTACTAATAAACTTTAATTTATATTTTAATAATCCAGCTTATTTCTAATTAGGGAAACTTAGTATTTTTGGAAACTTTCTGTTTTTAGAAACTTACTATTTTAGGAAACTTGCTATTGTTAGAAAGTTATATAGTATTACAATACAAGTATTATAATACCTTATTACATGAATAATAAACAACAAAATACAAGAATAACTACATTTAATACTTAAAACAGTTAAAACATGACAGAACATGAATAATAAGATAAAAACACACATAACCAGTAAAATACATGTATCTCAGACAACTCATGCACGTCCCTATTCTTATGTAGTATTATCCGTCAAGGCGGAGTAGGTTCTTCAGCGTTTCCGTTAGCTTCTACTAGACACAAGGTACAGATCTCCCGTCCTTCAGTAAGGACAATCTCTTCCTTTATTAGGACTTCCCGTATGCAGCCAACTATTTTCCTAGTAGTTACAGATTTAAATGCTTATGTTTTATTAGTTACCTTATCCATATACATGCATGCCAGTTTCACCTAGTTATGGAGGTACCATAACCATAACACTGGAGGCACCAACGTTATGACTTCACCACGACAGAGTGATAGCTCGTGGCGTCCCTTCAGTTTAATTGGCCTTTATTATTTATTATGTTATTATGTGGGGCGTATGGGTGCATCCTAGTTATAGTTTCAGTCAGGAGTTTCACGGTGAATGTGGTGTGTGCCATGCATCCTTCACAAGGAGCTTATCCCTCCTACCCAAATCATATTAATTAGAGGCATCATCTCTAATTGCATGATGAGGTCACCCCTCCAAGTGTTCATGCACGTTGTTGACCTCATGAACTATATTGGCTTTTGGTATATTAAACTAATACAAATTTTCATAAGTTAACATAAGCTATATTTTCAGAACTAAAACCAGTTAACATGTTATACGCCCAGGTTTTCCCAAGACTTATTAATTTCCTCCGCCATTCATGCTTTATATGCTCTTTATATGCTTTCATTATTCTATGTCTTTCCATGCTTTATTGTATATCCGAGCACTAGGCGTTATGCTCAGCCATTTTCCATTTCCATGTTCCCAAACGGCAGGTACCCAAGGTCGCAAGTAGGATCTCAAGAGTATGTGCATTCGGATGGAAGCTATCCAGCCTTCTATATTTTATGCATTTATCATACTTTATCTTACTTTATTTCATGTTGGACATTGTTTAGTCCTTTCCTTTACATTACTTATATTTGCTTGTGTTTGAGTTACTTGGACTACCGATGTTTGTTTCCGGTATTTCATTTTATGGTTATGAATGTTTAGACGTTTACCTTGCATGCTTTGATGACACGCCATATATTACTGTGATATTCCATTTTACCAAATGGGGTGTTACAATTCTGGTATCAGAGCCAAGGTTTCGACCTGTAGCTCTATAAATCATGACATGTGACTTACGGGTAATCACCAGCGTCTTCCTAGAACTGACAGTTGGTTTTCATGCATCCATTTCATTTTCATTTCATGTATTCATTCCATGCATTCATTTCATTGTCGCAGGAGTTTTGACTAAGTAATGGTTGGTACAGGACTAGCCCTATTTAGTCACATGTGTTTTATCAGAACATTTTATTTGTTTAGTGAACCGACCGATAGGCGTCAACACTTGCCTTTTTGTTTTGTGAACCGACCCATAGGCGTTCACTCATGGACTTACCATCATATTTAATGATAATGCATTTTAAAATTTTTTTTGCATCATAAATAAGCTCATGTTTTATACACTGTTCATGCATTTTTATATTCATGTCATATTTTATCAGAAGCATTATGTAACACCCCATTTTGGAAATGGAAATATCACAGTAATTATGGCGTGTCATCAAAGCATACAAGGTAAAATGTCTAAACATTACTTGACCATAAAAAGGAAAATACCGGAATCAAACATCGGTAGTCCAAAAGTAAAGCTCATCACACACACAAACATAGTATAATAAAGGAAAGGACTAAACAATGTCCAAAGCATAAGTATCATAAGAAAGGAAATGCATAATGTAAATAAGGCTAGACAGCTTCCAGTCCATATGCACGTACTCTTAGTGTCTATGAGCGTCCCTGAGTACCTGCCGTTTTGGGAACATAGAAAAGGAAAACGGTTGAGCAATACGCTCAGTGCACGGATGTACAATAAAGCATGAATAGGATAAGCATATAACATAATAACAGCGGAAGAAAACTAAGTCCCGAGTAACCTGGTTAAGTCTTAATAAAACTGGTTTAGTAGTTTGAAAGTCTTATGTTTATCTTATAAAAACTGTTTGTCATATTTTACCATTAGCCAATATAGGTTATGAAAATCCACCGTGCATGAATAATTAGAGGGGTGACCTCATCATGCAAATTAGAGGGGCTGCCTCTAATTTAATATACTGGTTTTTGGGTAGGAGGGATCAGCTCCTTGTGAAGGATGCAAGGCACACACCACATTCACCATGTAATCCTGAATAAAACATGTAACTAGGATGCACCCATACGCCCCACATGATAAATATAAATAAATGGCCAAAAGCTGAAGGGACGCCACGAGCAATCACTCCGCCATGGTGAAGTCATAACATCAGTGCCTCTAATGTTATGGTTATGGTACCTCCATAACTAGGTGAAACTGGTCATGCATGTATATGGCTATCAGTAATCTTAACTAAACATAAGCAATCAAACTCATAACTTATACTACGGGAAAACAGTTGGCTGCATACGGGGAATCCTAATAAGGAAAGAATGTCCATACTGAAAGGACGGGAATCCGTACCTTATGTCCAGTGAACGAGAACGACGAACTACGAGAATCCTACTTCCGAATCACTAGTGCTACATAAATACGTACATGAATAAGTATCTGCTTACTAAATACATAGCTGGTTTTATGTCATGTCTTAGCTTATTTTATATGTTCTTACCATGTTTTACTGTTTTAAAGCCTTAAACTGTGTTAAATCTTATATTCTGTTTAATCTGATTAAGTATTTCTGGTATTTCATGTGTTATTATACTTACTGTGTAATAATAAGTAACTTTCTAAAAATAGTAGGTTTCCTAAAATAGAAAGTTTCCAAAAATAGAAAGTTACCAAAAATAGAAAGTTACCAAAAATAGAAAGTTTCAAAAATAGAAAGTTTCCAAAAATAGATTTACTGCTTAAAATAGAAAAGTTTCTAAAAATAGAAAGTTTCCATAAATAGATTAGCTGCCTTAATTAAATAAGTTTCCATAATTAGATTAGCTGACTGAAATAAATAAGTTTCTAAAAATAGTTGGTTTCCATAAATAGATTAGCTGCCTTATTTAATTAAGTTTCTAAAAATAGAAAATTTCCATAAATAGAAATAAGCTGGTTAAATAAGCTAAGTATATAAGCCTAAGTGTTTTTCATGATTATTTTCTAAGTCTTATGGTATATTGTATAGTTTAATAATTATTTCATGTAATTTAATTAAACTATAGGTTATAATATTTAATTAAAGTATAACATGTTTTTAATTAAATAAGTTAAATACTTAGGTTAAAATATGTATTATTATATATTAATAATATAACCTAAGTCATGTTAATTAATTAATTATATCCATGGTTTTAAAATAATTAATTAATTATAAGTCTTAAATATATAAATACTTAGGTTAAAATAATTACATGATCATTAATAATTAAATAACCTAAGTCATGTTATTAAATTAATTTCATCATTTTATTAATTTAATTTTAACAGAAGTTCATAAACATAAAAAAAAACTAACATACACCATGAACCGAATCTAGGCTAAAAACATGAACCAGACATGAAATCGACAGCGTACCCCGAACCAACTCGGGGTACCCCTTGTTCCCTTGCTGCCGTGGGACCCACACGCACCAACCAAGACCATATGGTCTTGGTGGTGGTCGGCTTGGCAAACCGAAACCCCTTCGGGTTCGGTTGCAGTCTGCGGCCAAAACAAACACCCCCTTAAAACAACCCTTTGATTTAATTTGACACCAAAACATGTTAGATCTATGCTTAATTATTATGTTTTTATAAAAACATCACATGTTCATAATTAATAAAAAGATTTAATCAAAAGAAAAGGTTTAAAAAGGTTTTACCGAATTCGTGGATCAAGAGAACGAAGAACCAACACGATAAATCACTAGAATTCTGAGATCCAAGATCAAAAATCACCTTGTATGGTGGTTTTAGGGTGGTGGCACAAAGGAGAAGGAGGAAGAGGAGGTTTTAGGTTTTTCTTAAAATCTTCTGTAAAGTTATTTTGTGTAGTGTAAAAAGTAAAAACCCCCTTTAGTAAATTTGACAAATAGGCTTGGCCCATTTGTCCTTATTGGCCGCGGGTAGGGACCCCACTTGGGGTACCCGTACCTTTTTCCGTGTCTTGTTATTTAGTTACTTGTTTGTGATTATTTATGTTCGTGTTTTAAATGTTCTCGTTACGTAAATACCGTGATCTAATATATTTATTTACGCTCGTAATTAATATATATACGTAATTAATAATAGTTCGTGTTTTAATTACGTTCATGATTTCATGATTGCATGTTCGTGATTAATTATCGTTAAATAATTATTACATGATCGTGCATAGTAAATACTTATCGTGTTCTAACACGTACGTAATACGTAAACTCCTAACACGTAATCGTAAGCATGCTATATTAGGAAAGTTTTAATCTAGTACGTACGATCCTAAGGGTACTTTGCATGGTAAAAGCATGCGGGTTTTACAACTCTTCCCCCCTAAAAAGAATAATTCGTCCCCGAATTATAGATAAAGTAAACTGGAAAAGAAGAACATACCCGAATTCAAAATATGAAATGAGGGTAAGAAGCCCGGATAGACTCCTCCGTTTCCCAAGTGGCTTCCCGCTCGGTATGGTCCCTCCATAGAATTTTGGCGAATGGAATCGTCTTCTTTCTCATGACTCGTTCTTGTCTGTCAAGAACTCGTTCGGGTTCTTCTATAAAAATGAGATCTTCACGTATCTGTTCCAGTGGATACTGAACCATGTGAAGGGGATGATACTGGTACCCTCTGAGTAAGGACACATGAAACACATTGTGCACATGCGAAAGCTGCGGAGGTAACGCCAATCGGTAAGATACTTCACCGACTCGTTCAATGATATCAAACGGTCCGATGAAACGAGGACTGAGCTTCCCTTTAATCCCGAAGCGTCTAACACCACGTGCCGGTGAAACCTTAAGGAAGACGTGATCTCCTACGTTAAAGTGTATATCCTTACGATGCTTATCGGCGTAACTCTTCTGACGTAACCGTGCCTCCTGAATCTTCTGCTTAGCTACTACGATCTTCTCATTTGTCATCTCTATGATTTCCGGTCCTTCGAGTGTTCGCTCGCCAACCTGATCCCAGCAGATTGGGGCGCGACACTTTCTGACATACAACATCTCAAATGGAGCACATTTGATGCTTGCGTGCCAGCTGTTGTTGTATGCAAACTCCACCAAACAGATGTACTCGTCCCAATCACCCGTCCATTCTAACGCACATGACCTCAACATATCTTCCAATGTCTGGATGGTTCGCTCCGACTGTCCGTCCGTTTGAGGATGAAAAGCCGTGCTAAGCTTAAGTTGTGTACCCCAAGCTTTCTGCAGACTTTTCCAAAACCGCGAAGTGAATCGAGGATCTCTGTCTGAGACGATGCTGAATGGTGCACCGTGGAGTCTCATGATCTCTCGTCTATACGTATCTGCGAGTTTACTTACCGGATCTTCCTTGCGGATCGGTAAGAAATGAGCTGATTTGGTAAGTCGATCAACGATAACCCAAATTGCATCGTGCTTCCTTTTGGTAGGCGGAAGACCGGTAACAAAATCCATGGTGATTTTATCCCACTTCCACTCTGGAATATCTAACGGTTGAAGGAGACCGCCAGATCGCTGATGCTCGATCTTAACCTGCTGGCAGGTAAGACATTTGGAGACGTAAGTGGCCACATCTTGTTTCATACCACTCCACCAAAAGTACTGCTTGATGTCATGGTACATCTTAGTCGAACCAGGATGTATCGAGAATGGGGAGCTATGAGCTTCAGCTAACAAAGCTTCCCGGAGTTCTTGGTCATCAGGGACACAAAGCCTCGTGCCTTGCCATACGATACCATCTGCATCTACTCTGAATTCTGTCTGCTTCTCCAAGTTCTGTACTATCGCCCAGATTTCTCCGTCATCCTTCTGAGCTTCCTTGATCTTAGATAGTAACTCGGGTTCTACTCTAAGATTAGCCCAGTAACCGTGTTGTCCACGTACCATGATCTCGATGTCTAGTCGCTCCAAGTCTCTGATGATTTCCTCTTCGATTGTAATGCCGTTGATCATTCCGGACTTCCTGCTAAGAGCATCTGCTACTACATTTGCCTTTTCGGGATGATACTGTAGATTAATGTCATAATCCTTCAACAACTCTAACCATCTCCTCTGCCTCATGTTCAATTCACGCTGAGTGAAGATATACTTCAAGCTCTTGTGGTCCGTGAAAATGTCACATGATTCTCCATATAAGTAGTGCCTCCATATCTTCAATGCAAACACGACTGCAGCAAGTTCCAGATCGTGCGTAGGGTAATTTTCTTCATAAGGCTTAAGCTGCCGTGAAGCGTACGCGATCACTTTCCCATGTTGCATGAGAACACAGCCAAGTCCCTTCCCCGATGCATCGCTGTAGATTTGAAATCCACCCGTACCAGATGGTAGAGTAAGAATAGGTGCAGATACTAGCTTCTGCTTCAGGTCTTCAAAGCTCTTCTCTCGATCTTCAGTCTAGATGAATTTCTCCCCTTTCCGCATCAGTTTGGTCAATGGTAGTGCTAGGCGGGAAAAGTTCTCTACGAAACTACGGTAATAGCCAGCTAAGCCTAAGAAACAGCGGACTTCCGTCGCTGATGTCGGCCTTGGCCACTTAGTAATGGCCTCAACCTTCGCTGGATCCATAGTGATTCCTTCTGCTGATACAATGTGACCTAAGAATGGCACCTTGTCTAACCAGAACTCACACTTGGAGAATTTAGCATACAGCTGCTTCTGGCGAAGAATCTGTAGTACTGTACGAAGATGGTCTTCGTGTTCCTCCTTGGACTTTGAGAAAATCAGGATGTCATCGATGAAGACAATGAGGAACTTGTCCAGAAATTCATGGAAGATTCTGTTCATCAAATCCATGAACACTGCTGGAACATTTGTCAGGCCAAATGGCATAACTACAAACTCGTAGTGGCCATAGCGGGTACGAAAGGCAGTCTTAGCGATGTCCTGCTCCTTGACCCGTAGCTGATGATAGCCTGACCTAAGATCGATCTTGGAGAAGTGTTTGGCCCCTTGGAGTTGGTCAAACAGATCGTCAATGCGTGGCAGTGGATACCTATTCTGAATGGTAATCTTGTTGAGCTCGCGATAGTCTATGCAAAGACGCATACTGCCGTCCTTCTTCTTAACAAACAAGACCGGTGCGCCCCATGGAGATGCGCTCGGTCGAATGAAACCTCGTTCAAGAAGTTCTTGTAGTTGATCCTTCAGCTTCTTCAGCTCTATGGGAGCCATGCGATAAGGAGCCTGGAGATTGGTTCAGCTCCTGGAATCAGCTCGATACTGAATTCCACTTCTCGTGCATGTGGTATGCCCGGAAGTTCTACTAGAAACACGTCTTGGAATTCCGACACTATTTGTTGATCCTGAATCGATGGAGATTCAGCATCCATGTCGTGAACCGTAGCTAGATAACCCTCGCAACCATGTGACAGTAGTGCACACGCTTACAGGGTGGATATGACTTGTACAGACCGTCCGGGTACGAACCCATTATGAATGTACTCTGGTGCATTGACATCACCGAAGATAACTCGATATGAATTGCAGTCTATGGTAGCATGATACCTGGATAGCCAATCCATGCCCAAAATCATGTCGAAGTCATTCATGTTCAGCGGAAGTGCGTCGACAGGTCGAACCTTATCATCAAATTCTAGGGGAAGACTCTTGTATACATGGGTGATTAATACAGAGTCCCTCAAAGGCGTGGAAATAGTAAGCCTATTTTCTAGTGGCAAGGGAGGCATCCTAATGTTCTTAGCATAAGCAGTAGAAATAACCGAGTGAGTAGCACCCGTATCGAAAAGAACACATGCAGCGCGACCATACATATACAAGATTCTAGTGATGGTACCTGTAGACTTGTTGGCCTGGTCTCGAGATGTCGTGTAGACACGCCCGGCAGTAGGAGGCGGCTTGGTATCAGCATGTCCCGATGTACCCTCCATCTCGCCCTTACGGCAATCCTTCATAATATGGCCAGGAAGACCACACTTGAAGCACGCATCAGTATTACGGCGATATGGTCCTGGGTGCCTACGGTAGCAAGTAGAGCAAAGAGGATTAGTGTATCCTCTAGCAGGTGCCCTGGCTGGCTGAGAACCTGATAAAACATTTTACATAAGACATGATAGTTGGGTACAAAGGATAAAGCGGATAAACGTAAGATTGAATACCAGTGATAGCTGGACGGCTAGGCTGCGAACCCCTCTGGTTCTGGTCCCTACCGTTTCCATGATTCCTGGTAGAAGTTGGCTGAAGTGTCAAAATATGAGTTATAACATAAAACATAAGGAAATGCGTAAGTATTAGGACCTGCTGTTGTTGGAGTGCCCAGCGTTGTTACGGTAATTGTCATTACCGCCATGCATATCCGTAGCAGAACGGTCGTTAGTCTGACCGTTTCCCTTGGGCTGATGAGGCTGCTGCTGAGTAGCCGGCTGAGAGCGGTCCCCAGTTTTCTGCCTGGAAGATACAGTTAAAGAGATGAATAATTGACATATGGAAAGTATACGGATTTGTCACCACCGCTTGAATACGAATGTTTACCTCTTGTCGGGTCTTTCAGCTTCCTCGAACTCATCCCTCTCCTGCAGCATCTCCAGTTTTCGTGCTGCATCGGCCACTTGTGCTATAGTGTTGAACGTAGCACACACCAGATTGTTTGCGACCGATGTGCGAAGAGCCCATATGAAGTGATGTGCCTGCTCTTCAGGAGTACCTGCTGCCGCACCAAGGAAACCAGCCAAGCGAAGAAAGCGCTGCATAAACTCGTTGCTATTCTCCCCAGCTCTCTGTCGGATCCCATGGTACTCTCTCTTGAGTTTGTCCTGCTCAGCCTTGGGAAATAACTGCTCCATCACCCTGTCCTTGAACTGAGCCCAAGTCAAACCAGCAACCCACTCATCACCACCTTCAGATTGCATCAATGCTAACCACCAGTTGAGTACATCGCCTTCGAACCGATAGCATTCCAACCTCGCCTTGTATGCGGGGTCACAGCCCATAGCGTTGAAAATCTTCTCGATATGAGCCAACCAGCTTTCAGCATCGCTGAGGCTATCTGTCTTCTCAAAAGCTCGAGGGCGGAGCTTGTTGAATATCTCCAGCCATACTGTTAATGTCACTGGAGGAGGAGGAGGAGGTGGCTGATTGTGCTACTGATTGTTGGCAGCTTGAACTTCAGCCCTGATGTCATTCCTTAGTTGAGGAAGCAAGGCTTGCATGGCAGCCTGAATTGCAGCATTGAGCTGCTCTTGTTCGCGTGTGAGAACCATCTGACAGTATAACATAAAACATATGATTAAACAGATCAAAACATAAAATATAAATATATACATGAAAAAAAAATTTATACTAAAATTTCACGAGAAAAATTTTATGCAAGAAAATTTGTGTATGAATGCATGATGCAGTTTTATGAAAACTTTTGTATGCTCGAGAGTGAACGCCTCTGGTCAGTTCACCCAAAACAAAGACATAGCGAGGGGACGCCTATGGGTCGGTCCCAAATCTAAAAGTTTCGATAAAACACATGCTACTAAATAGGGCCAGTCCTGTACCAACCATTACTTAGTCAAAAACCCTGCAACAGTGACATGTATATGTATGCTTAAAAATGATGAATGCATGAAAACAACTGTCAGTTCTAGGAAGACCGTAGTGACTACCCACTAATCACAGGTCATATTTGAGAGCCTACAGGTCGAAGCCTTGGCTCTGATACCATAATTGTAACACCCCATTTTGGAAATGGAAATATCACAGTAATTATGGTGTGTCATCAAAGCATACAAGGTGAAATGTCTAAACATTACTTGACCATAAAAAGGAAAATACCGGAATCAAACATCGGTAGTCCAAAAGTAAAGCTCATCACACACACAAACATAGTATAATAAAGGAAAGGACTAAACAATATCCAAAGCATAAGTATCATAAGAAAGGAAATGCATAATGTAAAGAAGGCTAGACAACTTCCAGTCCATATGCACGTACTCTTAGTGTCTACGAGCGTCCCAAAGTACCTCCCGTTTTGGGAACATAGAAAAGGAAAACGGCTGAGCAATACGCTCAGTGCACGGATGTACAATAAAGCATGAATAGGATAAGCATATAACATAATAACAGCGGAAGAAAACTAAGTCCCGAGTAACTTGGTTAAGTCTTAATAAAACTGGTTTAATAGTTTGAAAGTCTTATGTTTATCTTATAAAAACTGTTTGTCATATTTTACCATTAGCCAATATAGGTCATGAAAATCCACCGTGCATGAATAATTGGAGGGGTGACCTCATCATGCAAATTAGAGGGACTGCCTCTAATTTAATATACTGGTTTTTGGGTAGGAGGGATCAGCTCCTTGTAAAGGATGCAAGGCACACACCACAGTCACCATGTAATCCTGAATAAAACATGTAACTAGGATGCACCCATACGCCCCACATGATAAATATAAATAAATGGCCAAAAGCTGAAGGGATGCCACGAGCAATCACTCCGCCGTGGTGAAGTCATAACATCAGTGCCTCTAATGTTATGGTTATGGTACCTCCATAACTAGGTGAAACTGGTCATGCATGTATATGGCTATAGGTAATCTTAACTAAACATAAGCAATCAAACTCATAACTTATACTACGGGAAAACAGTTGGCTGCATACGGGGAATCCTAATAAGGAAAGAATGTCCATACTGAAAGGACGGGAATCCGTACCTTATGTCCAGTGAACGAGAAAGACGAACTGCGAGAATCCTACTTCCGAATCACTAGTGCTACATAAATACGTACATGAATAAGTATCTGCTTACTAAATACATAGCTGGTTTTATGTCATGTCTTAGCTTATTTTATGTGTTCTTACCATGTTTTACTGTTTTAAAGCCTTAAACTGTGTTATATCTTATATTCTGTTTAATTTGATTAAGTATTTCTGGTATTTCATGTGTTATTATACTTACTGTGTAATAATAAGTAACTTTACAAAAATAGCAGGTTTCCTAAAATAGAAATTTCCAAAAATAAAAAGTTACCAAAAATAGAAAGTTTCAAAAATAGAAAGTTTCCAAAAATAGATTTACTGCTTAAAATAGATAAGTTTCTAAAAATAAAAAGTTTCCATAAATAGATTAGCTGCCTTAATTAAATAAGTTTCCATAATTAGATTAGCTGCCTGAAATAAATAAGTTTCTAAAAATAGCTGGTTTCCATAAATAGATTAGCTGCCTTATTTAATTAAGTTTCTAAAAATAGAAAGTTTCCATAAATAGAAATAAGTTGGTTAAATAAGCTAAGTATATAAGCCTAAGTGTTTTTCATGATTATTTTCTAAGTTATGGTATATTGTATAGTTTAATAATTATTTCATGTAATTTAATTAAACTATAGGTTATAATATTTAATTAAAGTATAACATGTTTTTAATTAAATAAGTTAAATACTTAGGTTAAAATATGTATTATTATATATTAATGATATAACCTAAGTCATGTTAATTAATTAATTATATCCATGGTTTTAAAATAATTAATTAATTATAAGTCTTAAATATATAAATACTTAGGTTAAAATAATTGCATGATCATTAATAATTAAATAACCTAAGTCATGTTATTAAATTAATTTCATCATTTTATTAATTTAATTTTAACATAAGTTCATAAACATAAAAAAACTAACATACACCATGAACCGGTCTAGGCTAAAAACATGAACCGGACATGAAATCGACACCGTACCCCGAACCAACTCGGGGTACCCCTTGTTCCCTTGCTGCCGTGGGACCCACACGCACCAACCAAGACCGAATGGTCTTGGTGGTGGTCGGCTTGGCAAACCGAAACCCCTTCGGGTTCGGTTGCAGCCTGCGGCCAAAACAAACACCCCCTTAAAACAACCCTTTGATTTAATTTGACACCAAAACATGTTAGATCTATGCTTAATTATTATGTTTTTATAAAAACATCACATGTTCATAATTAATAAAAAGATTAAATCAAATGAAAAGATTTAAAAAGGTTTTACCGAATTCGTGGATTAAGAGAACGAAGAACCAACGCGATAAATCACTAGAATTCTGAGATCCAAGATCAAAAATCACCTTGTATGGTGGTTTTAGGGTGGCGGCACAAAGGAGAAGGAGGAAGAGGAGGTTTTAGGTTTTTCTTAAAATCTTCTGTAAAGTTATTTTGTGTAGTGTAAAAAGTAAAAACCCCCTTTAGTAAATTTGACAAATGGGCTTGGCCCATTTGTCCTTATTGGCCGCGGATAGGGACCCCACTTGGGGTACCCGTACCTTTTTCCGTGTCTCGTTATTTAGTTACTCGTTTGTGATTATTTATGTTCGTGTTTTAAATGTTCTCGTTACGTAAATACCGTGATCTAATATATTTATTTACGCTCGTAATAAATATATATACGTAATTAATAATAGTTCGTGTTTTAATTACGTTCAAGATTTCATGATTGCATGTTCGTGATTAATTATCGTTAAATAATTATTACATGATCGTGCATAGTAAATACTTATCGTGTTCTAACACGTACGTAATACGTAAACTCCTAACTCCTAACACGTAATCGTAATCATGCTATATTAGGAAAGTTTTAATCTAGTACGTACGATCCTAAGGGTACTATGCATGGTAAAAGCATGCGGGTTTTACACATTATTTATGTTGCATTTTTGTTTTTAACTGTGAGATGGCGAACACACGCAATGCTCAAGAATTGGCTGCAGCTGTCAATGCATCTTTGCAATCTCTCCTTCCCCAACTTCGCAATGAAATTAGGGACGAAGTTCATGATGAAGTATAGGCTCATGGCGTTCAGCACGGACCTCATCCGAAGAACAACAATCCTCCACCTCCACCGCCTGTTACCCTTATGACTTGGTTGGAGCAATTCAACAAACAGAGACCCCATTCATTTGAGCAGACCGACAGCCCCTCTGAGGCTGAAGCTTGGATATCTCACATTGAGAAGATATTTTATGCGATGGGTTGTGACGGTGTCTTTATGGCAATGTTGGCTTGCTACAAGTTCGAAGGTGATGTGCTGTAGTGGTGGAAATCAGTCAAGCAGTCCAACGGTGGTGATGATTAGGTTGCACTGTTGACATGGGACCAGTTTAAGGAGATCTTCCTTAATCAGTACTTTCCACAGGCTCAACAGGAGAAACTCAAGAGGGATTATCATTATATCTGACAGGTTGCTGGGGAGAACAGCAATGAATTCATGCAAAGGTTTCTTCGTTTGGCTGGATTTCTGGACGCAGCAGCTGGTACTGCTAAGGAGCAAGCTGAGAAGTTTCGTTGGGCTCTTTGTACTTCGGTTGCCAACAGTTTGGTGTGTGCTACGTTCACTACAGTGGCACAGGTGGCCGATGAAGCCCGTATGCTTGAGATGCTTCATGAACGAGAGGAGTTTGGTGATGACCGATCAGTGAAGATGTATCTTCAATCACCAAATGTTAATCATTCATTCCTTTTAGCATTTTCATCCTTATATCATCCTCTGTTCAACTTTATATTTCAGACAGAAGACTGATGACCGGAAACCTGCGGTCGCTCAGCAACAATCATCCAAGGGAAACGATCAGTCCCATGACCGTCCTGCTTCAGATAGGCGTGGCGGTAATGACAATTACCGTAACAATGCCAACCACTCTAACAACAGTAGGTCCCTACATTTACCTTCTTCATGTTAAAATGTCTTATGTTATGTTATTCTGACACTCCAGCAACTCACATTCAGGAGCAATGGCAACGACAGGGATCAGGACCGCAGAGGTTCGCAGCCTAACCGTTCTGCTTCATCTAGTAACTATTTAAACCTTCTATGTAGTCATGCTTATGTTCCATGATCATGTCTCATTCATGTACTCCTAAAACAGGCTCACAACTAGCTAGGACGCCTTTTGGAGGGTTCATGCATCCTATCTGCCCTACTTGTTCGCGCATACATTCTGGTGTTTTCCGCCGAGGTACTGGTGGTTGTTTCAAGTGTGGCCAACAAGGCCATCAGCAGAAGGATTGTCGCCAAGGTGAAATAGAAGGCACATATGGACATGCCGACTCCAAACCACCTCCTACTTCAGGTCGCGTGTTCACTACTACAAGAGATCAGGCGAACAAGACTTCAGGTACCATCACTGGGAATCTCTTTATGAACGGTCTGGCAGCATGCGTTTTGTTTGATACTAGAGCGACTCATTCAGTCATATCCACTGTTTTTGCTACACGTGTTAGGAATTCCCCTATGCCTTTAGATAATACAAGGGACTCTGTGCGAATCACCCAGGTGTATAGAGATCTTCCCCTAGAATTTGATGATAGAATTCGTAGAGTTGACGCACTTCCATTAGACATGTGCGATTTTGACATGATATTGGGCATGGACTGGTTATCCAAACACCAGGCTACGATAGACTGCCACACTTATCGAGTCATTTTTGGTGATGTTAAATTTCCAGAGTACATACACCATGGTTTTCTGCCAGGGATGTCTGTACAAATTATTTCATCCATGCAGGCACGTGCATTACTATCATACGGCTGTCAGGGTTTCATAGCCAACATTCATGACATTACTGTTGAGTCTCCATCGATTTAAAATCAGCCTATTTTGTAAGAATTTCCTAATGTTTTTCCCGAGGAAATTCCGGGCATGCCGCCTGTTCGTAAAGTCGAGTTTTGAATTGAGCTTATTCCAGGAGCAGAGCCAATTTCCAAGGCTCCTTACCACATAACTCCTTTTGAGATTAAGGAGTTAAAAGATCAGCTGCAGAAAATTCTGGAGCGAGGTTTCATCCGTCCTAGTGCATCGCCATGGGGTGTACCGGTTTTATTCGTGAAGAAGAAAGACGGCAACATGTGTTTGTGTATATATTATCGTGAGTTGAACAAGATCACGATCAAGAATCGTTATCCTTTGCCGCGTATTGATGACCTATTCGATCAACTTCAGGGCGCCAAGTATTTCTCAAAGATCGATCTGAGGCTCGGCTACCATTAGTTACGGGTTAAAGAGCAAGATATTTCTAAGACTGCTTTCCGTACACGTTATGGGCACTACGAGTTCGTAGTCATGCCATTCAGACTCACAAATGCTCCAACAGTCTTCAAGGATTTGATGAACCATGTCTTGCATGTGTTTCTGGACAAGTTCGTTATCGTTTTCATTGATGACATCCTGATTTTCTCTAAATCCAAGGAGGAACATCAGGAACACATTCATACAGTTTTACAGATTCTTCGTCAGAAGCAACTGTATGCCAAGTTCTCTAAGTGTGAGTTCTGGTTAAGCAAGGAGGCATTTCTGGTCCATATTGTATCTACAGAAGGGATCACCATGGATAAATGCAAAGGTTGAAGCCATCACTAAATGGCCGAGACCTACATCTGCAACAGAGGTCAGAAGTTTTCTGGGTTTAGCTGGCTACTACCACATGTTTGTAGAGAACTTTTCACTGTTAGCCTTACCTTTGACTAAGCTGATGAGAAAAGGAGAGAAATTCGTATGGACTGAAGACCGAGAGAAGAGCTTTGAAGATCTTAAGCAGAAGTTAGTATCTGCACCTATTCTTACTCTCTCATTTAGTACAGGTGGATTTCAGATCTATAGTGATGCTTCAGGAAAGGGTCTAGTCTGTGTTCTCATGCAACATGGGAAAGTTATTGCATACGCATCACGACAGCTTAAACCTTATGAAGAGAACTATCCTACACATGACTTGGAGCTTGCAGCAGTTGTTTTCGCATTGAAGATCTGGAGGAATTACTTGTATGGTGAATCATGTGACATCTTCACAGATCACAAGAGTCTCAAGTACATCTTCACCCAGAAAGAACTAAACATGAGACAGAGAATATGGTTAGAGCTACTAAAGGATTACAACACCAACATTCAGTACCATCCTGGTAAGGCGAATGTGGTGGTAGATACTCTAAGTAGAAGGTCGGGTATGATTACTAGCATATGGATTGCCAATGAGATCATTCGTGACATAGAGATGACAAACATTGAGTTTTGCATACAAGGACAACATGGTTACTGGGCGAATCTTAGAGTGGAACCAGACTTACATTCTAGGATCAAGGAAGCTTAGAAAGATGATTGTGAGATTTGGACTATTATTTAGAACCTTGATCAGCAGACGGAGTTTCGTGTTGATGATGACGGTATCTTATGGCAGGGCACTAGATTAGTTGTTCCTGGTGACTCTACACTCAGGGAAGCTGTGCTGACTGAAGCTCACAGCTCTTCATTTACCATACATCCTGGTTCCACCAAGATGTACCATGACATCAAGCAGCATTTCTGGTGGAGTGGTATGAAGCAGGATGTTGCCACCTTCGTTTCTAAATGTATGATCTGCCAGCAGGTTAAGATCGAACGCCAGAGAGCTAGTAGTTTACTGCAACCATTAGATATTACAGAATGGAAGTGAGAAAAGATCTCCATGGATTTTTTACTGGTCTTCCGGTGACTCAGAGGAAACATGACGCCATTTGGGTTCTTGTTGATAGATTGACCAAATCTGCTCATTTTCTGCCAATCCGCAAGGAGTATCCTGTCAGCAAATTGGCAGACACTTTTTAGAAGGAGATCATGAGACTGCATGGTACTCCATCAGAAATCATCTCTGACAGAGATCCTCGTTTCACCTCACGTTTTTGGTAGAGTCTGCCTTAAAGCTTGGGGCACCAGACTTAAGCTTAGCACTTCCTTTCATCCTGAGACCGACGGACAGTTGAAGCGAACCATTCAGACATTGGAGGACATGCTGCGGGCGTGTGCTCTAGAATGGATAGGAAGTTGGGACGATTATATCTATCTAGTGGAGTCTGGATACAAAAACAGTTGGCACGCTAGCATCAAGTGTGCACCGTTTGAGATGTTGTATAGTAGGAAGTGTCGCGCCCCAATATGCTAGGATCAGGTGGGCGAACGACTGATTAAGGGTCCAGAGATGATTGAGGTGACTAATGAGAAGGTCGCCGTCGCCAGGGCGAAGCTGCAGGAAGCTCGTGCTAGTCAGAAGAGCTATGCCGATAAGCATCATAGAGATTTATTCTTCAACGTAGGTGATCATGTTTTCCTCAAGGTATCACTGCACGTGGAGTCAAGCGTTTTGGAATCAGAGGGAAGCTCAGTCCTCACTTCATCAGACCGTTCGACATCATAGAACGCGTTGGTGAAGTGTCATATCGTTTAGCGTTACCGCCTCAGTTATCACACGTTCACAACGTGTTCCATGTGTCCTTACTCAGAGGGTACAACTATCATCCCCTTCATGTTGTTCAATATCCGCTTGATCAGGTTCGAGATGATCTTTCATATGTAGAAGAACCCAAGAGAGTTCTTGAATGACAAGATCGTGTCATGCGGAGGAAGACGATTCCATTCGTCAAAATCCTCTGGAGGGATCATCCTGAGCAGGAAGCCACTTGGGAGATGGAGGAGTCTATACGGACTTCTTACCCTCATTTCCAGTTCTGATTCGGGTATGTTTTCTTTCATTTTACGTTTTCTCTAATTCGAGGATGAATTATTCTTTTAGAGGGGAAGAGTTGTAAAACCCGCATTAAAATACCATGAACAGTACACGTGAACAGTAAATACACGAAAATACGTATAAATTAAAGCTTTCCATTTATAATATGTTACACGTGTCACGACATTAGATAACATATATTTATGTATATTATAAATATAACATGAATACGATATTTAAAACACGACAATTAAATACGAACTCACACAAATATTTGTTAACTTAGAAAAAACTACGGTTTTGCCTCTCGGGCTTATGTTGGTCGCGGCATAGCAAGAAAAGGGAAGGAATGGGCCTTTTAGCCCATGACCCAATACAAGTCTTAACCTAATAAAACTACAGGGGAATTTAACATAACCATAAATTAGCAAAAATAACAAAAAACCTTATCCCCTCCTTCTCCCTTGCCGCCGGCGAACAGGAACACCAAGAGGGTGTTTATGATCTTGGATCTTTGATTTTCGTGTGTATGTGTTCTTGTTCCTAAACCCTTTTCATTCACGCACTCGATATATTCATAAACCTTAATTCTTTTTCATTCTTTTAATTATTATCATGAATTCATGAATCCTTAAAAACAAGAATCAAGAAACATACTAGGTTAACAAAAACATGAAAAGGGATTTGGTTTTGGTTGATTTGGCTCGATCGACGCATCAACTGAGAGCCAAAGGCTCTCGGCTTGGTTAATCACACCACCACCGAGACCTTAGGGTCTCGGCTTGGTTGGTCCGTGGGTCGATCGCACACAAGGGAACCCCGACCTCGCGTCTGGGTGTGTTTTTGGTTTGGTTTAGTGTCAACCAAGACCACCATGGTGTCGGTGGGACTTTCATTGCAACAGTGGGAACCCCGACTACAGCCGGGGGTGTACTTGGGCTCGGCAGTGGCTAGCCGTGGCTCAGCAGGGGGAGCGAATGGCCACCAGTGGCAATCGGCTAGCTGGTCTAGCCACTGATGGGTTGTGTTTGGTTTTAGCCGCTAGCTGACACCACTAGCCGCCAACTATGTGGTGTCAGCTAGGCACTTTTCGGGCTCGGGATTACTTTAGAACACGGGTTCGGGCTCAGAAATTTAATAAAATCAGTTTCTTTTATTTAATTGACAAGACTTAGGTTTTAAATATTTATTTCATGATTTAAGTATTTAATTAGCCTAATTTAATTAAACATGTTATTTTAATTAAATTCATATAACAAATAGTTTATTAAATCAACCATGTTAATTTGTTAATAAGCTATGACATTTAATCCATGACTTGTATTTTACTAATAAACTTTAATTTATATTTTAATAATCTAGCTTATTTCTAATTATGGAAACTTACTATTTTTGGAAACTTTCTATTTTTAGAAACTTACTATTTTAGAAAACCTGTTATTTTTAGAAAGTTACTTAGTATTACAATACAAGTATTATAATACCTTATTACATGAATAATAAACAACAGAATACAAAAATAACTATAGTTAATACTTAAAACATTTAAAACATGACATAACATGAATAATAAGCTAAGAACACATAGAACCAGTAAAATACAGGTATCTCAGACAACTCATACACGTCCCTATTCTTATGTAGTATTATCCGTCAAGGCGGAGTAGGTTCTTCAGCGGATCCGTTAGCTTCTACTGGACACTAGGTACGGATTTCCCGTCCTTTAGTAAGGACAATATCTTCCTTTATTAGGATTTCCCATATGTAGCCAGCTGTTTTCCCAGTAGTTACAGATTTAAATGCTTATGTTTTATTAGTTACCTTAGCCATATACATGCATGCCAGTTTCACCTAGTTATGGAGGTACCATAACCATAACACTTGAGGCACCAGTGTTATGACTTCACCACGGCGGAGTGATATCTCGTGGCGTCCCTTCAGTTTAATTGGCCTTTATTATTTATTATGTTATCATGTGGGGCGTATGGGTGCATCCTAGTTACAGTTTCAATCATGATTTTCATGGTGAATGTGGTGTGTGCCTTGCATCCTTCACAAGGAGCTAATCCCTCCAACCTAGACCATATTAATTAGAGGCATCCCCTCTAATTGCATGCCGAGGTCATCCCTCCAAGTATTCATGCACGTTGTTGCCCTCATGACCTATATTGGCTTTTGGTATATTAAACTAATACATATTTTCATAAGTAAACATAACCTATATTTTCAAAACTAAAACCAGTTAACATGTTATACGCCTAGGTTTTCCTAGGACTTATTCATTTTCGCTACCATTCATGCTTTATATGCTCTTTATATGCTTTCATTATTCTATGTCTTTCCATGCTTTATTGTATATCCGTGCACTGGGCGTGATGCTCAGCCGTTTTCCATTTCCATGTTCCCAAACGGCATGTACCCAAGGTCGCAAGTAGGATCTCAAGAGTATGTGCATTCGGATGGAAGCTATCCAGCCTTCTATATCTTATGCATTTATCATACTTTATCTTACTTTATTTCATGTTGGAAATTGTTTAGTCCTTTCCTTTATAGTACTTATATTTACTTGTATTTGAGCTACTTGGACTACCGATGTTTGTTTCCGGTATGTCCTTTTATGGTCATGAATGTTTAGACATTTACCTTGCATGCTTTGATGGCACACCATATATTACTATGATATTCCATTTTTCCAAATGGGGTGTTACACTTGCTGTGATCATTTGGTTTTCCGGGGATTGGTTTACATTGGGTATTACTCTTAATCATTCTTTATTTAATTCGACGTGGTCTTTAGGGTTGGATCTTGCGGCATCCTAGGGTTTTTTTAGTCGTTTCATATTTAGGGTTTTATTATTTTATTGAGTGGTGCAGTTATGGAGGTTGGTTAGGGTTTTTTTGTTTGTCAGCGTTGCCTTAATTATTAGCATTTTGTTGGTATTTTTTCTTTTGTTATTTTGTGAGAGATGGAATTAGTAGATCCAGATGATGTTGCTTCCGTGGAAAATCAATTTAATGCGTTTATTGACAATTTGGTTTCTAATGGCCCTGTGACGAAGGATGTTCAGGGAACAAAGGAGAGTGGGACGAAATCGTTTGCTACGGCTATAGCTTCTTCTGTAGGCTCAAAGCTTAAGGTTAATTTTTTATCCTTGTTTAGTAACGAGCAGGTTGCTGATATTGATTTTGTTCTTCCAGTTGAAATTGTTGTGGCGACTCAACATCGGTTTGCTAACTCGTTGGTTGGTTTTTTCGTGGGAAAGAATGTTGCATTTCCCCTTGTTAAGAATTACGTGACTAATACCTGGAGTAAATTTGGCCTACCGAAATTGATTCGTGATGATGATGGTGTGTTCTTTTTTAAGTTCACGTCTCAAACTGGAATGGATCAAGTGATGGAAAAAGGACCGGGATGATTCAGAATCAACCGCTCATTCTTACGACTTGGACGCCTAATATAATCGTAAATAAGGATACAATTACTAAAGTCTCAGTGGGTTAATTTCCATAAAGTGTCTGTGGTCGCATATACTGAGGATGAGTTGAGCTTGATTGGTTCTCAAATTGGTAGGCCTGTTATGCTTGATGCGTTTACTAGTCCCATGTGTATTGAACCTTGGGTGAGGATTGGATTTGCAAGGGCTCTTATAGAAGTTAGTGCGGATAAGGAACTCAAAGAGGAAGTGGTAATGGTTGTGCCAACTATTGATGGTTATGGGTATACAAAGGTCACCTTGCGTGTTGAGCATGAGTGGAAGCCTCCTATGTGTTCAGGGTGTAAAATTTTTGGTCATACAAATGAAGGGTGCCCTAAACAAACTAGAGCTGATCCGTTTCAGGGGCAGGGTGTTGCACAACATGAGAGTGGGAATGAGGGATTTACTTTGGTGCATAGAAAGAAGAAGAAAGGAAAATCACATGTGTCCGACAATGCTAAGAAAACTGAGGGGTTTAAGCTACCTAAGCCAAAACCTAATCTTGTTCGATCAAAGAAGAAAAATACAGTAAATGTGGGAGAAACGCAATCTAAACGTAGCGAGGTACACAAGGAACCAACGGTTAGTGTACAAAATTCATTTAGTTCCTTGGCTGCTAGGAATAATGAGGATACTGATTGGGAGGTGGGAAGGTCTCAAAATGGCGTGATGAATGCAAGCGATAGTGAACCGAAAGGTGAGGTTAACGTAAACTCAAGGGAAAGCACTCCTGCTCATACGGTTAATTATGTTTAATATCGCTGCTTGGAATATACGGGGGTTGAACTTCTCTCCCAAACAGTCTGAAGTTCGGCATGTTATTTCGGAGAACTCGTTATCCATTTGTGCTATCTTAGAGTCCCATGATTCTAATGCTAATCTTCAGCGCCTTTGCTCTAGTGTCTTTCGTCATTGGGATTAGACCTCTAATGCTAGTCATTACACAAAGGGTAGCCGCGTTATTTTGGGTTGGAATCACAATGTGGTGGATGTGGGTGTTATTAATTCTGATGACCAAAGCATTCATGTTCGGGTATGGCATAAAATGGAGAGAAAAGAGATTTTTTATTCGTTTGTATATGCGTATAATAAGTATACTCATATACGTGCTTTGTGGAGGAGTTTGTGCATGCATAAACTTTATGTTTGTGATCGTCCGTGGTGTATCCTTGGGGATTTTAATGCGGCTTTGTTCCTAACTGATTCTTCTGCTGTTTCGTCCGTTATTGATATACCTATGCGTAAATTCAAAGAATGTATAGAGGAGATTCAGGTGCTGGATGTTCAAAGCTCGTGCCTTCATTTTACTTGGAATAAGAAACCAAGAGGACATGATGGTTTACTTAAAAAGATAGACCGTATTATGTCCAATTTGGGTTTTGCTGATGGTTTTGTTGGTGCTTTTGCTGTGTTTAAACCATATAGGATTTCGGATCATGCTCCATCAGTTCTATCCATTCCTATGGTTTTCAAACCGAGCCCTAAGCCCTTCAAATTATTTAACATTGTTACTAGGTGTGAGACATTCAAAGAAATGGTTAAGGATGTTTGGGATAGTCTCATTAGTGGGTTTCATATGTTTCAGGTGGTCCGTAAGCTTAAACTTCTTAAAAAGCCGTTACGTAAACTGCTTCTTGATAAAGGGAACCTTCATGCGAATGTTACTCGTCTTCGCGTTGATTTGGACAGAATTCAAATAGAGCTTGATACTGATCCATATAACTCTAATCTTCGTGAGCTGAAGCTTATAAAGTTGAGGCGTTTAATGAGGCGTTGATTGAAGAGGAGTTGTTTCTTAGACAAAAGGCTAAGAGTGACTGGCTTCGGGAGGGTGATTGTAATTCAGCTTATTTCTTTAAAGCGGTTAAAAGTCGTGTTATGAGAGCGCGTATTGATGTGATTATGAAGCCGGATGGTACCATGATTACTGATGGGGTCACTACTGAATTTGTGATGCATTATGAGCAATTTCTGGGTATAGAAGGGAATACAGGTACACTTAATACTACTGATCTATTTATTAATACTCTTTGTGATACTCAGGCTACTGAGATGGTACGGCCAATTAGTAGTCAAGAAGTCAAGGAGGCATTATTCTCTATGGGTAATCAAAAAGCCCCGAGGCCGGATGGATACACTACAACTTTCTTTAAGGAGGCGTGGGATCTCATTAAGGGTGATTTTATTAATGCCATTAGGGAATTTTTCACTAGTGGTAAGCTTCTCAAGGAATTAAATCATACTATTACTGCGCTTATTCCTAAGGTTAGAGCGCCAACGCGGGTAAATGATTATCGGCCTATTTCTTGCTGTAAAGTTCTTTTCAAGTGTATTAGAAAAATTATTGCTAATCGAATTAAGGACAGTTTGAAGACACTTGTTAGTTAATCAATCTGCTTTTGTTCCAGGAAGGAGTATCGCGGACAATATTTATTGACTCAAGAGCTCATGCATAATTATCATTTGGGTCGGGGTCCTCCTAGATGTGCATTCAAGGTTGATAATCAAAAGGCCTGTGACACGGTTGATTGGAAGTTTCTTAAGGCTGTTTTACAGGGGTTTGGTTTCCATGTCCGTATGATTGGTTGGATTATGGAGTGTGTTGTTACTAATTCATTTTCTATCAGTATTAATGGTACACTTCATGGTTTTTTTAAAGGAAAACGTGGGCTTAAACAAGGAGATCGACTTTCCCCTTATCTTTTCACCCTTGTAATGGAGATTTTGACGTTAATGCTTCATAGACGTGTTCGTGAGGATACTAATTTTGGCTATCATAGGTATTGTGCTGATTTGAATCTCATTAATCTTTGTTTTACGGATGACCTGTTCTTGTTTATGCATGGGGATGTTCATTCGATGGGTGTTATTAAGGGTGTGTTGGAAGAGTTTACTCAAGCGTCGGGCTTACATCCGAGCATTTTGAAGAGTACCGTGTATTTTTGCTACGTGATTAATCACGTTAAGGTGTCTATTCTTCACATGCTTCCTTTTGAGGATGGTAAACTTCCGGTGAAATACCTTGGAGTGCCTTTGGTATCGTCTAGACTAAATTTTTAGGATTGAAAGGAGCTGATTGAACGAGTCAAGACACGTATGGAGGATTGGAAAACAAGTCTTTATCCATCGCGGGCAGGCTGCAACTCATTCAGTCGGTAATTGGTTCTATGCATCTTTATTGGGCTTCTGTTTTTATTCTTCCTTCCCGTGTTCTTCTTGACATAGAGCAAATCATGCGGGGGTTTTTGTAGTGTCATGGTAAAATGCGGAGGGGTAAGGCTAAGGTTTCTTTGGAAGTGGTGTGTCTTCCTAAAGATGAAGGGGGTTTAGGGGTTCGCAGGTTGGACGTGTTCAAAAGGATCTTATGGTTGTGCATGTGTGGAAACTTCTTAGTCGTAAGGAATCGCTTTGGGTTCGATGGATTCACTCGTATAAGTTAAAAGGTCGTAATTTTTGGGATTATCCTTTGCGAGGTAATATGTCTTGGGGTTGGCGCAAGATCTAGCAATTACGACCATTGATTCGGGAGTTCATTTGGCATAATCTTGGTGATGGAAATAGTACGTCGTTATGGCAAGATCTAGCGGATTTTATTACTTCTCGTGATATTTATCTGGCTGGTTTTACTAGTCATAGCTTGGTTAGTCATGCGGTTAATAACAACAATTGGCAATGGCCTCCTGTTCTTCGCGACAAGTATCCTATTTTGGATACTATTGTGGTGCCGTAGCTGAAGATTGCCAAGGAAGATTAGATTGTTTGGAGGAATGAGGTTGGAGAAGTTAAACATTTTAATGTACTAAATGTGTGGTCTTCTCTGCGATATAGGGCTCCAAAGGTTGACTGGTATTTGCTGGTTTGGTTTCCGTCTCATATTCCACGTCATGCGTTTCATTTTTGGTTTGTCATCAACCAAAAAATTAAGACTCAAGATCGTATTGGAAGTTGCGAGGTTTTGGATGCGCTTGCTACTGTGTGT
Source organism: Glebionis coronaria (assembly GCA_025667525.1). Lineage (NCBI taxonomy): Eukaryota > Viridiplantae > Streptophyta > Magnoliopsida > Asterales > Asteraceae > Glebionis > Glebionis coronaria. The sequence goes on along the minus strand of CM046880.1, from coordinate 289,790,608 downwards.
TCATTGTATGAGCTTCAACCAGATAATCATGAACACTTGTTCTTTGATTGCTCGTTTTCGAGGTAGGTTTGGTCCCATGTTGAGGATTATTTTAGATTTGTTGCCTCTGGTTTTGATCTCATTTAGATCCTCGCACTGATAAGTCCTTTTGCTCAACGAAGGTCTTCTAGGAGTGTTATTTCTAAGTTGGTTGTGGCTGCGACGACCTACTTTATTTGGCAAGAGCGTAATGGTCAGTTATTTAAAGCTTTGAAGAGGGATGTTAACCAAACTGTGGATTGCATTTTGACGACAGTTAGATTGAAGCTTCTTTCATGCAAGTTTAAAAAGTCTGCTAGTGGACTGCGATTTGCGTAAAAATGGAGGCTACCCGATTCATGTTTCACGTAATGCCTAGGGTTATGTATCTTTGTTTATTTAGGTGGTTGTTCCCATCGTGGTTATTTGTTATGTAATGATAGGCATTATTGTGTGGTATGTCACATGAGTGTTAGTAGCTCAAGCATTGCTAGAGGTTAATGTGGTATCTTAGCCACATTCCACTGTACTTAACGATTTTTTGGTTGAATATATTTTACCGAGGATAGTCCCCTTTACCAAAAAAATGAATACACCCATTGACTGACAATAAGAAATGAACCCTAGAACAAGTAAACTTGATTGGAGACTCAAGTTTACAAGAGAACCTATGAGTTGCTGGTAGACAGCTGAGGGCTCAGAGGTTCCAAAGAGAGAAAGAAACTTAGATAATTTATCCAAGCACAAGGGTTTGTTATCTTTTCTTTCTCCCTCTTACTTATAGTGGTACGAGGTTTCTTCTTTAGTGGGAGTAGTTGATAGGTGTCATCTTCTGAGTGGAAGAGTACAACGTATTAAATGCATGTCTGTATTGAGACATACCTTTAAACTACTTTAAGTGAACAGTTCTGCCAACTGTTCAGTTTTGTCCCACTAGGTCGTACTAGGCTTTATCTTGAATCTCCTATTTTGTCCCGCCCAAAACACCTTGGAGATTAAGACGCCTAAACTGTAAATGGTAAGGCAAGTCTCTGCTTACATAAGTCTTCATAAGGTTGTAAGTGATCTCTGAGTATTGTCATCTCGGAGATCCTTGAATACCAGTACATTCGTTCTACATCCCAGCTTGTCCATAACTGCTGGTGAGTATGACTTTAGATAATAATCGACTTCTTTGACGTCGTCTTTGACTTGAATGTTCATGGTGTGCCAGATGAGGCTTTGCCATCTGCTGGTCTGGTCTCTGTCGCTGGTCATCTCAGCGACACATAACACTTAGTCTAATTTAAACAAATCTAGACTGGGCCATAGTTAAGACTTTGATTAGTCCAACAATCTCCCCTATTTTTTTATATATTATACTAATTCTAAAATTACTGTAAGTGAGTACACAACTTCTTCTTACACATAATTTAACAAACATACCTCAGAGTTTTATTAAACAAAAATGAAACTAAACCTATTACATAGACACCCAGTGGTGTAAGAAAAATAAAATACAAAAGGTTATTTAGTGATGGAGGTTCTGGTCGCAGATCCTCTGTGCTTCCACTCTGTCAGCTCTTGAGTTGATGACGAGCTCCATCTCATACTCAAAGTCTGTGACATACTTGTAGTTCCTCAATAGGCATTGCTTGAGTCTGATTAGCTAGACAGTTGAAGCAAGGTGAAGTTCATTCTCCCTCTGAAGGCCGTAGTTACAATTCCTATTCATGAAGGACATGCCTTTCTCTGGTTCAGTGTATGCTTTACCATTGTCTGGCTTTGATATTTCTTTGGGAAGCACCAGATTTCTGTGCATCCCATCTACTATCACATCCTCAGTGACCAACCTTTCAAGGATTGTCCCTATTGGATTCTTTATCTTCCTTTGACCTTGAGTTTGTTGTTGTGATAGTTGTTGGGGCAGAGGGAGTTTTAGTTTCTTTGCAGTGTCTCTTACCCAGTTAAGCTTTGCTTGTATGTTCTTCATCATCTGGACTGCACCTAGTCCAGTTTTCTTTTGGGCAAGAGACAGTAGTTCCAACCACTCTGAGAGACCCAGTTCTTTGAGTTTGAAGTCATTGTTGATCTTGTAGTTTGTTATCCGGTTACCTTTGTATAGGGTCATGACCACCTTTTTATCTTTGCTAGTGAAGCAGTTGTATTTGGTGATCAGCCCTGGCTCAGTTCTCTGGTTCATAGTCTTCTCATACTCCTTTCGAAGATTGCTTCTTTTAGCTTTATGTTCTTTAAGTTTGTTTAGCTGAGCTTCCTTAGTAGAGGGTGAAAGGATTTTCTTCAGCGCTTCCTTGCTCTTAAGTTCAGCAGCCTTAATATCAGCGAGCCTTTTTTGTTTAATCATTTGGGCTTTGGCTTGCTTAGGAGTCATAGGTGTCTCATCAGTACTCCTAAATTTGCTAAGGTCAGAGACCTTGTTAGTGGATCCTCCTTCTTCTTGTAGGGATTGCAATGATATGTACGGTTTGTCAGTGGCTATGCCTTTGCCTTTATCCCTTGTTTCAGTTGTGGGTTTGAAGGATCTGATAGGAGTGGGTGTAGGAATAATGGTTAACTTGGGTTGTGTTGTGGGTTTTGGTTGTTTTGGCAGCTGCTCCCCCTTAGACATAGCATCTTGTCATCATCAGAGGTGGAGGTAGTAGAATTCTCCCCCTCAGGCACAACGCTAGAGGTAGCTATGCTTGATCCTGCTTTGTTGAACTTAAGGAATTCTTGATGAACAAAGATGCATATTTCCTTAAGTTCTTCTTGTAGGAGCTCTTGAAGAATGCACCTTGATGGTTCAGATGCCTTCGCAATGGCTGCTACATTTGCCTTAACAGCTGCAGTGAGGACAAAGGGCATGTACTGCTGAAGACTCTGATTCATAACTTATGGTAAATGAGTTTGCAGTGCAGTTCCTAGCATTTGCGGAAGCAGTGATTTGAGAGAAGATTCCATTGAGGAGGTCAAGGAAGTCTCTAGGTTGGTGGTCAGCTCCTCAGCAGCATTTGTGAGAGTTTTAATCTTAGAGAGAAGAACATCATTTGTGATAATTTGCTTTGTGATGCTGATGTCTCCCCTCTTAACCCATAGTTCCTCAGTGGCCAATTCTTGTACATTCTTCATCCCTGGAACAGGGATGGGCTTGAGAGTCTGCAAGAGTTCCCAGTGTTTCATTGCCCCCGGCTCCATGACATTTTGTATAGTGGGGAATGGAACTAGGGTTGGGGGAATGGGCCGTTGTTCCCATAGCTGCTTGGCAGCAAGTTCTTGAAAATTTATCATTGATGGGAATGGAATGGGCTTCAACTTAGTAGATGATACTTTATCCTCATCAGCATCCATGTCTTCGAACCATGAGTGATCTTCAATAATAAACACTTCATCATCAAGCATGGATTCAATGCCAGACACAGCGGAAAGATCAATTGTAGAGGCTTCAGCATTATCATCACTAGCATAGAGAAATGCATCATCGTTCATCTGTTCCTCATGAAGATTAAAGTCATGTTATGAAAGTTATTTGTACCCAGTTGGTGAACTTATAATGAAGTTAATGATCGTCATTCGCTGCCCCTAAGAAAGTTGGGTGAGATTATCTAGTCCCCCCTAAGGATTTCTCCTTGGGACTCTTTTGTTGTGAATAAAATATGGTGAAGGGTCTCCATTCGCTACCCCTAGGATAGCTGGGTGTGATTATCCAGCTCTCCCTTAAGGTTTACTCCTTGGGACTCTTTTGATTTGTGAAACATTATATGGTGAATGGTCGCCGTTCGCTGCCCCTAGGATAGTTGGGTGTGATTATCCAGCCCCCTGAAGGATTGCTCCTTGGTACTCTTTTGATTGTGAGACATGATATGGGAATGGTCGCCTTTCTCTGCCCCTAGGATAGCTGGGTGTGATTATCCAGCTCCCCCTGAAGGATTGCTCATTGGGACTCTTTTAATTGTGAATTATGTGAAGGTAAATGACGCCTTTTATCGCTGCCTCTAGGAAGACTGAGGGTGATTATTCAACCTCTCAAAAAGAATAAACTCTTTGGGACTCTTTTGATTTAGGAGGGGACCCAGAGACTAAGTGACATTCAGTGACTCTGGGTCGGGACTTATAATGTACTCAAGTTGTTATTTGCAAGAGCACAGTCCAGAGGGTGAAGGATCATCGGGATGCGTTAAGAGCACAAGTGAGTCATTTTCTAGTGCAGAGATAAAGTGTACAAATATCATATGAGATCTAGGTGCTGACAAAGACACTCTATGGGTTGAGGCAGACCCTAAACTTCATCACCCTCTCCTACATACTTTTGAGGGTGATTGCTTGAGAACCTCCAAGAAGAAAAAATAAAGGCAAACTAATACATGAGTGATATCAGCGTTGAGAAGGTTCTTAGTAGTCTCTGCTGACTTGGAGACGCTAGAAACAGGTTGTTTGTCAGTTGTAGGATCTCTTCCCTCATCCACTAGAGTAGGGGATGGGACCTTCTTTTTCTTTGTCTTCTTGGATGGATTAACAGAAGGGGCTTCAGAGGAAAGTGAGATTTCTTTCCTCTTCTTCTTCTTTTCCTTCAGCACCTTGGGCCGAGAAGAAGACTGCACAGTGGTCTTGGACAGAGACTTGTCAGCCATACTTTCAGCATTCACCTTAACATGAGGTATCTTGGGCTCTTCTTCTCCAGTGAGTAGCCCAAAAACCTTTAGCATGTGCCTGGTAAGTGGCACCTCATCCTCGAGGGGTGTATTCAAGGAAGCAGGTGTGATGTGGAAGGGAGAGAAGGAGTGAAGTTCTTTATTGTCATAGGTTTCACCAAGAATATCCTCAATGATAAGTGAGAGATACCTGGTGTAGTAGATGGTGGCTAGACGGTTTTTGTTTCCTTTGTTCTCAAGCTTGGCAATGAGATCAGTGTAGAGAATATGGACGATCCATATGTCTAGTCCCCATATAAGGCTGTAAGCAATCGCCTGCTGAGATCTATTCAACTAGTCATGTGATCCCTGGTTCCCTCCCAGACATTTGACAATGTACAGCATCAGCGTCCTCCAGATGGGTGAGAAGTAATTTACCTTTATAAGGGATTTGTTCTGGAAAGCAATGGATGTGAAGGGTTTGTCATCATCGTCATGAGGTTTTAAAGTGGCCAGTGCTTTCTTCACAGTGGCGCTGCTTGGTACAACGACCATGTTATCATTAACAGCTAGTCCAATGACTCTAGCAAAGTCATTGAAGTCGAAGGTGAGAGGTTGTGGATGGGTGGAAAGGTTGAAGGTGATGTTTGAGGAAGTTTGGTCTACTTTAGCCGAGAACCAAAACTCCTTCAAGTATTGCGAGTAGCTGGTAGAGGGTTCCCTTGTGATGGCTTCGGTAATAGGCGATTTCTTTAAGTAGGTCAAAAATGGTGAGTAGAGTGGATTGTTGTGTTCGAGTAAAGAAAAACAGTTGTTGAGAGCAATCTTTCCTTTAGTTATACCAAAATCGACGTTGGAAGCGGCCAAGACGGTGGAAGATTTGTTTGCAGATGAAGACGCCATTGATGAATGAGTGAAGGTTTGGAGGTTAAAGAGAGATGAACAGTATGTGTGTGTGTGTGATAATGAGTTGTGATGGTGAAATAAAAATGACTCAAGGTTTTGTGAAAATTTTTGCTGTCTTCTAATTAAAGCATTTAATGAAAAGTTTACCTTTTGAGAAAAACGTGGGACCCCTTGACCCTTCATGTGATTTTTTGTCCCCTTGGAAAGCGGGAAAGTTGTTGACATTAAAAGGAAATCATTTGAATTAAATACCGGAATATATTAATTCCCATTGGAATGTAACTACCTCGTTACATTCAATTCCCTTAAATGCTCAGAGACAGAGATCACTTATCAGATTTATTTCCCAATATTGAGCATACCCAACTCAGCAACCAACCTTGTAAAACTTGGCTCAGCCAGAGGCTTGGTGAAAATATCAGCGAGCTGGTATTCAGTGGGTATAAAGTGAAGCTCAATATCATCTTTTAAAATATGGTCTCTGATAAAGTGATACCTGATGTCAATATGCTTGGTTCTGGAATGAAGTACCGGATTATTTGAGATGGCTATAGCATTTGTGTTGTCACATAATATGGGAACCTTTTAATAGTTGATTCCATAATCAGCCAATTGACTTTTCATCCAAAGAACTTGTACACAGCAACCAACGGCAGCGACATATTCAGCTTCAACTGATGACATGGCCACAGAGTTTTGTTTCTTTGCACTCCAGCATACGAACTTTCCTCCAAGGATTTGATAACTCCTAGAGGTGCTCTTTCTAACAAGGCAGCACCCAGCATAGTCTGAGTCTGAGTAGGCTTTGAGGTCGAAGCCTGATCCGTTTGGATACCAGAGACCCAGTGAGGGAGATCCTTTTAAGTACCTGAAAATTCTTTTAAAAGCTACAAGGTGGGATTCCTTGGGGTTAGCTTGGTACCTAGCACGGAGACATGTGGAGAATTGGATTTCTGGTTTGCTTGCTGTGAGGTACATCAAAGACCCAATCATGCCTCTGTATAAGGTCTCATTAACAGAGACCCCTGAGTTATTAGCTCCCAAATTGTTTGGAGGAACCATGGGGCATTTCACTGATGCGCAATTAGACATATCATACTTCTTGAGCAAATCTCTAGCATATTGTTCTTGACAAATAGAAATTCCTTTTGAATTTTGTTTGATTTGAAAACCTAAGATAAAAGTTAGTTCCCCCATCATGCTCATTTCTCAATTTTTGGTCATAAGTTTGGCAAACTGTTTGCTCAAGGTAATGTTGGTTGAACTAAAAATTATGCCATCCACATAAATCTGTACTATAATGACATCACCCTTGGACATATAAGTGAACAAGGTTTGGTCAATAGTACCTCTGACAAACTTATTTTCAAGTAGAAATTTTGATAAAGTTTCATACCAGGCTCTAGGCGCTTGTTTCAGCCCATAGAGTGCTTTGTGAAGTCTGTAGACGTGGTCAGGATAGTCACTGTTCTCAAACCCTGGGGGTTGTTTAAAATATACTTCCTCTGCAAGCTTTCCATTAAGAAAGGCACTCTTTACATCCATTTGTAATACCAAGAAACCCATGTAAGCTGCATAGGCTAAGAAGATTTTGATAGCTTCTAATCTAGCCACTGGTGCAAAGGTTTCATCATAATCAATACCCTCTGAATGGTTGTAACTCAGCACCACAAGCCTAGCCTTGTTTTTAACAATCATCCTAGCTTTATCCATTTTGTTCCTATAGACCCATTTGGTTCCAACAACTTGCTTTCCAGCTTGAGCTTTTACCAGAGTCTACACCTTGTTTCTCTTTATCTGATTGAGTTCTTCTTGCATGGCCACAACCCATCCTTCATCTAAAAGGGAAGCAACCATGTTCTTTAGTTCATCTTCAGAGAGAAAATCAGCAAAAAGGCATTCATTCGCTGAGGCAGTTTCCAGAGATCTCAACTTTCCTCTAGTGGTGACTCCCTCAGAGGGTTCACCAAGAATATTTACAAGAAGAATATCTTAGTTTCTACTCCATTTGGATTGAGGAGCAGGAGTCTCTATGGGTTGAGGAGTTACAGTAGGTTTAATGAATGCTGGTTGTTCATCACAGATAATTTCTTCATCCATGATCTCTTCATCTATTTGAGAGATTGGAGAGTTATGATCATCATTTTCTTCTATGGGTGGTGGAGTATGTGATTTAGCTACAACAACCTCTGGAGTGATATCAGAGATTGAATGAGGATCACATGCATGAACATAGGGGAAATCCTTGTGACATATTTGAGGTGATTCATTAGGATTTGAGAAATTATCCTTTGTATATGATTTAACTTCATTGAATTTAATGTCACCGTCCTCTGAGGTGGTGTGAGTAATGACAACATCTGCTTCATTAAAGGTAACATGAATGGATTATTCAAGTTCTTGCATGCAGATATTGAATACTATAAAAGCTCTGGAGGTAGGAGAGTATCCAAGAAAGAACCCATCATCGGACTTTTCATCAAATTTTCCCAGAGGATCCTTGTAGTTGTGAATGAAAACAGGGCAACCAAAGACATGGAAGTATCTTACATCAGGGGCTCTCTTCCTATACACTTTATAAGCGGTTTTGCCATGTCTTTTCACAATAATGGATTTGTTTTGTGTGTAACACGCTGTGTACACAGCTTCACCCCAAAAATGCTTTGGGAGTCTTAATTCACTGAGCATTGTTCTGGCTGCCTCTATGAGAGTTTTGTTTCTTCTTTCAGCGACACCATTTTGTTCTGGGGTGCCTGGGTTTGAAAAGTTTTGCGAGAATCCCATTTCATCACAAAAGTCTTCCATGGCATGGTTCTTGAATTCAGTGCCAATATCACTTTTGATAGCCTTAACTCTGCAGTCGTTGAAGTTCTATGTTTCTTTGATGAAGGACATTATTCTTTCATATGCACCACTCTTTCTTTTAAGAAAGAATACCCATGTGAATCTAGAGAATTCATCGACAATGACTAGTGTGTACTTGTTTTGATTGAGGGACTAAGGTTTTATTGGTCTAAATAAGTCCATGTGAAGAAGATGGAGGCAATTATTTATGGAGAATGATTGTTTAGTTTTGAATGAGGCTCTATGGTGCTTCCCTTTTTCGCAGGCTGAGTATGGTATGTCTTTGCTGAAGGTCAGAGAGGGAAGCCCAACGACTAAATCATTCTTGGCCAGTTTGTTGATGTTTTTGAAGTTAAGCTGAGAGAGTCTCTTGTGCCAGAGCCAATTTTCACTATCAGAGGCTTTGGAAAAGAGACAGGTGTCGTTTCCTTCTGGACATGATGTCATGTCAATAACATACGCATCCCTTCTTCTAGGTGCAATGAGAACAACATCGTCATTTTGATTGAAGATTGTTCCTTGGGTATTGGTGAACAAAACTTTGAAACCAGCATCGCAGAGTTGACTGATACTGATTAAGTTGTGCTTCAGTCTGTTGACATAAGTGACCCTTGTGAAGGTGATTCCATTACAATCCACTGAGCCATATCTCTCAGTATCCCTTGAGGAGTCATCTCCAAGGACTACTTTGGGACCAGACTCCTTCTTATTTCTATGTAGATATTTTTAACCCCTGTCATGTGTCTGGAGCACCCACCATCCAGATACCAAACAGATTTATTCAAGTATTACTGGATAGATATAATAAAACCAAATTAGTTTCGATGATGAACCCACTTTCTAGTGGGTCCATGTTGTCGTTGACCATAGATATTGGATCTTCTTTGGTTCCTGTATCCCCCTCTTTGGTTTCAGTCTTTGGTTTCATGACGCATACTTCCACAAATTTCACATCCGGGATAGTGTTCACACTCATCAGAGTGATGGTCATAGAAGCCACAGTACTTGCAAGGAGAAAATGGTCTGAAACTCTGAGGAGTGTCTATGGGTTTGGGTTCTGGTCTCCTAGAGGACTTGTAAGGAGTTTTAAACCTTAATTGATTTATTGTCTTTTAGACAGCTATGGTCTCCTCGTGTTCTCTAGATATGTGTTCAGTGGACTCGCATGTGATACATTTGGGTTTCTTTAAACAATATTCCGACAAATGATTTTTAAACCCACAATGTTTGCAAGGCCTGAACAAAGCTCTCCCCTTCGAGGTGCTAGAACTTTCACCAAGAGAACTAACAGATGGACTGTCTGTCCGAGGTTTGATTTGTTCTTTTAAACCTTTAACTTCTTCCATAAGGGTGAGGAGAAGTTTCTTGGTGGGTGAAAGCTCTTCAGTGGGAGGAATGGGTTTGGCAGGTTCTTTGGCCACAAAAACGTTTTTATGTGCTTTCTCAACAACTCTGAGATTGGATGTTCCAAAGGTTTTGGTGGCAGGTTTTGGGCCAAGTAAGGAATCAGATGGATTTGCACCAGCGAGTTTGGGTAATGTTGGGGGTTTGGAAACATCGCTTTTTCCTTATCAGAGTCATTCTCATCCACAGAGGTGGAAAAAGGAGAAGAATCATCTGAGGGGACAAATTTTACTTTGGCCACTGGTATATGGTTTTTAAACCTACCCTTACCCCCTATTGCTTGAACCACATCCCCTGGAATGGCTTCAGCAACCAATTCTTCCATAGTGTATTGACCTATGTTCCATTTTCCAATGGTTCTTCTAAGTTCAGCATTATCATTAGTTAAAAATTCATTTTCAATTGAAAGTTTGTTGACTTCATTTTGTAGTTAATTAGAAAGATTCACAAAAGGTTTGAGATTTGTTAACTCCAAGGTTGCAAAAATTGCGAATCGCTAGCCGGCCGGTCGACCACCTTGTAAACTGTAATCGTTCTAGGCGGGATTAACCGGTGATTAACCGGATTGGCATTTTAGAAAATTTTTCGTATTTTCGAAAAGTTTTGGATATTTCTAATGAGTTTTAGGTATTTTCGGCTATATCATTCTTAATATACAACTTATCATACATACGAATAGTTACTATAAGTGATAAACATAGGTTTACAGTGAGTTTTCGGTATTTTCGGCCAAATTTGCAGGTTTCCGACAAGTTTGACCGTCGCTGACCATAGTTGACCTCTATTAATCGCCTTTTCATTAATCGACAAGGTTGATAGCCTTATAGCTATTAATCAGTGATTAATCGCCCTTGTAGAACTTGTTTTGCAACATTACTTAACTCAGATTGAGAAAGATTTAACTCAGTTTTAAGATTATGAAATTTGTATAACAAGTTCTTTCTTTGTTCTTCCACAAAATGAAGGTCAACCAAGGTGTAGTCACTCACATGGTCTCTATCAGGACCTTCAGGCATAGAAAGCAATCTTTGTACCTTTTTTATGGTGATATTCACCCATTAACAAGATCTTGCTTCACTTTTACCAACAACTGGTTCCTCATCACCGACGGCCATAAAAGCTCTGACAGTAGTGGTTCCTTCATCCACTGATGTAAGAGGTTCATCCTCTCAGTCGAAGGAGGCAGCAATAAGACCCTTTTTAGTCTTTTTGCTATCCTTTTTCTTTGTTGCTTCATCACCTTTTGATTGAGTTTCACCAACTCAGCTTTCGGTGCTTTTTATTTGACCTTATAATCATTCTTTCCCTCAGAGTCAGAGTGAGAAGTTTGCTTGACAGGAGATGGAGCAAACTTCTTCTTGCTGCTGTGATCATTGTTGGATTAGGGGAAGCTTGGAGAGGAAGTCTTATTTGACCAACAGTCCTTTTGGAAGTGACCAGCTTTACCACATGTGTAGCAAATCACTTTGGACTTGTCAGCTTTGGCTGCTCCGACTCTGCCTAATCTCTTGTAGTATCTCTTTTGATCAGCAAGAAGAGCTCTGTCATGGAATTCTGCATGCAATTCATCAAGAAATTCTTGACTGCTTCTTGTATCTTCTTCTATGTCAGATTCGTTGTCCTAAAAAGAATGGTTAGCAACAAGAGCTTTTGAACCAGAGATATGGGTGGTAAACCTATCAGTCTCTAATTTGTAAATAGAATCAATCAACCCTTCTTCATAGTTATATCTACCAAACAGTTGGGACAGAGTATCATTCTTGATTGCATTATTTGCTCTTAAGGTCTGGTTTAAGCTAAGCCATTTCCTAGGTAGGCTGTTTATAAATGTGGCATTCACCTCAGCCTCATGTAGAACAACACCATTGTTTCCTAAACCATTCAACAAAATCTTAAGCCTAGTATAAGTTTGAGCAACAATTTCAGTTTCCAAAGCTTTAAAAGCGTTAAACTTGAGTCTTAGGGCTTGGATTTTGGTTTCTTTTGTTTCTTCTGGACCTTCATACCCTAGAACCAATTTAGTCCACATCTCTTTTGCAGAGTTGCATTTGATAATGGAGTTTATAATGTTCTTGGGTAGGCAAGAGACTATGATACTTTTAAATCTTTTGTCCTGGTTAGCCAGACGTCTATCCGCTGGAGACCATTGCTTAACAGGCTTCTTACTGGGTCTCTCAAGGGTAGAGGAAACAGCAAGAGGCACATAAGGTCTATTTTCTAATATTTCTATCAAGAAAGGTTCTAAGCCGTCCAAGTATATTAGAAATTCACTTTTCCAGCTAGAAAAGTCTTCTTCATCGAAGGTTGGAACATTGGACACATGTGACCCTCCTCGAACATCAAGAAGTTGGGGAAGGTCATCATCATTATTACCAGGGCTTACAACAGGTGTAGGCATGGTAGTAGCAGATGTGGTGGTCGACGCGTTAGTCGAAGTATTAGCTTGACTAGATTGACCAAAGGGTGGTGGTATAGGAGGCATAGTTTCAGTCATATTCAGATCTTGATTTTAAAAACAAGAACGGCTTATAAAAGTTTTATAAATCTAACCGCTCTGATACCAATTGAAAGTCACAAAATACAATAATTGTTCACACTATAACTCGTATAAAACGAACACACAAAGAAATACTTTTTAAACGAGTAATGCTTTATTAACGGTTATAAACAAAGTATTACAAAGTGCTATGTATACACCCGTTGAATGACAACAAGAAATGAACCCTAGAACAAGTAAACTTGATTCGATACTCAAGTTTACAAGAGAACATATGAGTCGTTGGTAGACAGCTGAAGGCGCAAAGGTTCCAAAGGGAGAAAGAAACTTAGATAATTTATCCAAGCACAAGGGTTAAATATCTATTCTTTCTCCTTCCTATTTATAGTGGTACGAGGTTGCTTCCTTAGTGGGAGTAGTTGATACGTGTCGTCTTTTGAGTGGAAGAGTACAACGTATTAAATGCATGTATGTATTAAGACATACCTTTGTCCCACTAGGTAGTACTAGGCTTTATCTTGAATCTCCTATTTTGTCCCGCCCGAAACACCTTGGAGATTCTCCCGCCTAAACTATAAATGGTAAGGCAAGTCTCTGCTTGCATAAGTCTTCATAGGGTTGTAAGTGATCTCTAAGTATTGTCATCTCAGAGATCCTTGAACACCAGTACATTCCTTCTACATCACAGCTTGTCCATAACTGCTGGTGAGTATGACTTCAAATAATCTTCTACTTCTATGACGTTGTCTTTGACTTGAATGTTCCTGGTGTGCAAACTGAGGCTTTTCCATCTGCTGGCCTGGTCTCTGTCGCTGGTCCTCTCATCGACACATAACAATTAGTCTAATTTAAACAAATCTAGACTGGGCCATAGTTAAAACTTTCATTGGCCCAACAGAAGTGCAGTCTCTCAACAAAAAGCTAGGGGGTTGAATAGTGTCTTATCTGAATTCGTTGAGAAGTATTTAGAAACTAGAAGGGGGGTTGAATAGTTTCACTAGTTAAATGATCTAAAAGATCGGTTTATAAAAATCCTTTTCAAAAAGCTAGATTCGAGTGGTTTATGTGAAACCTTCTCATGCACAATATGAACAAGTGATAGTGAATCTAAACTAATAATCACAAAGTATATGCAAGAATGAATAAAGAATGTAAAGAGGTAAGGAAAGGAAAGGTCAAACCGAACCCCAAAGATTTATAGTGGTTCGGCCACGAAGCTCTACTTCGTTCCTATTCCACTCCTCAAGTACCCTACTCGAGAGTTTACTTATCAACAAGCTCCTTGTGGTGGAGAAATCTTACACATCGCTTAATCAATTACCGACTCTAAGCTAAAAGTCGAGTTCTAATCCTAGCTAGAACCAATCTATACAAATATACTTTAAGGCCTAAGTATTAACCACAATACATACACAACTTCAAAATTATACGACAATTTGGATCTCCACAATGACACAAGAATGAAACAAAGTTTGAATCTTGATCTTGACACAACACTTCAAGGATGAAAGTGTTCTTCTCTTTGCACTTAAGAAGATGAGAAGGGAGGAGAAAGATTCACTTCTTAAACAAGTGTAATCAACCAAATAACCAATGATTTGAGTAATTAAAGAAGGGGTTTCGAATCTGAGAAAGTGTGTGCAAAAGAGGTGAAAAGAAAATCTAGAAATGATCCACTAGTTACAGGAGAAAGGAGCAACGACTCTTTCTGGGCGCGACTCATTAAATATCCTAGCGATTCCTTATCGATTAGGAACCACGAGCCCCTATAATGAGCTGCATACACTATAGTACGCTCCCTTTTGTCCTGTAGTGGGGAAACTTCATCTGGTGAAAGTTTTACCCTAAGGGAATATCCTTTATCCATTTTGAATATCTTATTTTCAAATTTACATTCTCTTTTTAATAAAACATTATCTTAAAATTTAAGTTTATTCAAAAACTTTTGTCACTTAAAAATAACAATGAGGTTTAAGAAAATTATAAATCCTTGATCACTTACTTAGATTAAGACTTATTTATTCATACCTTAACTGATTATAGATGAGATGAAAAATACTTGAACTCAATAATTCGATTTTTGTTGTTTTGGTAAATGCTTGTTTTTATATTTTGTCGTAATCAAAACAAAGCGAGACCGAAAAATTCAAGTAACGTTTTTAGGCATCATTGCATTAACAAAGTCACTCCCTCTCTTTAAAACACTCAAGAAGTGCATGAATAATGGAAACTTTCAATGGACGACGGAAGCAAAAGAAGCTTCCAAGCTCAAAAAGCACTTGGCAGCACTGCCCATACTGGTCGAACCATGGCCAAAAGAAGAGTTGATCGTATATCTATCCGCTACGCACGGACGATCAACGCGGTGTTAATAACAGACTGAAACACAGTCCAGAAACCAGTCTACTTTGTCAGCCGTGCGCTGCAGGGTCCAGAATTGAACTACAAGTCGATGGAAAAGCAGATATTGTCATTGGTATATGTTGCGAAAAGGCTGCGGTGATACTTCCAGGCGCATCTCATAGTGGTGATTACAGATCAACCAATCAAGCAGATTACTTCTAAACCAGATGTAGTTGGGCGATTACAAAAGTGGAGTGTGTTGCTGGGGGAGCATAACTTCTCGCACAGGCCGCGCACCGTAGTTAAAGCGCAAATCCTAGCGGACTTCATCATTAAGAAACCGGATGAACCAGAAATAATACCCTAGAAAGAAATAGTACCGCAAAATCCATGGATCCTGTTTATGGACGGATCCTCATGCATTGACAGGTCAAGCGCATGCCTCATACTCACAAATCCAGAAAGACTGGAATTTACTTACGTTCTCCGTTTCAAATTCACATCCACAAACAATGAGGCTGAGTAGGAACCACTAATTTCCGGACTCCGGATAGCGGCACGCATGGGTGTCTATAACTTGGAAGCAAACATGGTTTCACGCTTGGTAGCTAACCTGATCTTGGGAGAATATGTGGCTGAAGAGGATAACATGATCCGTTACTTGGAAAAGACCAAGTTGTTGATAGTGGTCTTTGACAATTTCTCTGTATGGCAAGTTCATAAAGTTGAAAACAAAAAGGCCGATGCTCTCAGCAAGATCGTATCTACCAGCTTCGCACTTCTGTCCAAGCAAGTACTGGTGGAAATTCTAAAAGACAAGTCTATCTCTAAGGAAGAGTTAGTCATGGTTGTGAAAGAAGAAGGACCTACTTGGATGACTCCTATTGTGGAGTTCCTGATAGATGAAACGCTTCCATATGATGAAAAGGAAGCCAAAATAATCCGGAGGAAGCCAAACTAGTTCGAAGTCAGGAACGGGGTGTTATACAAGTGGTCATTCTTGCAGCCATGTCTCAGATACGTGAGAACTCTCCAAGCAAACTACGTGTTAAGGGAGATCTACCAAGGATCCTGTAGTATGCATGCAGGACCCAGATCGGTCGTAGCAAGAGCTTTACGGTCTGGGTACTATTAGCCAACTATGCATCATGACGCACAGGAACTCATCCAAAAGTGAAACGATCGTCAGATACACCGTCTGATACCGAGAATTGCGCATCAGACATTGAGCCCTATCACATCTCCATAGACATTCCATAAGTGGGTCATTGATATAGCCAGTCATTTCCCTGTCGCAACGGGGGGGATGAAATTTCTCATTGTGGTTATTGGTTACTTCACCAAATGGATTGAAGCTATCGCAGTGGCAATGGTAACTGGGAAACAGATAAAGAAATTTGATTAGGACAACATAGTATGTCGCTTCGGTCTGACAGGAGAAATAGTCTCTGACAACGGAAAATAATTATATTATAACCCCTTCAAAGACTGGTGCGAAGAGCTGAACATTACACAACGGTTCACATATATGAAACATCTGCAGACCAGCGGACTAGTAGAAAGGGAAAATCAAAGTCTGGGAGAAGGGATAAAGCCGCGCCTAGACAAAAAGAGAAAAAAATGGGTTGAGGAATTCCCTTATGTATTATAGGCGCGCCACACAATGACCAAGACGAGTAATAGGGACACCCCATTCTCTCTGACCTACGGAATAGAGGCGGTTATCCCGGCCGAAATCGGGATGCCAACTTTCCGCATCGCGGAAGTAGATGTCGTGAGAAACGCCGAGGACTTACGAGTAAACTTGGGCCTTCTCGAAGAAAAACGTGAAAGGGCAGCAATCTGCGAGGCCAAAGCCAAGTCCAAGATGAAAGGTTACCATTGAAGGTTTATTAACATCATAATAATTATATAAAACCTTAAACGAGATCAAAGCACACATAGCAGAAGCGATTTAACAATATCATAATAATAACACATTTATAATTAATCAAATTAGGGTTACATACCTTTACGCTAAAGCAAATCCACAAGACGAAGAACGAATCACCAATTTGGGTTTATACCATATATCACCAAGATATAGTCTAAAGTAAGACTATATTACGATCTTGTACACACTTAATACAACGAGCTAACCGTGATTCTAGCACATGTAAACCGAGCTACAACGCTTGTAAATAATCTACCCAACAACCCTAGAGAGGGGCTAGGACTAGATTATAAGTAAATTGATCAAACAAGAAAACCATCCAAAACCCCTTTGTGGGTTTTAGCTTGCGATCGCAAATAGAGAGAGAGGGGAGAGGAGAGATTTGTGTGTCTTAAATTATGAGGAGAAGGTTTGTTTATATAGGCCTAGACTTGAATCCAAAAACAAATAAAAGGAAAGCTTTCCCCTTCCTTTTTCTCCCCCATAACTGAAGGCTAGAACACCCCTTTGGGGTGTTCCGGAACCTTCCAAACTTCTTTCTTTTTATTTACTTACTATATATTTATTTAACGCTCGTTAATATGTAACTCTTAATTATTTAACGATCGTTAAATTTATGGCTCGGTTTAAATTAAAAAATACATAAATATATATTTATTAAATAAATTAATAAATACAATACATATATTTATTAATTAAATTAACTCTTTACGTATTGTGTGTAATCCCGTAATCTCGAGTTCAATCCTATCATACGACTATTAAATATAAGTCCATAAACTTTCAGCTCCCGCTTGGACATATTTCGAATATCGTGATTACATTGACTAGTGTCTAGTTACACTTAGCAATGTCTCTAGTACAACTCGAGTAAGGTCTCTTGGATAAAACCTTTTAATGATTCATCATTATTATTATCCTTTTATTTCTAATACAACGTTAATAAGGATATGGATCTCAGTCATTCTTTTCATTAACCATTCTGTTTCTCGTTCACATATTCAACAAGATTACCAAAACAAATTTGGGTGTGGCCACACAAACTTCTTACTAATTCCACTAGGGGCCCAGCTGTATTAAGCTCCAAAACAAAATTGAAGGAAATAAATCCCATATTGACTATGAGAAAAACTTATGAATTTTTCAACACTTTCGGAAATAATACTTATAACTACCAGTTACGTTTAGCGTTAGATTATTCCACAGAGATGCACTAGATTCATAACAGTTTCCTGGTATCTCAAGTCTAAGGATAACTATTTATGATTTACTTGATGACATAAGATCCATAAAGTAAAATGATATAGTTGGGATAAGTCCAATATTCAATTCATCGAATATCATTCAAAATCGATCAATATACTTTCAAGTATACTCTATCACAATTTTGATTTGTCTTAATTTAATAATATTCACATATTATTAATCAACAACGGACATTTAGCATAACAATTTATTCATGGATTAAAACATGTAAAATAGGATACAAAATTAAGTAATAAGAATAAACGAAACCCAATCTTTATTTTATTAAATAATAATGTCATAACATCCTTTATCCAAATACTAATCACAGATTTATTGCATGAGTTCGTTAGCTAGTTGCAACCCAATCGCCTTGGCATGCTTAACTACCTTTGGTCTAGGCAAAGCGTTATTTAAAGGATCATCTACGTTATCATCTGTGTGAAATTTTATTAATTTGATATCACGAGCTTCAACTTATTCTCGAACGTAGTGATGTCTATGTTTAAAGTGTTTGGCGCCTTTCATGACTCCAGAATCATTGGCGAATATTATTGTGGCAGAATTGTCGCAATATATATCAATAAGTTCTTTTATTGAGGGCATCACTCCAAGATCTCCAATAAACTTCCTAATCCAAACAACTTCCAGTTCAGCTTCTGAAGCAGCCATGTACTCAGATTGAGTAGCATGCATTGCAATCGTTGTCTGCTTCTTGCTCTTCCAGTCAACTGCTCCTCCATTGATAACAAAAAAGTAACTCGTCTAAGACTTCGTATCTTCTTTATCACATTGCCAGGACGCATCACAGAAACCTGTCACATTCAGTTTTGTGTCTGGTTTCCCTCCAAATACCAAGAACATATCTTTTGTACTCCTCAAATACTTTAGAATATGTTTAACAGTAGTCCAGTGGAGCTTCTCTAGATTCTGTTGGTATATACTGACCAAGTTATGAGCAAATGCCACATCAGGCATTGTGCATCTAATAGCATACATTATAGATCCTACAGCCGAAGCGTAAGGAACCTTCTGCATGTATGCCTTCTCTTCAGGAGTTTATGCATCCATCTCATGACTCAGATTATGCATAACTTCCACAGGTTGAAAACCTATCTTGGAATTATGCATATTATACTTCTTCAAAATCTTATCTATATAAGCATATTGACTTAGACCAATTAACCGTCTTTTCCTATCCTGATAGATCTTAATTCACAGAATGTATGCAACTTCTCCTAAACCCTTCATAGAAAAACATTTACCAAGATAATCCTTTTCAGCTTTAAGTCTTGGAATGTTACATCCCTTGATTAATATGTCATCAACATATAGGACTAGAAATACTACATCACTCCCACTAGCTTTGTGATATACACATGGCTCATCACGATTTTGAATAAAGCCAAACTTTTTGATTTCTTCATCAAATCGCTTATTCCATTGACGTGATGCTTGCTTCAAACAATAAATGGATCTTTGAAGTTTGCACACATGTCCTGGATTCCCAGGATCAACATATCCTTCTGGTTGCTGCATATAGATGTCTTCATCTAAGCGACCATTCAAGAAGTCAATTTTAACATCCATTTGCCATATCTCATAGTCATAGTATGCTGCTATAGCTACGAGAATCCTAATAGCTCTTAAGTCTGCTACAGGAGCAAATATCTCCTCGTAGTCTTCGCCAAAAGTTTGAGTAAAACCTTTAGCTACTAAACGAGCTTTATAGGATTGTACTTTTCCGTCCATGTCGGTTTTCTTCTTGTATATCCACTTATGTCTTACTACTTTAGCATTGGGTGGTGGTTCTACAAGAATCCAAACATCATTTACTTTCATGGATTTCATTTCCTCATCCATAGAAACCATCCACTTATCCTTCTCAGGATGAAGTATGGCGGATTTATAATTAGCATGTTCACCAAGATCCCCTACCTCATCATCATCCTCTATGTTAAGACATATATTTCTATTTGCATTTTTAATCCTTGCGGATCTACGTAGAGGAACTAATTCCGATGGAACTGCAAGACTTTCTGG
The DNA here is from genome assembly GCA_025667525.1 of Glebionis coronaria. Taxonomy (NCBI): domain Eukaryota; kingdom Viridiplantae; phylum Streptophyta; class Magnoliopsida; order Asterales; family Asteraceae; genus Glebionis; species Glebionis coronaria. The sequence continues at coordinate 289,770,768 of CM046880.1, read as the reverse complement.
TTCTACAAGAATTACATCGCTAGTGTTTTCATAAGGTAATGTATCTATATGACTCTCTTCAAGATCATAATTTCTCCCACTGAATTCTTGATTTACAAGATCAGATTCAAGGAAGTCTCCATACCTAGCAACAATCACTTTGTTCTCAGGTGGATAATAAAAGTAGTAACCCATAGTTTCCTTAGGGTATCCTACAAAGATACATTTTACAGATCATTATTGGAGTTTGTCACCCGAGTCACGTTTCACATACGCCTCGCAACCCCGGACCTTTAAATAAGACAAATATGGCTTCTTGCCATGCCATAGTTCATATGGTGTCTTATCGACCTTCTTTGTGGGAACCATATTTAATATACGAATAGCAGACTCTAAAGCATAATCCCAAAAGGATAAAGGTAAAGTTGTAAGATTAAACATACATCGCACCATATCCAATAATGTACGATTTCTCCTTTCGGATACACCATTTTGTTGTGGAGTATAGGGATAAGTATGATGTTGAACAATTCCATTATCACTTAGATAATCTATAAAATCTTGACTTAAATATACACCACCTCTATCACAACGAAGAGCTTTAATATTCTTTCCTAGTTGCAGTTCTACTTCTGCTTTAAACACTTTGAATGTTTCAAATACCTCATGTTTATGCTTAAGTAAATAAACATAACCATAACGGCTATAATCATCCGTAAATGTTAAGAAGTAGCTAGCACCTTTCCTTGACACATGTCTAAGTGGTCAACACACATCGGTATGTATTAATCCAATTAGATCAGTAGCTCTTTCAATATCGCTATTAAAAGGTTTATTGGTCATCTTTCCAGAGACACAAGACTCACATTTATCAAATGATTCATCATTGATATTTTCCAAAAGGACTTCATGTTGAACCTTTTGTATTCGAGTCTTCCCAATATGGGAAAGGTTACAATGCCAAAGATAAGAAGAGTTCTTGTCAAACTTTCTCTTTTTATTCATGTTAAAGATAGATTTATTATTCTTGGATTCATTATCATGCATGTCTATTTCAAACACACCATTCACAGAAATTACATTAAAATAGAAAATACCATTTTTCCAAACAGAAATTCCATTATTATCAATCGTGTGAACGAATCCACTATTTAACAAACAAGAAAAGCAAATAACACCCCTAACAATTGTAGGTGCATAATGACAATCATTTAACATCAGTACTAAACCCGAAGGTAAAACTAGATTAAATGTTCCTATAGCTTCAACCGCTGCTTGTGCGCTATTGCCCACTGACAGAAATTGTTCCCTATAGGAAAGCTTCCTTTCCAGATTAAATCCCTGCAGTGTATTACTAATTTTAATACCGCATCCCGTATCATATAACCAGGAATTTAATTTGTATGTTAAATTGAACAATTCATTCATAAATAAAGTACCTGAAGCTACAGCGCTCTGCTCAGACTTCTTCTTTATTTCTCATAACTCTTCGAGATAAAGAGAGAAATTCCTCTTCCAGTGACCACTTGCCTTGCAATGGTGACAAGTCTCATCCTTTTGAGATTGACTCTTCTTGACAATTTTCTGCTTAGGTTTCGAATAAGTCGCAACTTGCTTGCCCTTATCACCCTTGCCTTTGCCTTTCTTCTTGTTCGCTTGCGGTTTTGGCTTACTCACTCTACCTTTTTGTATGCTTAGTACAGAAGGCGTAGAAGTAGATGCCTTGTCTTTTAACCCTTTTTCATATTCAATGAGTATTGCATGCAAATCATTAACTGTCTTCCTCGTGCAATGCATATTATAGTTTTGAACAAAATCAATGAAGTCCTTGTTAAGGGACCTATTGATCAAGTTGATAGCCATATTATGATCATAGGGTTGTCCTAGTGAAATGAGCTGTTCCATATAACCCCCCATCTCTATGTAATGGGCACTTACAGACTTTCGAGGAGCTTGCTTGCAGCTATGCAAAGCATCTACTAAATCGTAGATCTCCACAGCTTGCGGCTTCTCGAACATAGCTTTGAGCTCATCAAGCATTCGCTTTGGTGGAAATAACTCATACTTCTGTTGAAGTGGAGGAGCCATTTTACCAAGCATTAAGCAAGCCACCTCAGAATGCTTCTTAACATTAGCAGCGTGTTCAAGCCTTTGCGCATCAGATGCTCCTTCAGCAAGATCCTCTGAATAGGGAGTAGTCAAGATATCAATAGTACCCGCTGCTCTCAAGACAATTCTTAGTGAGCGGTACCAATCATTGAAGTTTGGGCCAGTAAGTTTGGGACGTTCAAAGAATGCCTTGAACGCAAAACTTATAGTGTTATTGGTGGGTTGAGCCATTTCTACAGAAATAAGTTTAAATATTAGTATTTTCAGTAACAAAATACTTTCAAGAAAATAAAATTACCCTGGTATAAAAACAATATTGTTTTCCTTGAATTCTAGAACTATATTGACATAGATCCATTACATCAGTTGATCTTGTTAGCTCAAAATATTGAGTCAAACAAGAATGTTCGGTCATAGGTTTATATAGAAATATTTATTAGAACGTTGTAATAGTTAGTTAAAATGACATTATGGGATTGATGGTTAGCTTAAAAGGCCTCTTTCAAGGTACTAAGCATCTATTCAAGCCCGGCCCAAAAGATATATAGTCCATTAGAGAACCCGCATGTGGGTGGACTATATAAGCACCCTCCAAGCATGTTAGGAGGGTGGAAGTTATCATTTTTCTTAATCTAATTTCACCTAGTTTCTCCACCTTCTCTCTACTTTCTCTCACTACTTTCTCTCTCTAGAAATTCGTCTCTTTTCATCTATTTTCTATTAATCAACCATGGTGAAGTGAATAAATTAGGGAACAACAATTGGTATCAATCGCCACGGGGTAGATTAGTGATTTGTTGTTGGTTATTAATTTGATTAGGTTGATTTCATCAAAATCATCTCGAATTAAATTTTTTTAGTGTTTTCGGGTTCTAAATCTTGATGTAAATCACTTACATAGGTTTGGTAGAGATTTGGTTAAGTTTTTGTGGTTAAAATCGCGATTTTTTGGGGTGTTTGGATTGGTTTTGAGGTACGGGTTGAAGAACAGTAAGTCTTATTGGCCAAACAATCTTTGGAAAAGGGTTTTGGTATTCCGAAAATTGGTGTTTCGGAAAAGGGTTTCTAGATTCCGAAAAAAGTGAATTATCCGAAAAAGATTTTTTCCGAAGAAAGTTGTTATTCCGAAGATTTCTCTATTCCGAATAAAAGATCTTTGATTATTCTGAAGATTGGTTGTTTATCTGAAGATTTTATCCGAAGAAAATACCATATTTCGAAGATAGCACTTTATCCGAATTCAGTTTATTCCGAAGAAAGTGTTTTTATCCGAAAAAAGCCTTGTTTATCCAAAAAAGGTAAGTTATTCCGAAAATTGTTCCCTATTCCGAAAACATTCATTTATCCGAAGAAAACTGAATTATTCCGGAAAAAAACTGGTTATTCTGAAGATTTTACTTATTCCGAAAAACTTCAGTTTTTCTGGAAAACCATCATTATTCCGAAAAAGTGTATTTTTTCTGAAAATTTCACTAATCCGAAGATTGTTTCCGAAGATTACCTGTTTTTCCGAAAACGTGTGCTTATTCCGAAGAAGGGTCTTTATTCCGAAGAAGTGAATTTATCAGATGAAGTTCATTTTTCCGAAAAAAGCCTATTTATCCGAAAATAGTCATTTTCCCGAAAAACCTCACTTATTCCGAAAATTCCCCATACATCCGAAGATCACCATTTATCCGAAGATCACCATTTTTTCCGAAATCACAGTTATTCCGAAATTCATGAATATACCGAAAATGAAGATTTTTTACAAAAGTGAATTTTTAAATCGTGTGATTTTTCGCCTTAGAATTTTTGGTTTCTTGTGAAGACATTTTTTAGGGGACTTTAAAATTTTTTCATCGACAACACAATCACAACACATCTACTTAAGATCCGTTTTCACTTCAACAATTTCAAGTTTCTCGAAATGGATTCTACGCAAGAGTATCGTGTGACAAACAACAACATCATGGTGGCGGGTAACAAAGAGAGACCACCAATGCTTGTGACTGGTAGATATGCACAATGGCAATCACGTTTCCTTCGATATCTTGACACTAAACCCAATGGTGATGTTATCTGACGTTGCATCAAAGAAGGACCCTATACTCTCACTACAATAACCATTCCTGCAATTCCAGCAACCGACTCGACGACCGGTTCCGATGAGTAAACAATTGAAGAAACATACGAGAACACTTCGAAAGAGAAACGTGCTTGGATTGATGCAGAGAAAGAATCAATCTATTTGATTCTAAGTGGAATTGGGGATGATATTTACTCAACGGTTGATGCATGCTCTACTGCTAAAGAGATGTGGTTTGCCATTGAACGCTTGCAACACGGAGAATCACTTAACAAGCAAGATGTCAAAACTAACTTGTTTTGGAACTTTGGAAAGTTTACTTCATTAGATGGGGAATCAATTGATTCATATTACTCAAGGTTCTACAAGATTATGAATGACATGACAAGAAACAATTTGCAAGTCTCCACCATGCAAGTCAATGTGCAATTTCTACAGCAACTTCAACCAGAGTGGACACGGTTTGTAACTTTGGTGAAACAACAGAGTAAGTTAGACGAGGTCAACTATCACACGCTCTTTGACATTTTGAAACAATTTCAAAATGAGGCGAATGAACTTCGAGCTGAAAGGATAGCAAAGACTGTTAATCCACTTGCTTTGGTGTCTACCACTCAACACATTCAAGATCATCGCTCTCGTGCTCCAAAGTCATACTCCACTATATCATCCTCACCAAGGTACTCCACTACATCCTCCTCACCAAGATACTCCACTTCATCTAAGTATTATGCTCTCACAAGATCACGAGACAAAGAACCAAGAGCACCATCAACATCACCTGAGCCATCATCTAAAGAGGACAGTGATGAAGAACTTGCTCAGAAGGATAGGGAGATGAAGCAACAAATTGCTTTCATTATGAAGACCTACAAGAAAATCTTCAAACCCGCCAACAACAATCTTCGAACATCATCAAATACAAGGAACCAATATGTTAAGAGTCCTCGAAGGTATGACACACGTCAACTGATGAAAATCCTCCTAGGTATGATCGACGTAATCCAACACATGTTGAGGGTTCTGCACGGTATGATCGATAAACTGCTAAGTATGATACTCAGAGGATTGATACTGCTGCTGGAAATAGGGAAACTGTTGGTACGCAAGTGGTTCCGCAAAGTGGGATTCAATGCTTTAATTGTCAAGGCTATGGACATATGGCAAAGGAATGTAGGAAGCCGAAACGGGTTAGGGACTCTGGCTATCATAAGGAAAAGATACTGCTATGCAAGAAGATGGAAGCTGGGGTTAAACTGTCTGCTGAGGAAGGAGCAATCCTTGATGATACTGATGATGAAGCCTCCGATCAAGAACTTGAATCACATTACTCGTACATGGCAAAGGTTGAAGAAGTTCTCAACGTCATTGAAGATGACAATGGTCCTATCTTTGATACTGAGCCAATCGATAAGGTACACACCGAAGAGGAATATAATGTGTTTGGTAATATTCATGAGCATTATGAGCTACCTAAAGCCATTAATGACACATGTATGATGGAAACGGTTGATAGCAATGCCACACTCGATTCATCAGACATGTGCAATAATGAGTCTGAGGATGATCAACATGCAAGTGAGTATGCTGATGACGAGGAGCGTATTGCGCTTGCTAACTTAATTTCTTCTTTACAAAAAGATGTCAAAGAAACTAGAAAGAGTCAAAAGCAATTAAAGAAAGCAAACGCTATGCTCACTCAAAATTTTGAAGAATGCAAAGCTGCTCTAATTAAATCTAGTGAGACCATTGATAGCTATAGAGATCAACTTCTTTAAAAGACCAATGAGATTGAGGGGTACAAAGGGTGTTTAATTAATGTCAAAAAGGACGATTTTCAACAGAAATATAACGAAACTCTTAAGCTTCTAGAACAAGAGAAACGTAATTATAACACCTCTTTGAGTACTGAACGTCACAAAACATATCTTTTTACCACTATAGTCAATGAGCTAACTCAAGTAAATGGTTTCCTTCAAGAGGATAAAACTAAACTTGCTATGGAAAAGAAAGCTGTGGTTGAAAAGATGGAAAAGGATTTCAAAACTAAACAAGTGAATGACATCGACAAAATGGTGGAACTTGAAACTCAACTTGATTTTTACAAGATTATTGTTTACAAAACTAATCCATCAATTCAAACCATGAGAATGTTGGCACCTCGTTCGTTTTTTAAGGAATTACCTTGTTTTGCAAATCCTAAGTATCTTGAGCAAGCTCAATATGAGAATCAGCACTTATATTTTGATGAGTCCCAATGGACCGATCTTGATTGTCTTGTTGTTAGGCCCGATAGTGAAGAGACAAACGATTTGGAAGAAGAGAGTAGACCAAAAGTTAATAAAGAATTTGTTAAACCATATAATTATGCTTATGAAAATAGTCTTTATGGTCTTTTCAAACCGCAAACATAGAAAACTCATGAGCAAATATTTTTCGAATGTGAACAAATAAGAATTAAATGGATACAAGCTTTTGCCACTAAAAAACTAATGTTTCAAAATTTATTGAATACTTTCCATTTAAAGCTTCTATAAGAAAGAGTAAGCAAGCACATAGTATTCTCAAGAGTAACATTGAAAATTTCAAAAAGGTTGTTGATGATGACTGGAGAAAACGTGAACTTTCGAAAGGAGACAAAGAAATTCCTCACGATATAACTGTGCTTGTGAAAAGTATTTTGATTCCGCTTGCGAAAAGAACGCAAAAACATATTTTGGAATTTGAAACATTAATTAAGCAAGAAATGTTCGATGATTTGAAATATGTGGAATCTCTTGAACAAGAAGTGAACGACCATCAACTTTAAAGAGACGAGTTTTCTACAGCTTATGATCTACTCTTACATGAATGTCTCTAAAAAGATATTATGTGTGCTTATGTTACATCTTGTGCTGATATTGATGAATATTCTAATGTTGCATGCAAATATCCTGATCAAGTTAAAGAATGTGAACGTCTTGAAACTGAGCTTTCGAATAAATTTGACCAAAAAGAGTTTTCGTTACTTCAACATAGATATGATTATCTTCAAAAACATTGTCACTCACTTGAACTTGCTTTGCAAAAGAAAGTTGGTAGTTTTTCAAATGATACACCTTTGGAAGTAAAATTATCTGAGTCATGTCGATTACTAAACGAAAAAAGTCTTGATATTTCGGATTTGAAATCTTAGTTACAAGAAAAAGACATAGCAATAGCAGAGTTGAAGAAACTCGTTGCTAAGATGGGTGGGAAAGTTGTGGAACCTAGCGTTAAGAAACCTGTTGTTAGACAACCTAATGCCTCTAAAGTGAATAGATCCTCTATCTTGGGAAAACTATCTGCTTTCTCAAATTCTTCGTTTGCAAAACCTGTGTTTGGCCCAAGATGGATGGAAAGGAAAGGTTACCAAATACTCAACCCATAAGGAATATTGTAGCACCAAGAGTTAAGTACAATAATGTGATTAAACCAGGGATGTATAGAATGATCACTAAACCCACAAACAAAGTTTGTCAATCGCCTTAGACTTCTAGAAACACAAATACTCGTGTGTCTTCTACTACAGGAGTAGTTTCCACTGCTAGTGTTAGCCGACCTCAGCTTAAGAGCACTTAAGTGAATGATAAGGTCTGGAAACACAATAGGTCAAGGGAAGATGAAGGAAGTAGAAGAACACCCTAGGAATTTGAATGTTTTTAAGAATAAAAAGTCTGTAATCGCGTGTAATGACGATTTGAATGTATTGAATGATTTGAATGCTATGAATCTGAAATTCGTTTGTGTCAAATGTGGAAAGTGTGCTAATGCTAATCATTCTGTGTGTGCTATGAATAATGTCAAAGGCGTAGATACTAGAACTAAGAAGCAAGTTTTGGTGCCTATTAGTGCTAGTAAACCCAAACGCAAAGTGAACCATTCTAGTGCAACCCCCACTAACAAAAGTAATGCATCAGACTCCACCACTAAGAACCCTAGAAGAAGAATTAGGGAATTATATGAGTCTGCTAGCAAGTCTTGGAAATGGTGGTTTGCTAATCAATGTCCTCCAGGATATAAATGGATGCCTAAAGTTAGGCCAGAAAATGTGACGACGAGTGTTAGTATGCCTTTAAATGTTGCTAAGGACACTAATGATTCTACAATCACAACTACTGTGGTATCCAATTTAGCAAATGCTCCATAGTGTTCTAACTCCTCTGCAGGTGATACAAATAATTCTCTTCATACTGGACTCCGGATGCACGAAGCACATGACGGGGAATCTAAAGCTTCTAATTAACTTCGTGGAGAAGTTCCTGGGTACGGTCCGATTCGGAAATGATCAATTTGCACCGATCCTAGGATATGGAGATTTGGTTCAGGGAAATATAACGATAAAAAGGGTATACTACGTCGAAGGGCTCAATCACAATCTTTTCTCGGTTGGTCAATTATGTGATGCAGATTTGGAGGTTGCTTTCAGAAAGAAGACATGTTTTGTTTGTGATTATGATGGTAATGACTTACTTAATGGTACACGGGGTACTGATCTTTACAAAATTTCACTACAAGACACAACTTCATCAACTCCAATTTGTTTCATGGCTAAAGCCTCAACGACTCAGGCATGGTTATGGCATCAACGTCTATCTCACCTCAACTTTGATACCATCAACTTGCTTTCCAAGAAACATATTGTGAGAGGCCTTCCAAGCTTGAAATTCATCAAAGATCATCTTTGTTCTTCTTGTGAGTTGTGTAAAGCTAAACGAAGTAGCTTCAAAACAAAGACTACACCAAGCTCTAAAGGACGGTTAGATCTTCTTCATATGGATTTGAGTGGTCCCATGCGTGTTCATAGTATCAATGGAAAGAAATATGTTATGGTAATTGTCGATGATTACTCAAGGTACACATGGACTAACTTCTTAAGGTCCAAGAATGAAACACCTGAAGTTCTCATCAACTTCCTAAAACTGATACACCTGGGTCTTCAAGCTCAAATAAAATTTTTGAATTCAACTATGAGAAAATATTTTAAAGCTGAAGGAATTGAACATGAAACATCTATTGCTCGAACACCCGAACAAAATGGCGTTGTTGAAAGACGAAACCGTACTTTGGTTGAGGCAGCTCGAACATTATTATCCGCTTCAAAACTACCATTATACTTTTTGGCCGAAGCCGTGTCAACCGCATGCTACACACAAAACCGATCCTTAATTATCCCAAGACACGAAAAGACACCATATCACATAATTCATGATCGAAAACCTTCACTTAAACACCTTCACGTTTTTGGATGTACTTGTTACATAATTCGAGATGGTGAAAATCTGGACAAGATGAAAGAGAAAGGTGATGCATGTATTCTAGTGGGATATGCAACTCAGTCTAAGGGATATAGTGTGTACAACAAGAGAACAAAATTGATAGTCGAGACTATTCACATCTGATTTGATGAATTACAAGAAATGTCACTTGAACAAAACAGTTTAAGTCCCGATCCACAACGACAAACGACTTCCGTTCACAACCGCACGGAACTCGGAACTCAAGACCACAGTAATGAACCGTCAAGTTCAAAGCTGGTTCAAGGAAATGTTCCAAGAGCAGATATGAAAGTCAACACGACAATTGAAGGTCTACGATTTCTTAGGATTTGGTAAGGTTAGGATCATCTATTGAAATGGAATGGAGAAGAAGGAAGGAGATGAGGGTGTAGAGAGAGAAAGAGGAGAAGAGAGAAGAGTAGAGAGAGAAAGTGAAATGGAATTGATGAAAATGATGAATCACCAACCCCTCCTTAAGGCTTATAAATAAATGACAGTCTGTAACCCGCGCTCAAAAGAAAGGAAAGTTTATCGCCGATGATAAACTTATCCTAACAACGAGAAATCAACTTTTCTCGGGCATGAGCTAATATTAAAAACATTCAATGTTTTTAAGCTCGTGCACAGAGGCTTACAGTCGGATCACAGGCTGTAACCCGTTCTTCAAAGAAAGGGAAGTTTATCTCGCAACGATAACTTACCCTCAAAACGAGAAATTAAATTTTCTGGGACACGAGCTATTATTAAAATTATTCAAAGATTTTAAGCTCGTGTACGAGGCTTACAGTCGGATCACAGTCTGTAACCCGCTCTTCAAAGAAAGGGAAGTTTATCTCGTAACGATAACTTACCCTCAAAACGAGAAATTAAATTTTCTCGGACACGAGCTATTATTAAAATTATTCAAAGATTTTAAGCTCGTGTACAAGGCTCATCTTTAAATGTCAGACGATGGCCCGATCTTCAAATAAAGGAAAGTTTATCGTCGATGATAAACTTATCCTCATTAACGAGAAATTGATTTTTCTCGGACACGAGCTATCATTTAAAATTATTCAACGGTTTTAAGCTCGTGTATATGACTTACAGTTAAATGTCAGAGTGTAACTCGAACTTAAAATAAAGGAAAGATTATCTTTTATGATAACTTATCCTCTTAACGAGAAATTCACCTTTCTCGGTCATGAGCTTGTATTAAAACATTCGAAGTTTTAAGCTCAGAAAGGAAAGTGTATATTTTAAATAAGAGAACATTTCCTCATAACGAGAAATTAACCTTTCTCGGTCATGAGCTTTCCGTTAAAACAGTCAAAGTTTTCAAGCTCATGAAAACGACTTCTAAGTAAATGTCAGCTTAGAACTCGTTCTTCAGTTAAAAGGAAAGGTTATCGCTGATGGTAACTTATCCTTAACAACGGGAAGTTTACAACTTCTCGGACTTGAGCTCGCTTTTAAGATATTCAACATCTTAAGCTCAAGTAATTGTTTTTCAAAACTTTGAACATAATTTTTCAAGAATTTTTCAAAAGGTTTTTCTAAATCTTTCAAAATTGTGTGTTCAAATATGTTTTGATAAAAAGAGCATGTCTTCTGGAATCAATAATATTTACGATCCTAGAAATGTCGTTCAATAATGACACAGGGTTGTAAATAAAGTTCGAGCAGAAGTTTAAATGATTTAAAACATGCTCAAAATGGTTTGCTATTATTTCCGATAGTAACCCGCTTTTCACATTGAAGTCAAGGATTTCACCAGAAAGCTTTGACTTCAGAATCCGAAGTTATCAACTCCACAATCCGAAGTTCGTTGCAATTGATATCTACATACTAGACGATGCGACTACTCAAACGACGACTACAACTCTTTAAGTAGAACACGGGTCAACAATTGAGGGAGAGCAATTGTCAAGCGTTCAGACTCTTCGATGCCGAAAGTGCCAATTTTCACAAGTTGGTGTCAAGACAACGATATCAATTGTCCACGTGGTGTAAAGGAGAAGATACTTTCAGAAGTTACGAGGAAGACCGACGTTCGCAGACAAGAACCACGTGATCTTATCACATGATGTTCTCATCATTTTAGGTCCTAACTCGTATACTATAATCTTGTGAATTCATTATTATATATGATCTTTGCTCGTGAATATTATTATCTGCGAATCAAGTGCACCCTTATTAATTTGAGGGGGAGCTTGTCAAAAATCATGAAGGTAAATGGACTTAATTGGATTTGCATTTTTCTTCCCAATTTTTTCTTAAAACATCATTAAATCAATTGATATTAAAAACATCGATTGGGTTAATATTTTTAATATGGGGGAGAAAATGTGATTTAATATGACTCAATGGTTTGACTTAATGTGTTGGCTCATCCCGACATGTGCGAAATGTTTTCGAATATCGTGGCATATGTTAAGGGGGAGCAAAATGGATTTGGATATCAAAATGGATTTCATGGTGACATACACTTACCCAAAACATCTTAATTCACGACGGTGACGATTGTGGTGACATAAGGATGGTAGGATAGGTTAAAGTCCAATGATTCTTCTAGAACCGGATGAATCTTCCCAAGGACATTCCATAGCTAGAAATAGAAGTCCTTAGGAAAGATGGAGAAAGATTGTGAACGTAGCTGAATGCCGACCAAGTACTTAAGTTAGCACTGGAACAATCACAACAAGGTGCTAGTTATGACGTATTGGTAAGCATTGAAGGGGTTTAAGAATGAAAAAGAATTGTAAAGATAAAGGGTGTAAAGAAAGTAGCCCTCCTTACAACTTAGGCAGAAACCGGGTCAATACATATGCTATTAAGATCATTGTTTAATGATTCTTGATATTGAAGACAGACATCATGGACCTAGTGATGCAAGGCACAACCCATCTCAGCTAACTCAGATATCTCTTAAAAGATATTTGTTTTAATCACACGGAGACAACACATTATCTATTGATTTATTCACTCCGAATAAATTGGTATTGAAATGGTGGCACTCCTCTCCAGCCTCCGATCACTAAAAATCCAAAATGCACGATCGAGTCTAGAGCCATTTGAGATCATCAAATATCTCATTAGGACACACTTTTATATTTCCTTGCTTCTTCACACACTATGAAAAGTAAGAAAGATCTTAAGAGTCCTACGCAAAATCTTCATGATCTTGCCTGAACATCCGAGTAATACAAAAGTATTTACAATGAAGATGGAAATCCTTCTTGAGCGAATATCAAAAAGCTCATGGTAGGTGACTTGTGCGATTCTTTAAAAGTCAAACTTGTGATAACTGGAAAGCAACAGTGGTTTAATTCTTAAATGAATTTAAACACGTTCCAGGCCTCTACGCAATATCTTAGTGATCTTGCCAGAACATTCAGAGTAATACTATTAAGTATTTACAGTGACGAATGGAAATCCTTCTAGTGTTAACATCAAACAGCACTTGGTAGGTAACTTGCAAGATTCTATATAAATCAAGCTAGTGACAACTAGAAAGCAACGATGGTGCGGTTCTTAATTGAACTTCACTTGTTTCAGGAACATGAATTGACGGCTTCAAATCATGCGGATAATATTATCCAAATGATTCACTCTTTACGTTCGCAGTCAGCTTTGGACGGTCGAGTAAAGAGAACGGGTTTACCCGCAAAATCTTGTCAAGGAGGTTCTTTATTGAAACTACCTGCCACAAGTACGATATTTAATATCGTCCAACGGTCTTCACCGACCGGAGGTAAAATGCTACCGAATTAGAATGAAATGTTTAAGGCCATTTCATCCGTGTATATGGTTTGTTGCTAACTGTCTTATGCAGCGTAACAAGAAGGTGGCATTGCGGTGTACAATCCAGAAGAAGTCGTCACCACATGCTTATACTACATACAATTAGTACTTCAACAAATTCAAGAAAGTCTGAAGGTCAAGTATTCCGCTGTATCAAACTCTGAAGCTTTCAAGAATTTAAAGGTATAAGTATGTGGAACATGAAGTCACGAAGAGGCGAATGTCACAAGTGACGAATGCACAAGGTCAAGACAAGAAAACATGCTCAAGACTTAAGTCAAAGATCACATCAAGCATATTCACAAGAACAAGATCGAAGACTCAAGCATAGATGCTAGGTTTAAGATTTTGTAAAAAGATGTGACCTCCCTTAGGGGGAGATTGTTGGAAATACGTTTTCCCAATTAAGTCTCGGTCACATCCTAGTTAGCATAGATCACGAGATATAGACTATTTAGAACTTTGTTTCTTGGAGCGACCTCCCTTAGGGGGAGATTGTTGGAAATATATTTTTACGTATTTATGAAGGATCGCTCGCTCCAACGATATATTAATGTAACGGGCTCGTGATCTAGTTACTAAACGTATAGCCCATATAGCCCACATGTAGGGTGGGCTATATATACCCCTCCTAGCATGTTAGGAGGGGTTGGTGATTCATCATTTTCATCAATTCCATTCCATTTTCTCTCTCTACTCTTCTCTCTTCTCCTCTTTCTCTCTCTACACCCTCATCTCCTTCCTTCTTCTCGATTACACACCCAAAAAAAAATTTCGCCTCCCAATCTCACCCACAGATCTGAAACTCATACAATCTCACCCACAATCTCACAATCTAACACTTACCCTCTAAATTCACCTGCTTTTTCACCTGCTTATAATCCTATCACCCACAATCTCACAAATCAACAATTATGAATAACACAAGATTTCGTTGACTTCAAGATCTTGATATAAAAAGTCTCGGGTAAGATAATTTCTTTAATTTTGTTGAGTCTTGATCGAGGAAGTTTGATCAATGAAAGATTTTTGGGTTCGAATCTTTTGGTTAAGATGGAGTCTGTCAAGGGTGTCTGTGTCGAGGGTGTTTGGGTAGGGGTTGGTTTTTGTGACGAGGTGTGGGTCATGAGGTGTTGGTCGAGTGTGTTTGTCGGGTGGGTTGGGATATGTGGAGACGAGTGTTGGTTGAGATTGAGAGTTGTTAGTGTGAGTCTTGAGTTGTGTCGAGGGTGTAGTCGAGTTTGTGAGTCTTCTGAGTTTTCAAAATGGATTTCGTTTGATTCAGTCTCGAGTCTGTTTGCCCGTTATGTTTGAATCTTTTTTAGTCTCTTTATCCGGAATAAATTTGGTTGATCCGGAATAACTGGTTGATCCGGAATAACTGGTTGATCCGGAATAACTGGTTGATCCGGAATAACTGGTTGATCCTGAATAACTGGTTGATCCGGAATAACTGGTTGATCCGGAATAACTGGTTTATCCGGAATAACTGGTTGATCCGGAAAAAGCTTTCGTTCGGGAAAAAAAAAATTGTGAGTCTGGGAAAATGGTGGTACTGAAAGATGATGAACGGACAGTTGGACAGAAGTGCTAGATCAAGAAAACAGGTAAAGAAAAATAATAAAACACTGATAATAGACAAAAGATGAGACAAAACAAAAAAAAATATAACAAAAAAAACTGATAAAACAATAGATGAAAAATAGAAACTAATTTGACCAATTAAAAACGATTTACAAAAAACTGATGATTTAAAAAAATTGATAAAAATTGATGATTTAAAAAGATTGATAAAAATTGATGCTTTAAAAAAATATTAAAAAAACTGATGATGTAAACTGATGATGTAAAAAAGACTAGAAATAATTTAGAAGATTCAAATTTTATATCAGATCTTATCCGTGTATATGATTTGACTTTTAAAAAAACTTATTTAGATTTGATAAAAGATGAGACACGTAACACCAAAACCAGGTTGTATTGGACAAAAGAAAATTTAACAAATTTGATAAGAAAAAATGAGACGAAAAGATTAAAAAAAATAAAAAGATTATGACAAGAAAATCAATAGATAAAAACACAAATCCTAAGATTTAACCATGGCTCTGATACCAATTGAAGGTCTATGATTTCTTAGGATTTGGTAAGGTTAGGATTATCTATTGAAATGGAATGGAGAAGAAGGAAGGAGATGAGGGTGTAGAGAGAGAAAGAGGAGAAGAGAGAAGAGTAGAGAGAGAAAGTGAAATGGAATTGATGAAAATGATGAATCACCAACCCCTCCTAACATGCTAGGAGGGGTATATATAGCCCACCCTACATGTGGGCTATATGGGCTATACGTTTAGTAATTAGATCACGAGCCTGTTACATTAATATATTGTTGGAGCGACCGATCCTTCATAAATACGTAAAAACGTATTTCCAACAACAATTGAAGATTTGTAAATTTTTATATGGACCAATGTATGATGAATATTTCACGGGGGAGAAACATGTTGTATCAAAGTCTTCCACTGTCACTCATGATAAGAATGATGATACCGATCATCGTCAACAAAAGGATACAACTTTATCTACTTCAACACGGGTTGCTGCAGATTTACCTCCTCAGATTATCACATCAACAATCGCTCCTACAACATCCACAACTACTGTCATTGCTCCAGAGAACACAAATCAAGTAGACAATGCATTATCTGACGAAGACGAATTTATCAACCCATTCGGTACACCAGTACACGAAACTAGAGAGTCTTCTACTCGCCATGTTGATCCGTCAAATATGCATACGTTCTATCAACGACATACTTCAACACATCATTGGACCCGAGATCATCCTTTGGTTCAAGTAATTGGAAACCCTTCACAGCCCGTTCGTACAAGACGACAGCTAAACACCGATGGTGATGTTTGTATGTTCGCACTCGCCGTGAGTTCAGCTGAACCGAAAAACATCAAAGAAGTCATGGCTGATCATGCTTGGATTGAATCGATGACAGATGAACTTCAACAATTTGAAAGACTTAAAGTCTGGGAACTTGTTGACAGACCATTCGATGTAATACCATTAAATCTTCGATGGATCTGAAAAAACAAGATGGATGAAGAGAACACAATCATCAAGAATAAATCTAGGCTAGTGGCTAAAGGGTATGGCCAGAAAGAGGGTATTGATTTTGAAGAATCATTTGCATCAGTAGCTCGAATGGAAGCGGTCAGGATTTTCCTTGCTTATGCTGCACATAAGGGATTCATTGTCAATCAAAATACGGCATTTCTTAACGGTCCTTTAAAGGAAGACGTTTATGTCACGCAGCCGGAAGGATTCATCAATCCTCATTATCCTGACAAGGTGTATCGTCTCTACAAAGCACTTTATGGACTCAAGCAAGCTCCAAGGGCGTGGTACGATGAGCTCTCGAAATTTCTGGTTTCCAAAGTTTTCTCACAAGGTTTGATTGATCTAACTTTGTTCACTTATAGATATGGGGATCACATTTTCCTTGTGCAAATTTATGTTGATGACATTATTTTCGGGTCTACAAACCCAAAACTTTCAAAATGGTTTGAAAAAGTAATGCATAGCAAATTTGAAATGTCTATGATGGGCGAACTAAAATTCTTTCTAGGAATTGAAGTTCACCAATCCCCAAGTGGTATCTTTATCAACCAAGCTAAGTATTGTCAAGAGATAATCAAAAAGCATGGTATGACCTCATGTGACCCCGTTGGGACACCATTATTAACCACATCCCTAGATGCTGATTTGGAGGGAGATGCCATAGATCAAACGAGATATCGTTCCATGATCGGCTCCCTCATGTACTTAACAGCAAGCCGACCAGATATATCACGTGCTACGTGTTATTGTGCACGATATCAAGCATGACCTACTGAAAAGCACCTCAAGGAGGTTAAACGGATCTTTCGGTACCTTAAGAATACCATTCACATGGGACTCTGGTATCCGAGGGAAACCGGTTTCTTTCTAACGGCCTATTCAGATTCTGATCATGCAGGGTGTCTTGATACAAGTAAACGTACTTTTGGTGGTGCACAATTTCTAGGTCAAGATAAGCTTGTGGGATGTCTTCCAAGAAGCAGGATTGCACATCATTATCATCAGCCGAAGCGGAGTATGTGTCTCTATCTGCATGTTGTGCTCAAGTTCTTTGGATGAGAACACAACTCACGGATTATGGCTTCCACTTTGATAAAGTACCTATGTACTGTGACTCAAAGTCTACCATAGCCATCTCCTGCAATCTGGTACAGCATTCCCACACGAAGCACTTTGATGTCAGATATCACTTCATTAAGGAACAAGTTGAAAGGGGTATTGTTGATCTTTACTTTGTTGGAACTGATTACCAATTAGCTGACTTGTTTACAAAAGCTCTTTCAAAAGAGAGGTTTGCGTATCTAGTTAGGCAAATTGGTATGAGATGTTTGACTCCAGCAGAACTGGAGATTCTGGCAAAGAAGCCTGCTTGATTCATCTATCAAACATCTACATGTAAATATTAATGAAAAAGCAAAATACCAAATTAAAAAACTTTGAAAATCCAAAAATATTCTTCTTGACATGTCTTTAAGTATCGATAATATGGACGTGCCTAGAAATGCCGCTCAATAACGACACCGGTATGTACATAAAGCTCGAATGAAAGTTGTAAATATTTTTCAAAACATGTCATTTCTATCTTTTATAAAGGAAATTGTCTCTTTTGGATAATTTTTCCTATAACGGGTAGAGCAATCTATCTTGGGTTGAGCTCCTCATAAAACATTCAACGTTTTGAGCTCAACACAATGGCTTGTAATAACTTTCAGATTGCAACCCGAATCGATATTCATGGGGGAGTGTACGCTTTAGTGCCCTTACCCTTAGCAAAAGAAGTTAAATCTTCTTACACTTGAGTGGATTTGTGAAGACATTCGAAGTCTATGTACTCAAGATTATGCTTTAGAAAAACTTTTTCGCCAAAAAGAAATACAGTTTTTCAAAAAGCGTTGAACATAATTTTTTCAAGAATTTCTCAATGATTATTCAAAATCTTTCAAAAATTATGTGTTCAACAACTCCTATCCTCAAAAATTGAAATGTGGATCACATCCTCACAATAACAATTCAATTGGATCAATTTTTGAGGGAGAGTGTTGCAAATTCATGCTAAATTTGACACAATTTTCTCCCAAAAGTTTTTCAATACTTTTATTCACAATATATTTTAATCAAATTTGATATCTCTAATATCAAATGATTTTATATATTAGAGATAGGGGGAGAAAATGTGATTAAAATGTGATCTAAAGACTCAAGCACCTATGGTTACGATCAAATACCCACAACATCTTTAATTCACGACGTTATTGGTTTCAAAAGGGTAGTTAGGTTTAAGTCCTATGATCCAACTAGAACCGGAGGGATCTTCCCAGGGATAATCCAATAGATTATTAGAAGTCCTTAGGAAAGATGGAGTAGAATGTGAACGTAGTTGAATGTCGACTAAGTACTGATGCTAGCACTGGAACAATCACAACAAGGTGCTAGTAATGATGTCTTGATAAGCATTGAAGGGGTTGAATAATGAAAAAGAGATGTAAGGATAAAGGGTGTAAAGAAAGAAGCCCTCCATACAACTTAGGCAGAAACAGGGTCAACACATCATGAAGACAACGCATCATGAACCTAGTGATGTAATGCACAACCCCTCCCCAGCTGAATCAGGTTCTCTCAAAAGAAGTTTGTTTTATTGTCACAGAGATCAACACGACTTCTATTGACTTTCTCACTCTGAGATAGTTGATATTGAATAGGTGGCATCTGCTCCAGCCTCCGATCACTAAAGTGCACAAATCGAGTCTAGAGCCAAGAGATCAATCAAATCTCATTAGGACACACGGATGACGATCAAGAGAGTCCTACACTATATCCTTGCGATATTGCTAGAACACTCAGAGTGATACTACTTATTATTCACAATGATGAGTGCAAATCCTTCCAGTGTTAACGTCAAACCGCACAGCGGTAGGTCATGTGTAAGATTCTTTATGAATTGAACATATGTAAAACTGAAAAGCAACTGTGGTTTGTTTCTTTATAGATTCAAACTCGTTTCAGGTTTCTACGCAATATCTTTATGGTCTTGCCAGAACATTCAGAGTGATATTTCATAATATTCACAGTGATTAATAGAAATCCTTCTAGCGTCAACATTAAACAGCGCTACGGTAGGTAACTTGCGAGATTCTTATGAATCAAGCTTGTGTCAACTGGAAAGCAACAATGGTAAGATTCTTAATGAATCAAACTTGTTCCAGGAATTTGAATTGACGACTTTAATCAAACGGATATTTATCCAATTGATTCACTCTTTATGTTCGCAGTCTTGCTTTGAGACGGTCGAGTAAAGAGAACGGCTAGTACTGCCGCGAAACCCTGTCAAGGGGGTTCTTAAGTGAATCTACCTAATCACAGGTACGATATTGAATATCGTGTAACGGTCTTCACCGACCGGAGGTAAAACGCTACCGATTAAGGACGAATGTCAAAGCCATTCAGTCCGTGTCTATGTTTTGTCTCAAGAAGGTGACGTTACGGTGTACTTAGAAAAGTCAGAGATTCAAAACCACATACTCATGCTCAAAGATATATTCAACAATCAAGAAAGCTAAAGACTTCCGCAACTCTGATGATCAAAATCTTCCTTATCAATTAAAGTAGAGGAATGACCTCTCTTCAAAGAAGATTGTTAGCAAGCTTTCAAGATAGTGCAAAGCATGAGCATGTCGATAAAGACACAAGATCGCAAGATGGCAAAGACAAGTCAAGGATAATTTGAAGATCTCAAGTTTAAAGACAAAGTTGAAAGGCAACGACAAAGGCTCAAAGATCACAGCATGAAAGAACAAGACTATTATTACACGTTCAAGATTTATTTTTGACGAAATTCATAATCTCCATTAAACTCCAAATATCAAAGAGGAATGACCTCACATTAGGGGAGATTGTTAGCCTCAAAATATTGAGTCAAACAAGAATGTTCGGTCATAGGTTTATATAGAAATATTTATTAGAACGTTAGTTAAAATAGTCGTGACATTACGGGCTTGATGGTTAGCTTAAAAGGCCTCTTTCAAGGTACTAAGCATTTATTCAAGCCCGACCCAAAAGATATATAGTCCATTAGAGAACCCGCATGTGGATGGACTATATAAGCACCCTCCTAGCATGTTAGGAGGGTGGAAGTTCTCATTTTTCTTAATCTAATTTTACCTAGTTTCTCCACCTTTTTTCTACTTTCTCTCTCTACTTTCTCTCTCTAGAAATCTATCTCTTTTCATCTATTTTCTATTAATCAACCATGGTGAAGTGAATAAATTGGGGAACAACAGATCTGCTAGTAATGAATGTACTCAACATATCGACTTGTCAAACAATTCAGTTGACAAACAATTTTCAATTTCTAGATTTTTAAGGGATTTACATTGCCAAAAATGTTTTGCATTATAAACATGTTTCATCCCTTCTGAATGCCTTAAGTTTCTATATCTCACTGAGTAACTTAATTAAGTCGTCTAATATGGGTAACGTAAAACCATCATACGAATTCTCATTCTATGAAAGTTTTCTCTCCATCACAACATCACCCAAATTCTCATTTGATGACATAGGAATTTCAAGTGTTCGTCAATTAGGAGCATTCGACTTAAATTTTAAGGGTAAAAATTTTGATGTCAAAATCAAAGTATGGAGAAGCATGCTTACAACTCCATAGCATAAGTTTAATAAAATATTTAGTAAACTTTTTCACGAGACTAAATTTTTACATAAATTATGTTGAGGTATTGGTTAAACCAATTAAAGAATTTACCCACAACTATTCACAACATACTTTTGCTAGAACTCGGCTACGCACAAAGCAATACCCTTATTCGTTGTGTTTCAGATGTGAATTTATGGTAAATCACCCTTAAGGTACAATTTAATTAACAATCGTAGGTAATTTGAATTTGACGTACAGGCGATCCGGGAATTTGGTCAGCGACTAATGGCATAACACCTCCTTCCTTAACCGGGTACATGACTAGCGGTGCGTTAAACCCACTTTATAGTTTGTCAAAAGGAGTGGGCCGTTAGATTATTATTGCAATTCACCAATCAATGTAATCTTATGTAATTTAGATCTCTAACAAATCTTTATTTAAATATGATTTAGTCCATATTATTTGTTTTCAAAAAACCCTTGTTTATAATAATTCAACAATTTTTAATATAAACAAGTAAAAAACTAAATCATAAACACATAATAACAATTTATATGTGCAATAAATAAATCAAATAGCCACATGCATACGATTTATTCAATAATCATCAAATCTAGATCTTTATATTCATATAAAAGTCTTCCCTAATTCAAGATTTATATAATCAAATAATCACGTAGCACATCAAAATAATATAAACATATAATTTTACGATCCATGAAAACATGCACGTTTATCATGGATTCCCCACAAATCTTAACAATTAAATCTCTACGGATCGTAATCATACATGACATAACAATTAATCATGCAATTTAATCTAAAATTATACCACATGTAATTTAGGGTTTGACAACAATTCTTTTTTTACTAAAAATTCGGTCAAAACCCTTATTTTTATAAAATACAAAACCCTAATTTTAAGAAAACCTAAAAAACATGTAGTTTTAACTCAAAACAATTATTAGTTAAGAGACTTTAGATTTCGATAATTATAACATGTTAAAACGGCTCTCGATGCCACTAAAGGTTTATTAACATCATAACAATTATATAAAACCTTAAACGAGATCAAAGCACACATAGCGGAAGCGATTTAACAAGATCATAATAATAACACAATTATAATTTATCGAATTAGGGTTACATACCTTTACGGTAAATAAAATCCACAAGACGAAGAACGAATCGCCAATTCGGGTTTATACCGTATATCACCTAGATATAGTCTAAAGTAAGAATATATTACGATCTTGTATACACGTAATACAACGAGCTAACCGTGATTCTAGCACGTGTAAACCGAGCTACAACGCTTGTAAATAATCTACCCAACAACCCTAGAGAGGGGTTAGGACTAGATTATAAGTAAATTGATCAAACAAGAAAACCAACCAAAATCCCTTTGTGGGTTTTAGCTTGCGATCGCAAAGAGAGAGGGGAGAGGAGAGATTTGTGTGTCTTGAATTATGAGGAGAAGGTTTGTTTATATAGGCCTAGACTTATATCCAAAAACGAATAAAAGGAAAGTTTTCCCCTTCCTTTTTCTCCCCCATAACCGACGGCTAGAACACCCCTTTGGGGTATTCCGGAACCTTCCCAAACTTCTTTCTTTTTAATTACTTACTATATATTTATTTAACGCTCGTTAATACTTAACTCTTAATTATTTAACTATCGTTAAAGTTATGTCTCGGTTTAAATTAATAAATACATAATATATATTTATTAAATAAATTAATAAATACAATATAAATATTTATTAGTTAAATTAACTCTTTACGTATTGGGTGCAATCCCGTAATCTCGAGTTTGATTCTATCACACAACTATTAAATATAAGTCCATAAACTTTCAACTACGATGCAAGGGTTCGGGGGGTTTCTTTCATGCCGGGTGACTTTGTGTAACATGCTAACGAAGCAAGTCGCACGGAAGATGTGGGCATGCTCGGACCAAAGTGGGAAGGACCGTATGAAGTCACGGAAGCTTTGGGACAAGGTGCTTACTAGTTACGCAACATGGATGGGTGATACTTGCCCCAGACATAGAACATATGCAACCTCAAAAGAGGTGCTATCTTAAAGGCTACGGTCTGCGCATGGAGGCTCTTATGCTATAGTTAGCACCCCGAATAAATGTCCATGTATTTAGTTTTAGTTCTTTTTTTTAATTCTTGCAAGTATTAATAAAATGTCGCGGTTCCGAGCTAGCTCTGCGACCCTTTCCTTTAATTATTATCTCAGTTCCGAGCTAGCCTACGGGCGTACATGTACCTATAATCTCTACGATAAATCAAAAGGATTGAGTTAAACTACAAATTAACTCGTCGCATAAGAGGATGCAACCCAAGCAACCGCGGATCATGAATCCCTGTTAAACACTTTATATCCGAGACATTGGTTATAAATAATTAGTGATCATACGACAAGTGAAAGACTATATAGAGACACACCGTGTAATTGATTAACTAAATTTTTCCACGTGGTACTAAGACATATATCATGCGACATTAACATGTACACTAGATAATATGTTACATATTATGGACATCCACACAAAAATTGTTAATGTACATATCTTTGTTCTAAGACACCATATCCGGTGCACATAAATTAAGTACACTGTTTATTAAAAAGTACAAGATTACAAAACAAGTAGTACAAACACCCTACATGGGATGCGACCCAGACAAAGGAAGGTACCTTACACGTTCAATTCTAATTATTGTCAAACCAGCAGGGTCAGAGGCAGAGACGCGTTCTTGGATAGCACAAGTGCCAATCTAGACCTCATTGGAGTGGACATAGCAACTCCATCTAACCGTAGGAGATGAGCAGAGCCTGTTGTGGGAGTTGGTCATACGATGTGACTTTCCCTTTTTCCTTGAGCACGCGCCTTATTTTCACCTAGGGCCTTCTCCAGTGGAATCTCATCCTTTAAGGCCCAAGGGTCAGCACGGACGGGTTCTCTACATAGATGGGAATTTTTACGTGGCAGATGCTGGGCTGTAGTTGCTGGAACCATTAAGGCACGTCCTCCTATCCGAAGTTGCCATCTAAATGCAAGGAAGCCATAATATGGTTCAGTGGAGCGTCTTTTAATTTCTCTAGCTCACCCACCAAAGGGTATTCCACATCCTTCAAAGCATTCATAGAGTAGACAATCTTGTCCGCGACATCAGGTTTATTAAACTCATGTTTGGCCATGTCAAGCCCCTCCTGGGTGTGCTTTATGCCAACAATCAAGCCCTCGTTCTTTCCCATCTCAATGCCACCCGACACAAAATCATAAAAAGTATGGCACATCTCTTTTGATTGAGCACACTTCATAAGTGTCAACCGAAGGCCGTGCCTAATCACCCATCTCCATCCGACAATGGGCGTGAGCATGTGCAGATAAATTTCCTCATCAAAATCAATTGACAAGGCATCCACATGGGCGTCTAACTCAGTAGCTTTCTCGGCATGGAACCGGTACTTCTCCTGCTTATACTCACAAACTCTGGTACAATTTGTTCCTCACCCTTAACTAGAATCTTTAACATGTCATGGTCAAAGGTGAGGGCGGCCATTTTCCCATAATCATCTTTGTTGCTTCCCTCGAGAGAGGTGAACTTGGCCTTTGCGGTAGTAAGTTTGTGGGTTAGGGCTATGGCTCTGGCTTGTGCTTCTTCAAGAAATTTTGTCTTTTCTTTAGCCACGGCCTCAGACTCTTTCAATTGGTCCTCCAACACCATTACGTTAGACTCCGCTTCTTGGAGAGAATCAACTTAGTCCGTAAGAATTTTCATCCTGGCCTCTTGCTCTTTAATGGATTAGTCGCATCTCTCGACCCTTCTGTTAACCTTTCTTAGTACGCGGGCATCATCCTCATACTTCATCCTTAGCACAGCCCCCAATGCCACTTGATAGGATGGAACAACATTGTACTCCTCTAGGAAGTCATTATGGCTCAAGTCTCCGAGGGAAGCGAAATAACCCACGGGGGGAGGGGGGTAACGTGTTCAATTAACTTGCGGCACGGCCATGGGGATTCCAATCGGTGTATGTTTGTTATCACCCATGGTTGGTAGATTTGGCTTGGAGATCCCTCAGCCACTATATGATGGGAGCTGGGTTCCAGACCGGTTGAGGCTGGTATATCCTCGAATATAGAAGAATGTTCCTCAAATTTTGTTTCCTTGGCGGGAAAAGACTCGTGCATTGTCTTGTCTAAAAATGTTGCCCCCGCATCTTGGTCCTTACTGTATTGACCAACGAAACAAGAGTTAGTGCATAATGTATTTAATATTGATACATAATTAAATAATAACAACACTTACGAATTAACAACCACGAGCTCTAACTCGGTCGTACGACCGATATTGGACTTGGGTTCAGAATAGCCATATCAGCCTTTGGTCCCATGGTTGCTAGCACCTCCTCGTCCACATCAATTTCTCGTTTCGCGACCCCGGTTGCATCACCAACCCCATACCAATATTCAGGGTTGTCTTTCCCTAAGTTCTTAGCGGAGGGTTGTAGATGTATGAGCTGGTATCCGGTGCCTTCCTTTTCCTAGAAGCACAGTTCTTCTTGAGCCTCCTGGGACTAGGTTTTCCCCGTCTTCGGCCTCCTCTTCAATAGTGGCCGCAGCTTCCACATTCTATGTGGTCGACTCGTTAGGATTGGCGGTAGACGCATCTCCACCTTCTATCCTAAGGTTATCCCCGTCTTTACTGGTAAAGTCCAGCGGTGACTTGAGGATATTATTGGTAACCTCTAATGAAACTGAAGGTGAAGGGGCATTGGTAGCAAGTGGCACGAACACGCCTACTGTTGCCTCAAGATGTGGATGCTCGTCCGAACTTTGACACGAGTTCCCTTGGTGACCTTCTTTGGGTTTCCATGACGCAATCTTCTAAGCAAGTAAGGGTGTTAGTTATAAATATATGCGAGTACGTGCTTATTAAGAGCTAAAAAATAAAGTAAACACCCACTATGGTCGTTGTCATCAAGGATTATCGGGTATTCATTTACCCCACCAAATTAGTTACGGCTAATGCCTATGAGCCACATAAGAGATTCAAGGAGTTTGTTTAATATAAACGGTGCATATCTAAGTTCCATGAATCTACTCCAATGTATGAACCTGTCGCTAGGGCCTAATCCTTGACTACACTGTTCAAAAACACAAAAGGGCACAAAGAAAAACCTATTGTTCTAGTTTCTTAGCGACTCCTTGGGTTTTGAATAACATTGGGGGCGTTGTAAGAATGTTTACTAAATGAGATCCGCCCGTTGACCATAAAAAGATTGTAAAATACACATAATAAACTAACATAGGGGATTATGTTTAAACAACAACAATTAACCTCAAAATGTCCTATCTTACACGCTCCTATAGAATGAAGTTGGGTGATGTGGAGGTCGTAGTTATCTAAAAGGTTTACTAAGAACCTAGAAAGGGGGATACGGTAATTAGCCTTATCGAATAACCTAGTGTATAATCTTATTTTCCCTAGAGGGTAGTCGGTTATAGCTTCATCTTCACCTGAGAGTTGGGGATGAAGGTCCTCGGATATGCAGAATTCGGAGCAAAATTCCATGAACCGCTAGTTATCTAGTTCAGAGAGGGCGGAATATATAGTGGCGGTGTCTCTGACCATTTATATATATAATATGATAATGACGATGTGTGCTAACCTGTGAA
Organism: Glebionis coronaria; assembly: GCA_025667525.1. Lineage (NCBI taxonomy): Eukaryota > Viridiplantae > Streptophyta > Magnoliopsida > Asterales > Asteraceae > Glebionis > Glebionis coronaria. The sequence goes on along the minus strand of CM046880.1, from coordinate 289,744,065 downwards.
AGGTAGATTCGTGGAAAGAATGGTAGGTGCAAAGGTTGTATTTTGCAACAATGGTGGAAACGGATTTGAACTATGAAAAGTTGTACAGTGACGGTTGAGGTTTATTGCCTCGGTTCGTGTGTACCGTTTGATGATTGACACGTGTACCCCACTACCTTAATCCAATTTATCTTTATTTAAAATATTAGGATCCCGTATATATATGGTAAATATCCTCATATTGGGCCGCAAATTTTGGGGAACCCTACCTGGGCTTCACCGGCTATATAAGGAACCTCCTCGGATCCATTTAAGGTACGATTCTTATAATCACTAAACTCTAACTGATTATCAATCACAAACTTATTGCTTACTCTTACGCTGGAGTTTAATCATGGGAGACAATTCCATGGCAAGCCAAACAATGCTTTTCTTAGTGCGTAGGATCCTCAAACAATATTTACTTGGTGTAGGAGCCGAAGCCTTCAATACCCGAATTACCTCTAATTAAGGTTATCTAGGTCCAACCAACTTTTGTATAAACATAACAGTAATATACTGACAATGTTTACTCGATTAGAGGTGCGTGTTAATTGTAGTCAGAAGAGCCTCAACAAAAATGCTCAATAATGATCAGAAATTTAATGTTGTGACATCTTGAAATGGTCTGTCATACATGTACATATTTGTAACTCATTTGGGTATGACTATGTTTTAGTGATAAAAAGCTCAAAATGGTTGATGTTGGAGGCAGCCTTACAAAATAAAGCATGTGTACTGAATTGGGGGCACATATTTTGCTTATAAGGTTTGTAAGTGGCAAGGTCTCCATTACTCTTGCTAATTCTTGTAAGGGTATGAAATATTAGATTCCTCATCTATGAATATCGGGTTTATTTGTTCTTATAACATAACACTTTTTAGAACATGACCAAGAACATAAAAATGTTAGATGTACAATATGATTTGAAAAAAGTTAGACTAAATAGAGTTATTTTGTATGGTGATTATCTCTTAATAATTCGATGTTATGGTATCAAGTAAATCAACATGTTGGAATTTCTTGTATTCGTGAAACGAGATCCATGAAATGTTGTCAGGCCGAAAAAACGTACTTCCTTTTCTTCTTTCAGAATCAGAGAAATTCATGGACTTTATTGGGGCAATTATAAGGTGAATAATCTAACCATACTTGAAGACTCACTAAAGGAACTGCTATCGTTGTTGGCACGAGGCTTAATTACAATATACAATTCTCAAACATACAAAGTCCAAAAGGTATGTAGAACACTTATTTCAGTTAAACTATAGAGACAATATTCTTGTCACCTGGTCGTGTGATTTAAACCGTTTCATAAAAAAAACAACTTTGACACGACAAAGTGCTCGACCATAAGACGCATCAAGTTAAGATAAAATTTCAGATTGTTGCGAGTCTAAGTCGACATCAACAATAGGTCATACACTTGTTGTCATAATAATGAACAAATATTCAAACTCCCTAATGTCAGTTAGATATTATCCATCAAAATAACTCTTTTGAGTTACATGTTATGTTTTGTTTTAAAGTTTGCCAGTCTTTTTCTTTCCCAAGTTAAATATATGGTATATCTATATAACTTTATGTATTTTAGTTTTCCATTTCATCTAAGTGTAAAATAGTCCAAATATAAGGACTATTTATGTCAATTATGTATTCATTTTTAGTTTGGGCATCAAAATTAGTTAGTAACTAATTTTGGCTATATAAAACCTTCTTCCTCATTTGTAACTTAAATTTATTCTTTCAATAAAACACACATCATATATACTCCCAAATTATCCTTTCTGCTTAATTTGATATAGTATCAGAGCATTGAGCTCGATTATGTTGTAACAACTTAACCACCTCATAACCAACTATGTTCTTGGATCGTCATGACGTCATCTGGTTGTTATGGTTGCTCTGTTTTAGTCATGGTTTAACAAGTCTTCAATGATGATACTGAACAATTTTGTTAATGCGGTTAACAATACAAGTCCACCAAACACCAGTAACAACCCCAATATCATCAAGATCAAAATTCAAAAAAAAATGTCTAATGATCCCTTGTCTCTTGAAAGTTCTGATCATCCTAGCATGATGTTAACCAATACACCTTTTAGTGGTGGGAATTTTCTTGGTTGGAGTAGAACCATGGATTTAGGTGTAAAGTAAAGTTATGGTTCATAGATGGATCTTTACCAAAGCTTGTTGTTATTGATAACAATTATCAACAATGGATTTGCTGTGATTACATGGTGACATGTTGGATTTTGAATTCCATGCTGGTAGATTTTTCTGATTCTTTCTTATATTCACAACCTGCTAGTGATTTTCAAACAGAGTTAGATGAGAGGTATGGTCACAGTAATGGCCCTTTGATTTACCAAGTTGAGAGAAATTGAGTAAGTTTTCTCAAGGTAATCTCCCTGTTGCAGCTTTCTTCACCAAATTGAAGAAATTTTGGGATGAGTTGCATAGTCTTAATGGTAGTCATGTTTGTTTATGTAGAAAAATAAGGGAATGTAATTGTGGAGTTACTAAGAAGTTCTTGGATATTGATAGTTTTCAAAGTTAATTTAATTCTTAATGAGGCTTATTGATGATTTTAAGTCTGTTAGAAATCAGATTTTGTCTGTGGATCCTTTGCCAAACATCAACAAGGCTTATTATATTGTGTAACAAGTGGAGAAACAAAAACAAGTTACTCATAATATGGCTGATCCAATTGCTTCCTTGCTAATAATGGTGTTACTAAGACATATCATGGATCTAGAAGAGAGTCTAAGGGTGATGTTAGTGGTTAAAAGAAGGTTTGTACTCATTGTATTCAAAAGGGACATGTTTTAAGCAATATTTTGAAAGGTCGGGTCACCTTGATTGGTACAAAGGAAAGAAGAACAAAAGAGGTTGAAGGATAGTGATGTGTCGTGGATGTGTATATGTGAATTAATTTGATACGTTATAGGGTAAATTAGAAAATTACCTTTAGGAAAAAGTAATAATCTAATAATACCAATGACGAATTCAATTAAACACGTGAGTGAGTCGAGTTCGTTGTACACGAAGATCTTATGAATTTGAGACGTTTTGCTTTGATTTGGACAATCGATTTGAATTTGTTTTCGGTTTTTAAGCTACAATTAAAATCTACAAATTTTAAGCTATTTAAAATTATCCTAAAGTGCATGAATCGTAAACCCGCCTATTTAAAATTCTACAAACGACTAATTATTTAAAAATTAACACTATTTAAAAACAAGACTAATTAAAAATCTTTAAAAATAAATCTATTTAATAACAATGACTTTAAACTAATTTACTATTAAAATACACCTAAAACAAATTTATTTAAAAACTAATTTTATTTTAAACTAAAATTATAAAAATCTATTTAATTAAACTTTATAAGTAAATAAAAACAAAAATTTTTTATTTATATTTTTTTTTATTTTATATATTGTTTATTTTATTATTAAACTAATTACTTTTTATTAAGAATTTTACTTTAATTAAAATTAAAAGTTATATAAAAACTAATAAAACGTAACTAAAACCTTACAATTTAAAAAAAACTGCTAGAATTAAAATACTCTATATAAATCCAATAAAGAGAAGTAAACTCAAAAGGGCCCTTAGCCCAGTTGGTTAACACGTTGGACAAACAAACGGGGGGGGGGGGGGGGGGGTTCGAGTTCGAATCCCATGGATGACATATTTTTGGAATAATTCTCTTTTTGACAGTTTTCTGAAAAATAAGTCTTAGGAAAGACTTTTGATAAGCTATTTGACATAAGCTGATAGGACCACAGCTTTTTGAGCTTATCAGTCAAGTGAACTGATAAGCAGAGACTTAAGTGAACAAATTAAACAGCAAGCATATGCAGATTTATCACACTAAAACACAGGATCAAATTACCCAACAGTATGATACAGCTAAATTACAGTAATCTTTAGCACAATGACATCATAACTGCAATAACAGTTAAGCAGGAAACAACCTTTTTCATATGACAAGTAAATTATAATCATCAAACTCAGCAGTCTATGATAAAGTAAAAGAAGCAGGTACTTAACTTTGCACGACTAAAAAAACAATGATGAGACAAAAGGAAACTCGCAGCAATAAGTGATCAGTAAAAAACAAGGCAGCAAACATATCATCACCGCAACGACAAATTACTAGCAGCTAAAAGTAATCATACAACTAGTGCAGCTATTACTCACAAAAATCAGTCAAAACTATCCTTAAACACACTCACCTTATTCAAATCTAGTTAAGAACTAATTCTACCATTCAGATTCTAACATGAACTAACTAACTCGAAAGCGTCAACAGAAACTACAAAGCTCTAATAAATCGACAACTCCTGACAGCCTACTCAATTAAGCAGCCCTTATGTTATATCAGATTCGAAATCCAAATCAAACTCAAAACAGATTCATAAACATTCAGGAAACACCAGATTCAAATAACAAAATTACAACCTAACAAACTCATATAATCCTAATCAATCTAACATACATTAAATTAAAACATTCAAACAGATTACACGATTCATAAAAATAATACGAAATAAGTTAAGAAGATTGAAACCTTGTGTAGTTATCCATTGGGAAGTAGCGCAGCGCTGAGCTGGCTAAATTAACCGGATCGACACCACCTTCCACCATTCATCACCATTTACCACCATAAAACGAACCAACACATTACAAATCGAAAAAGACGATTTATAAAGATGAATCAACAGCTTCTTATAAATCAAACCAGTAGGGTTTAATTTTAATCCCTAATCTCATTTAAATCTTTCACATAAACCATTCAATCCAGCTTACATGAAAGACTACAATTTCTTATATCAATTTAAAGAATTAGATTATGCAGTAAATTTAAAACAGTAATAAAATAAAACGTGAGAATGAGAGTAAATTAATCAAAAGACAACTTTTATTAATTCCAAACAATGTTACAATACTTTTAAAAATTAAAACTACAAATTTCTAACTAAAAATTGACATAATAACAATAAAAACAAGAAAAGGGATGAATACATGATAATTTTCGGGGGTATTTATAGCCTCCCCAGGGCTTTGTTGGTGCGAATATTCGGATCTTCAATGGATATTCCTTCTTAATTTGTAGCCCTTGATCTTGATTATCTTTCTCTTTCTTCAAATGGGTGGCTGAGATGATTCCAAATAGCACACGGATCGCCAACGTGGCATCCGTGTGCTAGTTGTGCTTCTTCTTTGGCTTCTGATTGGCTGGATTGGATGGGTGAGGTGTTCCATCCTATAGGAAAATGCCACGTAGCCTTTGCTCACCACCTATTCTCTTCCTTAAACCATGGGGGTTTTATTCCCCATGGTATGAATTAATTAATTCCCTGAAAAGACCCAAATATAATCGAGTTTTTTACCCATCTAGGTTTTGGAACAGTGATGGTTTTTTACTGGTTTTTGTGTGTTGGAGAAGAAAGTGGAACAATGATTTACATAGTTTGTATCGAGAGGGATAAAATAATGTGTGTGTGTGGTGTAAAATGAGTGGAACGGTTTGTTTATTAAAGAGAGTGGAAAATGACGTGTGTGGGTAATTTGAGTGGAGGATAATAAAGATGTGTGGGTGGGGATCGGTTCAATTTATTATTGGTGTAAAATGAAAGTGATTGATTAATTTACTCAATGTAACGTGTGTAAACACGTTTATAAAAACGAAACCCTACAAGGCCCAACAATTCATGTCTCTTCATTTCTTTATTTATTGAATTGGGCTTGAGGCCCAAAACACACTAATTCCATCCGTTTGTTTCAAAGAATTATGGACTAATAACTTGGGCTTCTTTTGGCTAAATATCACAAGTATTCAATGTTCATCCCATATTTGGGCTTTTCAGGCCCAATAAGCATTTGTGGGTCCCACTTGGCCCGTTTCCTCGATAAATGATTAAATCCACTCATGTCGAGCTCGATTTTGGCTTCTAAGATCTTTTTCATCAATCTCGTGTCGGTTTTCATCGGTTTTCGTGAACTTGGTACCTACACACATTCAAACAAGAAACAAGCATATACAAGGCATAATCGATACATTATGTGCAATATTTCATTGTTTTAAGCTACTAATGATATGAGTAATTAAGCTCATATCAAATTCCCCCATGCTAAGCAATTGCCGTGTCCTCACGCAATGATAAAATTAAACTATGACTACATCATTATTCAACTTTTGACTTTTTATTTTGCAAAGACATAAAATAACTTTAAAGATCATAAAAACTCAAATAGATTCATCGTCCTCGACTTTTCACTTTTCCATGCCAAGTGCAAAAACAAGATCATTGTTATTATAAGTTGGTAGACAAACGCGAACTCATGTGGGCTAATTAATCACTTAGACCCCCTTATTCCTAGGTGTATCTCTTATATTTTATTGTTGTCTTGAATGATCACGAGGATGCATTGTTGACTTATTTCGATAATTTATTAGGCCGAAAATAAAGTGAACGATTTAATCAATAGTTAGCTAAAATACAAAATCTTTTAAAACTGCTTCTCGGGTTCTCATAAAGTTCATATCTTGGCATAACTTGTTTCGCGATTTGAGACCTTTCTCGGACCGATATTTGGCAATGACTTAATACTTCCAAACTTGAGAGACGTTCACGAAATAATGGTCTTCTCTTCATAATATTTCTTCACTTGAAGTTTTGAGAGATTCAACTTGGACCACGACTTCTTCATTTTTCTCCAATCTTTACTTGGGATTTTGATTAACAACGATTCGCCTCCTTTTTGGACTTGGCTTCATTTATCCTCATACCTTATTTTGGTCTTTTTGGATAGACTTCTCCATGACTTTTTGGGAATATTTTGCTTTTCGTCGTGTGTCTCGATCCTTCATATTGATTTTTGATAAATGATTCTTCACATCACTTGAGATCTTTAGCAATAAAACATAGTCCTCATGTCTTGTTAGGAACTTTTTGGACTCGCCAATCTTCGCATCCCGCTTCAATAAGTTATGCCTTGGCTATGAACTCTAATCATACCGAGCAACTTTTAAACGATCTTGGGCTAGAAGCTAAGTAACTTTTCAAATCGTTCAACCTTATTTATTGCAAATAAAATTTATTAACAAGTGATGGGAGAATAGGCTCATAATTAACTCACATAAATTCCCGAAAGAATACCACACTTATAATTGACTCTATCATCTCTTGTTCTCCATATTGTAAAATTCCAAGAATGAAATCAATGGATACTTAGCCTATTAAATCAAAGTTTTGGGTTTTCAAGTCATCTATAGGATCTTGCATCTTCTTAAACTTTTGCAAGTTTTAGAAGTTGCGTTTTAAAGTTCCCTTGATAAACGACTTTCTAGGATCAATTATAGGAGCTTGCGAAAAGTTCTTGTTCTTAACTCGTATGAATTAAGACTTTCGCGTTTTAAAGCTCCATATATAATAGCCTAGCAAAACTTAATTCAAATACGTTAAGGAAAAGCTAAGGTTAAAAACCAAGTCGAGTCAAAAACTATTCTTATTGAAAGCCTACATTCGTGTCAAAAACACTTATTTTATTTATTAAAACTTAAAAATAACAAAAAATTTTAAAATTTTATTGAAAAATGAGAAAAACAACACGTTTGGACACGACAAGAGCAATTGCAAGCGATTATATCGATTGACTCCCCCATGCTAAAACCAAACATTGTCCTTAATGTTTCTTAGCTCAAGAGTAACACCCCCTTGCTAAGACACGAAGAGTCTAATGCAAACTCCTAGCATGGAAAGAGCACGCAAATCTATAAGCCGTTTATTAATTATGCCTCAAGATAAAACGTTAGTCGATAAAAATCAAGGGTAAAGAGTGTGCCCCTTTTTGGCATTCAAAGAATGGAAGATCAAGTGGACCGGCAAAAACCGAACACAAGAGTCTTCAAATAGTAGGGTCATACCTAAGATCACAACACAACAAATCACGAACACAAGCTTGAAAGATCAAGCCTTATTAGGTGTTAGAAAATAGAAAGAAGATAGAATATATGGGACTTCCCCACAAGGCACCTCATTTTTGTTTACCGAGTCATGAGCTCGACTCGATCCCCGCATTCATTGGTCCTTAGGGAAAGTTTGAAGATCCGGGACAACCTCCGTAGGTATGTCCCCTCCAAAGTAATGTTTCACACGATGACCATTCACCTTAAAGTTAGGCCCGTCTTTTTGAGCTAGCTCAACGGTGCCATAAGGAAAAACTTGTGCAATAGTGAATGGTCCGGACCAACGGGATTTAAGCTTGCCCGAGAAAATCTTGAGTCTAGAGTTGAATAAGAGGACTTGATCACCAACATTGAAAATGCGGTTTTTGATCTTTGAGTCATGAATCCTCTTAGTCTTCTCTTTGTAGATCAAAGAATTTTCATAAGCTTGATCCCTTAATTCACTTAGTTCATTCAATTGAACCTTGCGATGATCACCCGCGGTCCTCAAATCAAAGTTACAATGCTTAAGAGCCCAATACGCCTTATGTTCGAGTTCAATTGGAAAGTGGCATGCTTTTCCGTAGACCAACCTAAATGGTGTACAACCAATTGGCGTCTTATAAGCCGTACGGAAAGCCCACAATGCATCGTCCAATTTATCCGACCATGAAGTGCGATTTTCTCCAATAGAACGCTCCAAAATCCTTTTAAGAGCTCGGTTTGAAACCTCCACTTGACCACTCGTTTGAGGGTGATAAGCCGTAGAAAGTCGATGAGTGACACCATATTTCTTTAGAACTTTTTCAAATTGTTCATTACAAAAATGGGTCCCACGATCACTTATAATAGCCCGTGGAGTTCCAAACCTAGCAAAGAGTTGTTTCAAAAAGTTCACTACAACTCGAGCATCATTCGTGGGCAAAGCCTTAGCTTCAACCCATTTAGACAAATAGTCCATGGCTACGAGAATGTATTTATTTCCTTTTGATGATGGAAACGGCCCCATAAAATCGATCCCCCACATGTCAAAGATTTCACAAACTTGAATAATGTTTTGAGGCATTTCATCCCTTTGTGAGTTCTTTCCTTGACGTTGACAAGCATCACAAGTCTTGATCAAGTCTTGGGCATCACGATATATGGAAGGCCAAAAGAAGCCGGCATCAAAGACTTTCTTCGCGGTGGCGTTAGCACCATGATGTCCCCCGGTGGGTCCCTCATGACAAGATTTAAGGATATCTTGAGCTTCTTTGCCAAACACGCACCTACGAATCACTTGATTGGCGCACATACGAAACAAATAGGGGTCGTCCCAAAAGTAGTAGGAAATATCCTTGAAAAACTTTCGTTTTTGTTGGGACGACATACCCTTAATCACAAACTTCCCCGCATGGTAATTTGCGATGTCCGTAAACCATGGGGTACTATCATCACCACGAAAAGCAATCATACCAAGCGTCTCGAGAGGAAATGTTTCATTGATTTCCTTGTTCTCTCGATCACTTTGGTGAGGATTCTCAAGTCGAGATAAATGATCGGCCGCGAGATTCTCGGCTCCTTTTTTGTCTAGAATTTTGACATTAAATTCTTGAAGGAGGAGAATCCACCGGAGCAACCTCAGCTTAGCATCTTGTTTATTAAGAAGATATTTGATAGCCGAGTGGTCCGTATACACTATGGTTTGAGACAAGACGAGATATGGTCTAAACTTTTCAAAAGCATACACAACGGCAAGTAACTCCTTTTCTGTTGTGGTGTACTTTGTTTGAGCATCCGTCATAGTCTTACTTGCATAGTGTATAGGCAAGAAGTGTTTTAGCTTACGTTGTCCCAAAACCGCACCTACCGCATAATCACTAGCATCACACATAATTTCAAAAGGTAGATCCCAATCCGGGGCAACCAAGATTGGAGATTCGGTTAACTTTCTTTTAAGCATCTCAAAGGCTTGAATACACTCATCCGAAAAGATGAAAGGAGTCTCTTTTTCCAAAAGATGGGTCATAGGCCGAGCTATCTTAGAGAAGTCTTCTATAAAACGACGATAGAAGCCGGCATGGCCGAGAAAACTCCTTACTCCCTTAACGGTGGTGGGTGGAGGCAATTTGGCAATCACGTCGATTTTAGCCCTATCTACCTCAATACCGGCCTTAGAGATCTTATGTCCTAACACAATTCCCTCTTTGCACATGAAGTGACATTTTTCATAATTAAGCACAAGATTAGTTTCCTCACAACGTTGCAACATTCTTTCTAAGTTATAGAGACATGAAGTGAAAGATTCCCCAAAAACCGAAAAGTCATCCATGAAGACTTCCATGGTTTTCTCGATCATATCATGGAAAATGGCTATCATGCACCTTTGAAACGTCCCCGGAGCATTGCATAGTCCAAAAGGCATGCGACGATAGGCAAATGTTCCATAAGGACAAGTAAATGTGGTCTTTTCTTGATCACGAGGGTCAATGGGGATTTGGAAATAGCCGGAAAATCCATCCAAAAAGCAATAGAATTATTCCCCGCTAGTCTCTCTAACATTTGATCCATAAAAGGTAATGGAAAATGATCCTTCCTAGTGGCATCATTAAGCTTCCTATAGTCAATACAAACATGCCAACCGGTCACAAGTCTAGTAGGAATCAATTCATTATCCTAATTAGTGACAACCGTCATTCCTCCTTTCTTTGGAACACAATGCACGGGGCTAACCCATGGACTATCCGAGATAGGGTAGATCATTCCGGCGTCTAGAAGTTTAGTGACTTCCTTTTTGATCACCTCATGAATCTTTGGATTGACCCTTCTTTGATTTTGGATAGCAGGTTTATAATCATCCTCCATTAGAATTTTATGAATACAAAATTTGGGATCTATACCCTTAATGTCGGAGATTTTCCATGCAATGGCCCGTTTATGTTTCTTAAGCACTTTAATAAGCTCATCCTTTTCATTTTCCTTTAATCCCTTAGCAATAATCACCGGTAACTTATCCGTTCCCTCTAGAAAAGCATACTCCAAATGAGTGGGTAATTCCTTAAGTTCTAATTCGGGTGCTTCCTCAATAGATGTTTTAACTTTAATCTCATTTTCATTCACAACTTTTAAATCCATAGGTGGTGACTCAAAAAGATCCATATTCAGCAATTTTTCAATTAACGCAATATCTCCCACGGGATCAAAGTTCTCACTATCAAACTCACTAGGGTCAAATGGTGTGCTAAGGTAATCATCAATTTCCTTCTCGATTTTTGAATATCCATTATTCTCAAGCTCTTCAAAAACGAAGTCACCTCCCTCAAATGGAGTGAGTGAAGGCTTAGCCGAAGAGATAATAGGATCCGAAGAAGTGGGATTGCCACTCTTAGAAGAAGCCGAGAAACCAAGAACTTCTTGAGAATATTCTTCACAAGTAACATCAATCACATCAACTTGATTAATTGATTCCTCGTAGTACTTGGAAGAAAATTTTGAGATATGACCAATATCAAACGTGATATGTTCTTCATCAACTCTCAAAGTCAATTTCCCCGCTTTCATGTCAACTAAAGCACTAGCCGTCATCAAAAACGGTCTTCCCAAAATTAGTGGAACACGAGAATCTTCGGGATAATCGCAAACCACAAAGTCCGTTGGAAAGACGAGTTTCCCTACTTTGACAAACACGTCCTCGGTTATACCTTTTGGTAAGGCAATCGATCGATCCGCTAGCTCGAGAGTCATCTTAGTAGGTGTAAGCTCGGGAAGTGATAACCTTTTCCACACGGAAAGAGGCATCAAATTAATGCTAGCACCAAGATCGGCTAAAGCTAAGCATTCTTCCATATTAGGGAAATCACATGGTATCACAAACTTGCCCGGGTCTCCAAGCTTTTTGGGAAGCTTTTGTGTAAGAACCGCGGAACAATTAGCATCTAAAGATGTAGACATTTCAACCAATTTCCCTTTATCATTCATTAATCTCTTAATAGTCGAAGCAAACTTAGGCATGTAAAGCAATGCATCCGCGAAACTAACATTAATATGAAGATTCTTAAACATCTCTAGAAAAGTAGCCATTTGAGCATTGGACTTTTCGCGGAGCTTCTCTTGGTTAAGTCTCGAAGGGTAGGGTAGTGTGGGTTTAGTCTTCGGAAGCTCGGGTTCCGGAATAGGCAACTGGTATACCTTTGGTGGAATAGGAATTTCCTTTTCTTTAACCACCTCGGGTTCTTGCTCCACTTCCCTCACCGTAGAGGTACTCACATGTGGAAGCAAAGGTCCGTCTAAAGCCTTCCCACTACGTGTGGTTATAGCTTTCATCTCACCCTTCGGGTTTGGAATGGTGTTACTAGGTAAGCCACCCGAAGACGAGGAAGGTTGACTCATGAAAGATTCAAACATCGAGAGTAATTTATTTTGACCTTGTTCCAAACTTTGTTGCATACGATTTTGACTTTGCTCTAATCTTTGCTCAAAACGGTTTTGGTTTTGTTAAAGCCTTTGTTGATTAAGCTCAATCTTATTGTTTTGCCCTTTAATCGTATTTTGAAACTCGTTTTTCAAAGTTGCCATTTGTCCTTGAATGTTGTTTTGAAAAGCCTTCAAATTTGCCTCATTCATTTTAATGTAGCTTGACAAATCATTTTGATTATTCTCTTGAAAACCTTGATTGTTTTGATTAGCATTAAACCCATTTCCTTGATTATAATTCCCTTGGTTACCACGGTTAAAATTATTCCCATTGTTTCCATTGTTGTACCTATTTTGAACCGGTGGAAAACCCGGTGGAGCAACATGATTTTGACGAGGAACTTGACCGTTGGAGCCATAAGTTCCCGTCGCGGCAAAAGCACTAGCTTGATCAAACCCCGCGTTTAAACAAGCATAATTAGGATGTGCTCCACCACACGATACACAAACATTCTCAACCATATTAATCGATCCATGAGGATTCTTCCTAATCTCATTCAAAATCGTGTCAATCTTAGAGTCCAATCTAGCAATCTCGTGATTAGATGAATTCACATTGGAAACAACCGGTGTGTTTCGTGAATATTGTGCTCTAGACTTATCCTCAATTATTCTCCACGCATCTCTCGGTGTTTTTCTTAAAAGATTACCACCCGCGGCGGCATTTAAAGAATCTTGTTCAATCATATTAAGCCCATTATAGAAAGTATTTATTTGACGTAATTCTGAGAAACCGTGGTGTGGACATTGTCTTAACAAATCCTTAAATCTTTCCCAAGCAACCCCAAATGATTCATGCACTTTTTGTTTAAATCTAGTGATCTCATTTTTAAAGTGTGTTGTCTTGGACGGTGGAAAGAAATAATTCATGAACTTAGACACTAAATCATCCCAAGTTAAAATCGAACCCGGTGGTTCTTTCTCATACCAAAGCTTAGCATTACCCTCGAGCGAGTACGGAAAAATCATGAGCTTAATCACGTCATTCGGCACATCTCTAAACTTGAGAGTCGAGGTAATTCTATTAAAATTCCGAATGTGAGAATGCGGGCTATCGGTCTCATTGCCACGAAATTGGTCGGCACGAATGAGTGATAAAAGACCCGTCTTAATCTCAAAATGATCCGCCAAAATAGCCGGCACAACGATTGCTTCCCCATACCCTTCGGTGGGTGCACGGAGCAATTCCTCCATTGTTCGGTTATCGGCCATCTCTACAACAATAGGTGGAATCTCGGGTTCCACTATTCGTTGTTGACGATTTCTATTTCTACGAGGAATATTTTCAAGCCTATTAAAATCAATCACAAGACGAGAAGAACGTAATTGCATACACTACAAAGACGAGAATTTAGAGGATTGAAGAAAAGAAATTAGACAAGAAAGAAGATTATTTTTGGTATTTTATTTGGTATTGCTCAATAAAAAATGATCGATAAAAAACAAGGAATAAGGATAACTACTATGGAAGTAAATTACCCTCGGTCGACTTTGAAACGATAGGTGAAAACCTAAACGTCTCGAGGTTCAATAAGTAAACAACAAAAAAGTAAGATTTATTACTACTTGAGTCGGCAAACCAATAATAGGTCGTCCCTCTCAATATACGCACAAGCAAGCGGGGAAACGAGGTGGCACAAAGCACTTAAAAATCTTTTTCCTTAGACGGCCTTTTATAGCACGTCGCCTTATACCCACCTTATAGTTTGTATAAATCGAGTTCAAACTTCTTATTAGTATTTATCTATTTTGCCTTTATTTTTGTTTTGGATTCGACTACAATAGCTAGATGATGAAATCCCAACTAAGGCTTATTTGAAAAGTATTTAAAATTATTGTTCTACGTAATACAATATATTATTCACAAAAAAACGAGAAAAACGATACATACTACGTAATAGAAAAATAACAAACTTTCCGAGGACAGAAAGGGTCTTCAAATCCACGATCAACAAATCTCCACAAAAGCGAATCGTACACAAGATCCCCGGCAGCGGCGCCAAAATTTTTGATGTGTCGTGGATGTGTATATGTGAATTAATTTGATACGTTATAGGGTAAATTAGAAAATTACCTTTAGGAAAAAGTAATAATCTAATAATACCAATGACGAATTCAATTAAACACGTGAGTGAGTCGAGTTCGTTGTACACGAAGATCTTATGAATTTGAGACGTTTTGCTTTGATTTGGACAATTGATTTGAATTTGTTTTCGGTTTTTAAGCTACAATTAAAATCTACAAATTTTAAGCTATTTAAAATTATCCTAAAGTGCATGAATCGTAAACCCGCCTATTTAAAATTCTACAAACGACTAATTATTTAAAAATTAACACTATTTAAAAACAAGACTAATTAAAAATCTTTAAAATTAAATCTATTTAATAACAATGACTTTAAACTAATTTACTATTAAAATACACCTAAAACAAATTTATTTAAAAACTAATTTTATTCTAAACTAAAATTATAAAAATCTATTTAATTAAACTTTATAAGTAAATAAAAACAAAATTTTTTTATTTATATTTTTTTTTATTTTATATATTGTTTATTTTATTATTAAACTAATTACTTTTTATTAAGAATTTTACTTTAATTAAAATTAAAAGTTATATAAAAACTAATAAAACGTAACTAAAACCTTACAATTTAAAAAAAAACTGCTAGAATTAAAATACTCTATATAAATCCAATAAAGAGAAGTAAACTCAAAAGGGCCCTTAGCCCAGTTGGTTAACACGTTGGACAAACAAACGGGGGGGGGGGGGGGGGGGGGGTTCGAGTTCGAATCCCATGGATGACATATTTTTGGAATAATTCTCTTTTTGACAGTTTTCTGAAAAATAAGTCTTAGGAAAGACTTTTGATAAGCTATTTGACATAAGCTGATAGGACCACAGCTTTTTGAGCTTATCAGTCAAGTGAACTGATAAGCAGAGACTTAAGTGAACAAATTAAACAGCAAGCATATGCAGATTTATCACACTAAAACACAGGATCAAATTACCCAACAGTATGATACAGCTAAATTTCAGTAATCCTTAGCACAATGACATCATAACAGCAATAACAGTCAAGCAGGAAACAACCTTTTTCATATGACAAGTAAATTATAATCATCAAACTCAGCAGTCTATGATAAAGTAAAAGAAGCAGGTACTTAACTTTGCACGACTAAAAAAACAATGATGAGACAAAAGGAAACTCGCATCAATAAGTGATCAGTCAAAAACAAGGCAACAAACATATCATCACCGCAACGACAAATTACTAGCAGCTAAAAGTAATCATACAACTAGTGCAGCTATTACTCACAAAAATCAGTCAAAACTATCCTTAAACACACTCACCTTAATCAAATCTAGTTAAGAACTAATTCTACCATTCAGATTCTAACATGAACTAACTAACTCGAAAGCGTCAACAGAAACTACAAAGCTCTAATAAATCGACAACTCCTGACAGCCTACTCAATTAAGCAGCCCTTATGTTATATCAGATTCGAAATCCAAATCAAACTCAAAACAGATTCATAAACATTCAGGAAACACCAGATTCAAATAACAAAATTACAACCTAACAAACTCATATAATCCTAATCAATCTAACATACATTAAGTTAAAACATTCAAACAGATTACACGATTCATAAAAATAATACGAAATAAGTTAAGAAGATTGAAACCTTGTGTAGTTATCCATTGGGAAGTAGCGCAGCGCTGAGCTGGCTAAATTAACCGGATCGACACCACCTTCCACCATTCATCACCATTTACCACCATAAAACGAACCAACACTTTACAAATCGAAAAAGACGATTTATAAAGATGAATCAACAGCTTCTTATGAATCAAACCAGTAGGGTTTGATTTTAATCCCTAATCTCATTTAAATCTTGCACATAAACCATTCAATCCAACTTACATGAAAGACTACAATTTCTTATATCAATTTAAAGAATTAGATTATGCAGTAAATTTAAAACAGTAATAAAATAAAACGTAAGAATGAGAGTAAATTAATCAAAAGACAACTTTTATTAATTCCAAACAATGTTACAATACTTTTAAAAATTAAAACTACAAATTTCTAACTAAAAATTGACATAATAACAATAAAAACAAGAAAAGGGATGAATACATGATAATTTTCGGGGGTATTTATAGCCTCCCCAGGGCTTTGTTGGTGCGAATATTCGGATCTTCAATGGATATTCCTTCTTAATTTGTAGCCCTTGATCTTGATTATCTTTCTCTTTCTTCAAATGGGTGGCTGAGATGATTCCAAATAGCACACGGATCGCCAACGTGGCATCCGTGTGCTAGTTGTGCTTCTTCTTTGGCTTCTGATTGGCTGGATTGGATGGGTGAGGTGTTCCATCCTATAGGAAAACGCCACGTATCCTTTGCTCACCACCTATTCTCTTCCTTAAACCATGGGGGTTTTATTCCCCATGGTATGAATTAATTAATTCCCTGAAAAGCCCCAAATATAATCGAGTTTTTTACCCATCTAGGTTTTGGAACAGTGATGGTTTTTTACTGGTTTTTGTGTGTTGGAAGAGAAAGTGGAACAATGATTTACATAGTTTGTATCGAGAGGGATAAAATAATGTGTGTGTGTGTGGTGTAAAATGAGTGGAACGGTTTGTTTATTAAAGAGAGTGGAAAATGACGTGTGTGGGTAATTTGAGTGGAGGATAATAAAGATGTGTGGGTGGGGATCGGTTCAATTTATTATTGGTGTAAAATGAAAGTGATTGATTAATTTACTCAATGTAACGTGTGTAAACACATTTATAAAAACGAAACCCTACAAGGCCTAACAATTCATGTCTCTTCATTTCTTTATTTACTGAATTGGGCTTGAGGCCCAAAACACACTAATTCCATCCGTTTGTTTCAAAGAATTATGGACTAATAACTTGGGCTTCTTTTGGCTAAATATCACAAGTATTCAATGTTCATCCCATATTTGGGCTTTTCAGGCCTAATAAGCATTTGTGGGTCCCACTTGGCCCGTTTCCTCGATAAATGATTAAATCCACTCATGTCGAGCTCGATTTTGGCTTCTAAGATCTTTTTCATCAATCTCGTGTCGGTTTTCATCGGTTTTCGTGAACTTGGTACCTACACACATTCAAACAAGAAACAAGCATATACAAGGCATAATCGATACATTATGTGCAATATTTCATTGTTTTAAGCTACTAATGATATGAGTAATTAAGCTCATATCAGATAGTAGCACAGGTCACCACTAATTTAGATGCTTCTATGCAGTAGGATACTCCTTTTATTTTTGCTTATGAAAATGAGGTTCGTAAAGGAAAAGTGGAAGTTAATCAAAGAATAGTGGATGTTTTATGTCAAGAAATGATGTAAATGTCCAAAGGGAAAAGGTGGTTTCAAGCAATGGTGTTAGTACTTCAAAGGTACATGAAGGTTCCTATTTCTTTGGTTGCAAACCCTTTTTTGTGAGAATGTCTTTTCATGTGACTTTAAATGTTTTATCAAGGCATTTGAAATTTGACATTGTTATTGATTTAGTGGTGAATACTGGAGCGATTGATCATGTCTCTACATTTACATCTTTTTAAGTCCTTGAGAATCCTAAAAATCCTATTAACATAACTTTGCCTAATGAAGCCAGTAAAATGGTTACTAAAGTAGGTGATATTGAAATCATTGCTAAGTTGGCCTTATTCAATGTGTTTTATGTACATGAGTTTGAAGTCAATTTGCTTTCTGTTAGAAAACTTTAAGGTCACAATAACTCATAGCATTTTTCTGTCCCACTATGTTTCTTTTCAAGGACCCTTCAACTAGACAAATGTGTGCCTATGGTGAAGGGTTGAACAACCTTTACATCTACAAAAAATCTGATTTTGCCTCTTCAAAGAAAATTCATTTTTATAATATTCTTAGTTTTTCTTCATTTGTCAATAAAAATGTTACTCTATATGATGTTAGTGTAGATTTGTTTAATGCTAGACTTGGGCACACATCTGTTTCTAAATTGATTCATTTTGACAGTTGTAAACATGATGATTTGTCCTCTTTTAGATGTGATACTTGTATGCTTGCTAAGAAACACATATTATATTTTCCTAAAAGCACTAGTAGGTCTCTTGTCCCTTTTGAATTATTACATGTTGATTTATGAGATCCTTACAAAGTAGAAGCTTTAAATGAGGCACATTATTTCTTCACCATTCTAGATGTACTTGGAATTATTTGGTTCATACTAAGGATCAAATATTGTCCATATTGTCATCCTTCTTCGCATATATTAGTAACCATTTTCATGCAAAGCCTAAGTTCATAAGATCATATAGTGATTATGAAATTGTCAATATGGAGTGATTGGCTTCTTTCAAGAAGTGTAGAACTATAAATCAAAAGTATATGGTGTATATTTACTTGATACTGTAAGGTCGTTGAAGTTTCTAGCTGGCTTACTTGCTAAATTTTGGATACTTTGTGTTTTAGCTGCAATTTTTCTTATCAACAAGATGCCTATGAAGATTTTAGGCTAGAAAAGTCCTTTTGAGGTGCTACATGGAAAAGTACCTAGTTTTTTTATAGTTTAAGAGTCATTGGGTGTTTATGTTATGCCACTAATACTAAGCCTCTTAAGGATACATTCGAACCTAGAAGCACAAGATATGTTCTCATTGGATGGCCTCCTGGTAAAAAAAGCATACAAGTTGTAGACTCTGCATACTAGAGATGTTTTTTTGTAGCACATATGTTATCTTTAAAGTTACTATTTTCCCCTACAAAAAGGAGCATCAAAATTTTATTCTAGCTATAAAGTTTTGGCCCGATTCATCTATTATGGAGGAAGATGTAGGGTTGTTTTGTTTTAATCAAACCAATGCTCCTAATGCTATCCTAAATACCGTGCATGAAAATCTCATGAAGAAGAAGTGTTATTTAATGAAAAAAATCTAAACCTCATACAAGCACAACCTCGCCAGCACCTATTCCTACCAGAAGATCATGATGGACTTCTAATAAGCTAACTTGGTTGAAGGATTTTGTTACTGCTAGACAAGGCTTCTATGAAAACTGCTAAGTCAAACACCATTATACAACCTCTTTATCCTTTGTTTAAGGACAAGGATTTTGATGTTTATCCTAGTGATTATATGGCTTCTTTGGCTCATTTTTTAGCTAGTCATGAACCTGTTTATTACTCACAAGCAACTTCTTATCCAAAATGGGTTGATGCTATGAATAAAGAATTACATGCATTTGAAGCTAATGATACTTGGATCCTTACTAATTTGACAAAAGGACAAAGGGATCAGTGGATCGGTATAAAGCAAAGTTGGTCATTAGGGGGTTTAATCAAAAAGAGGGATTAGGTTACACGCATACTTTTTCTCATGTTGCAAAAGCAACAACATTCAATGTTCTCGTTGCAATTGAAACAGCCAAAAAGGATGGCCTTTAAACAAGTTAGATGTCAACAATGCTTGTCTACATGGCTAGGTTGATGAAGATATTAATATAAATCCTCCATAAGGATACACTAAGGCATTGCTAGGATAAGTTTGTAAATTTCGTAAATCACTATTTGGTCTCAAACAAGCTTCAAGGCAGTAGAACCAAGAACTCTATAAATTTCTCATTTCTCATTTCCATGGGTTTCACACAGTCTAAGCATGATTATTCTATATATGTGAAAAAGGTAGAAGAGTTTATAATTATGGCTTTGGTCTATAGGGATGACATTTTGATTGCTTATAGTTGTTATCAAACTATTTTGGATACTAAGTTTGCTTTGGATAAAATGTTCACAATCAAAGACCTTGGTTGACAAGATATTTTCTAGGAATTGAGTTGTGCGTAACAGCAAATGGGAGTCATTTGCATCAAAGGAAATATATTTTTAGATCTTCTCAAAGATGTAGGTTTGACTGCTGCTAAACCTACTACTTTTTTTCTTACCATAAAATTTGAAGTTATTGTAGAATAATGATAATCTTTAATCTAATCAAAAGGGTTGTTGTTTTTCTAGAGAGAGAAACTAGAGAGAGAAAGAAAGAGAACTATTATTAATGTCAAAATGGAATAAACAACCAACACCTCTTTCCATGGTGGAAAGGGGTTTATATACAAAGACCCTTAATGGGCTTGGGCTTCCGGCCCATGAACATGCTCATGGGTCGGGCTAATGTAAATAATAAGTAAACTTATACTACGAGCCTATAACTATATTGTTGGAGTGACCGAGACTTTCTTAATACAAAAAACGTATTTCCAACAATCTCCCCCAAAGGGAGGTCACTCCAAATTTACAAAGTCCTAATCTAGCATGTTAGATCTTCGTTCTTGAGCTCGTAGTCCACTTTCTCTTTTCTTCTTTAACTTTTCTTCTTTTTGTGAATATATGTTGAATAACATCAGGCTTTTCCTTGGAACATGTTCTTTTTGCCTTTCACGTGCAATCTTTGTCTTCTTGTGATATTTGCCTCTTCGTGACTTCATGTCCCACATACCTATCCTTTGTTGAATTATTGAAAGTTTCAGAGTCGATACAGCGGAAGACTTTTAGGTCAGACTTTCTTGAATTTGCTTAGATATTTGATGCAAAAGGAATAAGTATGTGAGGACGAATTCAATTGGTACACCGCAACGCCATCGTCTTCAAATGCAGCAACATAATAAACACGAATAAAATGGCTTTGACATTTTATTCTGATTCGGTAGCATTTTACCTCCGGTCGGTGAAGACCGTTGAACGATAATAAATATCATACTTGTGACAGGTAGCTCTAATTAAAGATCTCCTTGACAAGATTTCGCGGATAAACCCGTTCTCTTTATTCGACCGTCCAAAGCTGACTACGAACATAAAGAGTGAATCATTTGGATTCAAAATCCGTATGATTGAAGCCGTCAATTCATGAAACCTGGAACAAGTGAATTTCAATTAAGATTTTCACCATCGTTGCTTTCCAGTTATCACGAGCTTGATTCAAATAGAATCTTGCTTGTCACCTACCGCAGTGCTGTTTGATGTTGAAACTGGAAGGATTTCCACTCTTCACTGTGAACACTAAAGAGTGCCACTCTGAGTGTTCTGGAAAGATCACTTGGATAATGCGTAGAGGCCTTGGAACAAGTTTAATCTCAATTAAGAGTTAAACCATAGTTTCTTTCTAGTTATCACAAGATTAGTTCTTAAAGAACCGCACGTGTCACCTACCATGAGCTTGTTTGATGTTGGCTCAAGCAGGATTTCCATCTTCATTGTAATACTTTCGTATTACTCAGATGTTATGGCAATATTACAAGAATATTGCGTAGGACTCATAAAAATATTTCTTATTCTTTTTTAAAAATTGTGTCTTAATGAGACTTTTGATGATCTCGTGGCTCTAGACTCAATAGTGCATTTTTGTATTGGTGAGCGGAGGCTGGAGAGGATTGCCACCTTTTCAATATCAATTTATTCAGAGTGAATAAACCGATAGATAACGTGTTGAACTCCGTGACATTAAAACAAATATCTTTTGAGAGATATTTGAGTTGGCTGGGAGGGGTTGTGCTTCGCATCACTGGGTCCATGATACTTTGTCTTCAGGATGAGTTGACCCGGTTTCTGCCTAAGTTGTAAGGAGGGCTTCTTTCTTTACATCCTTTATCTTTATATTTCTTTTTCATTCTTCAACCCCTTTAATGCTTACCAATACATCATCACTAGCACCTTGTTGTGATTGTTCTAGTGCTAGCATCAGTACTTGGTCGGCATTCAGCTACGTTCACAGTCCATTCTGCATCTTTCCTAAGGACTTCTATTTTCTAACTATGGAATTATCCTTGGGAAGATTCCTCCGGTTCTGGAAGAATCATTGGACTAGCACCTAATCCTACCACCCTTTTGTCACCACATCCGTCGAGAATTACGTGTGTTTTGGGTAAGTACTTGTCACCATGAAAAATCCTTGAAAACTCACTTAAGATACTTGTGATATAAATATCAAAGTTTTGTATCTTTAAGTGTTTTTTTCATCAAAAATGCTCCCCCTTAACATGTGCAGCACACATATTAAGTTGGTTTATACTTGAAGTCTTTTTCATGTTTAGCCAAATATATTATCAAGTCTCCTTAATCCCATTTTCTCCCCTTATCCAAAATGTTAACCATTAATATTTTGGATATTAATGGATTAACCAGTCTTTGGGTAATAAAATGAAATTAGTTGCTGGCCATAGAACATGTCAATGCTCCCCCTCAAGTTAATGAGGGTTAGTTGTAGTGCTTGAGTATGATAGATTTTGAAAGATTTAGAATCTAGTGAGAAATTCTTGAAACATTATCATACTTTCACACTACAACAAGCCACAAAAGTACAATATTCACAGTATTGACATATTCACAAAAGATATATGGAGTGAAACTGATATAGTACGACCCATTTTAAATGGATCGTTCCATGAACTTCTGGTGCGCTCTATATGGTCTTCCACCAACGAATCATTCTAAGCTTCTTATAAGATGTCTTTCCCTCAACTTCTCATCAATCTTCTTGATCGTATAGGTAGCACTCTGTTGATAGACCGTGTGCCAATCTACAGTGACCTCTGGACGAGTCTTATATTTGTTGAGATGCACCAACTTATCCCGAATATGGGTGGGAGTCCCGTCACTGAATTTGTTGATCTCTAGAATTATCATGAACTTCATTACACCACGACCATTCAGGTAGAAACGCCGGGCATCGGGTCAGTGGTGCTAGTATATGGAGATTTGTCTGTATGCCTCTGGAAGAATATAGTACGTGGTTTTGAAAGATTGAGCTTCTTTGATAACTTTCTACTCCAAGTTGCAGATCTTCAACTCTTTTCTTGATGACAACTCGACGTGTGTACATTCGAAGAGCTGAATTCAAGGAAATTAGTTCTTCAGACTTCAAGTGTCTGAGGGCATTGTGAGTTAGCAAAAGCAGCATGTCCTCAATGTCTTCGAGACGAAGAAGTGGAAAATATCCTTCCTGGATAGTGTAGACTTTTTCATCTTCTCTAATGAGTCTGATATCTATCAAATGTTGATAGCCTGTTTTGGGTTCAATCCTAACTCCTTGGATGCTTTTGATTCGAATTAGAGAGAAGACTTGAGAACCTGAGTTGTGCAGACATGCATAGTTGTATGTGTGTCGCACACGCTCATCCCAATGTGAAGCACCCAATTCGGCATATCGATCATATTCAGGATATTTTGTGGAATCCAGAGACGATTAACTTTTTCTTCTAACCAAGGTATCAAATCCCAAGTTGCAGCCTTTACCAATGTTAAGGAAGTTGCATACTTGTTTGCTCCCTTGACCAAGTATTCGAGATCCTCACTAACAAAGAATTCAAGTGCAATTTCATCATCATCTGTAGTTATAGTAGGAGGAGGTTTTTCAAGCGCATGAAGGCCATCCCTTTGAGTAGTTCTCAACGACTTCAGAAGCTCATTTGCGTTGTACTCGTATTCCGTACTGTTGAGCTTGGATTTAACACGAAGGTTGGGATTTTTTAGTCCTCTCACAACCATTGCTTGATTTATGTTAGACCCATAGGTGTACTCCAAGAATCTTGAAAAATCTATAGGATTACTTAGGAATTGGGAGAAGTCAGCTTCATCAGCCTTTGTCAGTGGACGAAGTGCAGCAGCGTTGGACACCCAAGGTTGTACGGGTGCATTTTCATCTTCCTCGAGTGTATCCACCCATGCTTGTTCACTTGACTCTGTTTCAGGAACGGTAGTAGAGACAGGAACATCAACAACAGGTACTGCTACTGCTTTAGTGTCTGGTATGTCTTGGACTGGATTAGAGACTGGGATATCTGGTACAGGTTGATCGGGTTCCGTTAGTTGTTGTTGCACTAAAGGTGTAGTAACTGAAGCAACTGGGGTAGATGTGACAGGAACAGATGTGGTTGCAGGAGCGGTTGTGGCTGGAGTATGTGATGAGGCTGTATTAGCATCTACATCATGAAACTTCTTGGTGCGTCTGCCTTGGCGAGGTGGAGGTTTTGAAGTTGATTTACCCTTGGTAACATCATCTTTGTGAGATTTGTCACCTTTTGACTTGTCTTGCTTATCTCCATCCTTTTTCCCTGTATCATCGTCCCCTTTTTTTATCATCATCATTTTTGTCGTCACCATCACCATTATCATCACCATCACTGTGTTTATCACTTCCTTCTTCGTCATTAGTACCTTCTTCGTCATCAGTAACTCGTTCTTCATCACTCCCTCCTTCGTCATCACTAACTTTGTCTTCATCACTCCCTCCTTTGTCATCACTACCTTTGTCGTCATCACCCTTGTCATCATCATCATTGTCATCACCAGCATCATCGTCATCATTATCGGATTCATCTTCTTCTTCTTTTAAGATATTATAGGGAACTACAGTACCATGTTTCTCAAATATCTTAGTATCTTCATCTATAGCCGTTTTAAGAGCTTTGTGAAGGATCTTTTGAGCTTTGATTTTGTTGTAGGACCCATCTTGAATCATCTGAGCATGTAAGAGTTTCTTTAACTCATAATCCGTGAACCTTTGAGCAATGAGAAAATATGACTTTTTTGCGTCAGAAGACTTGATCATGACTTTGCTTGCGGCAATTTGGTTCAACTCGTCTCACAGATTGTCAATAAATTCCTTAACCTTTTCATCAAGTGATTCAACAATTGAATCGTTAGCTTTGGCAAGAACCTCTTTCTCATCTTGGTACCTTCTTTTGAGGTCTTGAAGACGAATCAACTTTGCTTCATTTTTGGCTGTTTCATTTGCTTTGACTTGAGCTAGTTCTTCTGCATGTAGTTTGCGAGATAATTCTAAATCTTCTTGGAATTTATCAATTGCGTCTTATTGAGCTTTTGTTGTTGATTCTTCACTTTGTTTTCTACGAGCTAACTCCCCTTTAATTCGAATCATCTCTTCTTGTTGAGCTGTCAAGAGTTGTTCCATTTGAATCATGAATATTGTGGGTAATGATGGAATCAATGATATCGGTGCTGCTGGAGTTTGTTGTGTAGGAGCAATGGTCATGGCAGTGCTTGAAACTAAAGCGGAGAGAGGTCGACTTAGTAGAGTTAGAGGAAGTTGAACTGACGCCGGTGGGGTCACTGTAATAACTGGTGGAGGTACTGTTGAAATTGGTGGAGGCACTATAGAAACTGGTGAAGGCAATGTAGAACTAGAAACTGGTAGAGACACTGTAGTACTTAAGGCTTTGGTAGTCTCAACAAATGTTGTCATATCAGTACACCCGGTAATGTCCATGTCCTTCAATCCGTCATGAGGTTGTTGTTCATCATGAATATCGACATCGTCATCGACTTGGGAAGATTTCTCACGAAGAGGTATGTAGTCATACGGCTTCCCAAATTCAGCAATATCATGAGGTAGTAAGGTTTCTTTTGCCTTCATTCCTGAACCACTACCCCCTGTGTCTTTCTTACTTTGCATTATTGCTTTCTTGACATTTCGTCTTTCAGTTTTGCGAAGCAGTTCTTCTTCATTAATATCTTCATCTTCATCCTCAAGCATTAGCTCCTTTCCACTAGACTTGGCAACACTTTTCTTCTTTTTAGGCTTAGGTGAAGCTGCTTCATTTGATGGTTCACTTTGTTTGCGTTTGCCTGTGCCTTTGGGTTTTGGTGAAGAGAAATCTCCCAATGCAACTCTTTCCTTTTTAAGTTCCATTTCATCCAACAATTTCTTGTATGCATCACTTGCTTTGAGTTCATCAGTCAACATATGATGAGGAATAGCGGTTGGAATACCTGAGTAAACACCGGTGTGTCCATCGTGTTTTAAATCCGCAGTAATAACATCGTCATCGGGAGTATGATGAGGACTTTCTTCACGATTATCGATTGAGGCATCTAATTGCATGAAGTGATAAATATTAAGCTTGATAAAACGTGGGAAAGGAAAGTACCCAGTCTTCTTCTTGGTATTGTGGAAGAGTTGATAATGAAATTCCTCCCATAGTAACTCTGCATAATTCACATTCTTACCCTTATAGATGCCCCAAAAGATACAAGCAATTGAAAGACGCAAAGAGTCATATCCAGTTGATTTAGCAGTAAGACACCGAATGAGTATTCCGAAAAATGCTCCAAGGTTGACCCAAGTTAGCTGTAGTTAACTGAGACACCACTCCTAACTCAGGATCACCGTATCCAAGAGAATGATACATCTTCACAATTTCATTCTTGTCAGGGTTGACTGTAAACCTTTGACCTGTAGGTGGCATTGGTAATCCAAATATTTGACGAAAGATAGGAATTAAGAGAGTATATTCCTTTTTGTTGATGGTGAATGTGAGCATTCTGTTTGATAGCCGTTTCTTTGAAGCCCAAAATTCATACATATAATCGGTTGGAACCGAAGCCGTACCCCATAAAGCCTTCTTGATTGGAGTTCGATCAAGAATGTCTGTGGCTACTTTGAAAGCATAGTGAGCTGAGGCAGAATCTTCTTTGTCTTCTTTCAGTTGAAAGTTATTTGGTATAAACTTTAGAGCTTTGGCGGCGACAAGTGCCTGATCAGCTTTGATTTTCTTCTCGGTAGGTTGAGACATATTTTCTACTTAAGACGAACAAACATACAAGATTGATATACCCAAATATATATATATATATCATGATGTATCTATACCTAAGCAAATCAAACATATACCATAGACAACAGACAATACACCATCTTCGGATAAATCCACATTCTTCGGATAAAAGCAACATCTTCGAAAAAAATAAAAGTTCTTTGGATAAATGCCATTTTTCGGATAAATAAAACTTTTTTGGATAACACAATCTTTGTCGGAAAAATGAACATTTTCGGATACTAGACTTTTTCAGATAAAACAACCTTTTTCGGAAAAATGAACATTTTCGGATAAAAGACATTTCTTCGGAAAAAACGCAGTATCTTCGGAAAAAATCATGAATCTTCGGATAAATGACATTTCTTCGGATAACTCAGTATCTTCGGAAAAATCATGTATCTTCGGATAAATGATATTTCTTCGGATAATTCAGTATCTTCGGAAAAATCATATATCTTCGGATAAATGATATTTTTCGGATATTTTAATATCTTCGGAAAAATCATATATCTTCGGATAACTGATATTTCTTCGGATATTTCACTATCTTCGGAAAAATCATATATCTTCGGATAACTGATATTTTTTCGGATAACCCAATATCTTCGGAAAAAATCATGTATCTTCGGATAAATGATATTTTTCAGATAAAGTGATTTCTTCGGATAAATTGATATCCTTCGGAAAGAACAAGTTTTTTCGGATAAAAACAAATGCTTCGGATAAATCCATGTTTTTCAGATAAGCACTTTTTTCAGATAAATGCATTTTTTCGGATAAAAGTCTTAGACAGATTACATGATCATCCTCAATTACAAACTGTTATGATTCTTAGAGAAAAAATGATTGAATCTAACGCATCCTAAACAAAGCATCTATGTTCTAAATCTTATGGCATACAAAAACCCCTTTATCAGTTAACCAATTAATCAAAAAATCTATAAACCCTAATTTTGACATTTGAGGGTTGACTAATTAATCAAAGAAACAGAGGAATCATACACAAAATTAGATTAGACATAGATACCTTAGATGTTTATTGCCGATTAGATCAAACAAATGAGGTCTTGGATGGAAACAGGAATGGCGACAAAGGTGTGTAAGATAGTTTGTGTTAGACAGATAAAGGAAATCAAATGGGGGGGTGAGTATATATATGATTGACTTAGGTCAAATATAAAGGTTTTCCCTTTTTGCATTTTTAGTCCTCCTATTTCCGTCTGTTTACTTTTTGTGACAATCCTATTTAAACACATACAATCCAAGCAACGAAATTGACCTCCTATGCCGTAACACACATAAATCACGAAAAAACCTAATACTGAGTCACATGAATTATGAAAAACTACGAAGCACGAAGAATACACACGAAGAATAATTTACCATTTAACATATAACCTATTAATTGTTCTGAACTACTTTTGAAGATCGATTTGATTATAAAAATAATTTGACATTTTATCCCCCTTAAATACAGACCCGTTTTCTATTTAAAGAGATGTAGTCTTTGTATTTAAGAGCGCTGATGAAAGACTTTTTTCGTTTAAGATGATATTAGAACAATTCGTAGTGGCAATAAGATTTCTCTTATTTTAACAAAATAAGTGCACTGAAACGTACACAAATTTGTGTTAGACCAAGTTATAAAGTAAACTTCATCCCTTGTATGGTTTTAAAGTAAACCATACCCAAGAAAACTAATTCCCGTTGTGAGCCAACGTTTTCGTAAGGAATACGTGACTTGAATGCGAAAAGCGTGTTGCAGTCTGAAATAACTACAAGCCATATGGGCATGTTTTAAAATATGTACAACTTTTATACGGACTCTATTTATGGCACCGTGTCAATTTTAATCGACATTTCTAAGGCCGTAAATATTCTCGTACTAAAAGACATGCCCGATTTAAAATGAAAATTATTTTTGGATTTTCTTGATTTTATATTTTTTATGGTTTTTGTATGTTTTATATTTTTGTATTTTTCTTTTGGTGGTTTAAATATATACGATAATATACAAGATCACGAAAAAAGGATACTCTAGAATAGTTTACCACCACTATTCTGCAGATTCTTCTGCCAACTCCTTAAGTGTCGTGAGAAAGATTTCATGCCTAGATTTTCGATCAAAAACTCGATACGTCCTCGATCTAAGGCCTTTGTAAATATATCTGCCAGCTGATACTCAGTGTTGACAAAATACAGTTCGATCACTCTATTTTCCACTTGCTCTTTGATGAAGTGGTAGCGTATGTCAATGTGCTTCTCCCGGGAATGTTGAACGTAGTTGCAGCAAAGGGGAATTGCACTTTTGTTATTACAGTACATCGGGATTTTGTTGAATCCAAGACCGTAGTCAGTTAATTGTGATCTCATCCAAAGAACTTGAGCACAACAACCGGACATAGCAATGTATTCAGCCTCTGTACTTGATATCGCAACGCTTTTCTGCCTTTTGGATGCCCAACTAACCAGTCTATCTCCAAGAAGTTGCACACTGCCAGAAGTGCTACGTCTAGTATCTTGACACCCAGCATAATCCACATCTGCATATGATATTAGTGCAATAGAGGAATCCTTTGGATACCACAGACTACGATGAAGTGTTCCTTTAAGATACCGAAAGATCCTTTTCACAACATGTAAGTGCTTTTCGGTAGGCCGAGCCTGATACCGGGCACACATGCATATATCAAAGTGCAAATCAGGCCTGCTAGCAGTCAGATAGAGAAGGGTACCGATCATTCCATGGTAAAGTTTAGGATCGACAGCTATCCCTTCCCTATCCTCATCTAACTTGGATCTCTCCACCATTGGAGTATCCACGGGGTAACAATTTTCAAAATGATACTTCTTTAATGATTCAAGAGCAAATTTGGATTGATTAATGAAGATGCCTCTGAGATTTTAAGAAATTTGCAACCCTAAGAAAAATGAAAATTTTCCCATCATCGACATCTTAAAACGTGTGGACATGATTTTCTCAAAATGGTCAGACAGTATTTGATTAGTGGCAGCAAATATTATATCATCAACATAAATTTGTACCAGTATCATGTCGTTCTCCTCATTGAAAATAAATAATGTTGGGTCCACTTTGCCTTTGGAGAAGCCTTTCGAGATGAGATAAGACGATAGGAGATCGTACCACGCGCGTGGAGCTTGTTTCAACCCATAAAGAGCCTTCTTGAGCTTGTACACGTGATTAGGATACTCTGAGTTGACGAATCCATTTGGCTGGCTTACGTAGACATCTTCCCTTAATTCACAATTAAGAAATGCCGTCTTAACATCCATTTGGTAGACGATCATGTTAATTTGAGCAGCATAGGCAAGGAATAGTCTAATCGCCTCTAATCGTGCAATAGGAGCAAAGGATTCTTCAAAGTCAACACCCAAAGCTTGTTTGTAACCTCTAGCAACCAATCTAGCTTTGTTCTTTAACACTCAACCCAACTCATCGAGTTTAACCTTATATACCCACAACAATGTAAGGATTTCTACGTTGTTGGGTAAAGGAACTAATTCCCACACTTCAAGACGTTGAAATTCATTAAGTTCCTCTTGCATGGCTTCAATCCAAGATGATTGTGTCATAGCTTGTTGCCAATTTTTAGGTTCAGTATCGGAAAGAAATGCATCAAAGTAGCAACATAATGCATGTTCTTGGAGTTGGTGGCGTGTTAAGACGGGTCGATCGATGTCACCAATAATATTGCGGATTGGGTGATCCTTTGTCCATTTTATGTTGTGAGTTTCAATCCGTGGTGGTCGGGAGTGAGTGATTGCTGGAGCTTCCTCTGAAGTAGACGCACCGTTAGGGTTTTCGGGTATTTGTGAACCAAAGAATGGAAGCTCTTGTGAGTGAGAAATTTCCAAATAGTGATCATAGTAATCCTCTTCAACATCATTAGGAACGAGTGGGGGTGATGATTCAGGTGTGGTTTGTGAATTAGTGAGGGATGGGACATCTGGTTCAATAGTGACAGTAGATGGCTCGGACTGATTTCCATTATCTTGAGCAACAACTTCGGGAATCGGAGTTACTGCTACAGGTGCTGGAGAATCATTACTAGGTGGATCAAAGAATTCATCAAACATAGGTTGAAATAACTCATCCCACTCGGGCCTTGTAGGTGGTGTAAATGATGGAGAAGTAGGATTGTTGGGAGTTAATCCGGAACAAATTGTACCGGTTCCCATCTCATGAAGCGCGGGTTCAGAGTTGTGTTGCTCAGAAGCCACCGTTGTCAGCTCATCAAAATCGGCATCCAAAGTTTCTACTATCTTGCCAAGACGACGGTTATAAATTCGGTAATTGATTAGTGTCCATTTACTCATCATTTAAGCCCGATAAAACATGGAAAAATGACCACAAATACTAAAATAGGCTTAATTATATTGCAAATATGTTTGTTTTGTGTTTTATGTCTTTTAGGTACAAAAAGATTGAAAACGGAGCAAAGACGGACAATTTCGGATCGACCCGACAACGTTCGTGATTTTTACAAGTCAAGGCGAAGTCAAAGTCAACCCCCGGGATACGACATAGGAATAAGCACGAAAAAAACCCGATCCGGAAACTCGAATTATTATTTTACGGATCAACCCGCACCAGTCTAACGGACGGGGTCAGCCCGTTTAAATATTAATATAAACAATCAATTAGCCCATCAGCCCACCACCCTTTAATTATTTAAACCCATTTGTATTAAACCACCAGCCCAACCTGTTTTCTTTTACTTCACCGAGCCCAATACATAACATAACCCAAACCCAATTAACTTATATTAACAGGCCCTTCATTTTTATATACATCGAAACATATTAGGGTTCCCTCCATCCCATATCATCACAACCACCAAATCTTTCAAACCCTAGATCGAACCCCAAAAATATTTCCCCCTTTTTTTTCCATATTCGGTTACTATCCAAAACACCACAACACGCCAAGAAATCAAAACTACCCCTGCCCCCACACGTGATTCGAATTCAGAAAACACATGAAGACAAGAGGGTGACGAATTAAACGTGTTCAAGAGGAGAAGAGTACAAGGATCAAGAGAAGAAGCCAAAACTAATAACGTCATCCATGACGTTTTTGAGACGAAGACCAGTGCTATAAAAAGAAGAAGAACAAGACCAAATACCAATGTCTTTAATTTTCCTAGTGTAGGTTTTATTTCAAGTTTTTTTTTTATTTTCTTGTTAATTTAAGTTTCTGTCGAAAATTGTTAGTTATATATTTTCGAAAAAGATCTTTAGTTCTTTGTCAATTTACTTTATTTCAAAATTTTAATTTGAGTTGATTTTTAATGTTTGAAGATTTTGTTATTTATTTTTTGTTTAAAAATTGTTATATGTATTTTAGTTACTGTTCATTAGAACAATCAAGAAAAAAAAGAAAAAGAAAATGAGATTGTTGTTTAGTGTTGTTGTTACTGTTGGACAAAAAAAAAATGGGTATCTAGTTTGGTTTACTTGGATTCAAATGGTTATGGAGACATATGACTTAATTATTGGTTTATGAAGATTAGTGTTGTTATTAGTTTGGGTTAATTTGATGTTATGTTTTCCTTGGAACCGATTCAAGAAGTAAGTTTTACTTGTTCTTAATTTTTCATGTTAACTTGATCTGCAATTGTATTACTATTTATTACTCTTTATGTTCTTCATATTAATTTTTTTAACTGTTTTTCTTATTGTGTTAAATTATTTACTGTTGGTGAAGGTTAAAAAAAAAGTATTGCATATTTATTTTTCTTCTTAATGTTACTAAATGTTTGAATGATAATCTTCAATTTATTTGTTGCAAAAATATTTGTCTGGTCCTTAAAAAAGGATATATCTAGAATGTTTTTTTAATTTTCGTGCAAAAGAAGAAAAAGAGTTGAGGTCATGCTAAAGCTAGACAATGGTTGGGGTACCCATTTGGTTCAAACTGTGTTTTCAAAAGAGTACAAAACAATAGTTTACAAAAATGTGGTCAATTGGGGATTTGAACCCCAGACCTCCACATTTAGCCAACATCTCAACACACCCAACAAGTACCAACTGAGCTAGTTCTTTTTTTGTTAAAACATTGCAAATGGTTTTATTTAACTCCTTTTTAGCAATTAACTTAACATTTATGATATGGACTATTTAGTAGCTTATCCGGACTTATTCTTTTAGTTTATTATTTTTCTTAGACTTTAACCAGTATTTATGACTTTAATGAAAATTTTTATATTTTTTCAGTTGGTTATTATTTTTAATAGTTTAATTAGTTTAAAATTGTTTTTAATTCATAATAAATTATTTAAAAGTAAAAAAAATATAATTCTTTTTTCTAAAATTTTTCTTTTATAATTTAGGACTTAGGAAAATTAGATTTGCATTCGTAGGTTTAAAATTTGATATTTTGCTTTAAATGTCGCGTTTTTACTTTCGTTATGATTTACGTTTGTTTTCGTTAATTGTTTTATCTTGCTTAGTTTAATTTTCCCTTTCCTTATTTATGTTTCCCGTATACTTAGGACTTAGTTCGATGCCTTATTTATGACTTCCCGTAGTTTTAAGTTTAATTTAGTATGCCTTAGTTTTATTTCTCGTTCTTTATTTTAAATTCTCGTTCTTTATATGTTGTTTAGTAGTTTAGAAAACAATTCCAACTCTCGTTATTCAAGCATCCAAAAGTCAAATCAATAACGTAACCATCAATTTCACACTTCGCTGGGAAACGACTCGGGTGATCACTTGCCCGGTATATATATTATATATATTATTTTGTGAGCGTTGACTTATAATTCTTTTTCCTAAAAGAATTGTTTGTCGAGTCACTTACGTTACGATATATTATTATATATATGTATTATACTTTACATCAGTAATCTTTCTTTGCGGGTGAGTAACCAATGAAAATTCTAATATCAGCCTTCGGTTGTAGTTTGCCCAAATTCTCACTATTAGTATTTGGATAACAGAGTGCACCAAACACATGAAGAAATGAAATATCAGGTCTATGTCCATGAAGTAGCTCATATGGAGTTTTTCCATGGCGCTTATGAATGATAGAGCGGTTTTGGGTATAACATGCGGTTGCCACTGCTTCAGCCCATAAGAATAAAGGAGCATTCGCATAAATCAACATAGTTCTAGCAGCTTCCATTAGTTTACGGTTACGTCTTTCCACGACACCGTTTTGTTGTGGAGTGCGAGCAACAGAATTTTCATGTGAAATACCGACCTCTTCATAATAATCTCGTAGAGTTTAATTAACGAACTCAGTTCCATTATCCGTGCGAATGCGGCGAACAGTAGCATTAAGACGTACTTGGATCATCTTTAAAAAAGTAATAATATAATTTGGTGCTTGATCCTTGGATACTAAAAACTTTACCCATGTAAACCTTGAGAAATCATCCACCATGACGAGGATGTATTTTCTACCACTCACACTAGTCGTACGCATTGGCCCGCAAAGATCCATGTGCAAAAGATACAGTGGTTCTTGGTTGGTGTCTTCAGCTTTAGGTTTGTATGATTTCTTGGTGCTTTTCCCCAAAGAACACGCGGAACATAAATGATCCTTGTTGAACTTAAGTTTTGGAAGACCACGAACAAGTTCGTTTTTAGCCAAATGGTTTATAGCATCAAAGTTAAGATGAGATAACCGACGATGCCACAACCATGACTTGGTCTTAGATTCTTTGGAAAGAAGGCATACAGGAGAGGCGGCCATCATATTTTGAATGGACAGTGTGTAGAGATTATCCCCTCGAGAACCCTTTAACAAATCATCTCATGCAAGATCGCGAATAAAGCAAGTATGTTGTCGAAAAAGAACCTCAAGGTTTGAATCGCAAAATTGTCTCACTGAAAATAAATTGTGACCAAGTCCCTCCTCATAATATACCCTTGAAATCGTAACATTCCCAATTTGGTATTCACCATAACCCATGATCTTCGCAATATGGTTGTTGCCGAATTTAACCGTTCCTAGAAACTTGCTGACGAAATTTCTGAGCATCGAGCGATCTCCGGTCATATGCTTTGAGCATCCAGAGTCCAAGTACCAGAGGATGATTTGGACCGCCTGAAAATATCACCAGACAAAGACGATGTATCAGAATGTAGTAGTTCCTCTGTGTTAGCAGGTACATATATATTTATCTTAGATTTGCTAACCGAAGAATTATTAGGCTTCCAAATTTGCACCCTAAATGTCGGCTTAGATTCTAATTGTCTAAGATCCTGAGGTACTTCTTCACTGGTAGGCACAATAGTGGGGGCAGACCTAGTAAAAGGGCGCTTTTTCCATTTTTAGTGCTAGTGTTCCTATTTAAAGGACGTTGAGACCTAACTTCCGTGGATGTGATCCTAGTTAAAGGGCACGTAGTTCCATTAGCAGTGAAGGTACTACTAGTGGGTTTCCATTGCCAACCAACTTGGGTGAATTTTTTCCCCGTTGGAGTCCATTCAAGATTGTTACTAATTGTATACATTTCATTCACGTGATCAACAATGCATAAATCCTGATGCTGAGAAAACATGCATTCATTACAATTCCAACATCACAAATTAGAATTCAAATTTTGCTTAGGCTGCTGCACAAACGCAGGGCCTTTAGTCTTAGTTACATGATTCTTTTTATTCAAATTTGAAATAACATTCCTAGGGTGAACTTCTACTTTCTTCTTCGCAGTCCTACTAGTGGAAGGCTTGACCCTATTCTTCTTGTCTTGAGATCTTTTTGCCTTAGTAGATATAATTACTCCTGTAGAAGCCAAGGGAACATAAGTGACAGATTTTGATTTAGCCTTGATGGGTGTGTTCAATATAGGCTTAGATCATGGGTTCTTATTGAATGGAGTCATGGCAATGGAGGTGGTTTGTTGTTTAAGTGGTGCAGAACCCGGTTGTCCTATGTACTTCAAATGCTCTAAGCATTGTTGTACCTTCTCAATGTAAGCATGAGCAAAGTAATAGTGACTATTCATAGGATCAATTTCATAGAGATCATCTACCACATCCCTAGCAAGATCCGCATGCTTAACTGCATGCTCTATATACCACTTATATGATAGTGGGTTGTTCTTATTGTACGGGTTCTTAGTGATCACCACCTTGTTGGTTTTTGGAGCACTAGAGAAAGAGAAATGAACAAGAAACTCACTCATCTGTAAACGTAGGTCGGGGCAGAGATTGTAGTTGGATTATCAACAACTTCTTGTCCTTTGAGTTGAAGTGTCTCCTTTAATTCAGCCAAAACCATGTTTTTGTCTATGAGTTGAATATTTAAGTCAGAGATTTCCTCACACTTATGGTTCAGTTGGTCAACGAGTGACTTTTGCTCTGCCGCATTAACAGCGAAGCGTTCTTCTAACGAACCATAAATTTGTGAAAAACCCTGCTTTACTTTATCAAACTCCCCTAGCATTGAAGTAATTCTATCTTCTAGCGCATGATTTTTAATCTCTGCAACCTCTAGTTCCAATTTATCAGTCAATGATTCTCTCTTAAGTCTCATAATTTCTTCCTCTAATGCCTGAACCACCTGAATCATCTTGTCACTCGTCTCAACGGAGTTTTCACAATCATTTGTTTTTGAAAGAGTTTCATTTTTAGATTGATTTTCAATTTCAAGAGATATACAATGTTGTTGAAGCTCATCAAAACATTTTGAAAGTGAGCTATAAGAAGCTTGAAGCTTTAAAAATTCAGCGTCAGATTCATGACAATAATGATTATCTACATTATTTACAGGTTCAACAATATTCACAGATATATCATGCACATCATCACATTTATTCATAGCAGATGTCATCACAAAAGCAAATTCAATAGTAACAACTTGCATCACTTCGAGAGACACTATATGTTCTAAGAATCGGTCATATTCGGACAAAATCTTTTCTTTCTCAATTAAATGTTGTTCATAAGCATCATCCATTTCATAGAAAACTTTTCGAACTTCACCCATTTTGAAATTAAGATTATCCCCGAGATCTAAAAATCCCTCTTTAATATTGTCTACAAACGGAACGATCTCTTTCTCAAACACCGTTTTCATGTGTTCGAAAGCCCATTCTCCAGCGGTTTGAGCCGTTAAAGTCGTACATTCCTGGATGACCTTGTCAAATCCGGTTAGGTATCGCTGAATCTCTTCCAAGCTTAGCAATACCGTACTTACCGGTGGAAGATTCTTAGGAATTTCCTTAGGTTCGTCCGAATTAACAAGTGTAGGAAGTATACTAAGGCTTTCTCGAGTAGGCATGTAAGCTGGTGTATGGATAAATTCCTTTTGCATATTAAAGCGAATTCTAAGATCTATTTTTGCATACGTTGCATTAAGTTGTGCATAATCATACTCAGGATATGTAAAAATTACTTTAGACCGATTCTCTTCATGTAGTGACATATTCTCAGATTCATTTGAAAACACAATCAGATCTAAGAGCAATCCTAACTTTGTAGCATCAGAAAGTTGTGGGTTGTGATTAAATGCTTGCTTTGCATACCCCTGGTTAGGTGGTAGGTCTATTAGACGCGATAGAGTGAATTCCTTAAAAGAAGAATGAACCAAGTGTACTAAATGTGAAGCAAAGTATTGTTTTAAAAGCAAAACTTTAGTCTTTTTAACTTTCTCAGACGCCTTAATTTCCGTTTCAACCCTTTTAGACTTGAGAATTTCGAAATCCGTTTGTAGTTTTTGAAAATTATTAACGACTGACTCTTTTTCTTTAAGTTCTTTCGAAAGATTTGCTCTTAAACTCTCAATTTCTAGCAAATTATCCATTTGGACTTTCCTAAACCTATCAAATTTAGGGTTGGTTAAGGTAGTGGTCACTAGAGTTAATTCCAAGGTTTTAACCTTTTCCTTATACAAAGCAAGCTCGGCAGATAATTTCTGATTAACATTGAGGGTTTCAAGGACCACATTATTCATTTGGCCAAGCATAGATGCCGACATCATAACCAAATCTTGTTCAGCAAACGAATTTGTAGTCGTAATAGCTCCCGGTTGTGTTTCACTCAAAGTCTGGGGACTTGCATTGATATTTCTATCATTGTTTGTCTCCTCGTTTGAGTTAGTAACCACCGGAGGCTGTTCCGGATACTCAGACACTTGCTCAACTTGATAAGGTACAATACTATTATCATTGGCAGTATTTGGTACCTCAGAAATTGTGTCAGCTCCATAAAGTGCCATGAGTGATGCCTTGGCGGTATTGAGATCATCACAGTCAGAGTCGTATGCATCAAGATCATCACATTGATATACGGCATTGTTCGTGATGGCTGCTGTGAGTCCATCAGTGTCCGCAACTCCAGGATCTGCGAGAAATGCTAACTCTTCTTCATCGATCTCGCGTCCTTGGGCTTGAGCATTCACCAAGTAGATCTTCTCCTGAAACCATGTGCTGTCCCTTTTCCTTTTTGGCTGCTTACACTCTCGAGCCATGTGCCCTTCCCCTTTGCAGTTATAACATATGATCATCTTCATTTTGACAGTGTTATTACCCCTTGTAGCAGCAGTGTTAGATGGACGTGCACCAGTATTAAATGAGCTTGGTCTCCCCTGAAGTGTTTGCACCGTGACTCTGCCATCTTGAATTGTAGCTTGTTGTCGAGAGTTAGATGAGTTCCTCAACTGATTGTTTGTTGGAGATGGTCCTCTGTAACCTCGTTTTTTTAACGCTTGAGTGATGTAAGCAGACATTTGAGGAAGTATATCAGTAGGATTATCCCCTTGTCTAAACTCAGGGACTGGAATCTCATCATCACAATAGAATACTGGTGCTGGTTGAGCTACAAACTGATTTAAAGGAGCACTAGCATGTTGTGAGTAATGAAGTTGAGGAGCCTCATGTGGTTGATAGGGGATGGCAGGGTTTGTTGGAGGTTGATAAGGTGAATATGGTTGTGAAGCATAAGGTAAATGATGTGAGTCTCCTTGTGATGATGTTGTTGGTTGCTTGTATTGTTGCTGATAAGATGTAGGTGGTTGTGGCAAGATCGAATACTATGGTAAGCTTGGCGTTTGATACAATGGTTGATAGGAAGATTGGTGTCCCAAAGCAAACGGAGAGTTGTGATATGACAATATTGGATGATTTGCCATTAATGCCAATGGTTCTTGATAAGATCCATGAGAGATGCGTTTTTGGATCACGTGCTTCTCATGTTGCTGCAAGAAAGCATATAGTTGATCTAAATTTGACTTATGCAAATCTCGAATCATCTTAACATCGGTGACATATTGACTCCACTCTTAGGGTAACGTGTTCAAGAACTTGGTGTTTAGTTGAAACTGAGCAATCCTTAGATTATACCCGTTCATATCATTCATCAAATTGGTGAAACGCCAGTAGTAGTCATGAAGTGTTTCCCCTGGAATGTATGTGAATCTATCAAACAAATCATACAATTGACACTCTCGTTCCTGCTTAGTTAGTGAAGTCCCTTGTAACAAAACAGATAAGTGATCCCAAAGATCCTTTGCCACTGTATGTTCACTTACCATTCGATAGATATCGGGTGGAAGAGCTTGAAGTATTGTATGAACGGCCCTTTCATCTGCATCGGCAATGAGTTTGTTAGCATCCGGTAACTCATGATACAACCTTGGCTGCGTCACATTGTTGATAGTAACTTCTCCCCAATCGAGTGGACCTTTTTCAATGGATTGAAGCATAAGTCTACCATTGGGTTTACCCATGATGTAAGTTTTCATGCGGCCTTGACATGCTTCAAATAAGTCTTTGATGAGCAACAGTGGGCGAGTATCGGTACCCGAAATGATTGAAATATCGGTAAGCGATGTCATTGTTGGCATAAATGAATGAGGATTCATTTTTTGAACACTTGATTGAAAAAGATTATCTTTTGATCGTCCAATGAAGTAAGGATGTGAAAAATGTTGTTGTTGATTTAGATCGTGTGTTGATGTATCAATACTAAAATCCACTAAGAATCCTAGAAAAATACTCTACATAAAACCAATCACTAATCTTCGGAATAATCCCCTATCTTCGGAATAACTTGGATCTTCGGATAAAGGTTGGATTTTCGGAATACGAAGATTTTCGGATAAAGGATGGATATTAGGAATACTAGGATATTCGGAATAATGGGTTTTCCAGAGAATCAACAATTCTTCGGAATAATGGGTTTTTCAGATAAATAACAAATCTTCGGAATAATGGTTTTTTCGGAGAACCAACAAATCTTCGGAATAATGAGTTTTTCAGAGAAATAACAAATCTTCGGCATAATGGTTTTTTCGGAGAACCAAAAAATCTTCGAAATAATGAGTTTTTCAGAGAAATAACAAATCTTCGGAATAATGGTTTTTTCGGAGAACCAACAAATCTTCGGAATAATGAGTTTTTCAGAGAAATAACCAATCTTCGAAATAATGAGTTTTTTGGAGACTTTTCTTTGGAATACTTAACCCTTTTCCGAAGAAGTAGTTTCGGAATTATAAACCCTTTTCCGAAAAAGTAATTTCGGAATTATAAACCCTTTTCCGAAATTTTTTGGTGCGATTCTTGATATACAGTAACCAACAAATACCCAAAAATTACCCAAAAACACGAAATTTTTTTGTGATTTCAACCATAATAATCAAACCGGATTTTTTGTTAACAACTTTAAACCATAAAATCACAAAAAAAAATTCAAGATTTGAGATGGATTATCCTAAAACACCCACTAACCCAATCAAACACTAAACAACACGAATCAACATACCTTAAATCATCCCATGATCTTGATACCAATTGTAGAATAATGATAATCTTTAATCCAATCAAGAGGGTTGTTGTTTTTCTAGAGAGAGAAAGAAAGAGAACTTTTACTAATGTCAAAATGGAATAAACAACCAATACCTCTTTCCATGGTGGAAAGGGGTTTATATACCAAGACCCTTAATGGGCTTGGGCTTCCGGCCCATGAACATGCTCATGGGTCGGGCTAATGTAAATAACAAGTAAACTTATACTACGAGCCTATTATTGTTGGAGTGACCGAGACTTTCTTAATACGAAAAATGTATTTCCAACAGTTATCTCTTGACAAAGGCAATCCAATGAGTGATCTAGAGACTTATAGAAGATTTGTTTGAAGATTACTATACTTGTCTATGATTAGGCCTGGCATCTCATACGGTGTTCAAAATCTTTGCTAGTCATATCTTCACTAAAGGAACCTCATATGCAGGATGCTTTACACTTGTTAAGATACTTAGAAGGCATAGTTTCAAAAGGATTGTTCTATCCAGTGCAGACTAATCTTAAGTTTGTAGGTTTTGTTGATGTTGATTGGCTTCTTGTCTCATGACTAGAAAGTCCTTAACAGGACACTATGCGTTCTTGGGACATTTATTGGTATCTTGAATGACTAAAAAACAAGTGATTGTTTCAAGGTCTTCAATAGAATCAGAATATAAGAGTATGTCCAGTCCTACTTGTGAGCTTGTTTGGCTTACTTACTTACTTACTGAAGGACATAGACATTAATGTTGAAGTTTCAATTACTATATTTTATGACAACAAGGCATCTCAACAAATTGTAGCTAATAATTGCTATCACGAAAGAACAAAACACCTTGACATTGGTTGTCACTTCACCAGAGATAAAGTCCAAGATGATTTTTTGCAGACTACTTACATACCTACACACTTAAAGTAGGCTGACATCATGACTAAGCCATTGATAGCAGCTCAACATGGCTTTTTATCTGACAAGTTGGGTTTTCAAAAAGATCCAACTTAAGAAGAGGTTATAAAACTTTATATCTATTAGTTTTTCATTTTATCTAAGTGTAAAATAGTTCAAAGTATAAAGGCTATTTATGTCAATTTTGTATTTTTTTTAATTTTAGGCGCCAAAATAACTTAGTAAATGATTTTAGTTATATAAACCTTCTTTCTCATTTGTAACATTTAATTCATTATGTCAATAAGAGTGCTAGGTACCGTGGCATACCATTTTCTCCTCGTTTGGGC
Source organism: Glebionis coronaria (assembly GCA_025667525.1). Lineage (NCBI taxonomy): Eukaryota > Viridiplantae > Streptophyta > Magnoliopsida > Asterales > Asteraceae > Glebionis > Glebionis coronaria. The sequence goes on along the minus strand of CM046880.1, from coordinate 289,702,016 downwards.
CCCACGAGGTGCCACGTCATTTGATACTCAAAACCTATGTTACCATGACATACCACCCCTCATCACTTTGGCCCCACCACTACTTATTTTATATTCTTTTCTCTTATTTTTAACCAAAATAAATTAATTTCATAGAAATAAAATTACAATACGAAAAATAATAACACAAAAAAAATTATAAACTTATTTAAAAAAAACACTACTTATTTTAAAAACACAAAAAAAATTATAAACTTAAATCAAAAATGAAATTAAATAAAACTCTAAAGGGTATGAATAAAAATTTACTTTTTATTACCCCCTTTATTCATTAGGCAGAATCAAAAAATGAGGTAATAAAATAATACGGGTTGTGAGACAAGATAAACGGGAGCCGTTCAAATTCGCCATGCCTATACCTTCAACACCACCACAACAAAATCTCACCATAGATGCCTTTGAAAAAATTGATCCAGGTATGGGTTTGTCCTTTGGTTTGAAAAAATGGTCTCAACATCCCTTTTTCAACCGTTGGATTTTCGGATTCGAGGTTACGAGGCGCCATATGTCTTCAACAGTGCAATGGTGTTGTTTATGTACCACCAATTATGCATAACAATTTCTTTCCATGTTACTTTTCCTGCCGCTATTCAAAACCCTAATACCTTGCTGGTAATTTCGCCTTCCTTAAATTGGTTACTTAAATATATGTTTTTTAGTTGTAATGATAATTAGTAACCAATTGGTTACTTAAATTGGTTCCTTAAATTCGTTACTTAAATTGCTCTTCTTGAATGAATTGGGATTAATGGTTGTTTGATTAAAAATCACTTTTCTTGGTTGTTTGTTGTTTATGTTATTGTAACCCATTGTTGTTATCGAGACGTGTGCCTGATTTGTGTGTTGTTGGTTGCATAGATTTAATTATTGTTTTATTAAAATCCATGCTTGATTTGTTTGATCAAAACCCATTGTTGTTAGTGGTCTTTTGTATATGTTTAACTTCGAAAATAATGCAAACAAAATTTGATCTGATTATTCTTTGGATTAAAATCCATAGTTGTTACTGTTATACAAATAATTGAGGTGTGATTATTGTTTGGATTAAAACCCGTAGTTGTTACTGCTCTTTGTATTATATGTTTAAACCATAGGTTGTTGTTAGTGTCTTTTGTATATGTTTAACTTCCAAATTAATGCAAAAAAGATTTGATCTGATTATTCTTTGGATTAAAACCTATAGTTGTAATGGTCTTTGTATTATATGTTTAAACCATAGGTCAGGTCCATGTTGTGTGCTGTGTCGAATCTGCGGCAGCCTATAAAAATGTTAGTTTACTTTTTTGCTTCCAAAATAATGCAAATAATTACCCCCTTTATAAAGTTCATAGACTGAATTAAGTTCCTTTCTTTTGTATTTGTATTATTTTACGTTCTTGCGTAGCAATCATCTCTCCACGCCTCATTTGCTGCGCGATAAAAAAACGCAAATTACGATCGCGCTTTCTTCCTGCTGCTCAAATGGTTGATGAAGCTATTCCCGAGCAGTCAAACCCTAACCGGTGCAGGGTTTGTGAGGTTCCTACCAGCAGTGCCGTCTGCAGCGAATGTTTGCACCATCCCCGTGTTGGCCTCATCTTGGCAGATACTGTCAGAGGTACAATCTAATGCAAACCCCTAACATACCTGCAACTGTCTCCGCGCACACACGTTTAGACATTTTCTAATGTTGTTTCTCCTCTCCTTCGATGATAGCTTCTGCTCATTTACCAGCTTCTTTTATGCCTACAATGTCATCCGCACCATGTCCCGCCTACTTTCCAAGGTTAACGACAGGGAACCAAGTTGCTGCTCAAGTACGGTTGGGGGATACTTACCGGCCCTTGATGAAACGTGTTGCTGAGTTAGGCCCGACCGGTTCCCGGCAACCGCCCAAAAAACGCAGGCTGTATTTGGGGTCCACTCATACCCAGCCCACCCAAGGATTCCCCGTATTTACAGGTTCCATTTCTTACGTTACACCCTTTATAAGTTCCTTGCTTGCCATAGTTTTCTTTGCCCGTGTTTTGTATCTTCAATGTCTCCATGCTGTGCAGGCCACACGGACGTGCGTACCCCGGTATCGCATCAACATTTGTTGGGCATACGCCCGCCACAAGACACGGATGTTGGCTCCTCAAATACACTAGGCACATCTGTTTCCTCCTCGGGTTGGCCAAACACATTTCTTGACTCCTCAGCTACCAATGGACCCGGGCCTTCCACTCCTGCCCGTGAAAAAACCGTCCGATGTCGTGGTAGACCAACAAATGCATCGCGGGGTTTCTTGCCTAGAAATGAACCACGTGCTCCACATCCTGATATTGCCTCTTCTAGTGGACCAAACACACCTCCTGACTTCTCTGGACCCATAGGTTGTGCCCTTCCTCCCATGGGCCGGCGCACTATTTTGGGGAGAACCTCGACCACTTCGGCACCTGCAATCCCTGGTAAACAGCCTTTGTTCATGATTGTCCTTTAAATTGGCTGGAACAATGGGTTGAATCCCTATTTATTTCCCTCTGATGCGTTTCTGTGTGCGTGTTTGCAGAACAGCCTATCGTCGGGCCTTCCACTCCTGCTCGCACAAACATTGGCCGTCGTCGTGGGCGGCCAAGAAATGCGACACGTCCTCCACGTTATCTTGTGCCAACCTATATTGACCTAGGCGATTGTGACCAGCAATATCAGCACTGTGGCGCTAAGTTTTGGATGGGTCAACGCCTTAAATCAAACCAGTTTGCAAGGCGTCCAACATACCATCTTTGCTGCATGGGTGGGAAAATATACATGGAACCACACCTTCCGCCTCCAGCCATTATGCAAGGTTTTCTAATAGATGCACGGTTTATGGCCAACATACGTGTTTATAACCAGATGTTTGCTATGACATCATTTTGTGCATCTATTGACAGATCAGTCAATACAGGAACGGGGCCATATGTTTTTAAGGTTTCCGGTCAAATCTACCATCAGATTGGGTCCCTTTGTCCTGAAGAGGGAAAACCACCTATGTTCTTACAACTCTATGTGTATGACACAGCAAACGAGGTTGCAAACCGTATGTCTCATTTTGGCGGTGAGTTAGACAGCGGTATTGACTCGGAAATAGTCGAACACCTAATTGAGATCCTAGATGAAAACAATGTCTTGGTTCAGCTTTTTCGGACAGCTCGCGATAAATGTGCCGATGGAAACATTGAATCGTTCAGGATCAGACTCTACAACATGTGTAGTGTCCGTGGGTATGAACTGCCCACTTCTAATGATGTTGGGGGTATTGTGTTCGAAAGCGGCCCTAGGACCAGAACAGATTACGATGTTATAATCGAATATCGTGGAGGCGAACTTAAACGGATAAACAAGCTTGATCAGTCATATATGCCGTTGCAGTTCCCACTTTTATTTCCATATGGCGAGCTAGGCTTTTTCCAGGAAATGAAATTGAGCCCTAGGGGTGGCGGTGGAGAAGCAAGGAAGGTTTCTATGAACCAGTACTATAAGTACCAGCTTAACCCGCGCGTAGATGACTTTGGACTGATATTCCGAACATGCCGCCTTTTTCAATAGTATGTTGTTGGTTTTTTGTAGTGTTGAGCAGGCGAGGCTTGATTTCATCCGCCTGCACCAGAACGACATACGTAGTGAGTTTCTTGCTGGTCTTTATGATGCCCTAGGCATAGGCGACATAGAGGGAATCACATGTGGAAAACAGATTGTGTTGGCCCGTTCTTTCACCAGAGGCCCAAGGTATACGTACAACCACTATTTGGATGCCCTTGCAATTTGTCGAGCGTTGGGGAACCCTTAGTTTTTCATCACCTTCACATGCAACGCTAAGTGGCCAGAAATTGAAAGGTTCATGGCTGAGTTCCCTGTTCTAACAACATCTGACAGGCCAGACGCCGGGTGTAGGGTCTTTGAACAGAAAGTTAAAGCCTTTGTCAAGTACTTGAAGGAAGACCGTCCTTTTGGTGCTGTCGCAGGCGGTAATTCTCTTGAATGCCTTTTGTACCTTTCGTTCCTTTCATCCTTGCACACACTGGCCTAACTGTTTCACACTTTTCTTTCCAACAGTTCTGTACACAATAGAATTTCAGAATCGTGGGCTACCCCATTGTCACACTCTTCTATGGATTGATCCAAAGGACAAGATAACTGAGCCGTCTCAGATGGACAACTACATCTGTGCTGAAATCCCAGATCCTGTCCTTGACTCGGACACATATAAAATTGTGACGGAACTCATGATGCATGGTCCGTGTGGCCCACCTAATATGTCTGCCCCGTGTATGAAGGATGGTTCATGTGGAAAGAATTTCCCCAAAAAATACAACAACACTACGTATCTAGATGACAGGGGGTACATTCACTATCGACGAAGAGATACAGGTGTCTACATTACAAAACATGGCACCCAACTAGACAATTGTTACGTCGTTCCTTATAACCGTTCTTTGTGTCTCATGTTCCAAGCACACATAAATGTTGAATACTGTGGATGGAGCATGCTCATCAAATACCTGTTCAAATACATTTCTAAAGGACCCGACCGTATCTTTGCAAAGATCAAAAGGCCACTTGGTGAGGCATCTACTTCAGCTGCCATGTAAGAAACAGCAAAGGATGAAATCCAAAACTATGTCAATGGCCGCTTCATTTGCCCACACGAAGCTTGCTGGAGACTCTATGACTTTCCAATACACAGTAGAGAACCAGCTGTACAAACACTTTCGGTCCATCTGGAAAACATGCAACCGATAAACTTTCGGGAATGTGATAGGATAGATGTGGTTGTAAACCTCCCTGACAAGAAGAAAACTACTCTGACTGAATGATATGCCTACAATGCAGAGCACCAAGACGGGGCCACGTTGACATATGTCGATTTCCCATCTGAGTTTGTATGGTATGCTGACTCCAAGAGGTGGAGACGGCGGGTTATGAAAACCAAACATTCCATTGGTAGACTTTCTTACGTCCACCCAAGCTCAGGGGACCTTTTCTACTTCAGAATTCTCCTTTCTCATCAAAAGGGTTTCCAATCACCTACAGACGTGCGCATGGTTAACAGAATCATGCTGCCTACCTACCGTGCTGCATGCCAAGCCCTTGGTCTGCTTGGTGACGACAAAGAATGGGACATAGCGTTGGAAGAAGCAGTGGGTAATGGATCTACGTCTTAAATCCGTGTACTGTTCGCACAATTGCTGGTTCATTGTGAGGTTGTAGATCCGCTTAGACTTTGGACAAAACATTGGAGGAATATGTCTGACGACATACCAATGAGGGTCTTAGAAACAACTGGCATCCCTAATTACCATGTAAACGACCCTGAGTTGAAAGACTATATTCTTTTTGAGATCCAATTGATCTTAGACGGGTATGGCAAAACTTTGTTGGAATTTGGTCTTCCAAACCCTCCTCAGTGGATGCTAAATATTCTGAAAAACAAACTCCTGATGGAAGAGAGAAACTACAACCGCGATATGCTATTTAAGGAAACAGAAGCGGCTGTCCCTAAGCTGAATTCTGAACAGAGAGCCATCTACGATCGCGTTATAATCGCGTCTAAACAAAATAAACAGGAACTTCTATTTGTGTACGATCATGGCGGCACAGGCAAGACATTCCTGTGGAAGACCATCACAAGCGCACTGCGCGCGCGAGCCAAGATAGTCCTAACAGTTGCCTCTTCGGGCATCGACTCTCTCCTTCTCCCTACCGGGCGCACGACACATTCTCGGTTCAAAATACCATTGGAATTAACAGACGAATCCCTTTGCCACATTAAAAAAACACCCAACTAGGATCCGTGCTGGTTGAAACAAGTTTAATCATATGGGATGAGGCGCCAATGAATAACAAGCGTTGTTTTGAAGCATTAGACAGAAGCCTCAGAGACCTAATGTGTGCACCTAACCACCTCTTTGGTGGGAAAACAATTGTTTTGGGGGGTGACTTTCGACAAACGCTGCCAGTGAAAAAGGGAGCATCCAAAATAGAACTCATAACTTCGTCGGTTGCCCTCTCAGACCTGTGGCAGCACTTCGAGATTCACACGCTGACCCAAAATATGCGAGTCAGGCGTGAAGGCATGACCGAAACTGAAAAGGCACAGGCATCGGTTTTTGTAGAATGGCTGCTAAACGTGGGTAATGGACATGCCGGCATAACATAAACCAATAATTCTGCAGACTCAAAATTGATAACTATACCGTATGAACACTGTTTCCCACCCATTGATGAAGGCCTTGCACAGCTTATAGATTTTATCTATGAAAAACAAACTCTACAATCGCCCACACCCGAAACCCTACAAGAAAAAGCCATCGTATGCCCCAAGAATGAAACTGCAGACATTATAAACGAGAAAGTGTTAGCAGCCATAGTTGGAGACTCGACAACTTACTTGAGCAATGACGAAGCTTTCCCAAAAGGAGGCGAAACATCTGAGACCGACATGCTCTATCCAATGGAGTACCTCAATACGCTTTCATTCCCAGGCTTTCCAGCATATGAACTGAAAGTAAAGATCGGGTCCCCTATCATGCTCGTCAGAAATACAAACTTGGCTGGTGGATTATGTAATGGCACAAGGATGATTTTCAGATCGGTGAAGACGAAGCTTATAGAAGCGCAAATTATTACCGGGACACGAATTGGAGAAAAAGTTTACGTGCATAGAATTGCTTTAATTCATGACGATCCCAATCTCTCATTCACATTCAAGCGTAGACAGTTTCCAGTAAAGTTATGTTATGCAATGACTATTAACAAAAGCCAAGGTCACTCTCTCTCTAAGATGGGTGTTTATCTGCCAAAACCCGTTTTCAGCCATGGACAACTATATGTTGCTCTATCAAGAGCTACCTCGCCAAAGGGACTAAAGATCCTAATTCAACAAGAAGAAGGCGACCCGCCCAACACAACCAAAAACATAGTGTACATTGACTTTTTAAATGCTATAGAAAACCACCGCGTTGCCTCACAAGCGACATCGTCAGATTAGCAAATCCTACATAAACACACATTATGCAAAGCTGCATACAAAATAGGTTGCATAATTCTTACTGCTAACATGATACACGCTAATGTACATTACTATTGCCACCATCAGTAATTGCAACACTAGGTACCAACGTAGAATTTGCTATTATATGTTGTCCTTTATAGATTAAATGTTGCCTTTTGCATGCTTATGTCCATGTTCATGGTGCGTGTACATAATGTGGATATCGTTAATACACCAAAACTAACTTCCTGTTCTGTGTTATAAATTTTTCAGGTGAAACTCAAGTATGGCGTCCATGGCTATGACAGTCGCGGAAACAAGTGCTCTCATAACAACAGCAACACCAATTGACCAATTACTTTTAGGCGGCAGAAACTATGTTCTCGAAGCGAAAATCTACCGGAAATGGATCTCTAAATCTTTGCCAGATATGAAGGAAACAGCTTTCTCTTGCATGCTTATTGACGAACAGGTACATTATGGTTATTACAGTCCGAGTATTCATTTGCAAATGTTTTGTTAACCAATCTTTTAATGCATCTTTGCTACCTTAACAGGGAAAAGGGATTCAGGCAAACATGGACCTGAGTGATCTGGCCTACTTTGACAAGATCATGTCGGCTGGCAAAGTCTATAGGATAACAAGTTTTTTCTGTGAAAAACAAGCCCATACCAACAGACACTCGAAAACCCAGCCAGCTTAAAGTTTGGAAAGATCACACGGTTTGAACAACTAGAAGGCAAAGAGGCAACGTGGCCAGCACATTACTTTGAGTTTGTGCCGTATGCGGAGTTGGAATCTAGGGTACCCCACCGCGACAGCAACAACAAGATGATATATCCAAGACTCACAGGTAATAGCCTCAGCTTCTTAACTTCGTCCTTAAATTGCTTGATTGGTGTCGGTAACATCGACTGATACACAACCTTTTCTTTCGACACACTACTTTGGATGTATCATGAGAATAGGTGATCTCCCTTCGACCGAACAACTGGATTCCAGAAGGCCGGTGACCAGAAGAATTGACATCTAGAATCTACAGTAAGCCCTGTCTATATACCAAGATCTACAACATCCTCCCTAACAACAATGTCTAACACTTTTCTTTGTACAGAGGAAACGTTGTTGCATTAACACTGTGGGACTCCATGGCTAGGCAGTTCCAAAGGATGAAATACTTCGCCTACCACAACCAATCATGCTTGCTGTCTCATCCTGTAGAATTGGTAAATACAGAGGTAACTGCCTCTTCATGAATGTTCTTAATAACGATGTTGCTGCTGACGCATGACCAACCATGTCTTGCCACAGGCTACCAGCTGTCTGCGATGCCACCGACCCACTACTATGTGAATCCATCAACACCCCAAGCAAACGCCGCACAGACATCGTATGTCTTCAAAGACCTTAGACCACATCCCGTCTTATACTCTTATATCACATGTCAGTGACTGACGATTTTGTCCCTCAACCGTAAAATGCAGGTTTGAAGAGCTGTTTAAAACACAACCACCGTTGCAAATTTCAAACCATCGCTTCAATGAACCTACTCTGGACAAACAGAAAAATGTTGAGACGTTAGCAGTCTTGCTCCTACATAACCCAGCCACATACAAGGTACACCCGAATCTGAGTTAACTATGATGGGCTACATTATGTCCTAACACATTCTTTTATAGGGAGTGCAATTCAGTTGCGCAGCAACAGTTGAAAAAGTGATGGAAAACAGAAGCTGGCACTACATTTCGTGTGGCACGTGTGGTAAGAAACCCACCGACTTAGACGGGGCTTACGTCTGCGTTGACCATGGTGACCTTGAAAGCCCAGATTTCAGGTAACCATATATTCATGTGTCTACAGTCGTTATTTGAACTCATTCACACACTCAACCATCCCACCACAACCACCGTATGCATGTACAATGTCAGGGCGACAGTTCGTGATGCAACAGCAACCGCAACTTTTAGTTTCTTCACCCCGACAGGAGACGAGGTGACAACATACCCTTGTGTACACCTGGCCCGCAAATACAGGACAGTGGATGCAAACCAGCCACCTCCTGAGGTACGCGCCATTCAGGGCAAGACGCACACATTCCTCATTCGCTACACTCCTGGATCACGAAAGGGGTCGGGTGAATTCTCAGTCGATTCGGTTCTAAGCATGCAAAAGTTGCTTGTGGCCAGTGTGAGTTCCCCAACTACAACACAAAACCCAACACCACTGGCAACTGAAGCCCCAACACCAACACCACTAGCAATCACGGACCTTAAAGAAGAAGGTCCATCAAACAAGAACTCAGAAACAGAAACTACATCAACCAAGTTCTCAGAGATGACTCCAAAAAAGGAACCAGGTACATAATCTTTAATTCTAATTAATAATCTGGCATGCACAAACCGCTTAGACCATTTTTTTGGAGACGGGGTTCTTTTCCTTAAAGCTAATAATTGTCGGGTCGTAAGTAGGTTCATATAAGACTTTACTTAATATATGTTAAACTGGCCTCAATCCACACGTCCACAAAACAAAAAACAATAAAACACCAAATATATTACATTCATAATGGTTCATTGACACAGACAATACAGACACAAGATTAAACTGACAAACGAAAGACCTATAACACAAACACACAGCCCTCAGGACTCACCGGTGGACAAACCAGACACGTAACATAGGGCTTTTATTTCAGACCTAAAACACCAGCATTAAACCACCTCCTAGACCGTTCGTTCACCATGGTCCATTGGACAAGATTTTGGCCGAGAAAGCCTCCTTCTACTCGATACTGCTCTGGATGGTGGCTGCCTCGGTCTTCAGCTTCTCAATAAATGCGTTGTCCTCCAGCTGTTTCTTGTCCAGGAGAGCAATCATCCTGCCGATGAAAGGGTCGGCTGGAAAGGTCTGGCATTGTCGGATCTCTTGAATGAAATGCAGACGCTCAACGACATTTTTGAACACTTCCCTACGAGCCCCGTCCACCTTACGTTTCCAGGCTTTGTCAGCTAACACGTCCTTCGCTAAATACCACATGAACAGACCACCCAGATCACTAGCACCACTTTCAGCTTCCAACGCCCAGATCCTAGGAAGATATGCCATTGTTAGTTTTTTTGTTTTGCAAAGTTGTTAAATAAGTTGTGTGAAATTATTATATGCAAACATGTCCTTAAATAGGCAAAATGTCCAGTTCACTGTTTCTACATGAGAGATTCCAGTTACAATTTAGTTCAGGTATGTAACTAGACTTAACCCACACTTCCAAACTATTTATAACCACCTTGGTTCAATTCCAACTTGGAAACACATTTTCACATGGCAACTGACCTCAGCAGCCATTCCCTTACCCAAACTAGATAAAAATATTCAATCCCACAATAATAAGATCCACATGTTCCTTAAGACAAAAGTGTCTACTCAAAAACTTTTCTGCAAGATACTCTATGTTTCAATTTCCACTACTTACTCACTGCCTACAGAATCTTATCAAACTGTTAAAATTGGTTAAAAAAAATACACTTCTTAATATGGTTTTTTTTCCTTTTTTGGAGCAACAAGCATGCATGCATATATTATTGAGTTGCCTCTTATAGAAACTTTGCTGTCCAGGTACTCCAGCAAAAGAAACTCCAACAACCGCTCCACAGACAGTTACTACAGGTTTGAAAGATAAAGGCGTTGTCCTCCAGCAAAAGCCCGTCAAAAGATCTTTGCTTCCTGACCTAGAATCAGACAGCAAAAAAAAAGAAATCTTAAGACCTGTGCCTGGTGACCAAAAAAAACATTAACTGCTTTTGTATGTGCTAATATCGGGTGGCCAACACCTTTTGAAACATTTCCTACGTTTAGTCTTTTGTAAACTAATGTCGTGTAACGCGTTATGTAACTGTGCCGCGAGAACAGGGTCTACACTATATGCCTGTTCTATATGCACAGTAGGCACCCGGTTTGTAAAACTTTTGTGACTATCTGCGTTCCAAACGCCTGTTGTGTTCATTATGTATCGCCTCTTTACTTCTACCCATTCTTATTATATCAAGAACTTCTATGTCTAACCCGCGGCAACGCGCGGGCATCAATCCTAATATGTATAAAAAAGGAAAAAAAAGACACAAAACTTTAAACCTTATCTTTTAAATAGTCACCACCACCATGGCACCATTCACCATTGTTGTTCCTGTAATCCCACGAAAAAAAAGTAAGAAATTCAAAGGAAAAAGAAATGAAAATTAAGAAACTGAAATGGATGTTCGAGCATATTAAGATGTGGGGTCGTTTTTTGTCTTTTTTTTTCCTCACTTGACTGACGAAGGAGTTTGTGGCGAAAAGTAGTGGTATGGTGGCGGGCTGTGACGAGGTGCCACCTAATATTGACGAGGCAACCTCGTCACGATACCTAACTCTCTAAAACATACATTATTTTTACTTCCAAACTATCGTTTCTACTTAATTTGATAATATATCCTTCTTTATTAAAAAGGTATAGAAACGTGTGTACTTATATTAAAACATATGGGTTTACCCGTTTGCCTTATGTTACGTTGCTAACAAACACTCCAATAAGTATGGAAATCCTTTTAAAAAAAGTATGGAAATCTCCCATATGGAAACTGTTGTAAAATGCTCATATTGTAATTGTTGTCGGCATGCGTATCTTGCATTTTAGGTTATTAAGGACATACAAGTAAATAAAAAGGTGGTAATTATTAACATTATTATTTAGTTAGGCCCATGTCTCTAATGGTTTAGAAGTGTAATGGCTTAAAGCCCAAGAGATATTTTGTATTTATAGGGTTAATATACACAAAATTCGATTTCGTTACTAAAGTTTAAAACCTAACAGATAGGTTATCGATGTTTACGGGTTTATTTTTTGAGTTACTAAAGGTTTAAAAAGGCTACACTCAGGTTACTCGTTGGAAGGGTTACCGGCTAAAAACCCTTTTGACCTGCTATGTGGGATACTTGTGGGTCCTACCATTTAATGTGGTAAAATGGTTTTTGTCTTTGATCACTTCATGATGACTTTCATTTCAAATTAAATATTTACAAACATAAGAAACACTTAATCTTATGTATAACTATATTTTCCAGATTTAGACAACAACAAAATACGTAAACAACTTGGACGATTTTAACTACATAACCATCTTGAACCACAACCACCTCTAAAATCCCCAACTACCCCTTCAAATAAAACAAAAAGAGATACATAAATCAATACCCTAACCCTAGATCACAAGGACGATCTTCGCACATCATCCTGGTCATCGTCGGATGTGTTTGTTGGGGGCTCCTTGTCGCCACCCACCGTTTTTGGCCAAACCACAAGAAAGATTTTCATCCATACACAATCCCCCATTTTAGATGATTTAATTTTTATATTATAAACTCAGATTAAATGTTCTTTTTAGATCTTTAAATGGTTTTTATTATGAAAGGTCTGTTGTTGTTGTTAGGTAGAAAACAAAGAGAGAAGAGTTAGGTGGTGATGTCGTGGTGGTGATTGGTGGGTTGGTGGTGATGTCGTGGTGATGATTGGTGGGTCGTAGGTGATGATAGTTTGATGGTGATTTTGTGGCCGGGGTGTTCATTGTAATGGTGGTGATAAGAACTTGTGTGTGTTTGTTGGTGTCGATTTAACTTTTAATGGTAGTTAAGATACAAAAGGAAATTTGTAAATGATGCCATGGATGTTTTTTTAAGTTGATTTCATGCTAAGTATGATTTTGAGATGAGTGAAAATATATGAATAATTTTAAGTGATTGAATATTATTTTTGATATTTTTGATTTTGGGTTTGATTGAATCTAGCAGTCTTTATTGTTAATTGAGGTTGAAGAAGACCATTCATCCACTTAGTTAAAAATAAAATAAAATAATTGACATGTGGACTGCCACGTAGACCGTTTACTTGCAGTAATAGGTTAATACATATGGGGTAATCTGAGTAACCGGTAAACTAAACTTTAGTAACCTATTTGTTAGGTTTTAAAATTTAGTAACGAAATCGAATTTTTTGGCAAACTTTAGTAACTTTTGTGTATATTAACCCGTATTTATATTGGTTGAGATTGCTAATAAACATCAGGAAATCCATTCAATATGGTAATCAGAGCCATAAACACCCACCATCAAAAACCCTAAAAAAAAATAAAAAAAATCGTTTCTTTTCATAGCGGTATTTTTATTTTTTTTGAACTAAAACTTCATTAGAAATAAAGAAAGGTTCATACAATAACAAACTAAAAACCATACATATCACTCCTCGAAAGAGAGGAAAGTTCATGGGGAAATGAAACCTCCCATCTGAAAGGTAAAGATGACGAAGATGCGAAGCGTGCAGCCCAGTAAGCAACTTTGTTGTATTCGCCTTTAGTCCATGAGAAAGATAATTGCAGATTTGACGACCATAATCGAATATCGAATACAAGGGCAGCAAGGCTTGATGGTAGCATCACTTCCGAGGATGAGAGTGAGACAGTCGTTTGGCAATCAGATTCCACAATCGCTTCAGACCAACCACGACGGGATGCCAACTGACACGCATTATGTACAGCTAGAACTTCTGCGTGAAGAGGAGACATTACAAAGCAAGACATACCATCGACACAAAGGATAGAACCTGTAGAATCTCGAGCTACAACAGCTAAGGCGGCCTTAGATTCAATAAATGTTGCATCCCAATTTATCTTCACCTGAGAGCTGTGGGGAGGGGAATCCACCGCAGTGAAGCCTATGATGTAAATGGAGGAGAACCCACTTTTGTAGCCAGATTTGAAGCTGTTAATTTATTAAACTCGCTTAACTGGGCATTAATCGAGGCTAAAGTGCGTGCAGGACATATGTCAACATTATCATAAACAAAGGCACAACGAGATCGCCAAATGAACCAACAAATCGTTGTCGCAATTGATAGAATACGAGAAGCTTCACAAGTTGAGTCACAAATGTCAAAAAATCTCTGAAATCTAAGAGAAAGACTTGTACCTGAAAGATCATTCCGTAAGCTTAAAGAAGATCCAAACCAAACAGGCCGAGTCCATGTACACTCAAAAAGAAGATGCTCAATTGTTGCCTCAGATGTATTGCAAATTGGGCACTTTGGGCAAGGAGAACAATTTCTTTTAAAAAGATTATCCATGGTTGCAACAGAGTTGGTAATGGCTTTCCATGCAAATAACTTAATTTTTGGTTGTGTATGGATATTCCATAGACACTTCCAAAAATTTTGGGGAGCGTTAGAGCTTGTGTCTGCTCTTGAAGCTATTTGAGATCGACTCAACAAGAGGGCTTGCTTATATCCAGATTTTACCGTGTACTGACCTTTTGCATCAAGTACCACACGAGCTTGTCTGGACATCCAGTTTGTGAAATAGGAATCCCCGAGATGATAGCAGTAACCTCTCTTTCCGAAACATACTCTCGGAGCATCCTAGTATTCCAAGCACCATTCTCAATAAAATCACATACTTAACCGGAATTTGTGAATGGACCTAGAGGCGAATGAATGTAAAAATCTCTATTGAAAGGAATCCACTTTTGTGTCCAGAACGAGATACTCATCCCATTTCCCACCTTCCATCTAAGTCCTTGAAGTAACAAATCACGGCCGTAAAGTAAACTGTTCCAAAGCCATGATGGACGAGAACCTCGCTTTGCGTCGATATAGACCTTTAATTACCTTAGCCCAAAATGATCCAGGATTCATAAGAAGTCTCTGAAATTGAGTATATTGAAGTTCGTTTCTCTCGATTCTTGACCAATAGAAAGTCTTAAAAATCTCAAGTTTATTATCGTTTTTGGTTGATAGGTTTTTTTTGGATATTCTATGTCTATTTCAAACAACACGTAAAAATTGGTGAAAAATATTAAGCTACGTAACCGTAAAACACTTAGCAATTACCAAATTTTTATTCACAAAAGGACAAAATGTAAAAGCCTGAAAGTAATGTGCTAAAATTATAAAGAAATTAAAACTACTAAGCTTGAAATGTAAATACTTGAAAGTAAAAGGACCAAAAGTGAAAATTCTAACAAATTAGTAACTAACAATAACAAACTTACAAACTAACTAACTGAAAATGATAAGTTGTTAAAAGATAAAGGATGTAATAGTTGCAAACCCTAATTAGTAAAAAGATTAGCCACAAATTCAAACAGATTCAAACTACAAGGACTATAATGCAATTAAAAGAACTATTTAACAAAAACGGGCTCAACCAAGAAATAAGCTCGTTTGAGCTCAAATCTGAACCAAATAAGCTCAAGCAAGTTTCAAAAGACTTAAAATCGAAAATAAGCTACACCTGTATAAGAAAAATGCTTGAAACACAGTAAAACTTAAATAAGCTCAAACCAATAAGCCATGAATAAGCAATCTGATAAGCTAGACTTCTACAACTTGATTTTAATGCACAAACTTGTTCAACAGCTTATCAAGAGTAGGGAATGTCTTTTCTTTTTGAAAATGGTCAAGTGAATAAGCAGGAAAGTAGATTTAAGCTGAAATGTAGCTTATTTGACTTTTGTTGAATAAAAATGGAAAAAGCTGAAAAGCTCAGATTTTACTTATGACATGTTTCTAAACAGGTTTATGAAAGAAAATTACCAGTTTTATGAAGGGGAATTTGCTCTACAAGAAAACAGTTAACCTTGATATTACAGAAACTTGCATTAGCCAAGGTGCTTATTAATAAGCTAATATCTAACTAAAAAGTGAATACTGTAGAATTTCCTTGCAAATACTTAAACCTTAGATGTTTAACTTCTATTAGAAACTGGTTTCAAGAAAATTGGTAAAGTAATGAACAAATGACAAGGAATTGAAATTAGCAAGTTTTCTGAATGAATAGAACACAGATTTCAACCCAAACCTTTTCTTGACCAATTGCCTGTTTGACCTCAACTTTGACTACAAAACTTAATACAAATGTTACCAAAAGTCTACTGAATATGAATGAACAAAACTCAACAAGATTATCAACTTGTTTTACAAAACATGACAGATCCAAACAACAGTTATGAAGACTAATATGAACTTTTATGAAGAAATTTTTAGTAAATGATTGAACTAAACTTTGACTTGTATCAGAACATGTTCAAGCAATGAAATGAAAAGTGTTTCAACTAAAAATAGACTTATTAACAAGCTTAAACTCACAATGCACTAAAGTGGTTTTGACTAATGAACAAAAGGATGAAATCAAGTAAAACTTATACTATAGCTATAAGACTACTAACAAGCTATTAAAACTATCAGAATTAAACTAAATCAAACCAATCACATGATCAGAGCAGCATTTACTTATTACACTAAGAATTGAGCAGGCAATCAACTTTTTAGTGGAATTTAAAAACAGAATTCAGCAAACTTTTTACCTAGGCCTCCTTTGATGGAGGAGTGTGGCGCTGAGCCAACTCAAATCTGCACTAGAACTACACCAAGATCACCATTAACCAATCAACAACCTCAAAACACCATGTCTGATCAAAATTACCCAAAACAACTACAATCTTCTTAACAACTACTTGAAATGAACTGAATCAGCAACAAACTCTTCACAAAGCTTCCATTGATCAAGAGTGACCAATAGAAACTCAAAGTAACAATAGTAAAAGTATTGGAGAATGAGTAAGTGAATTGAAGGATAAAGAAAGGAAATGGATATTTTTTGGATTTTATTGATTGATGAAGGTAAATATGTTACAACTGCCTAACTGAATTTACAACTAACTCTCAAGTGTGTGTCAAACTCTTGAGAGAAGTTTACTAACTGAATGAACAACAGAAATGGGAGAGAAAATCTAAGGTGTGTGTGTTTTTACACACTTAGCTACTTGTTACAAATGAAGATACAAATGCCTATTTATAGAGTGAAAGTGAGAAGTGGTTGGGGGTAGTGACGTGTCTTGACCAATCAATTGCTGCCAGGTGTCCTTTTCTGGTAAATTGAAAATTCTCATCAAGAACACCAAAAGGGCTTTTCTTCCTCTTTGATCCTTAGCTTAATTGACTTGTATTTCTGGATTCGTCTTCTCAAACCGAGCACTTTTCATGTAGAAAGTTTATTGTGAAACGCATTGTAGCCAAATCCACGTTCTGGGATTGTTTGAAAAAGAAAGTGACACGTGTCATCTTCTGATTTCTTCTTTGCCCTTCACTCGGATCATTATCCAAACTTGATAAAAGGGATTATTGAATGGCGCATTCTGATTGGTGGAAAATGAAATAAGTGGAGTGCACTGTAGCAGATTCGTTATTAATTGCTTGTGTGAGGTGGCAAGTGTGCTGGTGATCCGTGTATCCCATATACTCACTTCTCATTGGCTATCAGATTATCACACGGATCAAGCTTTAAAATAACTTTGCAAATTGGCAGAACTAGTCCCTGCACTTGGCAGATTTGTATTTTGGACTTCAAACTTCATTTCTTTGGCAAATATGATCCTTCATCTTGTATTCTTGAATAGTTTAGCCCTTTGACTTGGTTGACTTGAGAGTTGACCAGGTTTGACTTTGATTTTGACTTTATCAAAATTGCACTTAAGTCCTTCAACTTTAGAATGTTGTCAAGATAGGTCCTTCATCTTTAATTGACTTGTCATCTTTGATCCTTCTCTTGTCTTTTCATCATAAATGAGCTTGATTTCTTCTTGTTTTCTTGAAAATGTATCCTTGTTACCTATTTTAGCACAAACACAAAACACACCACGTAATTCTGCTTTATAGCACAAAAGTTAGGTATTTTCCATGTGTTTTAGGGTGATTTGTTGATTAATTGATATGATATTTTGCTCATATCAAATCCCCTACACTTGAATATTGCCATGACCTCATGCAATGCTATATTTAAAAGCACAATTTTATATTTTTCTTACAATTAACCCACCTTGGCCAATATGAATGCTATTACACTATTCTACTCTATATGAGGCATGATTTGGAATTTGTACAATGCAATGCAAAGAAAACAATTCTTTATATATTTTTGAATTTTCTTGAAATGGTTTTGATGGAAAAACTCATAAAGAAGTCAATGACTTAAATTAGGGCTTTGGTACCATGGACACGTATTGCCCTCAAGTTTCACTTTCCCTATACCAAGCTTAAAAATGGGATCATTGCATTCACAAGTAAAAAGTGCATCAACTTATTCATGACAATTAAATGTGGAACCGGTTATTATTTGAGCAAATTGCATGTAGGCAAATTTGTCATTATTTGAAGCGTGAAATATAAGAAATGAAAAATCCAAAAATAAGGAAGCACGGTTTTAACCCTAAGTAATTCTCTCATCCATTACTTGAAAAACCGCTCACAATTAATATAAGTCCGTTTCAAGAGTAATAAGTCATTCGCCTTATGTGTAAAATCCTCATGTCATGCATTAATAAGTAGCTACACACTCGCTAAGGAAAGAAAAATAAAACTCACGCAATAATTTACATCCTCCGCCTTTTTGAGACTTTGGATCTTCAATCCTGCAACCAGTCAAGGTAATATTAGATTGGAGCAACTATTAAATCCCTGCAACCCGTCAAGGTAATATTGGAATCTAATAGTTACTATAATTAACACTTCACTGCCCCTCTTGGGAGTCTTGTATAACTATTTTTTTTTTCTTTTTTTTCTAGCCACTCATTTTTTTCATAAGCCGCTCTTATTTTTCTTTATTCCTCACAAAGAAAGTTGAAAAGAATAAAAGGAAAAACACCCGTTAAGTATTAAGCATGACATACGTCTAGTACACATAAAACGTTCTAACTTAGAATCTTAAGACGTACTTATACCAACCATGAATGATTAGATAAAAATGCATAAGAGATTACAAACCAATTAAAACCGTTCTTGATTATATATTAACATATATACATGCGAAGAAAATAGAGGTAAACAAGAGAAGGGTTTAGCCACAAGTAATTATCATGAAGTTTATCTAGCCCTTTTATACTTGCTTCAACTCTATCATTTCCCATTCTCCACAAATTTAAAGTCTCAAATAATGAGAGTGGTGGATGCTTAGCCTAATATACCAATGAAGGACTACATGGTTAAGGATACTAGCTATAGAATGCTTGGATAAGCAAACTCGGGTTGAGTCAAAATATCCATGGGTGGCCTAATATGTCAAAGAAGTCTAAATTTGTTAAACCATATCCTTATTATATTTTTTTCTCTTTTTCAACTTTTCATAAAGAACAAAAGAAGAAATATATACAATGCAAATGTGTTATGCAAATGAAAAATGATTGTTAGCCTCAAAATATTGAGTCAAACAAGAATGATCGGTCATAGGTTTATTATGTATCATATTTTAAAACGTTGTAATAGGTAGTAGGTTAGTCGTGTTTTACGGGATCAACTTTAAGCTAAAGTTCATTCATAAGTAACTAAAGCCTAAAGGAAAGCTCGGCCCATATAGTATAGTCCATACGAGCTCACATGTAGGGGGACTATAAATACCCTTCTTAGCATGTTAGGAAGGGTGTTGGTTCATTTTATTCTCTCTCACTTAATCTAATATCACCTAGTTTCTCTAACCATTCTCTCTACTTTCTCTCACTACTTTCTCTCTCTAGAATTCATCTTTTATCTACCTTTCTTTCTTGTTTAATCATCACAAATATGGGACAACAATTGGTATCAATCGCCATGGGGTAGATTTGTGATTGGTTGTGGTGTTTTTATTTGATTCGAATATTTTGATCTTTCTTTCATCTCTCGAATTCAATTTTTTTTTGTGTTTTCCGTGCTCTAAATCTTGATACACATCTCCTACATAGTTGTGGTAGGGATTTGGTTGCTTTGGTTTGGGTAAAATCACGTTTTTTCTTGGCAAAAATCTCATTTTTTACCTAAAGTTTCGGAAAAGTACCCACATTGCGACAGAGTTTCCATCGGAAAGTACAAGAAAGGACAGTTTGATCGCAATAACTCTACGGTTTTACTTTGCGATCAGTTATTGCGATACCCCTGATTCTGAAGTGGATTGCGATCGTACATTGCGATCGTGGATTGCGGCGGAATTAAGGCAAAGTGAAATGTTACTCTGTCAAAATTTCATTTGCCACATTGCGATAGACTTCATATTCCGACAGTGAACATTCCGATAGAAGTTGCATTGCGATAGAGGGATCATTGCGATAGGAATATTGCGACGGGAATATTGCGACAGGGTTATTGCGACAGGTTATCGCGACAGGGGTCAGTGCGACAGGACATTGCGACAGGGGTCATTGCGACAGGACATTGCGACAGGTCATTGCGACAGACATTGCGACAGGTCATTGCGACAGATATTGCGATGGATATTGCAATGGGACAACATTACGATGGGATATTGAGATCTGTTTGGTTAATTTTTTTTGAGTATTTTTTAGACTTAGCTACTATCTAGACTAGTCCAGGAACATAGTTTACACGAAGATTAAAAAAAGAAAAAAAAAGAGTTAAAATTTTTAGGTCAAGTAAAATCAAATTTTTTCCCTACTAGTTTTTGGCTATTTCTAACTCAATTTCAAAATTTGGCGATACAAAAATTTTTCAGCCTACCGTTTTGTCGGACTGAGAAATTTATTGTCGGACTGAGAAAAAAATCGGAATTTCCAGAATTTATTCCACAACTCAATCACAACACATCTACTTAAGATCCATATTCACTTCATCATTTCAGAGAATATTGAGATGGATTCTACTGCCGAATATCGTGTGACGAACAACAACATAATGGTGGCGGGTAACAAAGAAAGATCACCAATGCTTGTGTCAGGTCGATATGATCAATGGCAATCCCGTTTTCTACGTTATCTTGACACAAAACCTAACGATGATGCTTTAAGGCAATGTATTTTGGAAGGACCCTATAAAATCTCAAGGATTCAAGTTCCTAGAGTACCAGCCACAGACACTACTGAAGAACAACCAGCTTATGAACGTGATGAAAATAGGAACGACCTCACACCAGAGAACCGTGCTTGGTTTCATGCAGAGAAGGAAGCAATCTACTTAATTCTCAGTGGAATTGGAGATGATATTTATTCCACGGTTGATGCATGCCCTACTGCTCAAGAAATGTGGACGACTATTGAAAGATTGCAACAAAGTGAATCACTTAACAAACAAGATGTGAAAACTAAGATGTTTTGGAACTTTGGCAAGTTTACATCAAAGGATGGGGAATCAATTGATTCTTATTACTCCTGATTCTACAAGATGATGAATGATATGACTCGAAACAACTTGCAAGTTTCCACCATGCAAGTCAATGTCCAATTTCTACAGCAACTTCAACCAGAGTGGACACGGTTTGTCACCTTGGTGAAGCAACAACAAATGTTAGACGAAGTTTCATATCACAAGCTCTTTGACATTTTGAAACAATTTCAAAATAAGGCAAACGAACTTCAAGCTGAACGAGTTGCAAAGGTTTCCAATCCACTTGCTTTGGTGTCTACCACTCAACATTACCCAAATTATCACTCTCGTACTTCAAAGACCTATTCTACTCAATCATCATCACCACGATCATCCACTGTCTCCAAGTCACATGCTCCAACACGATCCCGAGGCAAAGAAGTTGCAAGAGCACCATCACCCACACCTGAGCAATCATCCGAAGAAGACAGTGATGAAGAAGTAGCTTAAAAGGATAGGGAATTCAAGCAACAAATGGCTTTCATTATGAATCAATGCAAGAAAATCTACAAACCACCAACAACAACCTTCGAACATCTTCAAATTCGAGGAACACCTATGCACAGAGTCCTCCAAGGTATGACTCACGAAGACGTGCAGAGAGTCCTCCAAAGTATGATCGACAACCTAAGTATGATAATCAGAGGGTAGCTACTGTTGTTGGAAATAGGGAAACTGTTGGTACTCAAGTTGTGCAACAAAGTGGGATTCAGTGTTTTAACTGCAGAGGTTTTGGGCATTTAGCTAGGGAATGCAGACAGCCAAAGAGGGTCAAAGATTATGGGTATCATAAAGAAAAAATGTTGCTGTGCAAGAAAATGGAAGCTGGAATCAAGCTATCAGCTGAGGAAGGAGAAATGCTTGACGACACAGATGATGAACTCTCCGACCAAGAACTCGAGGCATATTATTCATACATGGCAAAGATTCATGAGGTCTTTAACGTCACTGAATATGACAATGGTCCTATCTTTGATACCGAGCCAATTGATAAGGTACAACATGATGATGAATATAATGTGTTTGGTGATACACATGAGCATAGTGATCTACTAACAACAATTACTGACACGTGTATGATGGAAACGGTTGATAGCAATACCACACCCGATTCATCAGACATGTGCAATAATGAGTTTGAGGATGATCAACATGCAAATGAGTATGATGACGAGGAGCGTGTCGCGCTTGCTAATTTAATTGCTAGTTTACAAAAAGATGTCAATGAAAATAGAAAGAGTCAAAAGCAATTAAAAAAGGCAAACGCAACGCTCACTCAAAACTTTGAAGAATGCAAAGCCGCTCTTATAAAATCTAGTGAGACTATTGATAGTTATAGGGCTGATGTTAGCGCTATATTTTATATAGTCGAACAAGAATGTAATAGGTCATCTTAGTCGTTAATGGTCTTGTATTGTAATAGGTTAGTCGGGAAAACCGGGCTTGGACTTTAAGCTAATATTGTATAAGTTAGGGGCGTAAGCCCAAAACAAAGCCAAGCCCGGCCCAAGGAATCTAAACCCACGGCCCATATGCCAAGGGTATATATACCCTCTTCCATGTATGGAAGAGGGTGTTGGTTCATTTTACTTTCTCTCACTAGTAAACATAAACCTTCCAAAATCTCTCTTGTTTCTCTCTCTACTTTTTTTCTCTTTCTCTCTCTAAATATCTCTTCTAAATCTTGTGTTATGGATTGAATAGGATTAACATTTGGTATCAAGAGCCTATAGTGGATAGGTGATTGAAGATTCGTGTGTGGTGTTCTTGATCTTTCGTGGCTATTTTGATCTATATCGCACATCTTAAAATTTTTTATGTTTTTTTATGGTCTATTCTTGATACAAATCATCTACATACTAGTAGTAGTGATTTGGGTATCTTGGTTTTGGCTAAAACACAAGTCTTTTGGATCAAAAGTTGAGAAGTTTCTTTTTTTCTTCATTCCGAATTTCCAGCAAGTATCACCATCGGAAAGTACAAAAGAAGTAAAGCCAGATCGCAATAACCTTTTGGTTCTACTTTGCGATCACTGTATTACGATACCTTATTCCGATCTGGATATTCCGATCGTGCATTGCGATCTGGGATTCTGACGGGTTTAAGGGATCTTTGAGTTGTTACTCTGCCAAATTTGTTTCAGCCATATTCCGATCTGAACATTCCGACGGCACATTGCGATCTCAGCATTCCGACAGGTTTACATTGCGATCTAAGCATTCAAATAATGTGACATTACGATCTAGACATTCCGATACCTGCAACATTCCGACAGGTAACATTGCGATAGGTATTGCGATCACATATTCCGATAGTACATTCCGACAGGTATTCCGATGGACATTACGACATGTATTCCGATGGACATTCCGACATGTATTCTGATGGACATTCCGATGGATATTTTGTTTGAGTAATTTTTAGACTTAGCCACTATCTAGACTAGTTTCAACATAGTTTACACAAATATTAAAAAAAAAAGAGTTAAAATTTTTAGGTCAAGTAAAATCAAATTTTTTCCCAACTAGTTTTTGGCTATTTCTAACTCAAATTCAAAATTTGGCGATACAAAATTTTTCGGCTTACCGTTTTGTCAGAGTGAGGAATTTATTGTCGGACTGGGAAAAAATTTTTGAATTTTCGGAATTTCAATTTTAACCACACATCATCACAACAAATCCACTAAGATCTGCAATTCATCCACAAGTATTCACCATGTCTAACAACAACATCAACATTGCAACTGCTAATCAAATTCGTTTGGAACAAGGTGGCAACGGTAATCCACCTGTGCTCACTGCCGGTTGCTACGTTCAATGGAGATCTCGTTTTCTCAGATTTCTCGACGGAAAAGAAAACCGAACTGCTCTTCGTCACTGCCTTGAGAATCCACCTCCAGTTTTTGAATTCAGACCAATTACAACACAGGCAGAGGATGGTACTTCATCAACTATACGAGCTATGGAGGATTTTGACACATGTTCTGCTGAGAAAAAAAAACTCCTCCAAGCTGAAGCTGATGCTGTAAACTTCATACTCAGTGGAACTGATAACGATATCTATTCCACAGTTGATGCATGTCCTAATTCTATGGAAATATGGAATGCAATTCATCGATTGAAGCAAGGTGAGTCGATCAATGTTCAAGATCTCGAGACTAATCTACTTTGGGAGTTTGGAAAATTCACATCTGAAGATGGTGAATCCATTGACTCATATTACTCGAGATTCTACAAAATGATGAATGAGCTTTTCAGAAATCAGTGCACCATCTCCAATCATCATGCCAATGTTCAGTTTCTACTTCAACTCAAACCGGAATGGCAAAGGTTTGTGACCTTGGTTAAACAAAGGGAAGATATCAAGACCATCTCCTATCACAAACTTTATGATATCTTGAAACAACATCAGAATGAAGTGAATGAACTAAGGGCTGAAAAGGCAGAACGGTCTGCAAATTCTATTGCTTTTGTGGCTGCTACTTCAACAAAACCCGTTCCCCGTCAACAACCACCTACTCATTCCTCAAAGTCATCAAGCTCATCCACTAAACCTCTAGCTACTGCTAAACACAAAGCAAAAGCAATTGTCCCCACTCCACCTCCAAAGTATGACACCGAGTCAGATGGAGACAGTGATGATGAACAAACTTCAAGGGACAAGAAGATTGAGGAACTCATGTCTTTACTCACCACAACTTATAAGAAGATCTACAAACCTACCAACAACAACCTCAAATCATCATCCAATGCTAGATATAAGGAAGTTGATCATGCACCTAGGTATGATCGTGATGCTATGTATGATAATCAGAGGTTGCTGAATCAAGTTGGGGCTAGAGATACTGTAGGCAATCCGGTTGTGCAGAAGACTGGGATTCAATGCTTCAACTGCAAGGGAATTGGGCACATGGCTAGGGAATGCAAGAAGCCAAAACGGGTTAAGGATTCTGGATATCACAAGGAAAAGATGTTGCTGTGTAAGAAAGAAGAAGCAGGAATTCCACTCACAGCAGATGAAGTTGACTGGCGTGATGACACTGATGATGAAGCCGATGATCAAGAGTTGGAGGCACATTATGTGTACATGGCAAAGATTCAAGAAGTGATCCCAGAGACTGATGATACTTCTGGACCCATCTATGATTTTGAGCCACTTGAAAAGCTCGTCGAAATCATCCTATTCATAATGGACTCCGGGTGCACAAAGCACATGACGGGAAATCTCAAGCTTCTCATTAACTTCGTGGAGAAGTTTCTGGGTACGGTACGGTTTGGAAATGATCAGTTTGCATCGATACTCGGATATGGAGAT
Source organism: Glebionis coronaria (assembly GCA_025667525.1). Taxonomy (NCBI): domain Eukaryota; kingdom Viridiplantae; phylum Streptophyta; class Magnoliopsida; order Asterales; family Asteraceae; genus Glebionis; species Glebionis coronaria. The sequence continues at coordinate 289,676,468 of CM046880.1, read as the reverse complement.
TTGGTTCAAGGTAATATCACTATAAAACTGGTTTACTACGTCGAGGGACTGAATCACAATTTATTTTCGGTTGGTCAATTTTGTGATGCGGATTTGGAAGTGGCTTTTCGGAAATCTACTTGCTATGTTAGAGACTACGATGGGAATGACCTTCTTACAGGTTCTCGTGCTTCTGATCTCTACACAGTAACTCTTCAAGACACATCTTCAACAAATCCAATTTGCTTAATGGCTAAAGCTTCATCCTCTCAAGCATGGTTATGGCATCAACGATTGTCACATCTAAACTTTGACACCATCAACTTGCTTTCGAAAAATGATATTATGACCGGTCTTCCTAAGTTAAAATTCGTCAAAGACCATCTTTGTTCTTCTTGTGAGTTGGGGAAATCAAAACGGAAGTCTTTCAAAACAAAGACTACCCCAAGTTCAAAAGGACGATTGGAACTTCTACACATGGATTTATGTGGTCCCATGTGTGTAGAGAGTATTAACGGGAAAAAGTATATTCTAGTGATTGTTGATGATTACTCTAGATACACATAGACTTTCTTCTTAAGGTCCAAAGATGAAACACCAGAGGTTCTCAAAAACTTTCTCAAGATGATACAACGCAATCTTCAAGCTCAAGTCTTAACCGTAAATACGGATAGGGGTACTGAATTTTTGAATAAGAACTTACAATCTTACTTTCAAGAAGAAGGCATCGAACATCAAACGTCTATTGCTCGAACTCCTGAACAAAACGGCATAGTCGAAAGGCGGAACCGTACTTTGGTTGAGGCTGCTCGAACAATGCTTTCTGCTTCAAAATTACCGCTATTCATCTGGGCTGAAGCAATTGCAACTGCCTGTTATACTCAAAATCGTTCTCTCGTCATCCCTAGACATGAAAAGACACCTTACCACATCATCAATGGCAGGAAACCTACTGTCAAATTCTTTCACGTATTTGGATCTTTATGCTACATTCTTAAAGACGGTGAGAATCTCGACAAGATGAAAGAAAAAGGTGTTGCATGTATTTTTGTGGGGTATGCTACATTGTCGAAAGGATATCGAGTTTACAACAAGAGAACAAAGATTATTGTCGAAACAATTCATGTGAACTTTGACGAATTGCCACATATGGTACTTGAACACAACAGCTCAAGTCCCGCACTTCAATGTCCAGCAATGGCACCTACACACAACAGTGTACATCCCGTGCAAGAATGTCAAGAAAATACTCCTACAGCAGACTCGACGGATACGACACAAATGAATGAGTTGGTTGATTTATATGATCCAATGTTTGATGAATATTACTATGGAAACAAAGAGGTTGTGTCAAAGCCATCCGCTGTCAATACTGCTGATGCACCTGAACAAAGTCAACAAGACACAACTGCATCTACTTCAGCAACCGTTACTCAAGAGACAATTCTAGTGGATACTCAACAAACTCAAGAAACAGTCATACAACCAACATCACCAACCGTCAATGCTGAAGCAGGAAACAACAATCAAGCAGTCGATGCACAACCTGACGATGAAGAATTTATCAATCCGTTCGGTACATCGGTACACGAAGTCGGAGAGTCTTCTACTCAACATGTTGATCCGTCCAACATGCATACATTCTACCAACCATATCCATCCACTCCCCATTGGACACATGATCATCCATTGGAGCAAGTCATTAGAAATCGTTCACAACCGGTTCGAACACGCAGACAACTCGAAACCGATGGCGATGTGTGTTTGTATGCACTCACCGTGAGTTCAACTGTCCCTACAAACATTAAACAAGCCATGACTGATCATGCGTGGATTGAATCAATGCAAGACGAAATTCATCAGTTTGAACGCCTAAATTTTTGGGAACTTGTTGACCGACCCTATGGAATGTCAATTTTTGATTTCAAATGGATCTAGAAAAACAAACTGGATGAAGAACAAACCATCACCAAAAACAAATCTCGTCTCGTGGTTAAGGGATATCGTCAACAAGAAGGCATAGACTACGATGAATCATTCGCTCCAGTCGCTCGTTTAGAAGCAGTCAGGATATTCCTTGCTTATGCTGCACATAAGGGCTTCACGGTTTTTCAGATGGACGTTAAAACTGCTTTTCTCAACGGTCATTTAAAGGAAGAAGTGTATGTGAATCAGCCGGAAGGATTCATCGATCCTCATCATCCTAACAAAGTCTATCGTCTCAAGAAGGTTGTATATGGACTTAAACAAGCTCCAAGGGCATGGTACGAAGAACTATCCAACTTCTTGGTTTCCAAAGGATTCTCCAAAGGTTCTATTGATCCTACTCTCTTTATTAATAAATATGGGGATGACATACTGCTGGTGCAAGTTTATGTTGATGACATTATTTTTGGTTCTACGAACCCAAAACTTTCAAAACATTTTGAAAAATTAATGCACATCAGATTTGAAATGCCAATGATGGGGGAGCTAAAATTCTTTTTAGGCCTCCAGATTCATCAATCCCCACATGGTATCTTCATAAACCAAGCTAAGTATGCTCAAGAGATACTTAAAAAGCATGGTATGACCTCAAGTGCTCGCGTTGGTACACCATTGTCGACCACATCCCTAGACGCTGACTTGTACTCATATCCCGTAGATCAAACGCGATATCGCAGTATGATCAGGTCACTTATGTACCTTACAGCCAGAAGGCCTGATATTCATCATGTCACATGCTATTGTGCACGATATCAAGCCAGACCTACTCAAAAGCACCTCAAAGAGGTTAAACGGATCTTTCGGTACCTTAAGAATACCATTCACATGGGACTCTGGTATCCGAAGGGAACCGGTTTTCATCTAACAGTTTTTTTAGATTCTGATCATGCAGGTTGCCTTGATAGTCGAAAAAGCACTTCTGGTAGTGTACAATTTCTAGGGGAAGACAAACTTGTGAGCTGGTCGTCAAAGAAGCAGGATTGCACTTTGCTCTCATCAGCTGAAGCAGAATATGTGGCTCTATCCGCGTGTTGTGCTCAAGTCGTCTGGATGAGAACGCAACTCACGGATTATAGCTTCCACTTTGATAAAATACCTGTGTATTATGACTCAAAGTCGGCCATACCATTTCTTGCAATCCGGTTCAACACTCCTGTACCAAGCACATCGCAGTCAGATATCACTTCATCAAGGAACAAGTGGAACGTGGTATCATGGAATTATACTAGATATCTGACTTGTTTACAAAAGCCCTATCTTAAAATAGGTTTCAGTATCTCGTTGGCCGTCTTGGTATGAAGTATATGACTCCCGAAGACTTGGAGGTTTTGGCAAATGAAGCTGCTTGATTTTTCTCTAACGATGACTTCTAAGCGCATCACAGCTTAGGACTCGGACCTCAACTAAGGAAAGTTTATCTCGAACGATAACTTATCCTTCTCAACGAGAAAATCATATTTCTCGGTCATGAGCTTCTCATAAAAACATTCAAAGTTTTTAAGTTCATGAAAAACGATTTCTAAGTAAATGTCAACTTAGACCTCGAACTTCAACTTAAGGAAAGTTTATCACGGATGATAACTTATCCTTCATAATGGGAAATTTATTTTTCTCGGTCATGAGCTAGTCACAAAACAATCAAAGTTTTGAGCTCATGAAAAACGGACCCGAAAGGGAAGTGTACGTTTCAGTGCGCCTTCCCTGTGCAATAGAAGAGAAGTCTTCTATCCTGATTATTTTAAAACCGTTGAACACTATTTTTTCAAGAATTTCTCAAAAGGTTTTGTAAATCTTTCAAAATTGTGTGTTCAACACTCCCTTCCTCATATGTGGTTTTTATATCTCAAAATTGTCATATGTTATTTTGATCAATTTTTGAGGGGGAGCGTTTTAAAATCAAGCCTTTAATGTTGTTGGGTACATCTCAAAAGTTGTCATATTTTATGTATCCAACACATTCCGAAAATGATATGAAATTGTCAAATGTAATATATTATATCGGAAAAGGCATTTCATCTCTGTACCTCAACATATTTTGTGGTGTCGTTTTTTCCAAAATTTTGTCAAATTTTGTCTCAAGACACACATATATTGTTGAGGGGGAGCAACCCGACTTAATGTTCCATGATTCATGCGTGCACACATGTTTCTCTCCCAATCGGCTTTTAGAAAATGTCATATTTTAATCAATTGATATCTCTAATATTATGTTTTTATATTAGAGATGGGGGGAGAAAATGTGATTAAAATGTAATATATCGCAACATGTGATCTTAAAGACTCAAGTGCAACTCTTTCCTTCACATGCTAAACTATTTCGTATATCGATGCATGTGTGTAGGGGGGGCTTTTTTTTGAAAATATAAAACTTTCAAGTGTTAAAAGTTTTGATTTTTATCAAACACTTTGAATGGTTTTCAATGGTTTTATGGTTACGATCTTTACCCAAAACAACCTACTATCCACGACGGAACGATGGAGTCAAAAGGTGATTTAGGATAGGAAACTATGTCCTATAATCCAACCAGAACCGGAGGGATCTACCCAAGGACATTCCATAGCTAGAAATAGTTGTCCTTAGGAAAGATGGAGTTGAATGAAGCTGAATGCGGACCAATTACTTAAGTTAGCACTGGAACAATCACAACAAGGTGCTAGTGATGACGTATTGGTAAGCATTGAAGGAGTTGAATATTCTATGCAACTTAGGCAGAAACCGGGTTAACACATCTTTTGAAGACAAGTGTCATAGACCCAGTGATGCGATGCACAACCCTTCCCCAGCCATTCGAGTTTCTCTCAAAAGAAACTTGTCTCATTGTCACGGAGATCAACACGTATCTATTGACTTTCTCACTCCGAGTTAGTTAATATTGAAAAGGTGGTAGTCTGCTCCAGCCTCCGATTACCATAATGCACTTATAGAGTCTAGAGCCAAAACGAGATCTATCTATCATCTCATTAGGACACAATCGAGTCCTACGCATTATCCTTGTGATACTGCCAGAACATCTGAGTGATACGATTCACAATGAAGATGGAAATCCTGCTTGAGCCAACATCAAACAAGCTCATGGTAGGTAACTTGTGCGATTCTACACGAATCAAACTTGTGATAACTGGAAAGCAACTATGTTTAGATTCTTAATTGATTCAAACTTGATTCCAGGTTTCTTCGCAAAATCCGTGTGATCTTGCCAGAACATTCAGAGTGACACTCTTTAGTGTTCACATTGACGAATGGAAATCCTTCCAGTGTCAACATCAAACAGCACTACGGTAGGTAACAAGCAAGATTCTTATGAATCGAGCTTGTGGCAAACTGGAAAGCAACAATGGTGCGATTCTTATAGAATCAAACTTGTTCCAGGAATTCTGAATTGACGAATCTAATCAAACGGATAACCGTATCCTTTTTTTGATTCACTCTTTACGTTCGCAGTCTGCTTTGAGACGGTCGAGTAAAGAGAACTGGCTACTACCGCCGGGAAACCCTATCAAGGAGATTCTTAATCAAATCTACCCGATCACAGGTACGGTATCTAATACCGTCTAAACGGTCTTCACCGACCGGAGGTAAAACGCTACCGAGTTAGGATGAAATGTTCAAAGCCATTTTATCCGTGTCTATATATGTTGCTACATATCAAGAAGATGGCGTAGCTGTGCTACCGATGTCGATTCAGAAGTCACAAGAGCACAAGATGGCGATAATCAAGATACCTAAGAATGTAAGAATGTAATAGGTCATCTTAGTCACAAGGAGCACAGATGAAGATCTCAAGCACTCAAATTCAAATGACAAAGGCTCAAGATAAAGATCACGAAAGTATGAAGGAACAAAGCTGTTACAAACAAGATCAAGACCAAGATACAAGACCAAAGCAGGAAGATCTCCTCTACAAGAATGTATTCACTCAACCATCTTATGCTTTTTAAGCTTTTTAAGATGTCCGATACATTGGGGGAGAATGTTAGCCCTATATTTTATATAGTCGAACAAGAATGTAATATGTCATCTTAGTCGTTAATGGTCTTGTATTGTAATAGGTTAGTCGGGAAAACTGGGCTTGGACTTTAAGCTAATATTGTATAAGTTAGGGGTGTAAGCCCAAAACAAAGCCAAGCCCGGCCCAAGGATTCTAAAGCCGCGACCCATATGCCAAGGGTATATATACCCTCTTCCATGTATGGAAGAGGGTGTTGGTTCATTTTTCTTTCTCTCACTAGTAAACATAAACCTTCCAAAATTTATCTTGTTTCTCTCTCTACTTTTCTTCTCTTTCTCTCTCTAAATATCTCTTCTAAATCTTGTGTTATGGATTGAATGGGATTAACAGCTGAGCTTCTTCAAAAGACCAACGAGCTTGAGGGGTACAAAAGTCGTGTCATCAACGTTAAAAAGGACGAGTTTGAAAATAAATACAACGAAGCTCTTGCTTTGTTAACTAAAGAAAAACGTCAATTTAATGTCTTATTAAGTGATGAACGTCAAAAAACGTACCTTTCCACAACAAAAGTTAATGAACTTGAACAGAGGCTTTCTATGAATACCACTGATTCTGCTAAAATTCTTGACGAAAAGAAACAAGAGGTTGAAACAATAAAACAAGATTTCAAAAATAGACAAAGCAAAGATACTGAAAAAGTAAAGGATCTCAAAGAACAAGTCGATTTTTTGAAAAAAGTTGTTTATAAAACTCATGACTCTATTTAAACTGTTAGAATGATAGCACCTCCGTCGTTTTTCAAGGGTCAGCCTAGCTTTGCCACCCCCAAATACCTCGAAAAAGCTCAAGCTGCTAACCCTCACTTATATCTTGATGAGTCCGAATGGACTGATAATGACTGCCCAGTAGCTAACCTCAATAGTGAAGAGACGTCCCTTTGGGATGAGGAGAGTAGATCACCGGTCAATAAAGATTTTGTAAAACCATATAACTATGCTTATCTAAACAGTATTTATGGTCTTTTCACTCCACAAAAACAGAAGTCTCGTGAGGAATTGTTTTTAGAATGCAAACAAAGAATAATTCAATGGAAAAAAGCTTTTGCCACGAAGAGGAAAACTAATGTTTTTAAATATATTAACTATTTGCCTCTAGATGCTTCTAAAAGCAAAAGTAGAAAAACACTTAGTTTTCTTAAACACCACATTGATAATGTTCAATCAATTGTTGAAAGCGATTGGAAAAACGTCAAAAGGATAAGTGGAAAACCGAGATTCCTCACGCCATAACTGTGCTTGTGAAAGAATTTTTAATACCAAATACGAAGATAATAAAAGAACATGTTCTTGAGTTTGAAAATTTGATTCGGTATGAAATGTTTGATGATTAGAAATATGTTGAGTCTCTTGAAAAAGAAATTGATGAACTTCAAAATGACAAATCAGAATTTTCAACCGAATATGATCTACTCTTAGAAGAATGTCTCTCCAAAGATATTTTGTGTGTTACTATTCAATCTTGTGCTGATATCGATGAATATTCTGATGTTGCATGCAAATATCTTGATAAAATCAAAGAATGTGAGCGTATTGAACTTGAGCTTTCGAAACGTAAGAAAATGTTGATAAAAAGTCTTTTGAGTTACTTCAACACAAAACTGATTTCCTTCAAAAACATTGTCATTCTCTTGAACTTGCTTTGCAAAAAGACGTTGGTAGTTTTCCACATTATAATAACTTGCAAGAAAAACTTTCCAAAATGTTTCTAGAAATGAATGAACAGAATTTGTAAATTAAAGGGTTGAAAGCTCAGTTACAAGACAGGGAAATAGCGATAGCATAGTTGAAGAAACTCGTTGCTAAGATGGGTGGGAAAATTGTGGAACCTAGTGTTAAGAAAACTGTTGTAAGACAACCCAATGCGCAAAAAGTGACTAGGCCCTCTGTCTTGGGAAAACCATCTGTTTTCTCTAATTCTGCATTTGCAAAACCTGTGTTTTCCCCCAAGATGGATGGGAAGGATAGGTTACCACAAACCACTCCCAAAACACATATTCGATCACAAAGCATTAAGAACACAAATGTGGTTAAACCAGGGATGTATAGATTGGCCACTACACACAACAAAGAAAGTCAATCACCTTAGACTTCTAGAAACACTAATAGACGTGTGTCTTTTACTACAGGAGTAGTCCCCACTGATAGTGTTAGCCGGCCCCAGCTTAAGATCACTCGCATGAATGAAAAGGTTTGGCAACACAAAAGTCAAGGGAAGATGAAGACAGTAGAAGACCACCCTAGGATTTTCAATGTTTCTAAGAATAAAACGTCTGTAATCGCGTGTAATGACAATTTGAATGATTCAACTTTGAATGCTTTGAATGTTAAGTTTGTTTATGTGAAATGTGTAAAGTGTGCTAATGCTAATCATTAGAGGTGGCAAATGGGTTGGTTTGGTTGGGTTTGGTTCATGGGTCAAATGGGTTGTGGGTCAAATGGGTTATGGGTCAAATGGGTCATCATTTAATAATGGGTCAAATGGGTTATGGGTCAAATGGTTTGGGTCGGGTCAACCCACTAACTTACAATATTTTCCTATCTTTTAACATGTTCAAACGTTTTTATCTGTATTCGTTCGATTTCTACGTTTTGGTCAGTTTTTTTAAGTTTTTCATCGATTTTTTTACGTTTTCATCAGTATTTTTACGTTTTCGTCAGTAAATTTACATTTTTGTCAGTAAATTTACGTTGTCGTCTATAAATATACGTTTTAGTCAGAAAATTCACGTTTTCGTCAGTAAATTTACGTTTTCGTCAGAAAATTTTACGTTTTCTTCAGTAAATTTACGTTTTCGTCAAAAAAATTACGTTTTCGTCAGTAAATTTACGTTTTCGTCAGAAAATTTATGTTTTCCTCAGTAAATTCACGTATTCATTAGAAAATTAACGTTTTCGTCAGAAAATTTACGTATTCGTCAGAAAATTTACGTTTTCGTCAGTAAATTTACGTTTTCATCAGCAAATTTAAGTTTTCGCCAGAAACTTTACGTTTTCGTCAGTAAATTTACGTATTCGTCAGAAAATTTACGTTTTCGTCAGTAAATATACGTATTCGTCAGTAAATTTTCATTTTCGTCAGTAAATTTACGTTTTCGTCAGTAAATTGTCGGTTTTCGTCAGTAAAATTACGTTTTCGTCAGAAAATTTATGTTTTCGTCAGTAAATTCACGTATTCGTCAGAAAATTCACGTTTTCGTCAGAAGACTTACGTTTTCGTCAGTAAATTTACGTTTTCTCAGAAAATTTACGTTTTCGTCAGTAAATTCACGTATTCGTCAGAAAATTTACGTTTTCGTCAGTAAATTTACGTTTTCGTCAGAAAATTTACGTTTTCGTAAGTAAATTTATGTATTCGTCATAAAATTTACGTATTCGGCAGAAAATTTACGTTTTCGTCAGTAAATTTACGTTTTCGTCAGTAAATTTAAGTTTTCGCCAAAAACTTTACGTATTCGTCAGAAAATTTACGTTTTCGTCAGTAAATTTTCATTTTCGTCAGTAAATTTACGTTTTCGTCAGTAAATTTTCGGTTTTCGTCAGTAAATTTACGTTTTCGTCAGTAAATTTACGTTTTCGTCAGTAAAATTTACGTATTCGTCAGAAAATTTACGTTTTCGTCAGTAAATATACGTATTCGTCAGTAAATTTTCATTTTCGTCAGTAAATTACGTTTTCGTCAGTAAATTTTCGGTTTTCGTCAGTAAATTTACGTTTTCGTAAGTAAATTTACGTTTTCGTCAGAAAATTTATGTTTTCGTCATTAAATTCACGTATTCGTCAGAAAATTCACGTTTTCGTCAGAAAACTTACGTTTTCGTCAGAAAATTTACGTTTTCGTCAGAAACTATACGTTTTCGTCAGTAAATTTACGTTTTCGTAAGTAAATTTACGTATTCGTCATAAAATTTACGTTTTCATCAGTAAATTTAAGTTTTCGTCAGAAAATTTACGTTTCCGTCAGAAAATTTACGTTTTAAACAGTAAAATTACGTTTTTGTCAGAAAATTTTCGTTTTCGTCAGTAAATTTACGTTTTCGTCAAAACGTGAATTTTCTGACGAATACGTGAATTTACTGACAAAAACGTACATTTCTGACGAAAACGTAAATTTCTTGACGAAAACGTAAATTTACTGACGAAAACGTAAATTTACTGACGAAAATGAAAATTTACTGACGAATACGTATATTTACTGACGAATACGGAAATTTACTGACGAAACGTGAAGTTTCTGGCGAAAACTTAAATTTACTGACGAAAACGTAAATTTACTGACGAAACGTAAAGTTTCTGGTGAAAAAACTTAAATTTACTGACGAAAACGTAAATTTACTGGCGGAAACGTAAATTTACTGACGAAAACGTAAATTTACTTTCAAAAACTTTAAATTACTGACGAAAACGTAAATTTTCTGACAAAAACTTAAATTTACTTACGAAAACGTAAATTTTCTGACGAATACGTAAATTTACTAACGAAAACGTAAATTTTCTGACGAAAACGTAAATTTATTGACGAAAACGTAAATTTTCTGACGAATACGTAATTTTACTGACAAAAACGTAAATTTACTGACGAAAACGTAAATTTTCTGACGAATACGTAAATTTACTGACGAAAACGTACATTTACTGAAGAAAACGTAAATTTTCTGACGAATACGTAATTTTACTGACAAAAACGTAAATTTACTGACGAAAACGTAAATTTTCTGACGAATACGTAAATTTACTGACGAAAACGTAAATTTACTGAAGAAAACGTAAATTTGCTGACGAATACGTAAAATTTCTGACGAAAACGTAAATTTACTAACGAAAACGTAATTTACTGACGAAAACGTAATTTACTGACGAAAACGTAAATTTTATGACGAATACGTAAATTTACTGACGAAAACGTAAATTTTCTGACGAATACGTAAATTTACTGACAAAAACGTACATTTACTGAAGAAAACGTAAATTTTCTGACAAATACGTAATTTTACTGACAAAAACGTAAATTTACTGACGAAAACGTAAATTTTCTGACGAATACGTAAATTTAATGACGAAAATGTAAATTTACTGAAGAAACGTAAATTTTCTGACGAATACGTAAAATTTCTGATGAAAACGTGATTTACTGACGAAAACGTAAATTTTCTGACGAGTACGTAAATTTACTGACGAAAACGTAAATTTACTGACGAAAACGTAAATTTTCTGACGAATATGTAAATTTACTGACGAAAACGTAAATTTACTGACGAAAACGTAAATTTTCTGACGAATACGTAAATTTACTGACGAAAACGTAAATTTAGTAACTTAATAATAAAAACTAACTTTTTAGACTATTGGGTTTTTGGTTCAATAATAGGAACTATGTGACCTATTTTTAAACCCATTTGACCCATTCTCAAACCCATTTGACTCAAACTTCATTTTACACAAAGAAAGGGGTTGACCAATTTGACCCATCACTCTATTTTTTGCTCAACCCATTTCAACCAATAAGGTTATGAAATTTAACCCAAATGGCCTACTTTTGGTGGAATGGGTTGAAATTGCCACCTCTACTAATCATGCTATGTGTGTTTCGAATAATATCAAAGGCGTAGATACTAGAACTAAGAAGCAAACTGTGATGCCTATTAGTGCTAGAAAACCCAAACGCAAAGTGAACCATTCTGGTGCAACCCCCCTAAGAAAAGTATTGCATCAGACTCCACCACTAAGAACCCTAGAAGCAGAATTAGGGAATTATTTGATTCTGCTAGCAAGCCTTGGAAATGGTGGTTTGCTAATCAATGTCCTCCAGGATATTAATGGATGCCTAAGGTTAGGACGGAAAATGTGACTACGTGCGTTAGTGTACCTCTAAGTGATGAAAATAGGGAAACTAATGAATCGGAAATCACAACTAACATGGAATCCAATTTAGCAAATGCTCCATCGTGTTCTAATTCTTCTGCAGGTGATCGAAATAATTCTCTTCATACTGGACTCCGGATGCACGAAGCACATGACGAGGAATCTCAAGATTCTAATTAACTTCGTGGAGAAGTTCCTGGGTACGGTCTGATTCGTAAATGATCAATTTGCACCGATCCTAGGATATGGAGACTTGGTTCAGGGAATATCACTATCAAAATGGTTTACTACGTCGAAGGGCTTAATCATAATCTTTTCTCGGTTGGTCAATTCTGTGATGCGGATTTGGAGGTTGCTTTTAGAAATAAGACATGTTTTGTTCGTGATTATGCTGGGAATGACTTACTTACCGGAACACGGGGTACTGATCTCTACACTATTTCACTACAAGACTCCACATCTTCAACTCCAATCTGTTTCATGGCTAAAGCTTCAACGACTCAAGCTTGGTTATGGCATCAACGTTTATCTCATCTTAACTTTGATACCATCAACTTGCTTTCCAAGAAAGATATTGTGCAAGGCCTTCCTAACTTGAAATTCATCAAAGATCATCTTTGTTCTTCTTGTGAGCTTTGTAAAGCTAAACGGAGAAGTTTCAAGACAAAAACTACACCAAGCTCTAAAGGACGGTTAGATCTTCTTCATATAGATCTATGTGGCCCCATGCGTGTTCAAACCATCAATGGGAAGAAATATGTTATGGTAATTGTCGATGACTAATCAAGGTACACGTGGAGCCTCTTCTTAAGGTCTAAGGATGAAACACCTGAGGTTCTCATTAACTTCCTTAAGTTGGTACAACGTGGTCTTCAAGCTCAAGTAAAAGTGGTACGTATTGACAGAGGCACAGAATTCTTGAATTCAACTCTAAAGAAATATTTTGAAGCCGAAGGGATTGAACATGAAACATCTATTGCTCAAACACCTAAACAAAACGGAGTTGTTGAAAGACGAAATCGTACTTTAGTTGAGGCTGCTCGAACATTATTATCTGCTTCAAAACTACCATTATTCTTTTGGGCCGAATCCGTGTCAACGGCATGCTACACACAAAACCGATCTTTAATTATCCCAAGACACGAAAAGACACCATATCACATAATTAATGATCGCAAACCTTCCCTAAACACCTTCATGTTTTTGGATGTACGTGTTACACTATTCGAGATGGTGAAAATCTGGACAAGATGAAAGAGAAAGGTGATGCATGCATTTTAGTGGGATATGCAACTCAGTCTAAGGGATACAGAGTATACAACAAGAGAACAAAATTGATAGTCGAGACTATTCATATTAGATTTGATGAATTACAAGAAATGGCACCTGAACAAAACAATTTAAGTCCCGATCCACAACGACAAACGAATTCCGTTCACAACCGCACGAAACTCGGAACTCAAGACCACAGCAATGAACCGTCAAGTTCAAAGCTAGTTCCTAAACATGTTCCTAGAGCAGATATGACAGTGGACACGACACTTGAAGAGTTGGAAATGTTATATGGACCAATGTTTGATGAATATTTCACGTGGGAGAAACATGTTGTGTCAAAGTCTTCCGCTGTCACTCATGATAAGAATGATGATACCGATCATCGTCAACAAAAGGATACAACCTCATCTACTTCAACACGGGTTCCTGCAGATTTACCTCCTCAGAATATCACTTCAACAATCGATCCTACAACATCCACAACTACTGTCATTTCTCCGGAGAACACAAATCAAGCAGACGATGCATTATCTGACGATGACGATTTTCACAACCCATTTGGTACACCAGTACACGAAATTGGAGAGTCTTCTACTCACCATGTTGATCCGTCAAATATGCATACTTTCTACCAACGACATCCTTCAACACATCATTGGACCCGAGAACATCCTTTCGTTCAGGTAATTGGAAACCCTTCACAGCCTGTTCGTACAAGACGAAAACTAGCAACCGATGGCGATGTTTGTATGTTCGCACTCGCAGTGAGTACAGCTGAACCGAAAAACATCAAAGAAGTCATGGCTGATCATGCTTGGATTGAATCGATGACAGAATAACTTCAAAAATTTGAAAGACTTAAAGTCTGGGAACTTGTTGACAGACCATACAATGTGATTCCTTTAAATCTTCGTTGGATCTGGAAAAACAAGATGGATGAAGAAAACACGATCATCAAGAACAAAGCTAGGCTAGTGGCTAAGGGGTATGGCCAGAAAGAGGGAATTGATTTTGACGAATCATTTGCACCAGTTGCTCTTATGGAAGCGGTCAGGATTTTTCTTGCTTATGCTGCACATAAGGGATTCACTGTTTATCAAATGGACGTGAAGACAGCATTTCTGAACTGTCCTTTGAAGGAAGAAGCCTATGTTACGCAGCCGGAAGGATTCGTTAATCCTCATTATCCTGACAAGGTGTATCGTCTCCACAAAGCACTTTATGGACTCAAGCAAGCCCCAAGGGCGTGGTACGATGAGCTCTCAAAATTTCTGGTATCCAAAGGTTTCTCAAAAGGTTTTGATCTAACTCTGTTCACTTATAAATATGGGGATGACATTTTGCTTGTGCAGATTTATGTTGATGACATTATTTTAGAGTCTACAAACCCAAAACTTTCAAAATGGTTTGAAAAAGTCATGCACAGCAAATTTGAAATGTCAATGATGGGCGAACTAAAATTCTTTCTAGGAATTCAAGTTCACCAATCCCCAAGTGCTATCTTCATAAACCAAGCTAAGTATTGTCAAGAGATAATCAAAAAGCATGGTATGACTTCATGTGACCCCGTTGGGACACCATTATCAACCACATTGCTAGATTCTGTGTAAAACCCGCATGCTTTTACCATGCTTAGTACTCTTAGGATCGTACGTACTAGTTAAAACTTTCCTAATATAGCATGATTACGATTACGTGTTAGGAGTTTACGTATTACGTACGTGTTAGAACACGATAAGTATTTTATATGCACGATCACGTAATAATTATTTAGCAATAATTAATCACGAACATGCGATCACGAAATCATGAACGTAATTAAAACACAAGCTATTATTAATTACGTATATATATATTTATTACGAGCGTAATTAAATATATTAGATTACGGTATTTACGTAACGAGAACATTTAAAACACGAACATAAATAAACACAAACGAGTAACTAAATATCGAGACACGGAAAAAGGTACGGGAAACCCATGGGGGGTCCCTACCCGCGGCCAAACAAGAACAATGGGCCAAGCCCATTGTTAATTTTTACTAAAAGGGGGTTAATTAAGTTTTCACTACTCAAATTAAGTTACAGAAGATTTTTAAGAAAAACCTAAAACCCTTTCCTCCCTTGTTCTTTGTGCCGCCACCTATACATCACCATACAAGGTGATTCTTTGATCTTTGATCTTGAAGATTTGTTGATTGTTCGTGTTTGTTCTTCGTTCTCTTGATCCACGAATACGGTAAAACCTTTTTAAACCTTTTCTTTTAATTTAATCTTTTTATTAATTATGAACATGTGATGTTTTTATAAAAACATATTAATTAATCATAGATCTAACATGTTTTGGTGATTAATTAAATTAAAGGGTCGTTTTAAGGGGTGTTTTGCTTTGGCCGCCGGCTTCACCGAGCCCAAATGTGGTCTCGGCTTGCCAAGCCGACCACCACCAAGACCTTATGGTCTTGGTTGGTGCGTGTGGGTCCCACGGCAGCAAGGGGTACCCCGAGTTGGTTCGGGGTACGGTGTCGATTCATGTCCGGTTCATGTTTTTAAGCCTAGATCCGGTTCATGGTGTATGCTAGTTTTATGCTTATGAACTTATGTTAAAACTAAATTAATAAATGATGTAATTAATTTAATAACATGACTTAGGTTAATTAATTATTAATAATCATGAAATTATTTTAACCTAAGTATTAATATTTAAGACTTATAATTAATTAAATATTTTAAAAACCATGGATATAATTAATTAATTTACATGACTTTGGTTATATTATTAATATTTAATAATACATATTTTTACCTAAGTATTTAATATATTTAATTAAAAACATATTATACTTTAATTAAATATTATAACCTATAGTTTAATTAAATTACATGAAATAATTATTAAACTATACAATATATCATATGACTTGGAAATAATCATGAAAACACTTAGGCTTATTTACTTAGCTTATTTAACCAGCTTATTTCTAATTATGGAAACTTTCTATTTTTAGAAACTTAATTAAATAAGGCAACTAATTTATTTATGGAAACCAGCTATTTTTAGAAACTTATTTATTTAAGGCAGCTAATCTATTTATGGAAACTTGTTTAATTAAGGCAGCTAATCTATTTATGGAAACTTTCTATTCTTAGAAACTTATCTATTTTAAGCAGTAAATCTATTTTTGGAAACTTTCTATTTTTGGAAACTTTCTATTTTTAGAAACTTTCTATTTTTGGAAACTTTCTATTTTTAGAAACTTTCTATTTTTGGAAACTTTCTATTTTTGGTAACTTTCTATTTTAGGAAACCTGCTATTTTTGGAAAGTTACTTATTATTACACAGTAAGTATAATAACACATGAAATACCAGGAATACTTAATCAGATTAAGCAGAGTATAAGATATTATACAGTTTAAGGCTTTAAACAGTAAAATATAGTAAGAACACATAAAATAAGCTAAGACATGACATAAAACCAGCTATGTATTTAGTAAGCAGATACTTATACATGTACGTATTTATGTAGCACTAGTGATTCGGAAGTAGGATTCTTGCAGTTCGTCTTTCTCGTTCACTGGACATAAGGTACGGATTCCCGTCCTTTCAGTATGGACATTCTTTCCTTATTAGGATTTCCCGTATGCAGCCAACTGTTTTCCCGTAGTATAAGTTACGTGTTTGATTGCTTATGTTTAATTATGATTACCTATAGCCATATACATGCATGACCAGTTTCACCTAGTTATGGAGGTACCATAATCATAACATTAGAGGCACTGATGTTATGACTTCACCACGGCGGAGTGATTGCTCGTGGCATCCCTTCAGCTTTTGGCCATTTATATTATATTTATCATGTGGGGCGTATGGGTGCATCCTAGTTACATGTTTTTATCCAGGATTACATGGTGAATGTGGTGTGTGCCTTGCATCCTTCACAAGGAGCTGATCCCTCCTACCATAAACCAGTATATTAAATTAGAGGCAGCCCCTCTAATTTGCATGATGAGGTCACCCCTCCAATTATTCATGCACGGTGGATTTTCATGACCTATATTGGCTAATGGTAAAATATGACAAACAGTTTTTATAAGATAAACATAATACTTTCAAACTATAAAACCAGTTTTATTAAGACTTAACCAGGTTACTCGGGACTTAGTTTTCTTCCGCTGTTATTATGTTATATGCTTATCCTATTCATGCTTTATTGTACATCCGTGCACTGAGCATATTGCTCAGTCGTTTTCCTTTTCTATATTCCCAAAACGGCAGGTACTCAGGGACGCTCGTAGACACTAAGAGTACGTGCATATGGACTGGAAGCTGTCTAGCCTTCTTTACATTATGCATTTCCTTTCTTTTGATACTTATGCTTTGGACATTGTTTAGTCCTTTTCCTTTACTATACTATGTTTGTGTGTGATGAGCTTTACTTTTGGACTACCGATGTTTGATTCCGGTATTTTCCTTTATATGGTCAAGTAATGTATAGACATTTTACCTTGTATGCTTTGATGACACGCCATAAATACTGTGATATTTCCATTTCCAAAATGGGGTGTTACAATTATGGTATCAGAGTCAAGGCTTCGACCTGTAGGCTCTCAAATATGACCTGTGATTAGTGGGTAGTCACTACGGTCTTCCTAGAACTGACAGTTGTTTTCATGCATTCATCATTTTTAAGCATACATATACATGTCATTGTTACAGGGTTTTTGACTAAGTAATGGTTGGTACAGGACTGGCCCTATTTAGTCGCATGTGTTTTATCGAAACTTTTAGATTTGGGACCGACCCATAGGCGTCCCCTCGCAATGTCTTTGTTTTGAGTGAACTGACCAGAGGCGTTCACTCTCGAGCATACAAAAGTTTTCATAAAACTGCATCATGCATTCATACACAAAATTTTCTTGCATAAATTTTTTCTCGTGAAATTTTAGTATAAATTTTTTCATGTATATATTTATATATTTTATGTTATGGAACTGTTAATCATATGTTTTATGTTATACTGTCAGATGGTTCTCACACGCGAACAGGAGCAGCTCAATGCTGCAATTCAGGCTGCCATGCAAGCCTTGCTTCCTCAACTGAGGAATGACATCCGGGCTGAAGTTCAAGCTGCCAACAATCAGCAGCACAATCAGCCACCTCCTCCTCCTCCTCCAGTGACATTAGCAGTATGGCTGGAGAGATTCAACAAGCTCCGCCCTCGAGCTTTTGAGAAGACAGATAGCCCCAGCGATGCTGAAAGCTGGTTGGCTCACATCGAGAAGATTTTCAACGCTATGGGCTGTGACCCCGCATACAAGGCGAGGTTGGCATGCTATCGGTTCAAAGGCGATGTACTCAACTGGTGGTTAGCTTTGATGCAATCTGAAGGTGGTGATGAGTGGGTTGCTGGTTTGACTTGGGCTCAGTTCAAGGACAGAGTGATGGAGCAGTTCTTTCCCAAGGCTGAGCAGGACAAGCTCAAGAGAGAGTACCATGGGATCTGACAGAGAGCTGGGGAGAATAGCAACGAGTTTATGCAGCGCTTTCTTCGCTTGGCTGGTTTCCTTGGTGCGGCAGCAGGTACTCCAGAAGAGCAGGCACATCATTTCAGATGGGCTCTTCGCACATCGATCGCAAACAATCTGGCGTGTGCTACGTTCAACACTGTAGCACAAGTGTCCGATGCAGCACGAAAACTGGAGATGCTGCAGGAAAGGGATGAGTTCGGGGAAGCTGAAAGACCCGACAAGAGGTAAACATTCGTATTCAAGCGGTGACCAATCCGTATACTTTCCATATGTCAATTATTCATCTCTTTAAATGTATCTTCCAGGCAGGAAACTGGGGACCGGTCTCAGCCGGCTACTCAGCAGCAGCCTCATCAGCCCAAGGGAAACGGTCAGACTAACGACCGTTCTGCTACGGATAGGCGTGGCGGTAATGACAATTACCGTAACAACGCCGGGCAATCCAACAACAGCAGGTCCTAATACTTACAAAATTCCTTATGTTTTATGTTATAACTCATATTCTGACACTTTAGCAAACTTCTACCAGGAACCATGGAAACGGTAGGGACCAGAACCAGAGAGGTTCGCAGCCTAGCCGTCCAGCTATCATTGGTATTCAATCTTACGATTATCCGCTTTGTCCTTTGTACCCAATTACCATGTCTTATGAAAATGTTTTATCAGGTCCTCAGCCAGCCAGAGCACCTGCTGGAGGATACACTCATCCTCTTTGTTCTACTTGCCACCGTAGGCACCCAGTACCATGTCGCCGTAATACTGATGCGTGCTTCAAGTGTGGTCTTCCTGGCCACATTATGAAGGATTGCCGTAAGGGCGAGATGGAGGGTACATCGGGACATGCTGATACCAAGCCGCCTCCTACTGTCGGGCGTGTCTACACGACATCTCGAGACCAGGCCAACAAGTCTACAGGTACCATCACTGGAATCTTGTATATGTATGGTCGCGCTACATGTGTTCTTTTTGATACGGGTGCTACTCACTCGGTTATTTCGACTGCTTATGCTAAGAACATTAGGATGCCTCCCTTGCCACTAGAAAATAGGCTTACTATTTCCACGCCTTTGAGGGACTCTGTATTAATCACCCATGTATACAAGAGTCTTCCCCTAGAATTTGATGATAAGGTTCGACCTGTCGACGCACTTCCGCTGGACATGAATGACTTCGACATGATTTTGGGCATGGATTGGCTATCTAAGTATCATGCTACCATAGACTGCCATTCATATCGAGTTATCTTCGGTGATGTCAATGCACCAGAGTACATTCATAATGGGTTCATACCCGGACGGTCTGTACAAGTCATATCGACCCTGCAAGCGCGTGCACTACTGTCACATGGCTGCGAGGGTTATCTAGCTACGGTTCACGACATGGATGCTGAATCTCCATCGATTCAGGATCAACCAATAGTGTCGGAATTCCAAGACGTGTTTCCAGCAGAACTTCCGGGCATACCACCTGCACGAGAAGTGGAATTCAGTATCGAACTGGTTCCAGGAGCTGAACCGATCTCCAAGGCTCCTTATCGAATGGCTCCCATAGAGCTGAAGGAGCTAAAGGATCAACTGCAAGAACTTCTTGAACGAGGTTTCATTCGACCGAGCGCATCTCCATGGGGCGCACCGGTCTTGTTTGTTAAGAAGAAGGACGGCAGTATGCGTCTTTGCATAGACTATCGCGAGCTCAACAAGATTACCATTCGGAATAGGTATCCACTGCCACGCATTGACGATCTGTTTGACCAACTCCAAGGGGCCAAACACTTCTCCAAGATCGATCTTAGGTCAGGCTATCACCAGCTACGGGTCAAGGAGCAGGACATTGCTAAAACTGTCTTTCGTACCCGTTATGGCCACTACGAGTTTGTAGTTATGCCATTTGGCCTGACAAATGCTCCAGCAATGTTCATGGATCTGATGAACAGAATCTTCCATGAATTTCTGGACAAGTTCATCATTGTTTTCATCGATGACATCCTGATTTTCTCAAAGTCCAAGGAGGAACACGAAGACCATCTTCGTACAGTACTACAGATTCTTCGCCAGAAGCAGTTGTATGCTAAATTCTCCAAGTGTGAGTTCTGGTTAGACAAGGTGGCATTCATAGGTCACATTGTATCAGCAGAAGGAATCACTATGGATCCAGCGAAGGTTGAGGCCATTACTAAGTGGCTGAGGCCAACATCGACGACGGAAGTCCGCAGTTTCTTAGGCTTAGCTGGCTATTACCGTAGGTTCGTGGAGAACTTTTCCCGCCTAGCACTACCATTGACCAAACTGATGCGGAAAGGGGAGAAATTAGTCTGGACTGAAGATCGAGAGAAGAGCTTTGAAGACCTGAAGCAGAAGCTAGTATCTGCACCTATTCTTACTCTACCATCTGGTACGGGTGGATTTCAAATCTATAGCGATGCATCGGGGAAGGGACTTGGCTGTGTTCTCATGCAACATGGGAAAGTGATCGCGTACGCTTCACGGCAGCTTAAGCCTTATGAAGAAAATTACCCCACGCACGATCTGGAACTTGCTGCAGTCGTGTTTGCATTGAAGATATGGAGACACTACTTATATGGAGAATCATGTGACATTTTCACGGACCACAAGAGCTTGAAGTACATCTTCACTCAGCGTGAATTGAACATGAGGCAGAGGAGATTGTTAGAGCTGTTGAAGGATTATGACATTAATCTACAATATCATCCCGGAAAGGTAAACGTAGTGGCGGATGCTCTTAGCAGGAAGTCCAGAATGATCAACGGCATTACAATCGAAGAGGAAGTCATCAGAGACTTGGAGCGACCAGACATCGAGATCATGGTACGTGGACAACACGGTTACTGGGCTAATCTTAGAGTAGAACCCGAGTTGCTATCTAAGATCAAGGAAGCCCAGAAGGATGACGGAGAAATCTGGGCGATAGTACAGAATTTGGAGAAGCAGACAGAATTCAGAGTAGATGCAGATGGTAACGTATGGCAGGGCACTAGACTTTGTGTTCCTGATGACCAAGAACTCCGGGAAGCTTTGTTACATGAAGCTCATAGCTCCCCATTCTCGATACATCCTGGTTCGACTAAGATGTACCATGACATCAAGCAGTACTTTTGGTGGAGTGGTATGAAACAGGATGTGGGCACTTACGTCTCCAAATGTCTTACCTGCCAGCAGGTTAAGATCGAGCATCAGCGATCTGGCGGTCTCCTTCAACCGTTAGATATTCCAGAGTGGAAGTGGGACAAAATCACCATGGATTTTGTTACCGGTCTTCCTCCTACCAAAAGGAAGCACGATGCAATCTGGGTTATCGTTGATCGACTTACCAAATCAGCTCATTTCTTACCGATCCGCAAGGAAGATCCGGTAAGTAAACTCGCAGATACGTATAGACGAGAGATCATGAGACTCCATGGTGCACCATCCAGCATCGTCTCAGACAGAGATCCTCGATTCACTTCGCGCTTTTGGAAAAGTCTGCAGAAAGCTTGGGGTACACAACTTAAGCTTAGCACGGCTTTTCATCCTCAAACGGACGGACAGTCGGAGCGAACCATTCAGACATTGGAAGATATGTTGAGGTCATGTGCGTTGGAATGGACGGGTGATTGGGACGAATACATCTGTTTAGTGGAGTTTGCATACAACAACAGCTGGCACGCGAGCATCAAATGTGCTCCATTTGAGATGTTGTATGGTAGAAAGTGTCGCGCCCCAATCTGCTGGGATCAGGTTGGCGAGCGAACACTCGAAGGACCAGAAATCATAGAGATGACAAATTGGAAGATCGCAGTAGCTAAGCAGAAGATTCAGGAGGCACGGTCACGTCAGAAGAGTTACGGCGATAAGCATCGTAGGGATTTACACTATAACGTAGGAGATCACGTCTTCCTTAAGGTTTCGCCGGCATGTGGTGTTAGACGCTTCGGGATTAAAGGGAAGCTCAGACCTCGTTTCATCGGACCGTTTGATATCATTGAACGAGTCGGTGAAGTATCTTACCGATTGGCGTTACCTCCGCAGCTTTCGCATGTGCACAATGTGTTTCATGTGCCCTTACTCAGAGGGTACCAATATCATCCCCTTCACATGGTTCAGTATCCACTGGAACAGATACGTGAAGATCTCACTTTTATAGAAGAACCCGAACGAGTTCTTGACAGACAAGAACGAGTCATGAGAAAGAAGACAATTCCATTCGTCAAAATTCTATGGAGGGATCATACCGAGCGGGAAGCCACTTGGGAAACGGAGGAGTCTATCCGGGCTTCTTACCCTCATTTCATATTTTGAATTCGGGTATGTTCTTCTTTTCCAGTTTACTTTATCTATAATTCGGGGACGAATTATTCTTTTTAGGGGGGAAGAGTTGTAAAACCCGCATGCTTTTACCATGCATAGTACTCTTAGGATCGTACGTACTAGTTAAAACTTTCCTAATATAGCATGATTACGATTACGTGTTAGGAGTTTACGTATTACGTACGTGTTAGAACACGATAAGTATTTTATATGCACGATCACGTAATAACTATTTAGCAATAATTAATCACGAACATGCGATCACGAAATCATGAACGTAATTAAAACACGAGCTATTATTAATTACGTATATATATTTTTATCACGAGCGTAATTAAATATATTAGATTACGGTATTTACGTAACGAGAACATTTAAAACACGAACATAAATAAACACAAACGAGTAACTAAATATCGAGACACGGAAAAAGGTATGGGAACCCCATGGGGGGTCCCTACCCGCGGCCAAACAAGAACAATGGGCCAAGCCCATTGTCAATTTTTACTAAAAGGGGGTTAATTAAGTTTTCACTACTCAAATTAAGTTATAGAAGATTTTTAAGAAAAACCTAAAACCCTTTCCTCCTATGTTCTTTGTGCCGCCACCTATACATCACCATACAAGGTGATTCTTTGATCTTTGATCTTGAAGATTTGTTGATTGTTCGTGTTTGTTCTTCGTTCTCTTGATCCACGAATACGGTAAAACCTTTTTAAACCTTTTCTTTTAATTTAATCTTTTTATTAATTATGAACATGTGATGTTTTTATAAAAACATATTAATTAATCATAGATCTAATATGTTTTGGTGATTAATTAAATTAAAGGGTCGTTTTAAGGGGTGTTTTGCTTTGGCCGCCGGCTTCACCGAGCCCAAATAGGGTCTCGGCTTGCCAAGCCGACCACCACCAAGACCTTATGGTCTTGGTTGGTGCGTGTGGGTCCCACGGCAGCAAGGGGTACCCCGAGTTGGTTCGGGGTACGGTGTCGATTCATGTCCGGTTCATGTTTTTAAGCCTAGATCCGGTTCATGGTGTATGCTAGTTTTATGCTTATGAACTTATGTTAAAATTAAATTAATAAATGATGTAATTAATTTAATAACATGACTTAGGTTAATTAATTATTAATAATCATGAAATTATTTTAACCTAAGTATTAATATTTAAGATTTATAATTAATTAATGATTTTAAAAACCATGGATATAATTAATTAATTTACATGACTTAGGTTATATTATTAATATTTAATAATACATATTTTAACCTAAGTATTTAATATATTTAACTAAAAACATGTTATACTTTAATTAAATATTATAACCTATAGTTTAATTAAATTACATGAAATAATTATTAAACTATACAATATATCATATGACTTGGAAATAATCATGAAAACACTTAGGCTTATTTACTTAGCTTATTTAACCAGCTTATTTCTAATTATGGAAACTTTCTATTTTTAGAAACTTAATTAAATAAGGCAGCTATTTTACTTATAGAAACCAGCTATTTTTAGAAACTTATTTATTTAAGGCAACTAATCTATTTATGGAAACTTATTTAATTAAGGCATCTAATCTATTTATGGAAACTTTCTATTTTTAGAAACTTATCTATTTTAAGCAGTAAATCCATTTTTGGAAACTTTCTATTTTTGGAAACTTTCTATTTTTGGAAACTTTCTATTTTTGGAAACTTTCTATTTTTGGTAACTTTCTATTTTAGGAAACCTGCTATTTTTGGAAAGTTACTTATTATTACACAATAAGTATAATAACACATGAAATACTAGGAATACTTAATCAGATTAAGCAGAGTATAAGATATTATATAGTTTAAGGCTTTAAACAGTAAAATATAGTAAGAACACATAAAATAAGCTAAGACATGACATAAAACCAGCTATGTATTTAGTAAGCAGATACTTATACATGTACGTATTTATGTAGCACTAGTGATTCGGAAGTAGGATTCTTGCAGTTCGTCTTTCTCGTTCACTAGACATAAGGTACGGATTCCCGTCCTTTCAGTATGGACATTCTTTCCTTATTAGGATTTCCCGTATGCAGCCAACTGTTTTCCCATAGTATAAGTTACGTGTTTGATTGCTTATGTTTAATTATGATTACCTATAGCCATATACATGCATGACCAGTTTCACCTAGTTATGGAGGTACCATAACCATAACATTAGAGGCACTAATGTTATGACTTCACCACGGCGGAGTGATTGCTCGTGGTGTCCCTTCAGCTTTTGGCCATTTATATTATATTTATCATGTGGGGCGTATGGGTGCATCCTAGTTACATGTTTTTATCCAGGATTACATGGTGAATATGGTGTGTGCCTTGCATCCTTCACAAGGAGTTGATCCCTCCTACCCATAAACCAGTATATTAAATTAGAGGCAGCCCCTCTAATTTGCATGATGAGGTCACCCCTCCAATTATTCATGCACGGTGGATTTTCATGACCTATATTGGCTAATGGTAAAATATGACAAACAGTTTTTATAAGATAAACATAAGACTTTCAAACTATAAAACCAGTTTTATTAAGACTTAACCAGGTTACTCGGGACTTAGTTTTCTTCCACTGTTATTATGTTATATGCTTATCCTATTCATGCTTTATTGTACATCCGTGCACTGAGCGTATTGCTCAGCCGTTTTCCTTTTCTATGTTCCAAAACGGCAGGTACTCAGGGACGCTCGTAGACACTAAGAGTACGTGCATATGGACTGGAAGCTGTCTAGCCTTCTTTACATTATGCATTTCCTTTCTTTTGATACTTATGCTTTGGACATTGTTTAGTCCTTTTCCTTTACTATACTATGTTTGTGTGTGATGAGCTTTACTTTTGGACTACCAATGTTTGATTCCGGTATTTTCCTTTATATGGTCAAGTAATGTTTAGACATTTTACCTTGTATGCTTTGATGACACGCCATAGCTACTGTGATATTTCCATTTCAAAAATAGGGTGTTACATTCTGACTTGGAGGGAAATGCTATCGATCAAACGAGATATCGTTCCATGATCGGTTCCCTCATGTACTTGACAGCAAGCAAACCTGATATTTCACATGCTACATGTTATTGTGCACGATATCAAGCACGACCTACTGAAAAGCACCTCAAGGAGGTTAAACAGATCTTTCGGTACCTTAAGAATACCATTCATTTGGGACTCTGGTATTCGAGGGAAACCGGTTTCTTTCTAACGGCCTATTCAGATTCTGATCCTGCAGGGTGTCTTGATACACGAAAAAGTACTTTTGGTGGTGCACAATTTCTAGGTCAAGATAAGCTTATGGGATGGTCTTCCAAGAAGCAGGATTGCACGTCACTGTCATCAGCCGAAGCGGAGTATGTGTCTCTATCTGCGTGTTGTGCTCAAGTTCTTTGGATGAGAACACAACTCACGGATTATGGCTTCCACTTTGATAAAGTACCTATGTACTGTGACTCAAAGTCGGCCATAGCCATCTCCTGCAATCCTGTACAGCATTCCCACACGAAGCACATCGATGTCAGATACCACTTCATAAAGGAACAAGTTGAAAGAGGTATCGTTGAACTATACTTTGTTGGAACGGATTACCAATTTGCCGACTTGTTTACGAAAGCTTTATCGAAAGATAGGTTTGAGTACCTCGTTAGGCAAATTGGTATGAGATGTTTGACTCCAGCAGACCTGGAGATTCTGGCAAAGGTGCCTGCTTGATTTATCTATCAAACATCTACCTGTAAATATCTTTGAAAAAACAAAATACAAAAATATAAAACATATAAAAGCAAAACACAAAATTAAAATATCTTTAAAAATCAAAAAATATTCTTCTCGACATGTCTTTCAGTATCGATAATATGGACGTACCTAGAAATGTCGCTCAATAACGACACGGGTGTGTACATAAAGCTCAAATGAAAGTTGTAAATATTTTTCAAAACATGTCATTTCTTCTTTTAATAAAGGAAATTGTCTATTTTGGACAATAATTCCAAACAACGGGTAGAGTAATCTATCACGAGTTGAGCTAGTCACAAAACATTCAACATTTTGAGCTCAACATAATGGCTTGTAATCATTTTCAGATTACAACCCGGATCGATATTCACGGGGGAGTGTACGCTTTAGTGCCCTTACCCTCAGCAAAAGAAGAGAAATCTTCTTACACTTTAGTGGATTTGTCAAGACATTCAAAGTCTATGAACTCAAGTTTATGCTTTAGAAAAACCTCTTCGCCAAAAAGAAATAGGATTTTTCATAAAGCGTTGAACACAATTTTTTCAAGAATTTCTCAATGACTATTCAAAATCTTACAAAAATTGTGTGTTCAACAACTCCCATCCTCAAAAAGCAAAATGTGGATCAAATCCTCACAATGACAATTCAATTGGATCAATTTTTAAGGGGGAGCATTTTAACTTCATGCAAAAGATTAACACATCTTTCTTCCGGGGATTTTCAAGACTATTTTTCAAAATATATTTTAATCAAATTTGGTATCTCAAATATCAAAAGATTTTATATATTAGAGATAGGGGAGAAAATGTGATTAAAATGTGATCTTATATAAGACTCAAGCACTTTAACTCTTACCTACATGTGCGAAACACTTTCGATTACCGATGCACATGTGAAGGGGGAGCATTTCTGAAACGACAAAACTATCAAGGTGTTAAATGTTTTTCAAACATCTTATTAAGACATTTGAAATGGTTTTCATGGTTATGATCAAATACCCACAACATCTTTAATTCATGACGTTATTGGTGTCAAAAGGGTGGTTAGATTTAAGTCCTATGATCCAACCAGAACCGGAGGGATCTTTCCAGGGACAATCCAATAGATTATTAGAAGTCCTTAGGAAAGATGGAGTAGAATGTGAACGTAGCAGAATGCCGACTAAGTACTGATGCTAGCACTGGAACAATCACAACAAGGTGCTAGTAATGATGTCTTGGTAAGCATTCAAGGGGTTGAAGAATGAAAAGAAATGTAAGGATAAAGTGTGTAAAGAAAGAAGCCCCCCATACAACTTTGGCAGAAACCAGGTCAACTCATCATGAAGACAAACTCATCATGGACCCAGTGATGTATGCACAACCCTTTCCTAGATACTTAGGCTTCTCTCAAAAGAATTTTGTTTTATTGTCACGGAGAACAACATGACTTCTATTGACTTACTCACTTCGAGATAGTTGATACTGAATAGGTGGCATCTGCTCCAGCCTCCGATGGGTCTAGAGCCAAGAGATCAATCAAATCTAGTTAGGACACACGGATGAAGATCAAGAGAGCCCTACGCTATATCCTTGTGATATTGCTAGAACACTCAGAGTGATACTACTTAGTATTCACAATGATGAGTGGAAATCCTTCCAGTGTTAACATCAAACAGCACTACGGTAGGTCATATGCAAGATTCTTTATGAATTGAACATGTGTAAAACTGAAAAGCAACAGTGGTTTGATTCTGAATTGATTCAAACTCGTTTCAGGTTTCTACGCAATATCTTTATGGTCTTGCCAGAACATTCAGAGTGATATTTATTAATATTCACAGTGACAAATGGAAATCCTTCTAGCGTCAACATCAAACAGCGCTACGGTAGGTGACTTGTGAGATTCTTTATGGATCAAGCTTGTGTCAACTAGAAAGCAACAATGGTTCTTTAAGAATCAAACTTGTTCCAGGAATTTAAATTGACGACTTTAATCAAGGGGATATATATCCAATTGATTCACTCTTTATGTTCGCAGTCTTGCTTTGAGACGGTCGAGTAAAGAGAACGGCTAGTACAGCCGCGAAACCCTGTCAAGGAGATTCTTAAGTGAATCTACCTATCACAGGTACGATATTTAATATCGTATAACGGTCTTCACCAACCGGAGGTAAAACGCTACCGATTTAGGACGAATGTCAAAGCCATTCAGTCCGTGTCTATGTTTTGTCTCAAGAAGGTGACGTCACAGTTTACTCAGCAAAGTCAAAGATTCAAAACCACATACTCATGCCTAAAGACATATTCGACAATTAATAGTGTGAGCATGTGGATGAAGACACAAGATCGCAAGATGGCAAAGACAAGTCAAGGATGATTTGAAGATCTCAAACTTAAAGACAAAGTCGAAAGACAACGACAAAGCCTCAAAGATCACAACATGAAGGAACAAGACTATGATTACACGTTCAAGACTCATTTATGGCGAGATTAGTAATCTCTACAAATTCCTAAATGACCAAGGTTTATGACCTCTCATTGGGGGAGATTGTTAGCCTCAAAATATTGAGTCAAACAAGAATGATCGGTCATAGGTTTATTATGTATCGTATTTTAGAACATTGTAATAGGTAGTAGGTTAGTTGTGTTTTATGGGCTCAACTTTAAGCTAAAGTTCATTCATAAGTAAGTAAAGCCTAAAGGAAAGCTCGACCCATGTAGTATAGTCCATACAAGCTCACATGTAGAGGGACTATAAATACCCTTCCTAGCATGTTAGGAAGGGTGTTGGTTCATTTTATTCTCTCTCACTTAATCTAATATCACCTAGTTTCTCTAACCATTCTCTCTACTTTCTCTCACTACTTTCTCTCTCTAGATTCATCTTTTATCTACCTTTCTTTCTTGTTTAATCATAACAAATATGAGACAACAATGATTGATGCAAAAATTATGAATGCATATTTTTGGTGGCCAAAGTAGATCAAAAATTTGAAAAATATTTGAAAAATTAATTTTCCATGTTATCATGAAGGTGAATGACAAAGTCTAGGTAAGGCCACTTCGATAGAAGAGCCCCTACACTTAAGCTAAACATTGTCCTCAATGTTTAAGAGCATGGAAGTATAGACTTCCCCTACACTTATGATAATGAATAGACGTTGCTTAACCCAAGCTAAGGAAAGATCAACTATAGTGAATTCATTTTAAAGCACAATGTGTCTATGAAGAATCACAATAGTAACGAAGTGAACCGGATACAAGGGCCTCCTCCATAAGCTCCAAAGAACGTGATGAGTGAGCAACCCTACAAACAACATGAAGACGAAAGAAGGTCTCCCCTACACTTCTCATCAACTCTCCATCCTTATTTCTAACCTTCAACACTCTAAGTCTAAAACTTCTAAACCTAGTTATTCAAGCTTGATTTAAGGAGTCTCTAGCTCGACTTCCCCTAATGAATTAATTCATGGGGAAAATGGGGATCTCTTGGAACATTTCCACGGAAATGTCCTCCCCAAAATAGTGCTTAACACGGTGACCATTCACTTTGAAATTTGGACCATCGGGTTGTGACAACTCAATAGTTCCATATGGAAATACTTGAGCAATAGTGAATGGACCGGACCATCTCGACTTAAGCTTGCCCGCAAAGAGTTTCAACCTTGAGTTAAAGAGGAGAACCGGCTCTCCAACTTTGAACTCACGGTTCTTGATCTTAGCATCATGCAATTGCTTAGTCTTCTCCTTATAAAGCAATGAGTTCTCATAAGCATTGGCTCTCAATTCATCCATTTCATTAAGTTGGTCCTTTCTATGTGAACCGGCTTGGTTTAAATCAAAGTTAGCCCACTTGAGAGCCCAAGAAGCCTTATGCTCTAACTCGAATGGGAGGTTGCATGCTTTTCCATAGACAAGCGTATATGGAGTACAACCAATTGGTGTCTTAAAAGCTGTCCTAAAAGCCCACAAAGCATCATCAAGCTTATCCAACCAAGAAGCTCGATGCTCTCCCACCGTTCTTTCCAAAATTATCTTTAAACCACGATTTGTGACCTCGGTTTGACCATTGGTTTGAGGGTGATACGTGGTAGAAAGTCTATGATTAACACCATATTTCTTCATCACTCTTGTGAATTGATCATTACAAAAGTGAGTGTCACGATCACTTATGATGGCCCGAGGTACACCAAATCTAGCAAATAATTGCTTCAAAAATTTCACTACAACTCGAGCATCATTAGTTGGTAAGGCTTTGGCCTCAACCCACTTTGATACATAATCTACCGCTATGAGTATGTACTTATTTCTCTTAGAAGATGGAAAAGGTCCCATGAAATCTATTCCCCACACATCAAAAATCTCACACTCTTGAATGAAGTTTTATGGCATCTCATCTCGTTGAGTAATTTTTCCTTGTCTTTGACATACATCACAAAATTTCACCATCTCTTGGGCATCTTTGTATATGGAAGGCCAATAGTAACCCGAATCAAAGACTTTCTTGGTGGTGTAGTTGGGCCCAAAATGTCCACCCGTAGGTCCCTTATGACAAGCTTCTAAGATCTTAAATGCCTCGGGCCCATCTACACACCGTCTAATGATTTGGTCACATTGCCTAAAGAGGTAAGGGTCATCCCAAAAGTAATACTTCACTTCCTTAAGAAATTTCTTCTTTTGTTGGGAAGTGAGACCCTCTATTAGCACATCCCCCACAATATAGTTTGCAATATCCGCAAACCAAGGGGTGGCATCCTCTTGAGAAGAGATAGACATGATCTCCTCTAATGGAAAGGATTCATTGATTTCCTTATGAGGCAAATCTCCTTGAAAAGGATGCTCATGTCTACTCAAGTGATCCGCCGCTAAATTCTCGGCTCCTTTCTTATCACGAATCTCTATCTTAAACTCTTGTAGCAATAAAACCCATCTCAAAAGTCTAGGCTTAGCATCTTGCTTTGTCATGAGTTACTTGAGAGCGGAATGATCCGTATACACTATGGTCTTGGATAGCACAAGATATGGTCTAAATTTCTCAAAGGCATAGACTATAGCAAGCAACTCTTTTTCCGTGGTAGTATAATGAAGTTGTGCTCTCGTCATGGTTTTACTAGCATAGTGTATAGGTTGAAAATGTTTATTCACTCTTTTTCCTAACACGACCCCCACGGCATAATCACTAGCGTCACACATAAGCTCAAAAGGCAATTCCCAATTTGAAGAAACCAAAACGGGAGCCTTAGTCAACTTTTCCTTAAGTATCTCAAAAGAATCCAAACACTCTTGGTTGAAAATGAAAGGAGCCTCTTTTTCCAAGAGGTGGGTCATCGGTCTTACTATCTTAGAGAAATCTTGTATAAAACGTCTATAAAACCCCGCTTGACACAAAAACTCCTAACTCCTTTCACCGTGGTAGGTGGAGGAAGCTTAGCAATCACATCTAATTTAGCATGATCCACTTCTAATCCTTTTTTGGATATCTTATGTCCCAATACAATTCCCTCTTTAACCATGAAATGGCAATTCTCCCAATTAAGAACACGACGTGTTTCTTTACACCTCTTTAGCATACGCTCTAAATGGGAGAGACAAGAGGTGAATGAATCTACAAAAACCGAGAAATCATCCATGAAAACTTCCATAGTTTGCTCAATCATATCATGGAAAATTGCCATCATACACCTTTGAAATGTCCCCGGTGCATTACACAAGCCAAAAGGCATTCTCTTGTAAGAAAATGTACCATAGGGACAAGTGAATGTGGTCTTTTCTTGATCCTTAGGGTCAATGGGTATTTGAAAATAACCTGAAAATCCATCTAGAAAGCAATAGTACTCATTTCCCGCTAAGCGTTCAACCATTTGGTCCATAAAAGGCAATGGGAAATGATCTTTCCTAGTAGCATCATTGAGCTTCCTATAATCAATACAAACTCTCCAACCCGTAACAAGTCTAGTAGGAATAAGCTCATTGTTCTCATTGGGCACTACGGTGATTCCACCCTTTTTAGGAACACAATGTACTGGGCTAACCCATGGAGAGTCGGAAATGGGGTAAATCATGCCCGCATCAAGGAGTTTGATAACTTCCTTCTTAATGACCTCATGGTTTTAGGATTAACCCTTCTTTGGCTTTAAATAGCGGGTTTGTAATCATCCTCCATAAGGATTTTGTGGGTACAAAAATGTAGATCAATTCCCCTTATATCGGATATTTTCCATGCTATGGCTTGCTTATGTTTCTTAAGAACTTCTATGAGTTTTTCTTTCTCATCCTCTTTCAAATCTTTAGCAATGATCACGGGTAATTGGTCTTTCCCTTCTAAGAAAGCATACTCTAGGTGGGATGGAAGGTCCTTAAGTTCAAGCGGAGGTGGACTCTCTATGGAAGGTTTCACTATGGATGGATCATTATTGGTTACTTCTTGTGGAATGGGTAAAGGAATGTGATCCTCATTGAGAAACTTTTGGATAGTGAGAATGTCTTCTTCCCAGTTAATGGGAGAATCATCATTACCAAGGAAGTTGGACTCAAATTCCTCCAAGAGGAAATCAATCTCTCCAAAAGGTGATAAGGAGGGAGCAATTGAGGCCACGGTCTCAACATGGGGCATATCTTCACTATTACTCTTACAAGCGTCATGGAAATGCTCATCACACACATCATCAAGTACATCAACTATGTTAATGGTTTCACAAGCTTGAGACTTCTTAGTCACTTTTCCATCGCATGCTTTTCCTAACTTAAACACCACTTTCTCATCCTCAACTCTCATAATTAGTTCTCCCTCCAACACGTCTATTAGAGCACGACCCATCCTCAAAAATGGTCTACCAACAATTAGAGGAACTCTCGGGTCCATGTCATAATCAACCACTACAAAGTCGGCCGGAAAGGTAAACTTATCCACACCTACAAACACATCCTCCGCAATACCTACTGGTTAAGCTATGGTACAGTTGGCTAACTCAAGGGTCATCCTAGTTGGAGTGAGCTTGGGAAGAGAGAGTTTTGCCAAACCGATAAAGCCATGAGATTTATGCTTGCCCTAGATCCGCCAATGCCATGTATTTTTCCACCCCGGGAAAATTACAAGGGATCAAAAAACGCCCCGGATCTCTAAGTTTTGTAGGTAAGGTTTTGAGCAACACGGCAGAACTATTTTCATTAAGGGATGTGTTGGGCAAATCAACCAATTTTTCCTTGTTGGAGAGTAGATCGATGACATACTGATTTACTCAAGGAATGAGAAGGAACATGAGGAACATCTTAAGATAATATTAGAATTGCTTAAGAAGGAGGAATTGTACGCTAAGTTCTCGAAGTGTGATTTTTGGTTGCCAAGAGTACAATTTCTTGGTCACGTTATTGATAGCAAGGGGATTCATGTCGATCCTGCCAAGATTAAGTCAATTAGGGAGTGGACTGCTCCTACGACACCGACTGAAATTCGCCAATTCTTAGGACTCGCCGGATATTACCGAAGATTCATCGAGGGATTCTCGAAGATCGCGAAACCATTGACGAAGTTGATTCAAAAGAAGGTGAAATACGAATGGGGAGATAAGGAGGAATTAGCATTCCAGAAGTTGAAACAAATGTTGTGTAGTGCGCCTATTCTATCGTTACCTGAAGGATCGGAAGACTTTGTGGTCTACTGTGATGCATCAGCAAAAGGATTGGGAGCTGTGTTGATGCAAAGGAAGAAAGTTATCGCCTACGCGTCACGACAATTGAAAACGCATGAGAAAAACTATACTACGCACGACTTGGAGCTAGGAGCGGTGGTATTTGCCTTGAAACTGTGGAGACACTACTTGTATGGAACCAAGTGTGTCGTCTATACCGATCACAAGAGTTTACAACATATTCTTGATCAGAAGGAACTGAACATGAGACAACGTTGATGGATCAAGTTGCTCAGTGATTATGACTGTGAAATCCGCTACCACCCTGGGTAGGCCAATGTAGTGGCGGATGTGCTAAGTAGAAAGGAACAATTGATGACACGTAGAGTTAGATCGTTAGCTATGGTCATCAATTCGAACTTACCTGTGCAAATTCGTGAAGCACAAACCGAAGCCCTTAAGCCTGAACATGTTGAAGCTGAGAAATTAGGATGAATGGTTACTAAGAAATTGGAGACTAGCACTAATGGAACGCTATGTCTAAATGGTAGAAGTTGGTTACCACGGTTTGGAGGACTAAGGGACGTGATTATGCACGAGTCGCATAAATCTAAGTATTCGATTCACCCAGGATCTGACAAAATGTATCAGGATATGATGAAGCTATATTGGTGGCCAAATATGAAAGCTGAAATTGCTACGTATGTAGGGAAGTGTCTGACTTGCGCTAGAGTGAAAACAGAACACCAAAAACCATCTGGATTGTTGGTTCAACCTATAATTCCTATGTGGAAGTGGGAAAACATAACCATGGATTTCATAACTAAGCTACCTAAAACGACCAACGGATACGACACAATTTGGGTAATTGTGGATCGACTTACGAAATCGGCACACTTTTTGGCTATGAAGGAAGATGATTCAATGGATAAGCTTACGAGACTTTACCTGAATGAAGTAGTCGCAAAACATGGGATACCGATCTCGATAATTTCCGATAGAGACGGTAGATTCACTTCAGAATTCAGGAAATCACTTCAGAAAGCGTTGGGTACGCAATTGGACATGAGTACTGCTTATCACCCGCAGACTGACGAACAGAGTGAGAGAACTATTCAAACGATGGAGGACATGTTGCGTGCTTGTGTGCTTGACTTTGAAAAGCAATAGGACAGACATTTGCCTTTAGTAGAATTCTCTTACAACAATAGTTATTATACCAGTATTAAGGCTGCACCGTTTGAAGCATTGTATGGTCGTAAATGTCGCTCGCCTGTGTGTTGGAGTGAGGTTGGGGATAGTCAACTCACTAGCCCTGAACTCATCCGTGAAACGACTGAGAAGATTGTTCAAATCAAGAGCCGAATTCAAGCAGCCCGTGATCGTCAGAAGAGTTACCCCGACGTTCGACGTAAGCCTCTCGAATTTCAAGTGGGAGACAAAGTGATGCTAAAAGTATCGCCTTGGAAAGGTGTGGTACGTTTTGGCAAGCGAGGAAAGCTGAACCCCCGTTATATTGGACCTTTCAAAATTCTGGCAAAGGTTGGGACCGTAGCCTATGGTCTCGAATTACCGCAAGCGTTGAGCCGTGTGCACAGCACTTTTCATGTGTCGAACTTGAAGAAGTGCCTTTCTGATGAGACACTCGTTATACCATTGGAGGAACTCCGAATCGACGACAAGATGCAATTTGTCGAAGAACCTGTTGAAATCATAGACCGTGAGGTCAAACGATTGAAACAGAGTCGTATTCCTATCATCAAGGTGAGGTGGAATTCTAAACGTGGACCTGAATTCACTTGGGAGCGTGAGGATCAATTTGCGCAAGAAATATCCGCAACTCTTTGACAACTCTAGAAACCGTGACGCTCCTAAGCTTTGAGGACAAAGCTTCTCTATCAAGGGGATGATGAAACACCTGGTAATTTTCCCTACTTTGTAAGATGACTATTTTACCCTTTGACTTTTTATTTGGTCAACTATGTGATTTAACTATGTTGGAACCGGGAGGTTATCCCGCGTTGTCTGAAAAACTGTTTGATGACGAGTAATGACTTGACACTGTGCTCAGTCATTATTCTGAACATTTTATGTGAACCTGACCAAAGTGCTGAGACGGTCAATGAATTGACGATAATCCATGAGATTATTCGTTATCTGTGAATTATGTGCTTAACTGTTTAGTTTTTAACAGCGTGATCGTATTTTCATGAGCAGCGTATTTAAATATTTCTGTATATGTTTATATATGCTTGTATTTTAGTATTTTGCTATTTATAGTAATAAATCGTATTTACTGTGAATATTTAATTAACGTATCGCGTTTTCGTATTTTACGTCCTTTTTACGTTTAACCGTCGTTAACATGCATAAAATACTTTACCAATTATAAAATATCGGTTTTCGTCGAAAAATCGTAAATTTAATATATTTCGTCAAATTTTTAAGTTTTACGTAATTTTAAGCTTAACTATATACTTTTGATATTTACCTAAAACTAACTAACCTTTTTACCTTAAACCTTTTAACTAGTTACCATAGTAAAATTTTTGAATAATTTACCCCATGTGGGACCCCCCATAACCGGCCAAAACATCACACACATGCAAGATGCACCAAGCTTTTACTCCTTACCCTTTTAAGCTTAACTTACAAACCCTTACATCTTTTAACTTATTACCTTATTAACCTTAATATCACCTCACACTTATTCACTCTTTCAATTCACTCCTAAAAACACACACACTCTCTTTCTCTCTCAAAACACACGGCACAAAACACAATCCATTTTCCACCATTGTTGATTTTCTTAAAGCTCCATTTTAAGAAGAATTAACACAAAATAAATACATCCTAGAGTTTGTACAAGCATAAAGAAGAATGGTTTTTCTTGGTTTGTTGATTTGAGTAGTTTTAGGTTGAAGTTATAGAAGTAGAGTTCTTGTTGATTATTAGTGGGTTAGAGCGTAGATCGGGTTGTTGTGATTACGTAGAGTCGTTACTCAAGGTTACTTCTTAAACCTTTTTCATCTTTTCATTTTTCATGCATAATCTTTGTAGATCTATGCATGCATGTTACTCATCAACTATTTTCTTGAAATAAAATGATAAAAAACTATTTTTGGTCATGAAATATTTTAGATCTATGAAAATTATGTGTGGATTTATTAGATCCATGCATGAAAATGGTTTAATTGAAAGACTAGTGAAAATATAAGTATGTATATTTTTAGATTTGTGAACTTGAAGTAAAATCTTTGATTTTGTTGGTGTTTATGAATAATTGGAGAGAACTAGTAGTGTTACTACTAGTGGTTACGCTTGAAAATGGTCGAAAACGAGTTTTTACGAAAAACATACAATCTGTCCGATTTTTATAAGAGGCGTAGAGGGTCGTAAAAATTGTTTTGACACTAGTTTACTACGATATTATGAAAATATAAGTTAATACCTTCGTTTTGATATATTATGGGCTAAAAACGGAGCTAAAATGAGTAAGATATGGTCGTTTAAATTTCGTTGTCGGAAAACTTAATTTTTGTGAAAAACACTATAATGTGTTTGCTGTCTAGATTTTTAAAGTGGTCGAAACGACGTTTTCGAGTCAAACGGAGTTGTTTTAAGTGTCGAAATGGTTACTAAAAGTTGTGTATAAATGTTGGACTTGTTTTGTAAGAGGGTATTAGCGCGAAATGTGAATACTTGGTGTACCGTTAAAAGTTTGAACGTTGGAAGTGGAAATTGATACTATTGCGGAAAATGACTTGTTGAAATATTGGCGATTGAGAAAGTGTTGAAAATAGGGGTTTTAGGACGAGATTTGAGTACTTACTAAAAATGGCAAATTTTTATGTGACGCCGAAAGGCTGCCGAATTTTCGTTAGAAATCATGTTGGAAAACTTATGAAGATAAATTTTGGTAAATTAAAATTTACGCCGAAAGGCTGTCGAAATTTCGTCGAGTCAAAAATAAATATTTTTGCCTAAGTATATATATACTATAATGTTTATAACGATATAACATTTACAAGTCACGATTTTTAACAACAAAATATATATATGATCGATGAGTAACGTACATGACGAACTATTGTGACTTATTTTCTAGCGCCTAAACTATAGTATTATGTTTAGGTTGTTGCTAGAGTTGCTCACTACTATTTGATCATACTTGTGCGGTTTGAATCGTTGCTTGAGGTGAGTTTATAGATCCCTATTAAACTGCTTTCTATGTTTAATGTTTTGGGATGTGATAAATGCTTTGATGCTTGCTTCTGGACGCAAGTAAAACTTGATTTCTGTGAACGCTTTGTGAACACTATTTATGAGATAGCTTAAGTTGCTTTAGCCATAGTCCCCACTATCGTGAATTGTTAGTTACTCTGCTGGAGAAAGCTCTTATGTTACGGATAGATCTATTGAGGGTTGACAACCTCCACTCGGGCATTCTGACGTCAGACGAGTGTGTACCATTTGTATGAACGGAGTTATCTTGGCTAGGTACTCCATTGGGACAAAATTTATGTATGCAATCTATTGTATGCTCTGGATCACTAGTTACGATGTCACGAGCTTAGCTATCATAAATATTGTGAACACCCAATTTATCCTACACTTGGCACTATATCTCCTATAGTTGCACGTGTACATGAAATGAAATCTGAAATCGATTTACTATGAATTTTTACTTGAAACCTATATTCTCACCAACTTTATGTTGACCCAATTTAGCATTTATCTCAGGTAATTGATGATGATTTATATCTGCTGTGTGAAGTACTTGGAGTCCGCATGCATTTCTTGGCTATCTTCGGACATTTATTTACTTATGCTTTTGAACTATTATCTCGTTGATGTTTAAAACTTTTACATTCCGCTGCACTATCTTTTGAAACTGAGACCTTTTGTAATGTGATGCTTTTATTTAAATTCAATGAGGTATTTTTATAAAACGTCTCATTTAGAGTCGTTCTCTTGTACCTTGAACTATGATACAATGACGTAACAGCCCCCGAGCTTCACCGCTTCCGCATATCACATTTTGGGGTGTTACAACATCCTTGAACATCTTAGAAAATTTTGGCATGTAAGCAAGAGCTTCCACAAAGGAGATGTTTATGTTGAGTTGTTTGAACATTCTTAAGAAGTTTGAAACTTGTATATCATCCTTGTTTTTCAATTTGTTATTTCTCAATCTTGAAGGGTAAGGAAGGTTTGATTTTGGTGTAGGTGGAGTAGGTGTTGTAGTGGGAGATTTTTCTTTGTTAAATTCTTCATTGGAAGGTGTGGAAGGTAAAGGAGAAGTGGGTATAGGTTGAGAAGGTGTTGGTGATGAAGTAGTAGAGCTTGGAGGTGGTGAAAAAGATGTAGAAATCTTATCACAAGATGTAATCATAGTAGGCTTAACAATAGAAGGTGTAGGAGGTGAAGGATCATTAGTCGTTTTTCCACTTCTTGTTGTAATAGAATTGCCATTTGCCCTCGGGTTTGTTTGTGTGTTAGATGGTAAAGCCCCTTGTTGTCTTTGATTTAAAATCATCATAAACTTCTTGTTTGTTTCCTCATGCATTTCCTTCATTCTTTTCTCATTAGCTTGAAACCTCCTTTCATTCTCTTGATTCATTTTGTGAAGAAGCTCAATGGTGTTATAATCATGTGGCACATTCCCTTGAAAACCTTGGGGTTGGAAAGGTGGAGATTGATTGTAAAACCCTTGGTTGTTGCGTTGAAAGGTATTACCTTGATTGTGAAAGGTATTTGGTGGTCTATAGTTGTTCCCTTGGTATTGTGGCCTTGGCCCTTGGTTCCTTTGTAACAATTGAGGAGGATGTTGTTGAGGATGGGTGGGTGGGTGGGGTGGGAATCCCGGTGGAGCAAGGTAGTTTTGAGACTTATAAGAAAGATTGTTTGGATTGATATTGGGTTTGAAATGTTCTCGATGTTCTTCTTGGTAAGCATAACACTCCCCTTGATAACCTTGAACTTTATCACACTGTTGGTAAGAATGGGGACCTCCACAAGTCTCACATTAAGTAATAACATGCACATCATTGGTGGAATTGTTCAAGGAAAGGCCCTTAATGTCTTGGATTAGTTCTTGATTTGCCTTAAGATTCATCTCATGATCCCTATCTATTCTTTGGAGTATCTCTTGGTGACTCTTGAGGATTTGGTTATCATAAGGTGTTTGAGAACTATTTTGGACAACATGAACCCTTTCTTCAAATTGTGTGTTAGTTTGCACCATTGCTTTGGTCTCAATAATGTCCCAAGCTTCTTGAATGGATTTAGCAAGAATATTTCCACCTGCGGAAGCATTAAGTGAATCTTGGTGGTGTGGTCTTAATCCATCATAGAAAGTGTTGATTTGGTGAACCTCATCGAATCAATGATTGGCGAATTTTATCAATAACTCCTTGAACTCCTCCCAAGCATCACTAAAGGTTTGACTAGGTTTTTGTTGAAAGCCTATAATTAAGTTCCTCAAAGTCGTGGTCTTAGATGGAGGAAAGAACTTGTTCAAAAACTTCTTAGTGAAACCATCCCATGTAGTAATGCTCGCGGGTGGCTGTGTATCTAACTAATGCTTAGCATGGCCCTCTAGTGAAAATTGTACCAATATCAACTTAATGGCATCATGTGGAACTCCATTGTACTTAATGGTGTTGCAAAGAGCAAGAAACTTCTTAAAGTGATCATGTGGATTATCATTCTTATTCCCAAAAAATGGTGTGTTTGAAACCAAGTTAATCATGGATGTTTTTAGCTCAAATGTGTTTGCGGGAATATCGGGTATCTTGATAGCATCGGTATATCCTTGCACATTGGATTGTAAGTGCTCCATCAAAGGTCGAGTGTCAACTCCGGCCATGGCTTCTTGTTGTGTGTGGATCAAAGCACGATTCTCGAGATCGGCTTGATGGACGGTGGTGTTTTTACTCTTTCTCTTTTTCTTCCTGTTGGGAGGAAGGGGTTGTACACCAAATGGTATTTGTGCACGCCCGCGAGTGAGCATGCAACTCAATACAAGGAGTAAGAGAGAAGCTCTCGTTCAACTTTGAAGAAGAAGGGACTATCCTCTTCGAGATTCAATATGAAATATCCATAAAAAAGTATAATATACGTATGTACTACTTGGGTGCAAGACCCCCAATTAAGCCTTCATTCTTAGAATACGCACTAGTGAACGGGGTTAGGTGGCGCGAAACACTTAAGTACCTATTGACCCTTTGATGGCATTTTATAGCACATCGTCTTTCTATTCACTTTGTAGTTTGTATTCTTCGAATTATTGCCTATTGGAAGTATTTATCTATTCTTGCTTAATTAAATTTGATCGATACACGTGTCAAGGACCGGAACGCTCCCGAACACGGTGTATTGCAAAAGCAATACTTATGGAAGATATGTGTATTGGTTGTTCGTATATGTATACGTATCTACATATAATAATATAGAGAAAATATTTTTGTATTTATTGGGGTTTTTTTAAGAAAATACTATATGTACATAAAAAACCAAGGAAATCCAATAATATATATTTTTGGGTGCAATCTCTTAGGGAAAAAGATTCCTTTTTGAATTTTTTTATTTTTTGATCAATTCTTTAGGAAAAGAATTGTTTTTGTTATTTTTTTAGTTTTTATATTTTTATATTTTTGATTTATGATACGTAAAAATAACGTTCACGAGGTGAACGGATCCCAAAAGCCAATGAAAACCGTCAATCAATAGTCTCTCGTAAAGTCAAAGAACCGGCAGCGATGCCATTTAAATTGAGTATATTGAAGTTCGTTTCTCTCGATTCTTGACCAATTGAAAGTCTTAAAAATCTCAAGTTTATTATCGTTCTTGGTTGATAGTTTTTTTTTGGATATTCTATGTCTATTTCAAACAACACGTTAAAATTGGTGAAAAATATTAAGCTACGTAACCGTAAAACACTTAGAAATTACCAAATTTTTATTCACAAAAGGACAAAATCTAAAAGCCTGAAAGTAATGTGCTAAAATTGTAAAGAAGTTAAAACTACTAAGCTTGAAATGTAAATGCTAGAAAGTAAAAGGACCAAAAGTGAAAATTCTAACAAATTAGTAACTAACTATAACAAACTTACAAACTAACTAACTGAAAATGAAAAGTTGTTAAAAGATAAAGGATGTAATAGTTGCAAACCCTAATTAGTAAAAAGATTAGCCACAAATTCAAACAGATTCAAACTACAAGGACTATAATGCAATTAAAAATAACTATTTAACAAAAACGGGCTCAACCAAGAAATAAGCTCGTTTGAGCTCAAATCTGAACCAAATAAGCTCAAACAAGTTTCAAAAGACTTCAAATCTAAAATAAGCTAGACCTGTATAAGGAAATTGCTTGAAACACAGTAAAACTCAAATAAGCTCAAACCAATAAGCCATGAATAAGCAATCTAATAAGCCAGACTTCCACAACTTGCTATTAATGCACAAACTTGTTCAACAACTTATCAAGAGTAGGGAATGTCTTTCCTTTTTGAAAATGGTCAAGTGAATAAGCAGGAAAGTAGATTTAAGCTGAAATGTAGCTTATTTGACTTTTGTTGACCAAAAATGGAAAAAGCTGAAAAGCTCAGATTTTACTTATGACATGTTTCTAAACAGGTTTATGAAAGAAAATTACCAGTTTTATGAAGGGGAATTTGCTCTACAAGAAAACAGTTAACCTTGATATTACAGAAACTTGCATTAGCCAAGGTGCTTATTAATAAGCTAATATCTAACTAAAAAGTGAATACTGTAGAATTTCCTTGCAAATACTTAAACCTTGGATGTTTAACTTCTATTAGAAACTGGTTTCAAGAAAATTGGTAAAGTAATGAACAAATGACAAGGAATTGAAATTAGCAAGTTTTCTGAATGAATAGAACACAGATTTCAACCCAAACCTTTTCTTGACCAATTGCCTGTTTGACCTCAACTTTGACTACAAAACTTAATACAAATGTTACCAAAAGTCTACTGAATATGAATGAACAAAACTCAACAAGATTATCAACTTGTTTTACAAAAACATGACAGATCCAAACAACAGTTATGAAGACTAATATGAACTTTTATGAAGAAATTTTTAGTAAATGATTGAACTAAACTTTGACTTGTATCAG
The DNA here is from genome assembly GCA_025667525.1 of Glebionis coronaria. Lineage (NCBI taxonomy): Eukaryota > Viridiplantae > Streptophyta > Magnoliopsida > Asterales > Asteraceae > Glebionis > Glebionis coronaria. The sequence goes on along the minus strand of CM046880.1, from coordinate 289,633,008 downwards.
AACATGTTCAAGCAATGAAATGAAAAGTGTTTCAAAAAAAACAGACTTATTAACAAGCTTAAACTCACAATGCACTAAAGTGGTTTTGACTAATGAACAAAAGGATGAAATCAAGTAAAACTTATACTAGAGCTATAAGACTACTAACAAGCTATTAAAACTATCAGAATTAAACTAAATCAAACCAATCACATGATCAGAGCAGCATTTACTTATTACACTAAGAATTGAGCAGGCAATCAACTTTTTAGTGGAATTTAAAAACAGAATTCAGCAAACTTTTTACCTAGGCCTCCTTTGATTGAGGAGTGTGGCGCTGAGCCAACTCAAATCTGCACTAGAACTACACCAAGATCACCATTAACCAATCAACAACCTCAAAACACCATGTCTGATCAAAATTACCCAAAACAACTACAATCTTCTTAACAACTACTTGAAATGAACTGAATCAGCAACAAACTCTTCACAAAGCTTCCATTGATCAAGAGTGACCAATAGAAACTCAAAGAGAGAAGAGTTAGGTGGTGATGTCGTGGTGGTGATTGGTGGGTTGGTGGTGATGTCGTGGTGATGATTGGTGGGTCGTAGGTGATGATAGTTTGATGGTGATTTTGTGGCAGGGGTGTTCATTGTAATGGTGGTGATAAGAACTTGTGTGTGTTTGTTGGTGTCGATTTAACTTTTAATGGTAGTTAAGATACAAAAGGAAATTTTTAAATGATGCCATGGATGTTTTTTTAAGTTGATTTCATGCTAAGTATGATTTTGAGATGAGTGAAAATATATGAATAATTTTAAGTGATTGAATATTATTTTTGATATTTTTGATTTTGGGTTTGATTGAATCTAGCAGTCTTTATTGTTAATTGAGGTTGAAGAAGACCATTCATCCACTTAGTTAAAAATAAAATAAAATAATTGACATGTGGACTGCCACGTAGACCGTTTACTTACAGTAATAGGTTAATACATATGGGGTAATCTGAGTAACCGGTAAACTAAACTTTAGTAACCTATTTGTTAGGTTTTAAAATTTAGTAACGAAATCGAATTTTTTGGCAAACTTTAGTAACTTTTGTGTATATTAACCCGTATTTATATTGGTTGAGATTGCTAATAAACATCAGGAAATCCATTCAATATGGTAATCAGAGCCATAAACACCCACCATCAAAAACCCTAAAAAAAAATAAAAAAATTTGTTTCTTTTCATAGCGGTATTTTTATTTTTTTTGAACTAAAACTTCATTAGAAATAAAGAAAGGTTCATACAATAACAAACTAAAAACCATACATATCACTCCTCGAAAGAGAGGAAAGTTCATGGGGAAATGAAACCTCCCATCTGAAAGGTAAAGATGACGAAGATGCGAAGCGTGCAGCCCAGTAAGCAACTTTGTTGTATTCGCCTTTAGTCCATGAGAAAGATAATTGCAGATTTGACGACCATAATCGAATATCGAATACAAGGGCAGAAAGGCTTGATGGTGGCATCACTTCCGAGGATGAGAGTGAGACAGTCGTTTGGCAATCAGATTCCACAATCGCTTCAGACCAACCACGACGGGATGCCAACTGACACGCATTATGTACAGCTAAAACTTCTGCGTGAAGAGGAGACATTACAAAGCAAGACATACCATCGACACAAAGGATAGAACCTGTAGAATCTCGAGCTACAACAGCTAAGGCGGCCTTAGATTCAATAAATGTTGCATCCCAATTTATCTTCACCTGAGAGCTGTGGGGAGGGGAATCCACCGCAGTGAAGCCTATGATGTAAATGGAGGAGAACCCACTTTTGTAGCCAGATTTGAAGCTGTTAATTTATTAAACTCGCTTAACTGGGTATTAATCGAGGCTAAAGTGCGTGCAGGACTGATAGGTGTGTAAACACCCATCCTTTTACCACTTAATACTGTCTAAAACAAGACCAAAACACGTGTTTAATATCATTTGTTTGGAATTATGCGTGGTTTTTGTGTTTATTGTGTTTTCAGAGCTAACCGGATGAATATTAAAGAAAACATGGGATTGCACGGGTTTTATCAAGGAAAATGACTCAAGATAAAGTCTATTGTCCAAGAGATGCAAAAGATTTGAAGTCACTGGGCCTATTCGAAGATTTATCGAAGAAAAGGACTAAAGACGGAAGATTTTCATAAGTCGAGGAAACTCAAGTCTATTTAACGAAGAAATTAAAAGACGAGTTGAATTTAATCGATGACAAATCCCGAATCAGAATCGAAAACGTCAACTTTTCTGAAAAGACGAGAAGACAAGAAGAAAGGGAGGAAGCCCACTCACCAACCAACCACTAGGACTATAAATAGACTTTTCCTTCACACAATTAGGAGTTAGCTCTTCATTTTTCTTTTTCCAGTTCCTTGTTCGTAGCTTCACCAACACCATTAGGGTGTTTGGTGATTTTTCATTTTTTTTTCAATCTTGTAAGTGTTAATCATTACTCTTGTTACTTTTCCATTAATCCTTTAATTCCATCTTTTCATTCATCTTGTTCTTCATCATCTTCTATTGCAAATTCTTAAGTTTTTTATTTGATTCAAGTTTGATCTTAAAAAGTTGTTGATTTAGTGTTTTTATTGGTGGGATTTGTTACTTATGGTATTTAAAAGATTTGTATTTGATTTGGTAAAACCTTTTTGAGTATTGAAGTCGGTTTGGATTTAAAACCGTGTCCCCTGTTCTTCGCATTTCTACAGTACTGAGTTTCCCAGATTCCGAATAGGGATTCTGGGGTTGTCTCTATTCGGAATATTTCAATTATTCCGAGTAGAGGTTGTTTTTCTTCTTTATTCGGAATATCACAGATATTCCGAATAGACCATTTATTCCGAATAGACATTATTTTCCGAATAGAGATCAGCTTTTCCGCATAAGCCTTAATTTTCCGAATAGGGAATGTTTTCCGAATAGGCAATATTTTCCGAATAGAACTTGTTTTCCGCATAGACCATGTTTTTCCGCATAGGCATTATTTTCCGAATAGAGATCAGCTTTTCCGCATAGGCACTTTTTCCGCATAAGAGCATTTATTCCGAATAGACATTATTATTCCGCATAGGATTGTGTTTTTCCGTATAGGATTTATTCCGTATAGGATTTATTCCGTGTAGGATACCTTTTTCAGTAGGGTACTTTCCAGTTTTAATTCAAGTGTTGCTTTTTAATTGTTGATTGTTTCAAGTTTAAGTCTTTCTTTATTGATTTCCCTGCTTAGTAGATTAGAAAACTAAACCTCCTTTTTTGTCACCAAGAACAAATCATTTCACTTTAAACTGAGATTAATTCGAGAGGATTCCGAGAAATATTTTGAACCTATTGAAAATCTCTTGTATCAAATGGCGCCGCTGCCGGCTCTTCTCGTTAAGATCAAAAGTTTTTTGTGAGAACTTGGATTTTGGGATCCGTTCCCCGTGAACGTTACTTTTTCACAAAAAAATTTCAAAAATCCTAAAAAATATAAAATTTTCAAAAATACAAAAAAATTAAAAAACATAAAACCAAAAATATTTTTTCTTTGTTTTTCTTTGTTCGTTCTTTTGCAGGTGTATGCGCACTCGATCCACGTCATATCAAGAGCCCGAGCCTCTCGATCACTTAGACATGGCCGGTGTACCACCTCCAAACAATAATAACAACAACAACCCACCTTTCAACAACATGAACAATAACAACAACAATGAGCCCCTTCCGGATAATCGCCCGATGATTGAACTGCTACAAGCTCATGTAGATGGCAACACGGATCCAATTGTCATACCTCCAATTGCCGCCAACAACTTCAAGCTAAAATCAGGCTTTATCCAGATGGTCTCCGCTCAACCATTCTTGGGACGAACCATTGATGATCCACACGACCATATCAAGAGATTCTTGCAACTCACCAACACGGTCAAGTTCAATGGTGTTCCACAAGAGGTTATAAGGTTACAACTTTTTCCCTTTTCTTTAGAGGGACAAGCCCGACATTGGCTTGCTAAGGAACCGCCACAGAGTATTCTCTCGTGGACGGATTTGGAAACAAAGTTTATCAATTACTTTTTTCCACCCTCCCGTACTACCGCTTTGCGGAATGAGATCATAAATTTTGAACAAAAGTACGATGAGTCGTTCAGTGAATCTTGGGATCGTTTTAAAGATCTTTTAAGAAAATGCCCACAACATGGTTTTACCAAAGTACATCAAATTAATACTTTTTACAATGGTTTAAGCATGAGTGACCAAGATTCACTGAACAGTGCCTCATGGGGTAATCTATTGGCTAAGACTTCTAATGCTGCTTGGGACATCATTGAGAATAAATCTCGTGTGCAAACCAAGAGTGTTCGGACCAATGTCGCTAGTGCTAGCACTAATGATAGCGACAAGCGATTAGACAAAATCACCACGCTTCTTGAATCGCTTGTCACCCACACCGTCAGCAACAACAACAGCAACAACGCCAAACACGCTCAAGTGAACGCTGTCAGCCAACCTTGTGAGATATGCGGTGGTCCTCACTCTTACACAACTTGTACCGCCACTCAAGACTACCCTGCTGAGAATGTGAATGCGGCATATGGCACCTATACTCAACCTGCTTATCAAGCTAGACCTCAAGGTGACCGTAACTTGCTTAGCTACCGCTCCAACAACTATCTTTCACCACCTGGTTTCCCTCCTGCCAACCAAAACCAACAACAAAACCTTAATCGCCCTCCTCAACAACAACAACAACCTCGACAACCATACATCCCTCCTCACAAGCAGCAACAACCGCCTCAACGTAACAATCAAGTCTACCAACAACCGGCTTACCAACCACCTGCATACAATGCTCCTTCCAACCAAACCACCACTGCATTACACCAAGAGGTTGCAACCTACATGAGGACCAATGATGTGATTGTGGAAAATCTCCAGCAGGAAGTGCGTAACTTGAAAGCAGACTTGGTCAAGCAAGGAAACGATTTGAGAGCAGATATGAGAAATACGTTGGATAGCCAAACTAATGATCTGAGGAACATGATGGCTAGTTTCTTCCAAAGTAGTCAACCCTCTTCTTCGGGTACTCTTCCGAGTAACACCGTTGCTAATCCAAGAGGGGAGATGAAAGCAATCACTACTCGAAGTGGCAAAGGTACAAAGGAACCCGAGCTTCCTATACCTCCACCGGTGGTTGTGACTAAGGAGAACGAGTCACCTGCTCCTATTCCTCCTCCTTCTCCTTCCCCAATTTCTCCACCTCTTCCTTCTACCCCTCCTCCACCCGTGGTTGTGAGTGATCCTATTCCCCTAAAGCCTTCTTCTTCATCCAATATACCTTATCCATCTAGGTTGAGGAAAGAGAAGCAAAAGAGCAAGGATGATATTCAGGTTTCGAACTTCCTTAAAATGTTCAAACAATTGAATTTCAATATCTCCTTCGCTGAGGCTCTCGCTCACATGCCCAAATACGCCAAAATGTTTAAAGATCTTCTGAGCGACAAGGAAAAGCTCCTCGATATTGCCAACACCCAACTTAATGAGAACTGCTCTGCAGTACTCTTAAGGAAATTGCCAACCAAGCTTGGTGATCCGGGTCGTTTTCTTATCCCTTGCAATTTCCCGGGAGTAGAGAATTGCATGGCCCTAGCCGATCTAGGTGCCAGTATTAATCTCATGCCTCTAAGTGTTTGGAAGCAATTATCTCTCCCAGAGCTAGTCCCCACCAAAATGACTTTGGAATTGGCCAACCGTACGGTTGCTTATCCAGTGGGGATAGCCGAAGATGTCATTGTAGGAGTCGACAAATTCACCTTCGCTGCTGATTTTGTTGTCGTCGACTACGAGATGGACCCCCGTGTGCCACTCATTGTTGGTCGTCCATTCTTGAGGACCGGTCGCACTCTCATTGATGTTGAAGCCGGTGAGCTTATCATGAGAGTGGGTGACGATAAAGTAGTCTTCAACATGGGAAAGCTTTCTAAACAGCCTTATTCTTACGAGAGTGTTAATTGTATTGACGTTCTTGATGAGGCTTGTGAAGAACACTTCAAGGATGCTTGTAAAAATATTCCTACCTCTCTTCCCAATGTTGAGACCGTTTCCTCTATCGACTCATCACTATCTCTATTTGGAGAAAGTGATTTCCTTTGGAAAGATTTCGAAGCCACCATGGGAGATGTGAATTTAGACAATGACGATTCTACTGCCAATTGGGATGAAGATCTCAGTTTCATTGCAAACCTCCTCAAAGAAGACAATCCTTCCCCTCCATCTCCCACTGTTATTGCTATCGATACTCCGACTTCGAATACGTCTCCCGTCGAAAATCCTCCGGATTTGGAACTTAAGGAGTTGCCACCCCATCTCGAGTATGTATTTCTTGAAGAAGAAAAGAAGTCGCCAGTCATCATTGCTAAGGATTTGAAGGATGAAGAGAAAGCCCGACTTGTTGCCGTGTTGAAAGATCATAAGAAGGCTATCGCTTGGAAGATTTCTGATATTCGTGGAATTGATCCACACTTCTGCACACACAAAATTCTCATGGAGGACGACTTTAAGACCACGATTCAAAGCCAACGAAGGGTGAATCCAAAAATCCATGAAGTCATCAAAACAGAGGTTCTCAAACTTCTTGATGCGGGTATGATTTACCCTATTTCGGATTCACCATGGGTTAGTCCAATCCATTGTGTGCCCAAGAAGGGCGGAATAACCGTTGTTCCCAATGAACACAACGAGTTGATTCCCACTCGTCTCGTTACTGGGTGGAGAGTTTGTATAGACTACCGCAAACTCAATGATGCCACGAGAAAGGATCATTTCCCTCTACCTTTTATGGACCAAATGCTTGAACGTTTAGCCGGTAATGAATATTACTGCTTTCTTGATGGTTTCTCGGGTTATTTTCAAATACCCATCGATCCCCAAGATCAAGAGAAGACTACATTCACTTGTCCCTATGGCACTTTTGCTTACAAAAGAATGCCTTTTGGCTTATGTAATGCGCCCGGGACTTTCCAAAGGTGCATGTTAGCTATCTTCCATGACTTGGTTGAACAAACCATGGAAGTCTTCATGGATGATTTCTCGGTCTTCAGGGATTCCTTCTCTTCTTGCCTTGCCAATTTGGATCGTATGCTAAAGAGGTGCGAAGACACTCGCCTAGTTCTGAATTGGGAAAAATGCCATTTTATGGTAAAAGAAGGCATCGTGCTTGGACATAAGATCTCGAAAGCCGGTCTTGAAGTAGACCGTGCTAAAGTCGATGTTATCGCAAAGTTGCCTCCACCTTCAACCGTGAAGGGTGTGAGAAGTTTCCTGGGTCATGCGGGCTTCTATCGTCGATTCATTCAGGATTTCTCTAAAATCGCTCGCCCGATGACCCACCTCTTGGAAAAAGATACTCCTTTTATCTTCTCCAAAGAGTGTCTTGAAGCCTTCAACTCGCTTAAGGATAAGCTAACTAAGGCACCCGTCTTGGTTACCCCTAATTGGGAGCTGCCTTTTGAGTTGATGTGCGATGCTAGTGATTTTGCTATTGGAGCGGTTCTTGGACAAAGAGTGAACAAACACTTCCAACCGATCCATTACGCTAGCAAGATAATGACTGGGGCACAATTGCATTATACGACAACCGAAAAAGAGCTTTTAGCTGTTGTCTATGCTTTTGAAAAATTTCGCCCCTATCTTGTCCTTTCTACCACCATCGTGTATACCGATCATTCCGCGCTGAAGTACTTGTTGACAAAGCAAGATTCCAAACCAAGACTTCTTCGCTGGGTTTTGTTGCTCCAGGAATTTAAAATCGAAATTCGCGATAAAAAAGGAGCAGAAAACTTAGCCGCGGACCATCTTAGCAGACTTGAGGATCCTTACCAAGGGGATCATCCGACCAAAGAAATCAATGATTCTTTTCCCTTGGAGACCTTAATGTCTATAAACTCGAAGTCGAATGAAACCCCGTGGTTTGCAGACTTTGCAAACTACTTAGCGGGTGGAATTCTCAAGGAAGGGTTGACGTCTCAGCAAAAGAAAAAGTTCTTCACCGACATTAAGACTTACTTTTGGGACGACCCTTACCTATTCAAACAATGTGCCGACCTGATTATCCGTCGATGTGTTGATGGACCGGCAGCGTCTGAAATCCCTGATGCTTGCCACAAAGGACCCACCGGTGGTCACTTTGGTCCCAACTACACCGCCAAAAAAGTGTTTGATTCGGGATTTTATTGGCCCTCCATTTATCGTGACGCTCACGATATGGTTAAAAATGTGATGCTTGCCAGAAACAAGGTAAGATCACACATAAAGACGAGATGCCTCAGAATTTCATTCAAGAGTGTGAAATTTTTGATGTTTGGGGTATCGACTTTATGGGGCCATTCCCTTCATCTAAAGGAAACAAATACATCCTTGTTGCCGTTGACTACGTTTCTAAGTGGGTTGAAGCCAAAGCTTTACCTACTAATGACGCAAGGGTGGTTTGTAACTTTTTGAAAGCTTTATTCGCTAGATTCGGTGTGCCTCGTGCCATTATTAGTGATCGTGGGACTCACTTCTGCAATGACCAATTTACTAGAGTCATGGCTAAGTACGGTGTAAATCATCGTCTTTCCACAGCCTACCACCCACAAACTAATGGCCAGGCTGAAATATCCAACCGAGGACTGAAGCGAATTCTGGAAAGAACCGTGGGAGAGCATCGTGCCGCATGGGCTGATAAACTTGATGATGCTTTGTGGGCTTTCCGTACCGCTTACAAGACCCCGATCGGCTGTACGCCTTATCGTCTTGTGTACGGGAAAGCGTGCCACCTCCCCATTGAGTTGGAGCACAAGGCTTATTGGGCCTTGAAGTGGGCCAATTTTGATATCAACAAAGCCGGTGACCTACGTAAGATCCAACTCAATGAGCTGAATGAACTTCGGAATGAGGCTTATGAAAATTCTTTGATCTATAAGGAAAGAACTAAGCTCATTCACGACTCTAAGATTAAAAACCGAGAGTTCCATGTTGGAGACAAAGTCTTACTTTTTAACTCTCGGTTGAAAATCTTTTCGGGCAAGCTCAAATCTCGTTGGTCCGGCCCATTCACCATTGCCCAAATTTTTCCATATGGTACTCTCGAGCTCGCTCAACCTAATGGACCGAATTTTAAGGTGAATGGCCAACGAGTGAAGTTGTACTTTGGTGAGGACACCTCTCAGGAGGTGATTCCATCCCTCACCACGTTCCCCATGAACTAATTTTGGGTCGAGTCAGGCTCGTGACTCGGTTATAAAAAACAAGCGCTCCTCGGGAGGCAGCCCGAGTATCTATCCCTTTAACCCCCTAAGTGTAGGGGAGGACCTATTTTGGTCGTTTGTGTTTGTGTGGTGATGTGATTACAGGGATAACTGCAATCTTGGAATCTTTGAAAAAACCGTGCTCCCGTGTTATCCGAAATCCAGTTCTATCTCTTAACTATCGTGATTCAATTTTCTTCATACTCACATTTGAAATTGATCACTTTAGTCGTCTCTTCCTTAACTCGAGTTAACCAACGTGCACAATGTCATAAGTGTAGGGGAGACTTTTCCCACATGCTTAAACATTGAGGACAATGTTTATCTTAAGTGTAGGGGGGACTTCTATCGAAGTTTTAAGTGGACTTTTCCATGAAAATGCCTTCATTTAACCGGAAAATCCTATTTTTCAACATTTTTCAAATTTTTTTATTAACTTTGGCCATTTAGTCGTAATTTTTAAAATTTTTATCGTTGCTTCCATACATATATATCCCACAATAAAGTCAAAAATATTAATAAGTGGTGTAGCTAGTTTAGAAATCTTTGACATATTAGGCCCGTTGCGTTTATTTTGACTCAACCCGAATAGACTTATCCAAGTTTATTCTAGCTAGTATCCTTAACCATATAGACCTTAATCGGTTTATTAGGCTAAGTATCCACGAGTCTCATTATTTGAGATTTTAAATTGTGGAGGACGAGAAATGATAGAGTCAATTATAAGTCGGTATTCTTGCGCAAGCTCACTTGGTGTAATTATTTGCCTATTCTCCCATCACTTTCTAATAATTTATCTGCAATAAGTAAGGTCGTACGATTTGAAAAGTTACTTAGCTTCTAGCCCAAGATCGTTTAAAAGTTGCTCGGTAATGATAAGAGTTCATAGCCAAGGCATAACTTATGAAGCGGGGCGCGAAGATTGGCGAGTCCGAAAAGGCCCTAACAAGGCATGAGGATTCCATTTTATTGCTGAAGATCCAAAGTGATGTGAAAAGCATTATTCCTAAAGTCAATATAAAGGATCAAGACTCACGACGAAAAGCAATCAACTCCCATAAAGATCATGGAGAAGTCTATCCGAAAAGACCCTAACAAGGTATGAGGATAAATAGATCCAAGTCCGAAAAGGAGGCGGATCGTTCTATCTCAAAATCCCAATTAGAGATTGAAGAAATAATCATGAAGTCGTGGTCAACAAAGTTGGAGTACCCCTCAAAAGTCTCCAAGTGAAGAAACTCTATTATGATGAGAAGACCATTATCTCAAGAACGTCTTTCGAAGATATGAAGTATGAAGTACATGCCAAATATCGGCCCGAGAAAGGTCTCAAATCGTGAACCAAGTTATGCCAAGATATGAACTTTTTGATATCCCGAGAAGCAGTTTTAAGAGATTTTGTCCTTTAGCTAACTATTGATCAAATCGTCCTACTTTGCTTTCAGCCTAAATAAACTATCGAAATAAGTCCAAAAATGCATCTTCATGATCATTCTAAGACAAAAATAAAATATAAGAGATACACCTAGGAATAAGGGAGTTTAAGCATTTAATTAAGCCATGTGTGTAAGTGTTTGATTTACTAACTTATAATAACAATGATCTCGTTTTTAAGCTTAGTTTGGGGAACGTGAAACTTTAGGGTGATAAATCTTCGCAACAACAAAGCCCTAATGTAAGTCCTCGATTTCTTTGCAAGTTATGTCACCCTTTTGTTCATTTTAAAGTTTTAATTTCTCTTAGTATTTTAATTTTTATTTAGTAGTATTTGAATAAGGCCAAGGTTGATTGATTATGAGGAAAATGAAATTTTGCTTTATCACTGAGCATTGCATGAGGGCATGGCAATGGTTAAGTGTAGGGGATTTGATAGGTGTGTAAACACCTATCCTTTTACCACTTAATACTGTCTAAAACAAGACCAAAACACGTGTTTAATATCATTTGTTTGGAATTATGCGTGGTTTTTGTGTTTATTGTGTTTTCAGAGCTAACCGGATGAATAATAAAGAAAACATGGGATTGCACGGGTTTTATCAAGGAAAAAGACTCAAGATAAAGTCTATTGTCCAAGAGATGCAAAAGATTTGAAGTCATTGGGCCTATTCGAAGATTTATCGAAGAAAAGGACTAAAGACGGAAGATTTTCATAAGTCGAGGAAACTCAAGTCTATTTAACGAAGAAATTAAAAGACGAGTTGAATTTAATCGACGACAAATCCCGAATCAGAATCGAAAACGTCAACTTTTCTTAAAAGACGAGAAGACAAGAAGAAAGGGAGGAAGCCCACTCACCAACCAACCACTAGGACTATAAATAGACTTTTCCTTCACACAATTAGGAGTTAGCTCTTCATTTTTCTTTTTCCCAGTTCCTTGCTCGTAGCTTCACCAACACCATTAGGGTGTTTGGTGATTTTTCATTTTTTTTTCAATCTTGTAAGTGTTAATCATTACTCTTATTACTTTTCCATTAATCCTTTAATTCCATCTTTTCATTCATCTTGTTCTTCATCATCTTCTATTGCAAATTCTTAAGTTTTTTATTTGATTCAAGTTTGATCTTAAAAAGTTGTTGATTTAGTGTTTTTATTGGTGGGATTTGTTACTTATGGTATTTAAATGATTTGTATTTGATTTGGTAAAACCTTTTTGAGTATTGAAGTCGATTTGGATTTAAAACCGTGTCCCCTGTTCTTCGCATTTCTACAGTACTAAGTTTCCCAGATTCCGAATAGGGATTCTGGGGTTGTCTCTATTCGGAATATTTCAATTATTCCGAGTAGAGGTTGTTTTTCTTCTTTATTCGGAATATCACAGATATTCCGAATAGACAATTTATTCCGAATAGACATTATTTTCCGAATAGAGATCAGCTTTTCCGCATAAGCCTTAATTTTCCGAATAGGGAATGTTTTCCGAATAGGCAATATTTTCCGAATAGAACTTGTTTTCCGCATAGACCATGTTTTTCCGCATAGGCATTATTTTCCGAATAGAGATCAGCTTTTCCGCATAGGCACTTTTTCCGCATAAGAGCATTTATTCCGAATAGACATTATTATTCCGCATAGGATTGTGTTTTTCCGTATAGGATTTATTCCGTGTAGGATACCTTTTTCAGTAGGGTACTTTCCAGTTTTAATTCAAGTGTTGCTTTTTAATTGTTGATTGTTTCAAGTTTAAGTCTTTCTTTATTGATTTCCCTGCTTAGTAGATTAGAAAACTAAACCTCCTTTTTTGTCACCAAGAACAAATCATTTCACTTTAAACTGAGATCAATTCGAGAGGATTCCGAGAAATATTTTGAACCTATTGAAAATCTCTTGTATCAAGGACATATGTCAACATTATCATAAACAAAGGCACAACGAGATCGCCAAATGAACCAACAAATCGTTGTCGCAATTGATAGAATACGAGAAGCTTCACAAGTTGAGTCACAAATGTCAAAAAATCTCTGAAATCTAAGAGAAAGACTTGTACCTGAAAGATCATTCCGTAAGCTTAAAGAAGATCCAAACCAAACAGGCCGAGTCCATGTACACTCAAAAAGAAGATGCTCAATTGTTGCCTCAGATGTATTGCAAATTGGGCACTTTGGGCAAGGAGAACAATTTCTTTTAAAAAGATTATCCATGGTTGCAACAGAGTTGGTAATGGCTTTCCATGCAAATAACTTAATTTTTGGTTGTGTATGGATATTCCATAGACACTTCCAAAAATTTTGGGGAGCGTTAGAGCTTGTGTCTGCTCTTGAAGCTATTTGAGATCGACTCAACAAGAGGGCTTGCTTATATCCAGATTTTACCGTGTACTGACCTTTTGCATCAAGTGCCACACGAGCTTGTCTGGACATCCAGTTTGTGAAATAGGAATCCCCGAGATGATAGCAGTAACCTCTCTTTCCGAAACATACTCTCGGAGCATCCTAGTATTCCAAGCACCATTCTCAATAAAATCACATACGTAACCGGAATTTGTGAATGGACCCAGAGGCGAATGAATGTAAAAATCTCTATTGAAAGGAATCCACTTTTGTGTCCAGAACGAGATACTCATCCCATTTCCCACCTGCCATCTAAGTCCTTGAAGTAACAAATCACGGCCGTAAAGTAAACTGTTCCAAAGCCATGATGGACGAGAACCTCGCTTTGCGTCGATATAGACCTTTAATTACCTTAGCCCAAAATGATCCAGGATTCATAAGAAGTCTCTGAAATTGAGTATATTGAAGTTCGTTTCTCTCGATTCTTGACCAATTGAAAGTCTTAAAAATCTCAAGTTTATTATCGTTCTTGGTTGATAGGTTTTTTTTGGATATTCTATGTCTATTTCAAACAACACGTAAAAATTGGTGAAAAATATTAAGCTACGTAACCGTAAAACACTTAGCAATTACCAAATTTTTATTCACAAAAGGACAAAATGTAAAAGCCTGAAAGTAATGTGCTAAAATTGTAAAGAAATTAAAACTACTAAGCTTGAAATGTAAATGCTTGAAAGTAAAAGGACCAAAAGTGAAAATTCTAACAAATTAGTAACTAACTATAACAAACTTACAAACTAACTAACTGAAAATGATAAGTTGTTAAAAGATAAAGGATGTAATAGTTGAAAACCCTAATTAGTAAAAAGATTAGCCACAAATTCAAACAGATTCAAACTACAAGGACTATAATGCAATTAAAAGAACTATTTAACAAAAACGGGCTCAACCAAGAAATAAGCTCGTTTGAGCTCAAATCTGAACCAAATAAGCTCAAACAAGTTTCAAAAGACTTAAAATCGAAAATAAGCTACACCTGTATAAGAAAATTGCTTGAAACACAGTAAAACTTAAATAAGCTCAAACCAATAAGCCATGAATAAGCAATCTGATAAGCTAGACTTCTACAACTTGATTTTAATGCACAAACTTGTTCAACAGCTTATCAAGAGTAGGGAATGTCTTTCCTTTTTGAAAATGGTCAAGTGAATAAGCAGGAAAGTAGATTTAAGCTGAAATGTAGCTTATTTGACTTTTGTTGAATAAAAATGGAAAAAGCTGAAAAGCTCAGATTTTACTTATGACATGTTTCTAAACAGGTTTATGAAAGAAAATTACCAGTTTTATGAAGGGGAATTTGCTCTACAAGAAAACAGTTAACCTTGATATTATAGAAACTTGCATTAGCCAAGGTGCTTATTAATAAGCTAATATCTAACTAAAAAGTGAATACTGTAGAATTTCCTTGCAAATACTTAAACCTTGGATGTTTAACTTCTATTAGAAACTGGTTTCAAGAAAATTGGTAAAGTAATGAACAAATGACAAGGAATTGAAATTAGCAAGTTTTCTGAATGAATAGAACACAGATTTCAACCCAAACCTTTTCTTGACCAATTGCCTGTTTGACCTCAACTTTGACTAAAAAACTTAATACAAATGTTACCAAAACTCTACTGAATATGAATGAACAAAACTCAACAATATTATCAACTTGTTTTACAAAAACATGACAGATCCAAACAACAGTATGAAGACTAATATGAACTTTTATGAAGAAATTTTTAGTAAATGATTGAACTAAACTTTGACTTGTATCAGAACATGTTCAAGTAATGAAATGAAAAGTGTTTCAACTAAAAACAGACTTATTAACAAGCTTAAACTCACAATGCACTAAAGTGGTTTTGACTAATGAACAAAAGGATGAAATCAAGTAAAACTTATACTAGAGCTATAAGACTACTAACAAGCTATTAAAACTATCAGAATTAAACTAAATCAAACCAATCACATGATCAGAGCAGCATTTACTTATTACACTAAGAATTGAGCAGGCAATCAACTTTTTAGTGGAATTTAAAAACAGAATTCAGCAAACTTTTTACCTAGGCCTCCTTTGATGGAGGAGTGTGGCGCTGAGCCAACTCAAATCTGCACTAGAACTACACCAAGATCACCATTAACCAATCAACAACCTCAAAACACCATGTCTGATCAAAATTACCCAAAACAACTACAATCTTCTTAACAACTACTTGAAATGAACTGAATCAGCAACAAACTCTTCACAAAGCTTCCATTGATCAAGAGTGGCCAATAGAAACTCAAAGTAACAATAGTAAAAGTATTGGAGAATGAGTAAGTGAATTGAAGGATAAAGAAAGGAAATGGATATTTTTTTGATTTTATTGATTGATGAAGGTAAATCTATTACAACTGCCTAACTAAATTTACAACTAAGTCTCAAGAGTATGTCAAACTCTTGAGAGAAGTTTACTAACTGAATGAATAACAGAAATGGGAGAGAAAATCTAAGGTGTGTGTGTTTTTACACACTTAGCTACTTGTTACAAATGAAGATACAAATGCCTATTTATAGAGTGAAAGTGAGAAGTGGTTGGGGGTAGTGACGTGTCTTGACCAATCAATTGCTGTCAGGTGTCCTTTTTTGGTAAATTGCAAATTCTCATCAAGAACACCAAATGGTATTTTCTTCCTCTTTGATCCTCAGATTAATTGACTTGTATATCTGGATTCGTCTTCTCAAACCGATCACTTTTCATGTAGAAAGTTTATTGTGAAACGCATTGTAGCCAAATCCACGTTCTGGGCTTGTTTGACGAAGAAAGTGACACGTGTCATCTTTTGATTTGTTCTCTGCCCTTCACTTGGATCATTATCCAAACTGGATAAAAGGGATTATTGAATGGCGCATTCTGCTTGGTGGAAAATGAAATAAGTGGAGTGCACTGTAGCAGATTCGTTATTAATTGCTTGTGTGAGGTGGCAAGTGTGCTGGTGATCCGTGTATCCCATATAATCACTTCTCATTGGCTATCAAATCATCACACGGATCAAGCTTTAAAATAACTTTGCAAATTGGCAGAACTAGTCCTTGTACTTGCCAGATTTGTATTTTAGACTTCAAACTTCATTTCTTTGGCAAATATGATCCTTCATCTTGTATTCTTGAATAGTTTAGCCCTTTGACTTGGTTGACTTGAGAGTTGACCAGGTTTGACTTTGATCTTGACTTTATCAAAATTGCACTTAAGTCCCTCAACTTTAGAATGTTGTCAAGATAGGTCCTTCATCTTCAATTGACTTGTCATCTTTGATCCTTCTCTTGTCTTTTCATCATAAATGAGCTTGATTTCTTCTTGTTTGCTTGAAAATGTATCCTTGTTACCTATTTTAGCACAAACACAAAACACACCACATAATTCTGCTTTATAGCACAAAAGTTAGGTATTTTCCATGTGTTTTAGGGTGATTTGTTGATTAATTGATATGAGATTTTGCTCATATCAGTCTCCACCCTTGTTTGGCTAACAGAGCCATGTTAACGGATTCTAAATTACAAAACCCGAGTCCGCCATCAACTTTAGGTTTTGTGAGCTTTTCCCAACTTTTCCAATGGATATGCCGCTCGTGTGAGTCACCTCCCCAAAAGAATCTCCGAATATATGACATAAGCTTGTTTAAGAAGCCTTTTGGAAGAAGATAACACTGCATTGCATACGTAGGAATAGCTTGGATAATGGACTTTATTAACACCTCACGGCCAGCTTGAGAAAGAACATTCTGCTTCCATCCTTGTAACTTTTGAAGAACTTTTTCTAATATGAAACCAAACAAATCTCCTTTCTTCCGACCATATACTGAAGGGAGCCCCAGGTATTTATCTTCCGGGCTCATCAATTTAACCTTAAGGGCATCACAAATGCTATTCTGTATCATAATTGGGGTATTAGGAGAGAAAAGGACCGACGACTTTTGAAAGTTAATGTTTTGTCTTGATGCCTGACAATAGATATCAAAGGTATTCAGAAGATTTCTACATTCAATCTGGGATGCTTTCAAAAATAACAATGAGTCATCTTCAAAAAGAATATGTGATATAACAGGACACATTCGCGCCATTTTGATACCAGATAAGGAACCTAGCTCCATTTCCTTGTTAATTTGACGCGACAGAACATCAGCAACAATAATAAACAGATACGGAGAAATGGGATCCCCCTGTCGAAGCCCTATCTGAGGTCTAATAATCCCACTGAGTCACCATTTACCATAAATTCTAATTCATAAGTCGTTAGACAAGATCGAATCCAGTCACACCAAACACTGCCAAATCCCATTTTTTTAAGTGTAGCCATAAGAAAGTCTCATTCCACCCTATCAAATGCTTTATTTAAATCAACTTTGAGAGCCATTATGTTCTGACTTTCTATCTTCTTATTTCGAATGTAGTGAAAAGCTTCATTTGCAACCACCATACAATCTTGAATCTGACGACCTGGAATAAAAGCAGATTGTTGAGGAGATATAATTTTCGCAATCAAAGGCTTCAATCTGTTTGATAAAATCTTTGAAATTATCCTGTATATAAAATTACAAAGACTTATTGGTCGAAAATGACTTAGAGATTTAGGGTGGGGGACTTTCGGAATAAGCACAACTAAAGTTTTATTTATTTCTGGCAACATGTGACCCGTTTCAAAGAAATAAGAAACAGCTTTGCATACAGAGTCTCCAACCAGATGCCAGTACTTCTGATAAAAGATACCTGGAAAACCATCTTCACCGGGAGCTTTGAGGCCGCCAAGTTGTTTTGTAGCCCGGAAAATTTCTTCACGTGAGACAGGAGCCTGCAGTTTGAGGTTCATTTCATGTGAAACATCAGGGCTCAAAACACTAATAACCTCGCCCAAGTCGCGAGGACCGTTCGACTGAAATAAATTTATGAAGTGATCTTGGACAAGAATTTGAATGTCTTTCGGATCATCCAACCAGTCTCATTGTGCGTTTTTTAGTGCTGATATTTTATTCTTTTGGCCACGGTGAATGGCAGAAAGGTGGAAAAACCTAGTGTTACGATCACCGTAATTAAGGCAGTTTACGCGTGATCGTTGGTGCCAAAATATTTCTTCCCGCATCAATGTAACTTCAAGATCTTGTAACAACTGACGTTCATGAACCATGGTTTCGGGAGTCTTGGGACACCTTGGATCATTGCAAGCTCACGTGTGAAAGAATCAATCAACTTTCGATTATTACACAAGCTACATTTGCTCCATTGTGTTAGCTTACTTGCACAAAAAGATAAATTTCTTTTGGGGGCCAGTAGATTATTATCATCACAAGTATTAAGCCATGCCTCACGAACTACATCTTCACAGTCCTCGTGAGTTGTCCACGTCGATTCAAAACGAAACCGATAGCCTCTTTTAATACTTAATGGTTGTGAGCAATAAAGGAGAGGCGTGTGATCACTACCAGTGAGAGGCTTATGATGAAGAGAGTGATATGGGTAAAGCTGAAATAGATCAATGTTACCGAATGCACGATCAATACGTTTACGAATATTAGCTTCCCCACTCCGTTTATTAGACCATGTATAATTTAAGCCGGTATAAGGAACTTCAAGGATACTTGCAGAAGCTGTAAAATTATGAAATTCCTCAATGTGCCGCGAAATATGTGATGAGCCCCCTCTTTATCTTTAGATGACCCAATTAGATTTAAATCTACAATGATAAGGCATGGAACATTTAAAGAAGATTTCTCAGTAATGGCATTCCAAATAGGAGATCGTGATGCGGTATCATGTGGGGCATTAACAAAACACATAAACCCAGAATATGAATGAATTCCTGTGGGAAATATCCATTCTGCGATAATAAGATTCTTATTTCCATTTAGAATATTCAAACCAATAGATGAATTCCACCAAAGAGCTAGACCTCCAGAACGACCAACAGGATCAACATTGTAAGCGTCACTAAATTTTAAAGAACGACGGATTTTTTCTAACATACTTTGTTTATTTTTTGTTTCAATCAAAAAAACCACATCAGGGCAATGAGCTTTATGAAGAGCTCTTAAGTTAGAAACTGTCAAGGGACGCCTGATTCCTTCACAGTTCCATGAAAGGACTAACATTTATAATGTGGCTGGTTAGGGTCAGCCACCACAACCCGTGAAGAAATCTCAGCTGAGTTGGATTCCATGACCGTAATAGGAACATCAATAAGATTAGAGGACATGGTTGAATGTGAATCATTTGTTCCCTCATTCAAAGTAGCTTTACCTTTCACATGACCTCTTATTTTATGGCTTGGAATGATTATGGGTGGGGGACGAGAGTGACCAATGCTCCAACATCGATTATCATCTTTGAGGAGTCTATATGAGGTTTCGTCTTCAAGGGGAGTTTCGTTGTTACAATTGGTTGTTTCAATCGCCCTATCAACTGTGTTAAGGAGCAGGGGTTTCAACCGTTTAAATGATGAAGAAATGTTAGGTTCTTCTTAATGTTTGCACTTCATAGCTAATCTTGAGAGTGCATCAGCAAGAGCTACGTCAATAGACACACTTTCAGGAACTATGAAATGATGAGGGTTGATTCCTTTGTTTAAAGAAACTCGTTCATGAGGTTTAGTAACATAATAAGTAGAGCACACCGGAGCTGCAACTTCCCTGTTCGTTTGGATAGAGCAACCAACCGAGTTGTTGATACTAGGTGTCCCAAGCGAATCTTGTGCTGCATTTGATGTTGTATGCTGAGAATGAACAACATTATCAGTGGGCTTGAGAGACTTTTTTGGTACAGATGGGCATCGGATTGAAGCTTGCAAACGACGTACAGAAGTAGTACGCAACTCTGAGGTCCATCTCCCAGCATATTATGCAATAACCACATTTGTGCATGAATCCCGACTATGCCCCAGACAACCACATCGGTAGCAAAAATACGATAAATGCTCATATTTCAAAATGACCCAGGACTGTGAACCATCTTGTCGTGGAATAAAGAATCCCGGGATAAGTGGTTTTGAAAGAATAATCGCCACCCGTAAGCAAAGAAAATCACGATCAGTTTGGGGACCATCACCTACGCAGTCCAAATCAACTATTGTTCCCAAAGATTTGGCAATGGTCATAGCATATTAAGAAGTCAACAACCCAAGAGGTAAATCATGTGCTTGAATCCAAAATTCCCCTTTATCAAATTCCATCTCTTGTAATGTTTTATTAGAATCCCAGGGTAAAAGAGCGAGGTAAAAACCCATCACGCACCATGGAGACTCTTGTAATACCTTGGAGATGTCATCCTTATCTTCAAAAGCAATTTTGAAAAAGTTATTCTTCCATGGGGCTATAGTAACAGAACTATATTTTCTTCGTTCCTTCTGTAATATCGATATCATGGACTACTTGTGTAGAATATGATTATGGGCTATGACTTTTCCAATTAAGCAGTTTTCTAATGAAGCGTTATTCATCGCGATAACTAATACAAGGCTAATGTCAAACGTAGACAATGGCCAGGAGCAAAACAATCACAGTAGACAAAAAGGAGAAAAGCCCAAGTAGATGGAAAGTAACAGAACGAATAGTCAAAGTGGAATAAAGTAATGGAGAAATACACCTTTGTTACCAATTGGGATAGACACCACCACTTCTTTAATATATGATCAGCAAATTAGCAAATTAGTTGACACATACGATTGGTAAGGGAATTACTAAAGTTACCAAAAGCATCACCAATAAAGAACAAGATTTAAACACAATCAAATATATGGAAATTGGATTTTAGAAGGGGGTCTCACAAAGGAGTAGATGATCTCAAAAAGAGTAGAAAATTCTAAAAAAGAGTAGAAAGAAAAAGTCAATCGATCAAGATGACTTGGATTACTAACAAAACTTAAATCTAACTCATAGCGGTATTTGATTCGCTTCTTCTTAATTCACATTTGGTTTGCTGCATTTATTTATTCCTTTTCAATCAATCAATGATTACTTGATTGATGCATTAATTGGCTGCTGTAAGTTCTAATATTAATTGGTTGTTTTTTTTGCTTCGCTGCTTCGGGTTGCTACTTCCGTTCTACTGTTCGGTGCTTGAATTCTATTTACCTTAGCATAACCAACTTTCGAGTAACCATAGTGTCTCGTGAAGTTTTTAGTCATGTTCCACAGCCCCAACAACATGTTCCATTTAATTATACCCCGTTGGTGCCGAGCTCCATATTTTATCCAATATACATGGTCCAACCTCAACTAGCTCCGACACATGTTTCAGCAAATGTTGTACCAGCCCAATATTCGGCATACTCGGCTCAAGTCTCTACGATCCAAGCTCAAGATCCCTCTTGGAATATAGACACCGGAGCATCTTCTCACTTGGCGGATAATACAGGTATACTTACTTCCTTTAGTAATTCGAGCATTTATCCATTTGTATTTGTTAGCAATGGTAACTCTATTCCTGTCACTCATACCGGACATAGCTTATTGCATACATCTCATAAGTCTCTTCACCTGAATCACATTCTTGTCACGCCTCACATAATCTAGAATTTAATTTATGTTCGTCAATTTACCCGTGACAATGATGTTTCTGTTGAATTTGATGCTTATGGTTTTTCTGTAAAAGATTACCAGACACAAAAGCTTCTTCTTCGTTGTGATAGTATGGGCGACCTTTATCCCGTCACTCATCAATCTCCATTTACAACTCCTGTTGCTTTGCTTTCATTTAGTTCCACTAGATGGCACAGACGCCTCGGTCATCCCGGGGAAGATGTGCTTCGTCGTTTACAGTCAAGTAATTCAATTACGTATAATAAATCAAAGTTTTCCTCTTTATGTCACGCGTGTCAATTAGGTAAACATGTTAAGCTTCTGTTTTATAGTTTTGAGTCTTCTGTTAAGTCGGTGTTCAAAATTATCCACTCGGATATATGGGCATCACCGATTCCGAGTTTAAGTGGAATAAAATATTATGCTATATTCTTAGATCATTTTTCGCACTTTGTTTGGGTATACCCTTTGCATAAAAAATCTGATTTGTTTGATAGTTTTGTTGCTTTTCGTGCTTATGTTAACAAACAATTTCAAGTCGACATAAAGGCTTTGCAAGGTGACCATGGGGGTGAATATGACAACACCCGTTTTCATGACCTTTTTTGCCAAAATGGCATACAGTTCCGGTTTTCTTGCCCGTGTACATCACAACAAAATGGCAAGTCTGAATGCAAGTTACGTACCATCAATAACCTCATCCGCACCTTGCTTTTTCAAGCCCATCTACCTTCGTCATATTGGGTGGAAGCTCTTAATATGGCCGCTCACCTTTTGAATATTTAGCCTTCCACCGCCATCAATGATGAAATTCCATTCACCAAGCTATATAACCAAACACCTTCATATGACCATTTACGTGTTTTTCGATGCCTTTGCTATCCTCACGTTGATGTTACACATAAACTTCAACCTCGCTCTAACCGTTGCATATTACTTGGTTACCCCGTAAACCATCGCGGTTATAGGTGTCTCGACATGTCTACTAATAAAATCATTATCTCACGACATGTTCGTTTTGATGAGGATGTCTTCCCATTCGAGACTGAGAAGCCTTCTACACATTTAAATTATGATTTCCTTTTAATGTTACCTCATCCTCATCCAATGCCTATACCACCTGAGCCCATTACCCCCACTATACCACCTACCACTAGTTCCCAGAACCCTTTACCTGACCAGATCCAACACTCCCCCCAGCCGAGCTCACCCGCATCTAATTTTTCCCCAAACGTCGATGTTGGCCCACTTCAATCTCCACCCCATGCAACCCATAATGTATCCTTAATAAAAACTGATCTGTAACCCATACCCACTCATATGGTTACTCGTGCTAAATCTGGAATTTTTAAACCTCGTAAGCCTATGAATTATCATGTCACCACCACCTCACCACTTCCGCGCTCTCATATTCAAGCCCTTCGTGACCCCAACTGGCAAAAAGTTATGTTAGATGAATATAATGCTTTAATTACTAATGGAACGTAGGTTCTTGTGCCCCGCCCGACTAACGTTAATGTTATTCGTTCTATGTGGCTTATCAAACATAAGTTTCATGTAGATGGCTCATTAAGCAGGTATAAGGCTCGTCTTATTGCCAACGGACGAAGTCAACAACAGGGTATTGATTGTGATGAGACATTTAGTCTGGTGGTCAAACCGGCTACCATTCGTACTATTTTAAGTCTCGCAGTTTCTCGTGATTGGCCTATTCATCAGCTTGATGTGAAGAATGTGTTTCTTCATGGCCACTTATCTGAGACAATTTACATGCATCAGCTTCCAGGGTTTGTTGATTCTACACGCCCTGATTATGTTTGTAATACAAGAGATTTTGTATGTAAAAAGTTATCGTCTCGGTCTTTTCGAATTGATTACTAGTTAAAAGTGCGACTCGGTCGTTCTTGGTGGAAAATAAAATGGTTTGATTATCTATTTTAAACTAAAAGCAAATATGAAAATGTCGTTGTGTAAAAATGAAAGCTTTAAAAATTAAACTAAAAATTAAAAGTTAAAAATAATTGATTAAAAACTTAAAAGTAAATTTAAAACTTAAAACTTTGTAAAAGTAAAAACTTAAACCCAATCCGTCGGAATACACACTATCGGAATCCCATCAGAATGTACTGTCGGAATACAATCGGAACGTCCCGTCGGAATGTATCAAAGAAAATTCTATCGGAATAATTCTTGAAGTATCGGAATAACAACAATGAAAACTATCGGAATGTAGTAAAATCAAAAGTATCGGAATAAGTATAAGGAAAACTATCGGAATGTCAAAACCCTATTCTGATGGCATGCAATCGGAATCTCAGTCGGAAAGTAAAACCCTTTTCCGATACAATGTATCGGAATAACAGTGAAAACCGTCGAAATAATGGTCGGAAAGGTAACCCTTTTCCGACGGTTGGAAAATCGTAATAAGCAAACTTAATAAGCTCCATTTGGAAAAGCGTAATAAGCAAACTTAATAAGCTCCGTTTTGAAAAGAACAACCCGAAACTTTACTAAACTTATAATGAAAAGAGTTAATAAGCACGAATAAGAACTTTTTCAAAACACTAAATAAGCAACTTTTAAAGCAAACCTTAAAAAGATGAAACTTTTAAGAAAACTCAAAAGTAAATAATGCTAAATACAAAATAAGCCAATAAGAATGATAAGCTCAAAGCTCAAGTTGTATAAACACTTAGATATGAATAAAAAGATAAACTTTTTAATCATATAAACATCAAGATGAGACAAAATCAAAGATTATCACGAATCAAGGTCAAAATCAAAAACAAGAAAGGTAGAATAAGATGGATATTAAAACAAGATTAAGATTTAAAAAGTAAAGATTAGATTTAAACAAAAAAGAAATAAAAGATAAAGTTTTCCTAGTGAGAGATAGTTAGACACTTTCTCTCTCTAAAAATTAAAACTACAAAAGAAAAAAATGAACTAGCTAACAACTAACTAACACCCTCCTAATGACACATTAGGAGGGTATATATAGGAGGTGGGGAGTTGCATGTGTTGCTTCCTTTTTCTTTCTTCTCGTCTCGGCTCGATTTAAATTCTTTGTCTTTCTCGACGTCATCTCGGGATTTGTCGATATTAATTGAACTCGTCTTATAATTTTCTTCTTTAAATAGACTTAGTTCTTCGACTTCATTAAACTTCCGTCTTTAGACGTTTTCTTCGATAAATCTTCAGAATAGGCCTTGAACTTCCGTTCTTTTTGCACTTTTGATCTTTTGACTTCGTCTTTTCTCTTTTTCTTCGATAAAAGCCCGTGATAGCCTGTGTTTTCTCCCTTTTTCATATTTTTACCCTGAAACACAATAAAAACATAAACCACGCATAATTATGACTTTTACGACATAAAATACACGTTTTGGTCTTGTTATTATTGGAAATAAGTGGTAAAAGGATAAGTGTTTACACACTTATTAAATCCCCTACACTTGACCATTGCAATGCCCTCATGCAATGCAATAATTTCAAAGCACGGTTTACATTTTTCATCATAATTAACCCACTTTGGCCTTTATTAAGTACTAAACATTAAGGAAACTAAAAAGATAGAAATATTTACGAAATCAAGTAAAGAAATCAAAGACTTACACTGGGGTGCTGGTTGTCATGAATGTTCATCATCCTCAAGATTCACGTTCCCTATACCAAGCTTAAAAACGAGATCATTGTTATTATAAGTTAGCAAACTAACACGAACTCATGTGGCCCAATTATTTACTTAGACTCCTTTATTCCTAGGTGTATCTCTTATATTTTAATATTGTCTTGAATGATCACGAGGATGCATTGTTTGACTTATTTCGATAGTTTATTTAGGCCGAAAATAAAGTGGGACGCTTTAATCAATAGTTAGCTAAAGGACAAAATCTTTTAAAACTGCTTCTCGGGACCTGTTAAAGTTCATATCTTGACATAACTCGCTTCACGATTTGAGACCTCTCTCGGACCGATATTTGGCAGCGACTTCATACTTCGAATCTTGAGAGACGTTCTTGAAATTATGGTCTTCTCTTCATAATAGGAATTTCTTCACTTGAAGTTTTCGAGAGATTCTTCATACTTGGACCACGACTTCTTCATTTTTCTCCAATATTTATTTTGGATTTTGATATACAACGATCCGCCTCCTTTTAGGACTTGGATCTATTTATCCTCATACCTTGCTAGG
The DNA here is from genome assembly GCA_025667525.1 of Glebionis coronaria. Lineage (NCBI taxonomy): Eukaryota > Viridiplantae > Streptophyta > Magnoliopsida > Asterales > Asteraceae > Glebionis > Glebionis coronaria. The sequence continues at coordinate 289,607,177 of CM046880.1, read as the reverse complement.
GTCTTTTCGGATAGACTTATCCATGATCTTTTGGAGAGTATTTGCTTTTCGTCATGTGTCTCGATCCTTCATATTGATTTTTGATAAATGTTTCTTCACATCACTTGGGATCTTTAGCAACAAAATGTAGCCCTCATGCCTTGTTAGGTCCTTTTCGGACTCGCCAATCTTCGCATCCCGCTTCAATAAGTTATACCTTGGCTATGAACTCTAATTAATACCGATCAACTTTTAAACGATCTTGTGCTAGAAGCTATGTAACTTTTCAAATCGTACAACCTTATTTATTGCAAATATATTTATTAACAAGCGATGGGAGAAAAAGCTTATAATCAACTCACATAAATTCATGAAAGAATACCAAACTTATAATTGACTCTATCATCTCTCGTTCTCCATAATTTAAAATCTCAAGGAATGAGACTCGTGGATGCTTAGCCAATTAAATCAAAGTTTTGGGTTCTCAAGTCATCTATAGGATCTTGCAACTTCTTAGACTTTTTCAAGTTTAGAATTCACATTTTAAAGTTCCCTTGATAAACGACTTTCTAGGATCACTTATAGGAACTTGCGAAAAGTTCTTGTTCTTAACCCGTAAGAGTTAAGACTTTCGCGTTTTAAAATTCCCTATATAAAAGCCTAGCAAAACTTGACTTAAACACGTTAAGGATACTAGCTAGAGTAAACTTAGATAAGTAAACTCGGGTTGAGTCAAAAGATTCATGACGTTGAAAAATTTAAAACCACTTTATTAAAATTTTATTCTTAGCAAAGAAAGTAAATAACGATAGCAAAGAAAAATACTACTATACTACTAGGCCAAAACAGATTAAAATTTTTGAAAAATGTTGAAAAATCAAATTTTCCGGTTAAAATGAGGACAAATTAATGGAAAAGCCCACTTACTTCGATAGAAGTCCCCCCTACACTTGATATAAACATTGTCCTCAATGTTTAAGCATGTGAGAGTAAACTCCCCTACACTTAGTACATTGTGCACGTTGTTTAAATCTTGCTAAGGAAAGGACAACTATATTGATCTTAATGTGAACATATAAGATATGAAATATTGAATCACGACAGTTTAGGATAGAACTGGGAAGACGGGTGCACGGGATCACGGTCGTCAAATGTCATCAAAAGTGCTCTTTGAAGCTTTAATCCCTGCACATCATAAGAAACAAGACAACAAACACCTACGGGGCTCCCCCTACACTTATTATGAAAACGGTAAAGGATAGATCAACGGGTTGCCTCCCGAGAAGCGTTTATTTTTGTTAACCAAGTCACGAGCCTGACTTGACCCAGAACTAATTCAAGGGAAACGTGGTGAGGGATGGAATCATCTCATGAGAGATGTCCTCACCGAAGTACAGCTTCACACGCTGGCCATTCACTTTAAAATTAGGCCCATTTGGTTGAGAAAGCTCAATGTTTCCATAGGGGAAGACTTTGGCGACGGTGAATGGACCAGACCAACGGCTCTTCAGCTTGCCCGAGAAGATCTTCAACCGAGAGTTAAAGAGTAAAACTTGATCACCTATCGGTTCTTAATCCTTGCATCATGGATGATCTTGGTTTTCTCCTTGTAGATCAATGAATTCTCATAAGCTTCATTCCTCAGTTCACTTAGCTCGTTGAGTTGAATCTTCCGAAGATCACCGGCTTTGTTGATGTCAAAATTGGCCCACTTCAAGGCCCAGTACGCCTTATGTTCCAGCTCAATAGGGAGGTGGCATGCCTTCCAGTACACAAGACGATATGGAGTGCAACCAATCGGCGCCTTATATGCGGTACGGAAAGCCCACAAAGCATCGTCTAACTTATCGGCCCACGAGGCAGGATGCTCTCCCATAGTACGCTATAATATTCTCTTCAATCCACGGTTAGATATCTCTACTTGACCATTTGTTTGGGGATGATAAGCGGTGGAAAGACGGTGGTTGACACCGAACTTAGCCATGACTCGAGCAAATTGATCATTGCAAAAATGAGTCCCGCGGTCATTGATGATAGCACGAGGAACACCGAATCGAGCAAAAAGCTGCTTCAAAAAGTTCACAACCACCCTCGCATCGTTCGTAGGGAGAGCCTTTTCTTCAACCCATTTAGATACGTAGTCAACGGCTATGAGGATGTACGTGTTCCCTTTGGATGATGGAAATGGCCCCATAAAGTCGATACCCCATACGTCAAATATTTCACATTCTTGTATGAAATTTTGAGGCATCTCATCTTTATGTGTGATCTTGCCTTGTCTTTGGCAAGCATCACAATGTTTAACCATTTCATGAGCGTCATGATAAATGGAGGGCCAATAGAATCCAGAGTCGAACACTTTCTTCGCGGTGTAATTAGGACCAAAGTGACCATCGGTGGGTCCTTTATGGCAAGCTTCAAGGCTTAATAAAGTTGTCGTCCCATCAACACACCGACGAATAACAAGATCCGCACATTGTTTGAAAAGGTAAGGGTCGTCCCAAAAATAGTGCTTAATGTATTTAAAGAACTTTTTGTTTTGTTGGGACGTTAACCCTTCCATGAGAATTCCACCCGCCAAATAGTTTGCAATGTCCGTAAACCATGGGGTTTCATCAAGATTGGAGTTAATAGACATCAAGGCCTCAAGGGGAAAAGATTCATTAATCTCTTGATTTGGGAGCTCCCCTTGATAAGGATCCTCGAGTCTACTAAGATGATCCGCGGCTAGGTTTTCCGCTCCCTTTTTATCACGAATTTCAATTTTGAATTCTTCAAGGAGCAAAACCCAACGAAGAAGTCTTGGCTTGGAATCTTGTTTGGTTAACAAGTACTTCAACTCGGAATGGTCGGTATAGACGATGGTGGTGGAAAGAACAAGATAGGGCCGGAACTTCTCAAAAGCATACACTACAGCTAAAAGCTCTTTTTCGGTGGTGGTATAATGCAATTGAGCCTCCGTCATTGTATTGCTAGCATAATGGATTGGTTGGAAGTGTTTGTTCACTCTTTGTCCCAAAACCACTCCAATAGCAAAGTCGCTAGCATCACACATCAATTCAAAAGGTAACTCCCAATTAGGGGTAACCAAGACCGGTGCCTTAGTTAATTTATCCTTAAAAAAAGTGAAAGATTCGAGACACTCTTTTGAAAAGATGAAAGGAGTATCTTTTTCCAAGAGGTGGGTCATCGGACGAGCAATCTTAGAAAAATCTTGAATGAAACGACGATAGAAGCCCGCATGACCAAGGAAACTTCTCACACCCTTCACGGTTGAAGGTGGAGGCAATTTAGCAATCACATCGACTTTAGCACGGTCGACTTCAAGACCGGCTTTGGAGATTTTATGACCTAGAACAATGCCTTCTTTTACCATGAAATGGCATTTTTCCCAATTAAGAACAAGACGAGTGTCTTCACACCGTTTGAGCATACGTTCTAAATTGGTAAGGCAAGTAGAGAAAGAATCACCATAGACCGATCTAAATTGGTAAGGCAAGTAGAGAAAGAATCACCATAGACTGAGAAATCATCCATAAAGACTTCCATAGTTTCTTCAACCATGTCATGGAAGATAGCCATCATACACCTTTGGAAAGTCCCAGGAGCATTGCATAAGCCGAAAGGCATTCTTTTGTAAGCAAATGTTCCATAAGGACAAGTGAATGTGGTTTTCTCTTGGTCTTTGGGATCGATGGGAATTTGAAAATACCCGGAGAAACCGTCTAAGAAGCAATAATAATCATTACCCGCTAGACGCTCGAGAATTTAATCCATGAAAGGAAGAGGGAAATGATCCTTGCGAGTGGCATCATTGAGCTTGCGATAGTCTAAGCAAACTCGCCAACCCGTGACAAGTCGAGTAGGAATCAACTCATTGTTATCATTGGGAACAACGATTATTCCGCCTTTCTTAGGCACACAATGGACGGGACTAACCCATGGCAAATCCGAAATAGGGTAAATCATTTCGGCATCTAGAAGTTTGATAACCTCTTTCTTGATGACGTCATGAACTTTAGGATTAACCCTTCTTTGGCTTTGGATTACGGGTTTAAAGTCATCCTCCATGAGAATTTTATGAGTACAAAAGTTCGGATCAATTCCGCGGATATCGGAAATTTTCCAAGCAATTGCCTTCTTGTGATTCTTCAACACGTCGACAAGTCGAGATTTTTCTTCTTCTTTCAAGTCCTTAGCGATGATGACGGGTAACTTCTTATTGTCTTCAAGGAAAACGTACTCGAGATGAGACGGAAGATCCTTAAGCTCTAAATCCGGAGGATTTTTTATGGAAGGCGTAGTCAAATTCGGATCATCGATTGAGATTTCCTTAGGAGATGGTGGAGAAATATGGTCCTCATTGAGAAGTTTCTCAATGGTACGAATGTCTTCATCCCAATTGGAGGGAGAATCGTCATATTGTAAGTACACATTTCCTAGAGTTGCTTCAAATTCTTTCAAAAGGAAATCACTTTCTCCAAATAGAGTCAGTGAAGGAGCAATAGAGGCAACGGTCTCAACAATGGGTAGGGAAGAAGAACCACTTTTACAAGCGTCTTTGAAATGCTCTTCGCAAGCCTCATCAAGAACGTCAATTAAATTAACGCTCTCGTGTTCATAAGGTTGCTTAGAAACTTTACCCATGTTGAAGGAAATTTTATCGTCACCAACTCTCATGATTAATTCGCATGCGGCTACATCAATGAGAGTGCGACCGGTCCTCAAGAATGGACGTCCAACGATTAATGGAACACGGGGATCCATCTCGTAGTCAACGACACCAAAATCCACCGGAAAGGTGAATTTTTCGACACCGACGAAGACATCTTCGGCTATCCCCACTGGATAAGCAACCGTACGGTTAGCTAATTCCAAAGTCATTCGTGTGGGGACTAGCTCGGGTAGAGATAATTGTTTCCAAACACTTAATGGCATTAAGTTTATACTAGCACCTAGATCGGCTAGGGCCATACAATTTTCTACCCCAGGGAAGTTGCAAGGAATGAGAAAACGACCCGGATCACTAAGTTTGGTGGGTAATTTCCTTAAGAGCACTGCGGAGCAATTCTCATTAAGTTGGGTCTGAGTGATATCAAGGAGTTTCTCCTTATTACTGAGAAGATCTTTAAACATTTTAGCATATTTTGGCATGTAAGCGAGAGCCTCAACAAAGGAGATGTTGAAATTCAATTGTTTAAACATTTTAAGAAAGTTAGAAACCTTAATATCATCCTTGTTCTTCAACTTCTCTTTCCTCAACCTTGAGGGATAAGGTATATTGGGTTGAGATGAAGTCTTTGGAATGGAATTCTCACTCACATCCTTGGGTGGTGGAGGGGTGGAAGTAGAAGGTGGAGGAATTTGAGTAGGGGACTCGTTTTCCTTTGTCACAATCACCGGTGTAGGTGTAGGAAGATCGGGTTCCTTTAAACCTTTTCCACTTCAAGTGGTGATTGCTTTCATCTCCCCTCTTGGATTAGCAACGGTGTTACTCGGAAGAGAACCCGAACCAGAGGCTTGATTACTTTGGAAGAAACTAGCCATCATATCCCTTAAGTCATTCGTTTGACTGCTCAAAGAATTTCGCATATCGGCTCGAAGATCATTCCCTTGTTTCGCCATATCTCCTTTCAAGTTGATGATTTGTCGCTGAAGATTCTACACCAGTGCGTCATTAGTCCTCATGTAAGTTTCAACCTCATGATTAAATGCGGTGGTTTGGGTGGGAGGAAGAGCATGGTAGGCAGGTAGTTGATAAGCGGGTTGTTGGTAAACTTGGTTGTTTCCTTGAGGTGGATGTTGGTTTCTTTGGGTTTGATATTGATTTGGAGCTCGAGTTTGGTTTTTATTGTTGCGGTTGAGGTTGTTTTGGTTTTGAGGAGGAAAACCGGGTGGTGAAAGGAATTTGTTTGAACGATAAATGAGAAAATTGCGGTCACCTTGAGGACGTGCTTGATAGCCTCCCGTAGAAAAGTTACCGTTAGCGGCATACACATTTTCCGGATTGTCATGAGTTGAAGGACAATCGGTGTATGAATGAGAACCCCCGCATATTTCACTTGACTGACTCAAAGCATTAACTTGCGCATTGATGCTTTTGGTATTGTTGGCGGTTTGTAGAGCAAGTGCTTCAACAATCGAAGTAAGCTTATCAATTCTCTTGTCGGCGTCACTAGTACTAGTACTAGCCACATTAGCCCGAACACTCTTAGTTTGTACTCTAGACTTATTCTCAATAATGTCCCACGCGGCATTAGAAGACTTAACCAAAATATTACCCCCCGAGGCACTATTTAGTGAATCTTGGTCATTCATTGTTAAACCATTGTAAAAAGTATTAATTTGATGTACTTTTGTGAAACCATGTTGTGGACACTTTCTTAAAAGTTCCTTAAAACGGTCCCAAGATTCACTAAATGTCTCACCGTACTTTTGTTCAAAGTTAATGATTTCATTATGCAAAGCGGTAGTACGTGAGGGTGGGAAAAAGTAGTTGATGAATTTGGTCTCTAAATCCGACCACGTAAGAATACTTTGTGGCGATTCCTTATCAAGCAAATGTCGGGCTTGTCCCTCTCAAGAGAAAGGAAAAAGTTGCAAGCGAATCACCTCTTGTGAAACCCCGTTATACTTGACTGTATAAGTGAGTTGAAGGAACCTTTTGATATGGTCATGAGTATCATCAAGTGTACGCCCCAAGAATGATTGAGCAGAGACCATTTGAATGAAAGTCGGATTTGAGCTCAAAGTTGTTGGCTCCAATCTCGGGTATGACAATAGCATCGGTGTTGCCCTCTACTTGCGATTGCAAAAGCTCGATCATTGGTCGATTGTCCATGGTGACAATAGGTGGAGTTTCGACTTCGGCTTGAATTGCTTTCTTCTTACAAGCACGGGTACGCATACACACCTACAAAAAGAAAAGAAAAATAGACAAGAGATATTTTTGGTTTTTTTATGTTTTTCTATTTTTTTGAATTTTTGAAAATTTTTAATTTTTATGGATTTTTGAAAATTTTTAAGCAAGAAAAATAACGTTCAAAAGTGAACGGATCCCAAAATCCAACGCATCTCTCACTAAAAACCGTTAATCTTAACGAAAAGAGCCGGCAGCGGCGCCATTTAATACAAGAGATTTTGTATGTAAAAAGTTATCGTCTAGGTCTTTTCGAATTGATTACTAGTTAAAAGTGCGACTCAGTCGTTCTTGGTGGAAAATAAAATGGTTTGATTATCTATTTTAAACTAAAAGCAAATATGAAAATGTCGTTGTGTAAAAAATGAAAGCTTTAAAAATTAAACTAAAAATTAAAAGTTAAAAATAATTGATTAAAAACTTAAAAGTAAATTTAAAACTTAAAACTTTGTAAAAGTAAAAACTTAAACCCAATCCGTCGGAATACACACTATCGGAATGTACTGTCGGAATACAATCGGAATGTCCCGTCGGAATGTATCAAAGAAAATTCTATCGGAATTCTTGAAGTATCGGAATAACAACAATGAAAACTATCGGAATGTAGTAAAATCAAAAGTATCGGAATAAGTATAAGGAAAACTATCGGAATGTCAAAACCCTATTCCGATGGCATGCAATCGGAATCTCTGTCGGAAAGTAAAACCCTTTTCCGATACAATGTATCGGAATAACAGTGAAAACCGTCGGCGGTAGGAAAATCGTAATAAGCAAACTTAATAAGCTCCGTTTGGAAAAGCGTAATAAGCAAACTTAATAAGCTCCGTTTTGAAAAGCACAACTCGAAAGTTTACTAAACTTATAATGAAAAGAGTTAATAAGCACGAATAAGAACTTTTTCAAAACACTAATAAGCAACTTTTAAAGCAAACCTTAAAAAGATGAAACTTTTAAGAAAACTTAAAAGTAAATAATGCTAAATACAAAATAAGCCAATAAGCATGATAAGCTCAAAGCTCAAGTTGTATAAAAACTTAGATATGAATAAAAAGATAAATTTTTTAATCATATAAACATCAAGATGAGACAAAATCAAAGATTATCACGAATCAAGATCAAAATCAAAAACAAGAAAAGGTAGAATAAGATGGATATTAAAACAAGATTAAGCTTTAAAATGTAAAGATTAGATTTAAACAAAAAAGAAATAAAAGATGAAGTTTTCCTGGTGAGAGAAAGTTAGACACTTTCTCTCTCTAAAAATTAAAACTACAAAAGAAAAAAATGAACTAGCTAACAACTAACTAACACCCTCCTAATGACACATTAGGAGGGTATATATAGGATGTGGGGAGGTGCATGTGGTGCTTCCTTTTTCTTTCTTCTCGTCTCGACTCGATTTAAATTCTTTGTCTTTCTCGACGTCGTCTCGGGATTTGTCGATATTAATTGAACTCGTCTTATAATTTTCTTCTTTAATTAGACTTAGTTCTTCGACTTCATCAAACTTCCGTGTTTAGACTTTTCCTTCGATAAATATTTAGAATAGGCCTTGGACTTCCGTTCTTTTTGCACTCTTGATCTTTTGACTTCGTCTTTTCTCTTTTTCTTCGATAAAAGCCCGTGATAGCCCGTGTTTTCTTCCTTTTTCATATTTTTATCCTGAAACACAATAAAAACACAAATCACACATAACTCTGACTTTTATGACATAAAATACACGTTTTGGTCTTGTTATTATTGGAAATAAGTGGTAAAAGGATAAATGTTTACACACTTATTAGTTTGTCATTTGCAGCGGTCATTATATGGGCTTAAACAAGCCCCTCGTGCATGGTTTCAGCGATTTGCTAGCTTTATCACATGCGTTGGTTTCCATCACAGTAAAACCAATGCATCATTATTTGTCTATCGTCAAGGTTCAGATATTGCTTATTTATTGCTATATGTGGATGACATTGTTCTCACAGCTTCATCTACAACTCTTTTACAGCGTGTCATCACATTACTTCACTGTGAGTTTGCTATGACTGATCTTGGCTCCCTTAATTATTTCCTTGGTATACATGCACAACGCTCTAAGTCTGGGTTGTTCTTTTCTCAGTCTAAATTTTCATAGGAAATTCTTGAGCGGGCAAATATGCAGCATTGTAACCCATGCAGGACCCCTGTGGACACTAAGTCCAAGCTTGGTTCCGAGGGTGACCCATTTAGTGACCCTACCTTATATCGCAGTATTGCAGGTGCTCTTCAGTATTTAACATTCACTCGCCCGGATATATCTTATGCTGTGTAACAGGTCTGTCTTTACATGCATGACCCTCGTGATCCTCATTTTACTACTTTAAAGCGCATTTTGTGCTATGTTCGTGGCACTATTGATCATGGCCTCTAGCTTCATGTTTCTACTACTACTCACCTTACTGCCTACACGGATGCTGATTGGGCTGGTTGTCCTTGTTAATGCAATAATGCCTAAAACGTTACTTGCATTTTATGGTCTCGCTTAGTTTTGATTACGACAATATGTAAAAACAAGCATTTACAAAAACAACGAAAAACGAATTCTTGAGTTCAAGTATTTTTTATTTTACCCATTTTCACTTAAGGTATGAATAAACAAGTACTAACCTTAATCAAGTGATCAAGTGATTTAATCTTTTCTTAAAACTCACTTTTTATTAAGTGTGACAAGTTTTAATTAAATTTTCTTTTTAAGAAAATGTTTTATTAAATTAAATATTTGAAAATTTAAAAATGGCATATTCCCTTTTGATTTGGAATATCCTTTCTGGATATTTTTATAACCAGATATGACCTCCACCACTAAAGGACAAAAAGGGAGCGGAGTCTAGCCCGGCGGTTCCTTAGCGCCTAGGCGGTTCCTTATCGATAAGGTACCGCGGGCTAAGATAAGGAACCGCGGGCAGATATAGCCGTTGGCCCTTTGTCCTATAAATAGTGGACCTTTCTCAGATTTTCAATTCACCTCTTTTACACACAAATTTCCAGATTCAAACATACTTCTTAAATCACTCAAATCCTTGATTATTTGATTGATTACTACTTGTTTAGAAGTGAATCTATCTCCATCATCCATTCCTCTTCAAGTGCAAAGAGAAGAACACTATCATTGTGAAGTGTTGAGTCCACCACCAAAGATCCTTTAAAGATCAAATCTTATACATTTGTTGTTGTGTAATAGTTGTGAAGATCCAAGTAGTTGTGTCTATTTGGAAGTTGTACTAAGTATAGTTGTGTAGATTGGTCCTAGCTACGATTAGGGCTCGACTTTTAGCTTAGGGTCGGAAATTGGTTAAGCGACGTGTACGGTTTTCTCCACCATAAGGAGCTTGTTGTGTAGTGAACTCTCGAGTAAGGAGTACTCGAGGAGTGGAGTAGGAACGATGAGTGAGCTTCGTTGCCGAACCACTATAAATCCCTGGTGTTTGGTTTGATCTTTCTTTACCCTTAACTCTTTACATTCTTTATTCTTTGGGCATATATATTAGTTAGTATTAGTTTAAATTACACTATCATTGTTCATATTGTGCATAAGAAGATTTCACTTATTTCCTTAAGTCTAAGTTTTTGGGAAAAATATTTTTTGAAAACCATCATTTAACAAGTAAATATAAGAAACTATTCAACCCCCCCCCCCCCCCCCCCCTTCTAGTATCTATAGTCCTGTTACCCATAGATCTACTTCCGGGTATTGTGTTTTCCTTGGTGATAATCTTCTATCTTGGTCTGCTAAGCGACAGGTTACATTGTCTCGGTCTAGTGCCGAGGCAGAATATCGTGATGTTGCAAATGTTGTTGCTGCTGCTTGGATTCAGAATTTATTACTTGAGTTGCATGCTCCGCTTTCTACTGCTACTCTTGTTTACTGTGACAATGTTAGTGCCGTTTATTTGTCCACTAATCCTGTTCAGCATCAGCGGACTAAACACATTGAGATTGACATTCATTTTGTTCGAGATTACGTTGCTTCTGGCCAAGTTCGTGTGCTTCATGTTCCTTCTCGATTTCAATATGCAGATATTTTTACCAAAGGTCTCCCGAGTGCTTTATTTCTTGAGTTTCGCTCCAGTTTGAACGTTCGAAGACCTCCCGTTCCAACTGCGGAGGAGTATTAGCATTAATGATTTAGAAGTGTAATGGCTTAAAGCTCAAAAGATACTTTGTATTTATATTGGTTGAGATTGCTTATAAACATCAGGAAAATTAATCCATTCAATAGTGATAACCATAACTTCTTCGAAGCTCTAAACGAGTAAACTAAACCGAAGTGTGAAGATGGTGAGCGTATATGCCAAATTTCAAGCAATATCTGAATACCCATGACAAAATTATGACATCTCTAGTTTTATTGTCATGAATTTATCTTTCTCAAATAAGTTGTGATTTTGGTAATAACTATGAGTATGTCATAAGCTGTGTGTATATTAAACTTTACGAAGAAATAAACAAGTAGGGGCGGATCTATAACACTAAGCTATCAGATGTATAATTTTTTTTACGTAACACACGTAGTTGACATCAGGTTCATTTTGAATAAATCGATATTTTTTAGTGAAAATTTATATTATGGGACAAATTTCCATCGGGTTCTCGTAAAACCCCTAAGTCCACCCTGTAAATTAGTGTCAACCGGAGTTAGCCAATCAAACTAACCGAAATTTACAATAAATTGGTAATTTCGAGACAAAAATGATCAAAAGGATTTGTTAGCGATACTATGGATATTATAAAGATTAAAGAATGATCAATGAGAGTTGTAATGTTTTAATTTCAGTTTTCTAAATAATTTTGACATATTGTTTCATACATGTTAAGAATTTTTTGCATATTACATGTTTTTGTAATTTCATTTTGATACTTTCACGTTCTATTTAAACTTTACACGAAACACTTACTTATATGTCGTTAATTATTTGTCGCTAGACATTCTACCGTTACGTATAAATACTCGTCTAATTTATATTATAAATGAACAATCATTTGTTTATATATATTTAGTAAATTTGTTAACATAACGTTGTCATGGTGTGTTTTATTTGTATTTTATATAAAATTTTATTAAGTTTTAAGCAAAAACTTTTTTATTTTAACCAATAAGTTGAGAGTTGGTATTTAGTTAAGGAGTTGCAATCGAGAAATTAAAAGTATATGTCTTGTTTCTTAGATCGAATTGAACTTTGAAATGTTATAGTATCTTTATTAACTTCTTGTATTATTTTTTTTAATTTTTTTTTAACTACAATATATTTATTTAAAGAATAAAAAATTTCAACAAGAAGCTAGAGTGATTACAAAGAAAGTGTAAACCAATCTAACCAATAACAAGATTTAACGCCTCTAAATTTTAACCAAAAAGAAAAGACTAATTAGATGTTATCGAAAATATCACTTTGCCTCATGAATTGAGAGCGAAAACAATACTATTTCGAAATCGTCAAATAAACTATAAAGAAGTAGCAATAATTACGTGCAAACGTGACTTTCTTGAAGAAGAAGTGCTCCAATTATCAATCCACTCGATCCATTCTTTGTTGGAGGTAAGAACAGGTAGCGAAAAATCGGTCCAAACACGAATTTTACGCCATATTAATGCAGCTGTGGAACAAGAAAAAAAGAGGTGAACCGATGTCGCCGCGCTTAAACGGCAAACCGGACAAACAATTGAAGGAATTTCTAACCCGCGAAAGGGTGTTCTAACCCGCAAACCGAACAAATATTTATTTTGTGTTTTATTTACTGGAACTCTACTTTGTCAAAGGGGTGGTTATGAATATAAGCACGATGTTTACTAATATTCTCCCCGTCACTAAATAAATGTCCACTTTAATTTTTTCTGGTCTTTCATGTTCAACTTTAACCATAAATATTTACGTTTGTGTTATATAATACCTAATGCAAAATATATGGATGGATTGGGTTTTAAATGAATTTTTCATTGATATATAATTTTCATCAAGTATTATATAACACAAAAAATTATATTTAAAGTCAAAATTGCACAAAAAAGACCGTAAAAAGTCAAAATGAACATTTATTTAAGGACGGAAGGAATAATAAACATCGAGAAAAAAATATCTAAAAAGAAAGATATAAATAATTTGTCCTATTCAAGAGAAAATCGTAGTACAAATTAGTAGTCCTTTAATTAAATTTTAGTCTACCTCATCACATTAATCTTTGATATTAGAGTTGTGTCCATTTTATGTTCAACGGAGTGATAGTCACTTTGCTTGGTGGATGGGTAATTCGCGCATGAGTTACCGCCATTATCTAAAAACCCACGTGTGAGTTATGCATATATTGAACTAGTTGTTGTCAATTCTTCACCGAGGTGGGTTTGTTTTTAAATGTTACTCGGTCGTTCAACGGTTATTTATTTAAAAAAAAAGACTTTTTTATTTAAAAGTTTTTCTATAAATTCATATTTTTACTTATCATTTTTCCTCACATATTAAATTATCAAACTTGTACTACTCTTTCATTTCCTTTAAATCATGTCTCCAAAAACACCTCAAAACACAAAACATCGTCAACGTACCCGCAACCTAAACTCCCTGGCAACACCGGAGGGAGCATTTAATCTTGAGAACCCATCCCCGAACGTGAACCTTTTGCGTGCACAAGCGTTCTATGCGCACAACCCTTACCAAAACCCACCGTACCATAATCCGACACCGGATATGTATCAACAACAGGGCTACCATCAATCCCAACCAAACCCGTTCCCTTTTACTCAGTACTAAACAATCGTGTTTCACGAAACGACAGTGAACCCGGGATCCTTTCCGTTTACGAACCCCGACGTTAGTAGCGGTTCTTCGTCACAACCGGCCATGTCTCTCATGAAATCAATTTCCAAACGAACAGTTGTACACACCCGCATTCTTGGGTTCTTATCAACAAACCGAATCTTTCCAACAAACCATTTCGTTTCAAGAAAACTTTGAGGAGGTTGTCGCCCCACGTCCAATGCCAAAATCGAAGCCGAGTAGTTCCCGCCAAAAGAAGTTTCCTGTAGACTCTGATGCTCCCCGGCAGTTGCCATGGACCAACGGGGAAGAAATTTCTTTGTGTAAAGTGTGAGTGTTTATTTCCTAGAACAACGAACTGAGAAACAATAAGAATGAAGACGGGTTTTGGTGTGCAATCTTAGCATACTTTGAGAGCAAAACTGATTTACCGGTAAGTGAACATACGACTCTATTAACGGGAAATGGAAGTCGATTCGGCCAACGACAGTTTGTTTCTCGGGAGTGTACAATAATGTTATGCGGATGGCGCAAAAAAAGTGGAGCCGGAGATGAAGATTAAATTAACAAGGCCCTTTTGACTATGAATCTGAAGTTGGTACTAAGTTCAAATAGCGTCATTGTTGAGAGATTTTGAAAGACAACGCAAAATGGAGCGATGTTGAAATTCCATCTTTCTTAGCAAGGCAAGCAGCGAAGGCTAAAAGATACAAGTCTGTTTCGTTAAATGCAGAGTCGGGAATGCTAGTATTAATTGGAATGTTCCTGATGACGATGACGAAGAAGTGGAGGAACTTCCACGACCAATGGGGAGAGATAGAGCGAGTAAAGGAAAAGGATCGACATCGTTTAACAACACAAACGACGATGCTTTGGCTAGGTTGATGGTATCCGAGTTGGGGTTGCAAACTGAGCGTGCCATCGGATTGCAGAAAGAAGAACGACAAGCTTTCCTAACGATTAAAGAAAAAGAGATGCAACTTTGTGTTGAAGAGTTGGAAATTGTAAAAACCAAGCAACAAAATTAGGACATCAACTTTATGTGTAGGAATACGAACATTTGATTGGGGTTGCACGAGCTGCTGTGGATTAACAACGAGTTGATATTAAGGCGGAATATAATTTGCCATTTTAGGTTTTATTTATTTATGCATCGTTTTTAAATTTTCGAGGAACTTTATTTTCGTTTTTAATTTTCGTTGTATTGTTTATTTTCTAATAAAAGTGTTTACGTTTTAGTTTACGAATTAAAATAATTAAGAAGAAAAAAAATATGGTATGACGTGGCGGAGAGTTTCTCGCTGTCAGTAAGGTTGTAAAGTAGGTTAGATGAATGGAGAAAGACATCTGATATGACGCTAAAATGACGATAAGTTTTCCACTAGCTTTATAGAAAAAAAAGGCGATTCAACAAAGAATAATATTTTACCATTAAGTCTTATCAGTTTGTTTTTGGTCTATTCTTATTCATAGTAAAAGTAAATATATAAATCGACTAGTTAAATGTGTATAACGACGACTTAAAAAGTCATGTCACCTTATTTAATGGCCACGAGTGAAAATGATAAGTTGACAGGAAGTCTTGTAAATGGTCTCAAAATAGATGAGCCCTATTAATAAGTTATTTTGTCCATTACCAAATGTCTTCAAGTGTTAATGTTAAAAAAAAACAAAATGTCTTCAAATGTTGTATAATGCCTTACTTGACTAGAGATTATGGGTAATTGCTATATAATTAGTGTAGTGCATTGATGTCATTTTTTAAATAATCTGGAATATTAGAAAAAGTTATTTTATTTGATTTTCTTGACTAATATAATTAGTTGTTTGATAAGAAACATGTAGAAGCTACGTGTGATCAAGGTTGCAAAAATCGTTCGGCGCTATTTTGGTGGTCGGGTATCGCCAAACGATTAATAAGTTTGGCGGGATTTAATCGAGAATTCATCGGATTGGATTTTTTATGTATAAAGTTATAAGATTTTAAAAAATATTTCCGATTAGGCCGATTTATCCGATTTTTTCCGATTTAGCCGATATATATTCGAAACAGAGTTGGCCGATTTATCCTTTTTTTCCGATTTGCCCGATTTACCCGGATATATCCCCGATTTATCCGATTTTTGACCGATTTTAACCAAACGGATTAATAAGGCCGATTAATGAAAATCGTGACGCTTAATCCCACCGAACGATTTATCCCCGATTAATCGGGCGCCAAAGGTGTGATTTGGACCTTTTATTTATTTTACATCCTTGGACTTTACTGTTTATGGTATGTTTTGTTATTATTTTCGTTTTAAAACTATAGTTCACTTTTTTTTAGTTGTTATAAATTAATTGTTTATTTTTAAAAATACGTAAAAGGTTTAGATCGAGATTATTATATTACTCTTAGTTAAAATTAAATTACAAACTTTAATAAGGTTTTAAATTAATTGGTTAAAGGTAAAACTAAGGTTGCAAAAATCGTGAATCGCTAGTCGGTCGATCGACTTCCTTGTAGCTTGTAATCGTTTTAGACGGGATTAATCGGTAATTAATCGGATTGACATTTTAGCAAATTTTTAGTATTTTTGGCAAGTTTTTGGATATTGTTAATAAGTTTTAGGTATTTTTGACAATGTTATTCTTAATATACAATTTATCATACATATACATAGTTACTATAATTGATAAACATAAGTTTAAAGTGAGTTTTCAATATTTTCGGCCAAATTTGCAGATTTAGGCAACTTTGACTTCTCTTGACCGCCATTGATCATAGTTGACCGCCATTAATTGTTTTATTATTAATCGACAAGGTTGAGTGTCTTGTAGCTGTTAACCGACGATTACTCGTCCTTGTAAACTTTTTTTTGAAACATTGGGTAAAACTGTCTTTATGCAAAAAGTAAGAGAAAAAAAACTATAAATGTGATATTTTTCTTAAACTATATGTTTTTTGTCGGTGAACAATAATTTTGGAACAGATGAAGTAGTTTTTATTATATATCGTTCGTCAGTTTAATAATTTAACTCGGTGAAACTCAATACTGTTTGTTATATATTTTTTATTTTATTTTTTTTTATAACAAAAAATAGAATTGAACAAAAAATTAAGAATAAAAAGCCCTAAAGATTAGATAGATACTTAGAGCAGGAGAACGGTGTGACTGACCGCATGTTTGATAGCTTTTTGGCGTCAGTTTATCGTTGGCTCGTTGTTTGATGTCAAGACCTTTTGTAGCAATGTCACTAGCTAGGCTGGTAAGTTTTTTGTTTTTCTCTAATAAAAAATAGTATACATAGCTCATTATACCATTTTTTTATACTTTGTTTATTTTTTTTCTCGTACCAACAACTCCTTTAGAAATATAGTGTCAAAAAAAATCTAATACTAAAGCATGTTTTTCTTACGTGACACTACTTTTTTTTTTACACGAAAAATTGAGTCTAACCACTCCCACCGCTCTTAAGAATCATAAAAAGGGTCATAGTAACTTATCCCATAAAAGAATAACTCATCAATTTTAAAACTAAACAATTACAGAAATCTTTCTTCTTGAAAATATGTTTGAAATAACCAGTTCTTACAAAATTTCCAATATGCCCATATTATGTTGTTAGGCTGTCGGAAAGTTGAAAATATTTAATAGCCTAGTATTACAGAAATAAAGTAAGCCCAATATTAAATAATCCAAATCCAAACACCAAATCAGTATTTGAACAGCTAACCAAACACACCAGTTAGCCCAATATTTTTCATGGATGTTTGTTTTAAACTTTTAATCGTGTTAAAAAGTATTTGTTCTTAAGAAGTTAAAGTCATTATAAAGATTGATTTGATGCAACATGTTAGTAACCTTTTAGAGAATAACAGAAATAAAACAAATGTTGCCTTGAAAGTTGTACCAGTTGCAAGTTGATTTCGGTCTTAACAGTCAAGTGACATATTTTAAGTCGTTATGCCATATGACCACTTGTGAGTCATACGTCTGTATGATCAACATGTACTCTCTTGCTTCTCCTTTTGCCACGTATATTTTATCTGACTGTTCGACACGTCGATACCAAGTTAATTTTATGTTACTAGTAACTAAACAGAACGAATTCGCCAATTACTGAAACGCATTGTACTTGTTTTGTTTGTATTAAAGTGTTGGTAGCTTGTAGCTTCGAGCTGGAAAGTCTCATTAAGTTCCCGGCTAGGCCTGATCGTTCGAATGAGAGAGTGTGTTTTTTTCTGGCTTTCTCACTAAGCTAGACAAATTATCAAATTTTAATACCTTCACCTGTATGTCAAACCTTATCATACTACGTACTATAATAATATGTGACGTGTTGAGGGACAAATACAACGTTACAATCATAAATTTGTATAAAATCGTCGCAGCATTCACATAACATTTGACGCAACAAACCATGACCACCTCAAACTCGAACAATGAATCCTTGCAAACAAGCTTCCTTCAATGGATTGCCCTACAACGAACCAACCTTAGCGAGCTACTCCATGTCCTAACCACGGTCCCTAACCCTAACGAAGACAATAATGACCTACGCCAGCTTGTCGAAAAAAATATCCAAAATCTTACTGACTACCAGCTAACAAGATCAAATGATGCCTTGTCCATATTTGCACCATCATGGTGCACTTCTTTAGAGAACTCTTTGTTTTGGATTGGTGGATTCAAGCCATCCAATTATATTCGACTGCTTTACTCTGAAAATTTGGATACAAAGTTGTCGAAAATGTACTGTAATAATGCAGAGAGTAGTAGCAAGTGTGGGGGTGAATATAGTGGTGACCAAGTGAAGTTGCTTAAAGCTCTTCATGCTAATACTGTTTCTAGTGAGGAAATTATTTCTTCAAGGCTGGCTAACTTGCAGCTGCAGGTATATATGTTCATTTTCTTTATGTCAACTTTTTCATATTAGTTGAGATTTTATGATTACTTCAAAATATGAATCCAGTTTCCACTGGGTCATTTAAAGCTAAAAGGACTAGTAGTATAGTTATGGACTTCCCAGATTATCTAGGCCCAATAGAATAAAAATTAACTGAAATTGCTTATTTAGCATTTAGGCAACTTTTTTTTACTTTGTAGACATGTTAGTGTCAAAAGTATGACTTTTATAGTTGAACTGACGAACTGTTAAACTGAACTTTGCTCATTTTTGTATACTCATTCATATCTTACAGCAACCCTTGTTTGCGTTTTGAAGCACAATCGTTAAATTTGAGTATGTTCTATTTTACTAAAAGTAAAAATATACAAAATTTAGCATTATTCAGTGTGAAACAGTTATTTTGGGATGACTTGCAGGAATGCATCACTACCGAGCCACTAATTATAATAGCTACGAACAACAATTCTGATCATGAAGTGGAAGCAGCTCTGGCTGCTCATGGGGTTGTACTGGGTGGCATTGTGGTTGATGCTGATGAGCTTAGGGTTACGGTTTTAAAAGAGTTGATTCGTATTCTAACACCACTTCAAGGGATTCATCTCTTGGTTGCATCGAACAGACTTCATATTTCCATTCATGAATGGGGAAAAATTTAATGATCGATCAACCGTTGCATATATATATTTTAACTTTAATTTATACATGTTTCTAATAAATGGAAGACTTGTAACAACGCTTAGAAATCGATGTTGTACAAGTTTGGGATTGTGTATTATTGATGTGTTGTGTGCTTTCAACAAGTTGATGTCTCTCCGCAAGACCATGAGTTCAATATTTTGTTCCATCGAAAAAAAAAAACGCGTTGCCTTCAAAGTTTGTATCTGCTTTCTGGTTCTAAGTCTGGCTGGTATCCAAAACCAAACTTTTTCCTGTGTTTCCTTTTCGAGTGTTTCCATTTTAGTAAATATCATTCTTGTCATATTCTTTACCAAACATGAGCAAAAAGAATCCCAGTACATCTTTTGGTCATTCTATGTATGAGTAGCATGTGCATAAGTTTTAGTTAATATGAAAGACACTTTCATTGTATCCACTCCAAGTTTGATTCAGTGACAGCCATAGTTAGGCGCATATATGCCGCAAAAAAAGAATAAAAAACGTAGCAAGTTTTGTCATTGTAACGTGATGATTTAATTCTCACGTTTGCATATATTATTCCTCACGCCAAACAGAATATTAGTAGGCTCCTAGACATCTTTAACAGGAATTTTGATGTCCACACAATCCATAATCAGTCACTTTTAAAGCAAGGAAAAGTTTTACCATTTTTGCACTAAACATAAATCACTCGTCTCATTTCAAGTTAGTTCGAATGGCAATAGCGTCGTTCAGGATTCGCCTCTGGCCTATGAGCACGTCGGAACCACATGAGCTCACCGAGGTTTATATACTTTTCGTAAATAATTTGGGTGTTATTTTTTTTCAATGTTGCAAAATAAGGTTTACAAGGGCGACTAATCGCCGGTTAATAGCTACAAAGATCTCAACCTTGCCGATTAATGAAAATGCGATTAATAACGATCAACTATGGTCAACGTCGATAAAAGGAGGTCAAACTCGCAGAAAACCTATAAATTTGGGCGAAAATACCAAAAACTCACTATAAAATTATGTTTATCACTTATAGTAACTATCTATATATGTATGTCAATTTGTATATTAAGAATAATATTGCCGAAAATGCTTAAAAGTCATTAGAAATATCCAAAACTTGTCGAAAGTACTCAAAATTTGTTAAAAATGTCAATCCGATTAATTACCAATTAATCCCGTCTAAAACGATTACAAGTTATAAAATATCGACCGACCGATTAGCGATTCACGATTTTTATAATCATGTCTGTTTTTTATTGACTGCACACCCCTCTAAATACTATAACCGGAAAGAAAAATGTTTCCAGTATAAGAAAAACTGAAACAAAAGAAAAGATGACTTTTACTCATATTTATCTCAACAAAAATATAAATATTAAAAAATAGTCGTAATAGTTTTGAGTTTACAATTCAAATAAAGAATTATGCAAATTTGTATGTTACATGTTAACTAAATTCTTCCTTCTTTTAGCAAGCGAATAGGAGGATCTCTTTGTGAAATTATTAATTAAATGGTTGTAAAGGGAAAATGAATAAAACATCTACGCGTGTAGCTTTTCAAATTGCATCAATAAAGATTTGCTATGAAATAACTCAAAAAATAATGTGGCAATTGAATACCTAAGGCACGTGTCTAAATAAGTAAATATGATGCTACCCGCAGTCGATATCAATCGCACTTGGTCGACCGGTTCTTTGACTCGGTAATCTTGATGCGACGACAAAGTGAATCCGTCGTCAAGATGGAAATAAGTCGAGCCCCCCACCGACTTGTGGAGCTAGAAAAAGACGATCGTTGCTACAAACTAAATGAATAATTGATGTGAAAAATGTTAGTTTTCTTAATGTGAAAAAAAGTCGTACGCAAATTATTAAATAAAAAAAACTAAAATAACGAGATTTTTTATAGGTTGTATTGTGTCGTTGATGTAAGTAGCCTTATAAACTTAATTTACCCATAAATTTTATCATGTTAAAATTGTGTCGTAACAGCAAGAGTATATCATTCTAAGATTTTAAAATATCATTTTAAAGAGAACAAAGAATTTAACCCCCGCTCCGTCGCGTGTTCTTTGCAAACGACGTAATCCTTGAAGGAATGGCCGTTAAAGAAAACACCAAATGTATAAATTGTTTTGCAAATAACAATTGATTTACTTTATACTACAAACTATACATTCGTTCTACTTACACATGCAACAAAAAACATTAAACATCCATGTTGTTGTTTCCACAAACATAAGACTTTTATAGCTCATGCATATTGCGCTGACATCCGGTGTATAAACATACGGTAGATATGGACAACTTTCAAATAGAGAAACATTAGAAGAATGGCTGAACCCGCAGATATCCATATCCATTTCATGCTCTATTCTCTTCTACGATTTGCTTAGACACAAGAAAGCTAAAACTTGTTAGATAATACTCATAAATTCCTACTTTCTTAATTACTTTGTGCTTTTTTAACAAAAAAAGTTTTACCTGCAGTACTTGGACCGAGTAGATGTTGGAAATTGATCATGCACTTTCATGCAGAACTCTGGTGCAATGTAACAACAAAGTTAAGATTTTCCGTCTAAATGACACACCTAGTTTCAAGATTGGCCAATATGTCATGTTTAAAATAGTATAACATGAAATTAATACTTATAATAATCAGATGACAATAGATCATAATACTTAGCTCACAACATAAAATAACTTCTTTTAAGTTACATTTAGAGTCATTTGAGTTTTGATGAGTATGTAAACACCCATCTGTAATAACTCTAAAACACATAAAACAAAGCTAAATATACCTTATTATGCTTTAAAATATTAGAATTACGTGTGGTTTGTATATGTGTGCTTGTGCAGACAAATTAGATACAAATGAAGCAAATACGGAGTTTTATGGATGAAATCAAAAGAAATCTTAAGAAATTAAGACACAAGAAAGAAAAAGGCACAATTGTAGAGTTAATGGACCATTCTTGTAAAATGATGAAAGTTTTGTGCCTTAATTGACAACTTTGGAAAGTACAAGGGCTACAAGTGAGAATTATACAAAGACTAAATGTTGTACCCATAATTATTCACTTCACCATGATTGTTTATAAAAAATAAAGAAGAAAGAAAGAAGATTTCTAGAGAGAAAGTAGAGAGAGAGAATAATTAACTAGGAGAAATTAGATTAGAAAAAATGATTACTTGCCACCCTTCTAACATGCTAGGAGGGTGCTTATATAGTCCACCCACATACGGGCTTTCTATTGGATTATATTTGTTTTGGGTCGGGCTTGAATAAATGCTTAATACCTTGAAAGAGGCCTTTGAAGCTAACCATCAAGCCCGTAATTTCACGATTATTTTAACTAACTATTACAACGTTCTAATTAATATTACAATAAAAATTTATGACCGAACATTCTTGTTTGACTCAATAATTTGAGGCTAACAATCTCCTCTAATGTGAGGTCATTCCTCTTTGATATTTGGAGTTCAATGGAGATTACGAATTTAGTCATAAATGAATCTTGAACGTGTAATAGTAGTCTCGTTCCTTCATGTTGTGATTTTTTAGCCTTTGTCATTGTCTTTCGACTTTGTCTTTTATCTCGAGATCTTAAAATCATTCTTGAATTGTCTTTGCCATTTTGCGATCTTGTGTCTTTATCCACTTGCTCATATTTTGCACTATCTTGAAAGCTTGCTAACAATGTCCTTTGAAGAGAGGTCATTCCTCTACGTTAACTGATAAGGAAGATTTTGATCATCAAAGTTGTGGAAGTCTTTAGCTTTCTTGATTGTTGAATGTCTTTGGGCATGAGTATGTGGTTTTGAATCTTTGACTTTACTGGGTACACCGTAACGGCACCTTCTTGAGACAAATCATAGACACGGACTGAATGGCTCTGACATTCATCCTAAATCAGTAGTGTTTTACCTCCAGTCGGTGAAGACCGTTACACGATTTTAAATATCGTACCTGTGATTAGGTAGATTCAATTAAGAACCTCCTAGACAGGGTTTCGCGGCTGTACTAGCCGTTCTCTTTACTCGACCGTCTCAAAGCAAGACTGCGAACATAAAGAGTGAATCAATTGGAAAAATATCCGCTTGATTAAAGTCTTCAATTCAAATTCCTGGAACAAGTTTGATTCAT
This sequence comes from Glebionis coronaria, assembly GCA_025667525.1. Lineage (NCBI taxonomy): Eukaryota > Viridiplantae > Streptophyta > Magnoliopsida > Asterales > Asteraceae > Glebionis > Glebionis coronaria. Next base: position 289,583,812 of record CM046880.1, on the reverse strand, counting down.
TAAGAATCTTACCATTGTTGCTTTCCAGTTAACACAAGCTTGATTCATAAGAATCTCGCAAGTTACCTACCGTAGTGCTGTTTGATGTTGACGCTAGAAGGATTTCCATTCATCACTGTGAATATTAATGAATATCACTCTGAATGTTCTGGAAAGACCATAAATATATTGCGTAGAAACCTGAAACGAGTTTGAATCAATAAAGAAACAAACCATTGTTGCTTTTCAGTTTTACATATGTTCAATTCATAAAGAATATTACACATGACCTACCGCAGTGCTGTTTGATGTTAACACTGGAAGGATTTCCACTCATCATTGTGAATACTAGGTAGTATCACTCTGAGTGTTCTAGCAATATCGCAAAGATATAGCGTAGGAGTCTCGTGATCATCATCCGTGTGTCCTAACGAGATTTGAGTGATCTCTTGGCTCTAGACTCGATTTATGCACTTTTAGTGGTCGGAGGCTAGATTAGATGCCACCTATTCAATATCAACTATCTCGAAGTAAGAAAGTCAATAGAAGTCGTGTTGATCTCCGTGACAATAAAACAAACTTCTTTTGAGAGAAGCTAGAGTCAGCTGGGGAGGGATTGTGCATTACATCATTGGGTCCATGATGCGTTGTCTTCATGATGTGTTTCCCCGGTTTCTGCCTAAGTTGTATGGAGGGATTCTTTCTTTACACCCTTTATCCTTAAATTTCTTTTTTATTCTTCAACCCCTTCAATGCTTACCAAGACATCATTACTAGCACCTTGTTGTGGTTGTTCCAGTGCTAGCATCAGTACTTAGTCGGCATTCAGCTTCGTTCACATTCTACTCCATCTTTCCTAAGGACTTCTAATAATCTATTAGATTGTCCCTGGGAAGATCCCTCCGGTTCTGGTCGGATCATAGGACTTAAACCTAACCACCCTTTTGACACCAATAACGTCATGAATTAAAGATGTTGTGGGTATTTGATCGAAACCATGAGTGCTTGAGTCTTTAGATCACATTTTAATCACATTTTCTCCCCTATCTCTAATATATAAAATCGTTTGATATTAGAGATACCAAATTTGATTAAAATATATTATGAAAAAATAGTCTTGAAAAACTTTCGGGAGAAAAATATGTCAAACTTAGGATGAATTTGGAACGCCTCCCCCTCAAAAATTGATCAAATTGAATTGTCATTGTGAGGATGTGATCCACATTTCGCTTTTTGAGGATGGGAGTTGTCGAACACTTATAAGTATGAAAACACTCATCAATTATGATCCAAAAAACCACTCAAAACACAGTCAAATACGTTATATTTAACTAAAAAATATAAGAATTACGTGGGTATTTGTTTTTCATGTGTTTTCAGGTAAAAAGATGCATTTTGGAACAAACACACGTTTTTAAGGATTTATTTGACGAAAAGACGAAGAAAAGGACAAATCAAGCTTCAAGGACGTTACTTGCCATTATTTATCAAGATGGAGGGCTTAAGTTGCAATTAATAAAGAAACAAAGGATGAAAAAGCAATTACTTAAAAGGTTTTAAACCCATTTGAAAAGAAAGAAGAAATGAAAGGACCAAAAGTAAAATGAATGGAAAGTTTATGTATCTTATCATACTTGGTCAATGACCCAGTCACGGTCAAACAACAAACACAAACGTGTTCTTCTTCTTTATCACATAAGAGAGAGAAAAGGAAAAGAACAGACGACCTCATCTCTTTCTCCCACCAAACCTGCAAATGGAAGTCAAGAGAGCTACACATGGATTCAGACGAAACTTTAAATAGCAAAAGTGATCAGCTTTTCATCCTCTATATGATGGTGGTATTTAATTAGATCAAAGGCGAAGATAGAAGAAAACCCCAAATTGATATGAAGAACGAGCTCAACCTCGTATTCACACGTGGCTTCACTGGATTGGACAAGACATGTCACACCTCTCCTCTCAGTCGTCTATAAATACCAAGGGAGCACCTCATTTGAAGAGGGTTAGCTTAGGTGTAGATTTACACATAGATAGTTAGGATTAGTTAGTTAGTTTTCTCACAGCTTCATTTGTTAAAAACTTTATGTTAATTCGGTTACGTTTTCAGTTAGAGTAATTGTAACAGTTTACTTGAATCTCCATTAATGAAATACCTGTTTCTTGAAAAAAAATCATTATACAAGACTCCTAAGAGGGCCAGTGAAGTGTTAATTATAGTGACTATTGAATTCCAATATTACTCTCACAAGGGTTACGGGGATTCGATAGTTGCTCCAATCCAATATTACCTTGACGGGTTGCGGGATTGAAGATCCAAAGTCCCAAAAAGGCGGTGGATGTAAATTATTGCGTGAGTTTTAGTTTTCTTTCCTTAGCGAGTTTGTAGCTACTTATTAATGCATTACATAAGGATCTTACACATAAGGCGAATGACTTATTATTCTTGAGTCGAACTTATATTAATTGTGGGCAGTTTTTCGAGTAATGGATGAGAGGATTACTTAGGATTAAAACCGTGCTTCCTTATTTTGAGATTTTACATTTCTTATATTTCACGCTTTAAATAATGACAAATTTGCTCTCAAGCAATTTGCTCAAATAATAACCGGTTCCACATTTAATTGTCATGAATAAGTTGATGCACTTTTTACTTGTGAATGCAATGATCCCATTTTTAAGCTTGGTATGGGGAAAGTGAAACTTGAGGGTGATAAGTGTTCATGGTACTAAAAGCCCTAATCCACGTCATTGATTTCTTTATGAGTTATTTCCATCAAAATCATTTATGAAAAATTAAAAATATATAAATAAAATTGCTTTCTTTGCATTGTATTGTAAATATTCAAAATCATTCATCATGTAGCATAGTATAGTTTATTAAATCATAAAATGGCCAGGTGGATTAATTATGAGAAAAGTGCACTCTGGAGCTTTGAAATGTTGCATTGCATGAGACCATGGCAATGGTCAAGTGGAGGGGAGTTGATAAGTGTGAAAACACTCATCAATAATGATCCAAAAACCACTCAAAACACAACCAAATATATTATATTTAATTGAAAAATATCAGAATTACGTGGGTATTTGTGTTTCATGTGTTTTCAGGTAAACAAGATGCATTTTGGAACAAACACGCGTTTTCAATGGATTTATATGATAAAATACGAAGAAAAGGACAAATCAAGCTCCAAGGACCTTACTTGTCATTATTTCAAAGATCAAGGACTTAAGTTGCGACTTTCATAAGACAAAGGATGGAAAGGAACTTTGCTTAAAAAGTTCATAATACATTTGACAAAAAGAAAAAATGAGAGGACCAAAAAGAAAGTAAAAGTAAAGTTTATTTAACTTTTTTATAAATCCGGTAAAAGACCAAGTCATACCCATTGACTCGTCTTCCCCATATCAACGAAGAGAGAGAGATATATTATCAGTTTATATCTTTTTCACCTAAAACCTTCAAGATCATTTCAGAAATAATCTACATGGATTCAGACGACAATCAAAACATCAAAAATGCTCCTTTTCCTCTCCTCTACATGGTGGTACCATTTAATTAGATCAAGAGTGGAAGACGAAGAAACCCCCAAATTGGATGAAGAATGAAGAACGAGCTCAACCTCGTATTTACACGTGGCACGAAGGAATTGGACAAGACACGTCATACTCCTCCTCTCAGTCGTCTATAAATACACGAAGAGCACTTCATTTGGAGCGGTTAGCATAGGAGTAGGATTCACACAGTAGGTAGAGTTAGTTAGTTAGTTAATTTTCATTACTTTCTTGTTTAGTCCTGTAACCAGTTCGGTTACACTTTCAGTTAAAGATTTTGTAACCGACTATCTTTTCTTCCATTAATGAAATCAAAGAAGTTTCAGTTTTCTCAATCTCTTGATTCCCCTTATATCATCTTATCCACTATTATTAAAAGATTTCGACTTATAAATTGTTTGTAGCTTATTCAATTTGATTGTAGGATGTTATGATTCGTGATACTTTTTTTAGTATTAGTTGGAGGCTCGAGTTACTGTTCATCAGTTTGTGATTTGCAATTTGAGTTTATTGGGTTGATTTTCTGTTAGAGAGAGTTTCACTCGGTTACTGTTCATCAATTTGTTAAGCTTGTGAATATTGATCTTTTAAGCCTTAGTTTGTAAGATTTTGAGTGTTTGACAATTTACTCACGGTTTAATCAGCTTTTTCAGTTTTAGGAGCTTTTCAATGTTGAATCAGTTTGCGTCTTTGTAGTTAGTTTTTGAGTTTGGACTGAATTTAGATTTAAATACATTTCTAAAATCAGATTTTATAAAAAATGTTATTAGTTCTACAAAACCACCATTAACCAATCAACCACCTCAAAACACCATGTCTGATCAAAATCAACCCAAATCAGCTACAAACTCTAAATTCAACTACTGGAATTGAAAGAACAGCTACAAGTCTTCACAAAGCTTCCAATGATCAAGGTTGATCATTAGAAACCAATAACAGTAACAGAAGTAACAGTATGCAGTGAACAGTATGAAGATTGAAAGGAAATTGAGTGAATTTTATTGAATTGAGTAAAGTTTGTTACAAGAGGTAAGTAAAGCTGTTATACCTACTAACAAACTCAAGAGGTTGTCAATCTCTTGAGTTGTTGACTAACCTCTAACTGAATTGAAGGAGAAAAGATAAGTGTGTGTGAATTTCACACTTTCTCCCACCAAACCTACAAATGGAAGTCAAGAGAGCTACACATGGATTCAAACGAAACTATGAATAGCAAAAGTGATCAGCTTTTCATCCTCTACATGATGGTGGTATTTAATTAGATCAAAGACGAAGATAGAAGAAAACCCCAAATTGATATGAAGAACGAGCTCAACCTCGTATTTAAACGTGGCTTCACTAGATTGGACAAGACACGTCACACCTCTCCTCTCAGTCGTCTATAAATACCAAGGGAGCACCTCATTTTAAGAGGGTTGGCTTAGGTTTAGATTTACACATAGATAGTTAGGATTAGTTAGTTAGTTTTCTCACAGCTTCATTTGTTAAAAACTTTCTGTTAATTCGGTTACGTTTTCATTTAGAGTAATTGTAACTATAACATCCCGCCTACTCAGACTACAATATTGGCCGCTTTGCCCGCAGGCTCACGGCTTTGCTTTGTGACCCTCTTGTAAGTACTACCCAGCTGGTCACCCAACCTAGTACTACTCTGACATGAGCACGCTTAACTGCCATATCCTAAGAACCCCACTTGTATTAGACCACAAAACGCGTTGTGTCATGAGAAGACGAATGTTATCTTATGAACCATGGATCTTGTAAAACCCACAAAATAAGGTCATTACTTAATCCTACTTTTCAAATATTTTAGAAGTATTTATGACGTTAAATATTATTATGTTTAACGGTTTAAGTTGAAACCGATACTTAATATTTTATTTTAATATTTTGACGAGCAAAGAGGACTACTAGTGATCGCGATACCGACGGATGCCCAAAATTTTATATTTTATTATCGAGCGTTTCGATATTTAATACTTTCGACGATATCATTTTAATTACGTATCGAGTCGTTATATTATTTATTTTCGTGTGCATTTAAACTTTTAAGTATTTTTATGAAACCCGAGCCCCGTAAATATTTTTAAACTTGACTTTTAGTCATTTCCCGCTTTTTAACTAATATTTATATTTTGGACCAAAACTATCACAAATTGGCAAAAACTATCCTAACCTTACACTATATATAGATTTTCCACTTACACTTTTACACATATAATCATTTTTAAATCAAAACAAATCCACCCACCTCTTTCTTTCTCTCTTGGCCGTATACCCCAATCAACAAAACCCTCCAAAATTTTGATTTTCTACATTGAATCTTCAAAATCTAAAACAAGTCCCATCCTAGAAATCACAAGGGCTACACATTGGTATAAAAATTTTATACATGCATTACATTTTTATTTTTGATGAATTTTGATCAAGTTGATGCTTGTATGACCATGTATATATATTAATTTTATATTGTAACTAGTGTTTTTGCTAGTTGTTGTGTTTAAATTTTTGAATAAATTTTGTAAAAATTACATGCAAGTGTGTTATAGGTTTGATCATAGTGTAGGAGTGTTAGAATGATCATATTAGAGGTATAGAAATGGGTAAAATGTGTTGAAAAATTGATTTTGTATGGTTTTAAATGGTCAATTTTAGGCAGTAGGTTTGAGGCCATTTTCAGGGGCCTTAAGTCTGATTATAGGTTGTTATTATAGGATTATGTCATAGAGAATTTCGTTAGCTTCGATTTGATATAAGGTAGGCCATCCAACTCCAAACGAGGTGGAAGATACACTAGTTTGATTTTCGTGTACCGGGAGACGAGTGTTGACACAATCCGAAAATTGTTGTCGATATTTGGATCGAATCTCGGGGACTATAAAATGAGTTTCAAAATGATTCAAGGGTTGTTCTCAGGCTCCAAGTTTAGTATTTTGAGTCTATTTTTAGAATCAAGTGGCGGTTTTGCAAATGGAGTTGTTTAGAATGGTCAAAATGGTTTCGTAAGTCAAGGTCGCTAAACTGTCCAGATTTTGTGATTCAAAGATGAGTCGGGCAGGGAACTTTAGAAGTAAAATCTTTTGATGGGATCTTGGGAGGACTTTCTACATATAGTAAGTAAGTTCTCTGAGTAGTATCATAAAAATTTGATGTGTCTAAGTATGGGAAAACGGCTTGGACATTCGGTATGTTCCGGCAGATTTTTATTAAAGGCATAGAATAATAAAGTCAACGTATAAGAGAGTATATTAGAACCACTTGTGTCGTTTTCACTCGAGTTGTCGTGATTTTATACTTGAGTTTTATTTTATTAAGTATCATTTATTTCTCGAGTCTATTATTAATATACGCACCTTATTTGCTAGGTTGCGGTTGTCGTGTTTTTCGGGCATCTACTATCGTCGGCGATCGTCTTCAACTACTTCTACTACTTAAGGTGAGTCTATAGCCTCGTTTGCGCAATTATATGATTTTAAAAACCCGCGAGGGGAAATACATGTTTTATAAACTTATAACACAAGATTTTTATGGTATGCTTGTCCCTCTATGAATGGACTCGTGGTTGCCTTTAAATTGCATTAAGTGATTGCCTTTGTTAAAGCCTCAATTATGGACCGTTAACTAGCTTATGATGGGCTAGCCGCTAGTAAAATTAATAGATCTATGGGGGAAGCCGCACCGGTTCAGTTTTTGTGGACATGTCATAGAAGCTTAGGCCCGACCTCCACACTGTTTGAACATATTGTATTAAAAAGTCAGGTATACGGCAATGTACCAATAATCTAGAGGTAACCGACAAATAATAAATCTCTTGTCTTATTAGACCTAACGGAGTGTCTAAGGGCTCGGTTCCATGAGCTTATTGCAATTTATGCTATATACAATTATTATTGTTGATGCAAATTATTATTTGATTCTTGTTGCCTTCAAGTATGCCACAAATTTATAATCTTTGCTTGTGTTCAAAATGATTATATAAACCTATAGATTCACTCGGCATTTTGCTGATGATTTTCTCACATGTATTTCAGGTAATCAAGAAGGGTGAAGCTTGGAAGCCACGGGAATGATGTTGTGCACTACTTTTGTAATATAAACTCTTTGAATGTTTGTCGTTCCTTTTGTTCAAAACAATTTAAATCTTTTGTTTTGGTTGTACTTTGGTTACGATGTCTTGGGACTACGCTACTCTGACAAATGTTTTAGGAACGATAAATGTGAAACGTCTCTTTTTGAGTCGTTCTTTATAAATTATGTGTTATTGTATCATTGTTTATCACCCAAAGATGTATTCCGCTGCGTGTAAATTTGGGGGTGTTAAAGATTGGTACCAGAGCCATGAGTTATAGAGAACTAGGTCTTTTTCTGAAAACCTAAACTATAACTGTCGGTTTTTATTTTTCAAAGAGTCGGTGCACATGATTTCGTGTGACTTCAGGTTCAAGCTACTTCTGGGATTACAACTTTAGTATACCTTATTATGTATGCCTTATTGCTAAGTATTTCTAAATAAATACTATAATCCTTTATCGATATATATTGATATCATTAAACTTTTCGATAAAAGTTATCGTTTATTAATGACTTATTTAAATAAATTTCTAGAATTTTCCTATAATTATACTGAAGGATTTTCTATATTTATTTAAAATTTTGGAAATTATTTTATTTCATTTTATTATGACCTTATACCTATTTTGTGAATTTACCACCGTCAAATTTATGTCTTCGATGAGGAGGAAGCAGGTTCCACTGCTGCAAGCGAGTCACATTCAACTAAGCCATGTGGATCTCCACGTGACTAGTGTCTATTATTTTGTGTCATTGTACTCTATTTTTCTTTAAGATCATCTCTTGTTGATCTATGATAATAGTTTCCTTTGATCCTTATAATGATTGTGAATTCTTATATCGAAAATATGTATGAATTTGATGATTGATTTTGTACATGATATGACTATACCATGATTAAAATTAACTCATTCATTTTATCTTCTCTCTTTGTGATTTGACAGAATCATGCCACCTAAGAGAATGACAAATGATGCCATTGCAAGGCTAGTTGCTGAAGAGGTTGCGAAAGCATTAGCTACGGACAGAGCTGCACGTGTTAACACTGAAGGAGCAGGTGGCTCTGGAGGTGCGGGTGCTGAAGGTGAAGGTGAACCTGATGGACCGGAAGCTGTTGGAGGAGCAGGTGTAGCTGAAAATCCTGCAGATGAGGTTGCTCACGCTGCTGCTGCGGTTAAAGAATGTACTTTTGCTGGGTACATGAAATGTGGACCCACTACATTTCAAGGAACTGGTGGAGCACTGGAATTATTCAGGTGGATTGAGAAAACAGAAACAACATTTGAGATTAGTGATTGCTCATAAAGGAACAAGGTTAAGTTCGCAGTTGCTACTTTCAAGGATCGAGCTTTAAGCTGGTGGAAGACTCAAGTTGCTACAGTTGGTTTAGAAGCTGCAAACAGGAAACCTTGGGATGAAATTAAAAGGTTGCTGAAAGAAGAGTTCTGTCCAGAAGAAGAGTTATCTGCTTTGGAGGATGAGTTGAGGCACCTGAAGCTGAAAGATAATAACATTGCTGCATATACTAGCCGATTCAATGAGTTGGTTTTGTTGTGTCCAGATGCTTTTGTTACTGAGAAGAAGAAGATGGACCAATACATCAAAGGGCTGCCTGGGTACATTAAAGGTGAGACAACTTCATCTCGACCCAAGAACTTTGTTGAAACTGTAAGAATGGCTCATACACTCATGGGGCAGAAAGTTCAAGATAGGGCTGAGAGAGCTGCTAAGGGTAGTAAAAGGAAATAGGAGAATTCACAGAGTAGTAATCAGGGTAGTAACCGCCATAGGCAGTACAATCAGAAGAGAAATGTTGGGGCTAGAGCTGCAACTAACAAGGATAATAATGCTGACTATGGGGGACCAGCCCAGAAATGTAAGAGCTGTGGTGTTTGTCACTTTGGTAATTGTCCACCAAGGTGCACTAAATGTGGAATGGTTGGGCATGTTGTGGAGAAATGCAAGGCAATGACCCCTACCACTGGAGCAAATGCTATTCCGATCAAGACTTGTTTTGAATGTGGAGAACATGATCATTATCGCCCTAGATGTCCAAAGTTGGTGAACAAGAAAGCAGGCGAAGCTGCTGGGGCAGTTTATGTTGTTAAGGATGCTGATCAGGCACAAGGTCCAAATGTGGTGACGGGTACGTTCTTACTCAGCCATCGTTATGCTAGTGTGTTGTTTGACTCAGGATCTGATAGGAGCTTTATAAGCACTTCCTTTAGTCGTTTAATTGATATTGAGCCAACAAGCCTAAATACTAGTTATGAGGTCGAGTTAGCTAATGGACTATTAGTTAGTACTAAGCCTAAATAATAGTTATGAGGTCGAGTTAGCTGATGGACAATTAGTTAGTACTACCACTGTATCTAATAAGTGTCCTTTGAAATTAGCAAATCATTTGTTTGAAATTGATTTAATGCCGATAGAGTTGGGTTCGTTTGATGTGATTGTTGGTATGGATTGGTTGGTTGCACATGATGCGGTGATTGTATGTGGGGAGAAAGTTGTTCACATACCGGTGAAGGGCAAGGTGTTAGTAGTTAAAGGTGATGTCGGTAGATCTCGTTTGACGGTGATATCTTGTATCAAGGCGAGGAAATATGTAGAAAGAGGTTGTCACCTGTTCTTGGCTCAAGTAGTGGAGAAAGAACTACCGGTTAGGCGTGTGGAAGATGTTCCGGTTATTCGTGATTTTCCTGAAGTATTTCCCGATGACTTGCCAGGGCTTCCGCCTCAGCGAGAAGTCGAGTTCAAGATTGATCTAGTGCCAGGAGCTGCACCGGTGGCGCGTGCACCTTATCGTTTGGCACCGTCTGAGTTGAAGGAGTTGGCAGATCAGTTGAAGGAGTTAATGGAGAAGGGGTTCATTAGACCAAGTTCGTCACCTTGGGGAGCTCCAGTATTATTCGTGAGAAGAAGGACGGATCGTTCAGAATGTGCATAGACTACCGAGAGTTGAACAAGTTAACTATTAAGAATCGTTATCCACTTCCTAGGATCGATGATTTGTTCGATCAACTTCAAGGTTCGTGTGTGTACTCGAAGATCGACTTGAGGTCGGGTTATCATCAACTTCGCGTTAAAGAGGAGGACATACCTATTACAGCTTTTCGGACGCGTTATGGACACTTTGAATTTCAAGTGATGCCGTTTGGGTTAACAAACGCACCTGCGGTATTCATGGACTTAATGAATCGTGTGTGTAAACCATACCTCGACAAGTTTGTGATTGTATTTATCAACGATATCCTGATTTATTCCAAAAGTCGGGAGGATCATGAAGGTCATCTGAAGATTATTTTGGAGTTGTTGAAGAAGGAGAAGTTGTATGCAAAATTCTCCAAGTGTGATTTTTGGTTGGATTCAGTCCAATTCCTTGGGCACGTGATCGATAGTAGCGGTGTTCATGTTGATCCTTCCAAAATTGAAGCTATTAGAGACTGGGCTAGGCCTACAACCCTGACGGAAGTTAGACAATTCCTGGGATTAGCTGGGTACTTTCGGCGATTCATCGAAGGATTCTCTTTAATTTCTAAACCTCTTACTAAACTTACACAGAAAAACAAGAAGTATGAGTGGGGTTCAGAAGAAGAAGAAGCATTCCAAACTTTGAAGCGGAAGCTGTGTTCTGCACCAATTTTGGCTTTGCCCGATGGAGCTGAAGACTTTGTGGTATATTGTGACGCATCACGTAAGGGTTTTGGTGTTGTGTTGATGCAAAGGGAGAAAGTGATCGCGTATGCATCTCGTCAATTGAGGAAACATGAGGAGAACTATACTACACATGATTTGGAATTAGGAGTTGTTGTCTTTGCTCATAGACTTTGGAGACACTATCTATACGGTACAAAGAGTGTGGTATATACCGATCATAAAAGCCTGCAACATATTCTAGATCAGAAGGAGCTCAATATGAGGCAAAGAAGATGGGTAGAATTGTTGAGTGATTACGACATTCAAATTTGCTATCATCCCGGCAAGGCGAATGTAGTTGTCGATGCTCTTAGTAGGAAGGATAGTGAAATAACCAAAAGGGTTAGAGCTTTAGCCATGAAAACTTATTTGATTTATCTAATCGAATACTTAAAGCTCAAACAAAGGCGATGAAAGAGAGAATGTGAGAGATGAAGACTTGGGTAGAAGGATGACACCTATATTTGAAATTCGTGATGACGGAATTCGGTATTTCGAGAATCATGTATGGTTAACGGTGTATGGAGGGCTGAGAGATCTAGTTATGCACGAATCTCATAAGTCTAAATATTCGATTCACCCAGGATCGGATAAAATGTACCAAGACTTGAAGAAATGCTACTGGTGGCCAAATATGAAGGCTAACATTGCTACTTATGTTAGTAAATGCTTGACATGTGCTAAAGTGAAGTTTGAGCACAAGAGACCTTCGGGTTTACTGCAACAACCTGAAATTCCATAATGGAAATGGGAGAGTATCACTATGGATTTTGTTTCGGGACTTCCGAGAACTTCTAGTGGTTATGATACGATTTGGGTGATTGTTGATCGGTTGACTAAGTCGGCTCATTTCTTGCCGATAAATAAAACTGATGACTTAGACAAACTTACTCGGTTGTATTTGAAGGAAGTTGTTTGTAGACATGGAGTTCCTTTGTCAATTATTTCTGATCGAGATAGTCGGTTCACATCTGAGTTTTGGAAATCGCTTCAGCGAGCATTGGGGACTCAGTTGGACATGAGCATTGCGTATCATCCGGAAACGGACGGACAAAGTGAAAGGACTATTCAGACCTTGGAGGATATGTTACGAGCGTGTGTAATAGACTTTGGAGGTAGTTGGGATCGACACTTACCTTTGGTGGAGTTCTCATATAACAACAGTTATCACGCAAGTATCAAGGCTGCGCCTTTTGAAGCACTCTACGGGCGAAAGTGTAGATCACTAGTTGGTTGGTGTGAAGTTGGAGAAAGTCAATTGATGGGTCCTGAATTGATTAGAGAAACGACTGAGAAGATCGTGCAAATCAAGAATCGTTTGTTGACAGCCCGTAGTAGACAGAAGAGTTATGCGGATAAGAGGAGAAAACCATTGGAGTTTGATATTGGCGATATGGTTATGTTGAAAGTATCACCTTGGAAAGGAGTAATTCGATTTGGCAAGCGAGGAAAGCTTAGTCCACGCTATATAGGCCCATTCAAGATTATTGATCGAGTTGGTCCGGTGGCATATAAGTTGGAATTGCCTGAGAAGTTAAGTGCTATTCACAATACTTTTCACGTTTCTAATCTTAAGAGGTGTTTGGCGGATGAGAATTTGATAATTCCACTTGAGGAGATTCAACTGGACGACAAGCTGCATTTTATTGAGGAACCGGTGGAGATCATGGATCGAGAGGTAAAACAGATTAAGCAAAGTCGGATCCCGATAGTGAAAGTGCGATGGAATTCCCGATGTAGACCCGAATACACTTGGGAGCGAGAGGACTATTTCAAGAGCAAGTATCCGCATTTATTCGTAGACGGACCTAAGGAGAAGAAAGCCCCGGGACGGTGCTCTCCTAAGATGGTGAGGATGTAAAACCCACAAAATAAGGTCATCACTTAATCCTACTTTTCAAATATTTTTGAAGTATTTATGACGTTAAATATTATTATGTTTAACGGTTTAAGTTGAAACCGATACTTAATATTTTATTTTAATATTTTGACGAGCAAAAAGGACTACTAGTGATCGCGATACCGACGGATACCCAAAATTTTATATTTTATTATCGATCGTTTCGATATTTAATACTTTCGACGATATCATTTTAATTACGTATCGAGTCGTTATATTATTATTTTTCGTGTGCGTTTAAACTTTTAAGTATTTTTACGAAACCCGAGCCCCGTAAATATTTGTAAACTTGACTATTAGTCATTTCCCGCTTTTTAACTAATATTTACATTTTGGACCAAAACTATCACAAATTGGCAAAAACTCTCCTAACCTTACACTATATATAGATTTTCCACTTACACCTTTACACATATAATCATTTTTACATCAAAACAAATCCACTCACCTCTTTCTTTCTCTCTTGGCCGTATACCCCCATCAACAAAACCCTCCAAAATTTTAATTTTCTACATTAAATCTTCAAAATCTAAAACAAGTCCCATCCTAGAAATCACAAGGGCTACGCATTGGTATAAAAATTTTATACATGCATTACATTTTTATTTTTGATGAATTTTGATCAAGTTGATACTTGTATGACCATGTATATATATTAATTTTATATTGTAGCTAGTGTTTTTGCTAGTTGTTGTGTTTAAATTTTTGAATAAATTTTGTAAAAATTACATGCAAGTGTGTTATAGGTTTTATCATAGTGTAGGAGTGTTAGAATGATCATATTAGAGGTATAGAAATGGGTAAAATGTGTTGAAAATTGATTTTGTATGGTTTTTAAATGGTCAATTTTAGGCAGTAGGTTTGAGGCCATTTTCAGGGGCCTTAAGTCTGATTATAGGTTGTTATTATGGGATTATGTCGTAGAGAATTTCGTTAACTTCGATTTGATATAAGGTAGGCCTTCCAACTCCAAACGAGGTGGAAGATACACTAGTTTGATTTTCGTGTACCGGGAGACGAGTGTTGACACAATCCGAAAATTGTTGTCGATATTTGGATCGAATCTCGGGGACTATAAAATGAGTTTCAAAATGATTCAAGGGCTGTTCTCAGGCTCCAAGTTTAGTATTTTGAGTCTATTTTTAGAATCAAGTGGCGGTTTTTCAAATGGAGTTGTTTAGAATGGTCAAAATGGTTTTGTAAGTCAAGGTCGCTAAACTGTCCGGATTTTGTGATTCAAAGATGAGTCGGGCAGGGAACTTTTGAAGTAAAATCTTTTGATGGGCTCTTGGGAGGACTTTCTACATATAGTAAGTAAGTTCTCTGAGTAGTATCATAAAAATTTGATGTGTCTAAGTATGGGAAAACGGCTTGGACATTCGGTATGTTCTGGCAGATTTTTATTAAAGGCATAGAATAATAAAGTCAACGTATAAGAGAGTATATTAGAACCACTTCTGTCGTTTTCACTCGAGTTGTCGTGATTTTATACTTGAGTTTGATTTTATTAAGTATCATTTATTTCTCGAGTCTATTTTTAATGTACGCACCTTATTTGCTAGGTTGCGATTGTCGTATTTTTCGGGCATCTACTATCGTCGGCGATCGTCTTCAACTACTTCTACTACTTAAGGTGAGTCTATAGCCTCGTTTGCGCAATTATATGATTTTAAAAACCTGCGAGGGGGAATACATGTTTTATAAACTTAGAACACAAGATTTTTATGGTATGCTTGTCCCTCTATGAATGGACCCGTGGTTGCCTTTAAATTGCATTAAGTGATTGCCTTTGTTAAAGCCTCAATTATGGACCGTTAACTAGCTTATGATGGGTTAGCCGCTAGTAAAATTAATAGATCTATGGGGGAAGCCGCCCCAGTTCAGTTTTTGTGGACTAGTCATAGAAGCTTAGGCCCGACCTCCACACTGTTTGAACATATTGTATTGAGAAGTCAGGTATACGGCAATGTACCAATAATCTAGAGGTAACCGACAATTAATAAATCTCTTGTCTTATTAGACCTAACGGAGTGTCTAAGGGCTCGGTTCCATGAGCTTATTGCAATTTATGCTATATACAATTATTATTGTTGATGCAAATTATTATTTGATGCTTGTTGCCTTCAAGTATGCCACAAATTTATAATCTTTGCTTGTGTTCAAAATGATTATATAAACCTATAGATTCACTCGGCATTTTTGCTGATGATTTTCTCACATGTATTTCAGGTAATCAAGAAGGGTGAAGCTTGGAAGCCATGGGAATGATGTTGTGCACTACTTTTGTAATATAAACTCTTTGAATATTTGTCGTTCCTTTTGTTCAAAACAATTTAAATCTTTTGTTTTGGTTGTACTTTAGTTACGATGTCTTGGGACTACGCTACTCTGACAAATGTTTTAGGAACGATAAATTTGAAACGTCTCTTTTTTAGTCGTTCTTTATAAATTATGTGTTATTGTATCATTGTTTAGCACCCAAAGATGTATTCCGCTGCGTGTAAATTTGGGGGTGTTAAAGATCTCTCCTAGCCACAGCCTATGTAGGATTTGTTTAGGGTGTCACAATCATCTCCCCTTTGGGACTCATCGTCCGCGATGAGGTTTGCCCCACCATACCGAACGGCTTAGGAGTGGCTCTGATACCACTTGTAACATCCCGCCTACTCAGACTACAATATTGTCTGCTTTGCCCGCAATCTCACGGCTTTGCTTTGTGGCCCTCTTGTAAGTACTTCCCAGCTGGTCACCCAACCTAGTACTTCTCTGACATGAGCACGCTTAACTGCCAGTTCCTAAGAACCCCACTTGTAGTAGACCACAAAACGCGTTGTGTCATGAGAAGGCGAATGTTATCTTATGAACCATGGATCTCTCCTGGCCACAGCCTATGTAGGATTTTCCTAGGGTGTCACAGTAACAGTTTACTTGAATCTCCATTAATGAAATACCTGTTTCTTGAAGTTCTGTTTCTTGAATCTCCATTAGATGATTCGGTTAGATGTTAGTTTTATTCAGTTAATTCAATTTTAACCGATTTCTCCATTGATGAAATTTTAATTTCTCTCAAGCTTAATTTTACTTTTCAACTGATTTTAAATGCTCATATGTTTCCAATGAGTAAATGAGATGTTAATGGATTGATTAAGTATGCCTAATCAGATATGATAAGCTCATAGTTAATGACAGTTCGGCAGCTAAACTCTTCATGTTCGCAATGTGGATTCAATTAGTGACGATTTCAGTTAGCATTTCGAAATTAGATAGCGTATGTCAAGGATTCAGAAAGTTGATGTTCTAGTTTGTTATCACTAGTGCAAGTAATCTGGTTTGCAGGTTTTGTTATTCTTCAATTTCTACGATCATCAGCTTTTGAAATTATGTTCAGTTTGTTACTCGAATTCAGTTACGAATATTGTGTTTTCATAAATCTGTTTTCTTTCTCTTTTAGTTAATCTGTTCAAGAAATTAGTCCGGTTTGGATATTTTTCAGTTAATGGAATCTTTACTCATTTCTTACTCTATTGCTTGTTGGTCTATTAATCAGATTCTTAATTCGTGATGAATTTCAGTTCTTAATACGTAGTAAACTGTTAGGTAAATGTGAGTTCGTTTTCATCAAGTTTTCATGAGAAAAAGTTAAGTCATTTTCAGCAGGGTTCTAATTCATTTGCGGCAGTGTTCATTCTCAACAGTATTTTGCTGTGGAGATTAGCTCCGCAAGATTATTTTGCAAGTACAATATATTGTTTTTAACTCTTTTGCAGGTTTCAGTTGTCAAGGATTCAAGTTTTAGTTTCAGCATATTCAGTCCCGTAAGTGGTGATTGGTAGTTCTGGTCTGAAATCGATCCACGTGTAGTTTAGCAGATAGTTAAAGCGAGCTCAGCGCTCCGCTTCGCCTCAACGGACTGGCTTGGAAGAAGAGGTCGCTTCTTTCATAATTTTTGCATATTGTAGAGCAGTAGGGGTAATCGTAGTGTAGCATAATATTTGATGTTAACTACTGTTTCTGTTTAAAGTGATGCTTTTCAAGATATGCTATTGCTTTTAGCTTAGCATATAGGAATTCGTTCACTGATATTCGAGATGATCTAGTGATTGGCAGTACACTTTAACAGTGATTGGTTCAAACTATGTCAAATTGCAGATTTAGAGTTTAAGTGCAATAGGTAGTCTGTGATAATCCTACTTGAATCTGTTTCTAATCTGTTCATTTCAGAAGTTTCGCTAGTTTACATGTTTGGTCATTGATTTCGTATATACTCATTTCGGTTACAGTCCTTTTAGTTAGATTGTTAGATTTTTGTTAGTTTGTTGTAGAACTGTAAGTCCTTGCCGTTAGATTGTTGGGCTACTAATTTTATTTTGGTCCTGTTAGTTAAGTTTGGTCTGGGCCTATTGAATATAGTTACTAGATCAGTGATTTTAGTTTGGGTTTATCAGTTTAGTCATTTAACTTTGCTTTGTTTTATAAACTTTGATTTTGTTAGTTAAAAACAATTTGTTAGATAGATTTTACATTTTATAGAGTTGATATTAGTTTTATAAAATTGTTGCATTTTATAATTTTTAATTTTGCAATTTAAATTTGTAGCATAAAATTTGTATTTTACAAGTTTATATTTCGCGCATTTTAAATGTCGTAATTGCAATATGTTTTTTTAGATAATACGTATACGTAGTAAATATACTATTTTTACATTTTTAGGGGCTTTATTTGTCAAAGTAGTTAATAATACCATATCAAGATTTTAACCAAAAACAATTAAGTCAAGCTTGAAAAGTTATATCAATTCGATTAGATACCGAGACGAAACGATACTAAAAAAGAATTATTAAATGGCGCCGCTGCCGGTTCTTTTCGTGAAGATTAACGGTTTCGAGTGAGACGATTGGATTTTGGGATCCGTTCACTTTGTGAATGTTATTTTTACGTATTATAAATCAAAAACATAAAAAAAAATCAAAAAGATAAAAAATAAAAAAAATAAAAAACCACAAAATCAGTTCTTTTCCTAAAGAATTGAACCAAAAAAATAAAAAATCCAAAAGTAATCTTTTTCCTAAAAGATTACACCAAAGATATATATTATATCGGTTTTTATCGTTTTTACGTACATATAGTATTTTTCTTATAAAACCCAAATAAATACAAAAATATTTTTGATATATTATTATATGTAATTAAGTATACGTAGATACGAACACCCAATACACATACTTCCATAAGTATTGTTTTTGCAATACACCGTGTTAGGGAGCGTTCCGATCCTTGACACGTGTATCGATCAAATTTAATTAAGGCACAATAGATAAATACTGCAATCTATTTGATCTTGAGAAAGAGGCAACTGTGTGGGGGGTATAAGGCGAGTATATTTCATATTCTAAAGAAGCGGGCTCTTAAGTGCTACGCACCGCCTCGTTTCTCCGATTCCTTGTGGGTCTTTCGAGAGTGATAGTTGTGAGTGGTGTGCCACTCAAGTATTACTTACATATATTATACTTTCTTGTGGACATTAATTATTGCACCTCGAGAGAGACAATCTCTTCTCTCTTAAAAGTCGACCGAGAGCTCATCTTTCACTCCTCGAGTTTATTTACACGTGTACTCGCACGCGTGTAACCATACCACCTTTGGTGTATTACTTCCTTCCCCGAGGAAGCTTTTAAACGTCATTTCACTTGTATATACATTCGACCATTTTGCCACACATGGATAATCGTCCTAGTTTGGAGATATTACAAGACGAGCATTATCGAGCTGTGTATGGGCCTTGTGCGACTTGTGGAGGACCGCATGGTGAAAATAATATTCATCTTTACGCGAGCGATTATGATCAAGGGTTTAATGAGGATTTTCAAAATCAAGAATTTTTAAATGAAAACGATTTTCAAAATGAAGAAGATTTTCAAAGTCATAATCAAACAACCTTTCAAAATCAAGGCATTTATCATTTCTTGAGTGAAGATGCTTTTAAACTTATAATGCAAGCACTTGAGCAAATGAAAGGGGCAACTGATCTGAACATCTTAGGCTTGCGAACACACGTCTTGCAACTCATAAGACCTGATGATGCTTTACCTGATGATGAGCCTTCTTTGAGAGTAGATGTTGAGGATGATACACTTAGTGATGTTCCTATTGTAGACCCTTCCATCTCTCCACCAACTATACTTGAGCCATACACACCTTTATCACCTTTACCTCACGTGGAACCCACCGACTCTTTAACCATGGGGGACGAGCCTCTTAGCATTAATACAAACACCGATTTGGATGAATTAACCTCCTTTAGTGTTGAGAACCTTATCCTAATCCAAAGAGAGCTTGTGAGTGTTTCCAATGAACCATGTGATGAGCTTTGTATTGATACTTCTTCTCCTCATGATCACATTAAGATGTCATCCCATGTTGACCTTCATGCTACTACTAGTGATTTTGGTGACTTTGATCTTGATGAATTGTTTAAAGAAAAGGATAATGATATTGAGGAAGATTTTTTGCAAGACTTGCCACAAATAGAGGATGATGATTGTGATTCTAGTGAGGCATCTTATGATATATTATCCGATGACTTTTCATGTCAAGATGACATTCCTAATTTAGATGAAGATGTTGCTCCCATAGAATAAGTGGAAGATGTTCATATTCGTGAGGTTTTATCAAACGTTTATAATCTTATCTCCTCGATTGAAGCATTGAACACACACCATAATGATGATTCCATAGAAGAAGAACCTTTCATTGACATTTCTTCACCGGTTTTTGAGGTTACACCTATTGATTTTCATGATCATATCATTCCTTTGAGTGATTCTCTCATTAATACACCTTCTTTTGAGCCTTTTATTCCCACCCTCCCACCCTTGAAGTTGGTTATTGATGAAGATCTTATACTCTTAGAGATTGATCCTTTTTCACCTAAGGCAACTTTAGAACCCAGAACCTTTGATATGGATTCTCATATGGACATTGATGTCACCATAGAGGCTTATCTTGCTACTACTGATTTAGAGGTCGATGATAGTGATTCTTATTGGGAAGAGGAGATTCGTCTTAGTGAGAACTTTCTTTTTGGGACCATAGAGCCTACACCTCCTTCACAAGACACTATTACTCTTTATCATCCTTTTTCTATGCCTTCTATGGAAGATTAACCACCTTTTGATGATGATGAGGAGCCCATCATGGAGATAATAGTTATGAATGTTTTGATTCCTACACCTTCATTGTCTCATGATGATTTGATCACTAAGGGGGAATCTTATATGGTTGATACGAGTTCATCTTCTTATTTTCCCATGAAGGGAGAGGTTTTTGATCCTGGGATACATAAATTTGAGACACCTTGGGTTTCATCTACTCCACTTAAGAGTGCGACTTCGATTGATATGCGCTTCTTGTATGAGCTTACTTTGGTGATGATACCTATTTTGGAGTTGTTAGAATGTAGAGATGGAAACTATGTATTTGATCCTGGTGTGCTTCCTATTTGAGAGATTTGGTATGATTGGACAAACTTGAGACACGTTGGACCGTTCCATTTATTGAGGCGAATATTGTAGATGTTATAGTAAATGGAAACGGGCTAAGTTTGAGTGTATCATGTGAGATGTGCTTCAAAGTGGATATCTTTTATTCTCCATGATGGTTTCCTCAAGGACAACTTAATTCGAGGTCGAGTCGAGCTAGAGACTTAGGGTTAAAAAACTCAAGCATTGTATAACTAGGTTAGAAAACATAGAGTAGATTTTCAATAGGTTAGATTTAATTAAAAGGATGTTATAGTAGAGTTGAAGTGGAGGGGTGGCCTTTCTTCATCTTTTCGTATTTGTTTCAAGGGTTTCTCTCTCACATTTCATGCTTGGAGCTTATGGAGGAGGCCCGTGTATCCGGTTCACTTTGATTAGTTTTTGCTATTGTGATATTCAAAACACTTGTGCTTAAAATGAATACACTTTAGTTGTCTCTTCCTTAACTTGGGTTAAGCAAAGTAATCAATGTCATAAGTGTAGGGGAGTTTACTCCAATACTCTTAAACATTGAGAACAATGTTATCTTAAGTATAGGGGAGACTTCCATCGAAGTGACCTTACCTAGACCATTCCCCTTGACCTTCATGATAACTTGAAAATTAATTTTTCGAACATTTTTCAAATTTTTTATCTACTTTGGCCACCAAAAATACATTAAACATTTTTGCATTGTATATATTTAATCTTTTATTTTTCATCAAAAATATGATAAAAAGGAAAAAAATATAATAAAGGATATGGTTTAACAAATTTAGACTTCTTTGACATATTAGGCCCGCCATGGATATTTTGACTCAATCCGAGTTTGCTTATCTAAGCATTCTCTAGCTAGTATCCTTAACCATGTAGTCCTTCATTGGTCTATTAGGCTAAGCATCCACCACTCTCATTATTTGAGACTTTAAATTTGTGGAGAATGGGAGATGATAGAGTTAAAGCAAGTAAAAAAGGGCTAGATAAACTTCATGATAAATACTTGTGGCTAAACCTTTCTCTTCTTTACCTCTAATTTCTTCGCATGTATATATGTTAATAAATAATCAAGAATGGTTTTAATTGGTTTGTAGTCTCTTATGCATTTTTATCTAATCATTCATGGTTGGTATAAGTACGTCTTAAGATTCTAAGTTAGAACGTTTTATGTGTACTAGACTTATGTCATGCTTAATACTTAGCGGGTGTTTTTCCTTTTATTCTTGTCAACTTTCTTTATGAGGAATAAAGAAATATAAGAGCGGCTTATGAAAAACAATGAGTGGCTAGAAAAAAAAGAAAAAGAAAAAAAAGAAAAAATAATTATACAAGACTCCCAAGAGGGGCAGTGAAGTGTTAATTATAGTAACTATTAGATTCCAATATTACCTTGACGGGTTGCGGGGATTTAATAGTTGCTCCAATCCAATATTACCTTGACGGGTTGCGGGATTGAAGATCTAAAGTCTCAAAAAGGCGGCGGATGTAAATTATTGCGTGTGTGTAGCTACTTATTAATGCATGACATGAGGATTTTACACATAAGTCGAATGACTTATTACTCTTGAAACGGACTTATATTAATTTTGAGCGGTGTTGGGAATAAATCTTTATATATTTGTTACCCCTGCTAGTTGATTATTCGTTCCGCTGCTAGAGTTAGTTCCCCCTTCCAAATAACAAAGGCAGGGGGATTGGTTCCCCTGCTGAAGTCAAAGGCCCTGCCGTCAGAGATAAACATGGAAAAGATTTTTACGCGTTTCTGTTACTACTCCTTAATACTTTCCAAGTTTGTTAGTAGTGATCTTGTACGTGAGTCCTTATGCCTATAAAAGGACTCACTAGGTTAGCATGCAAAGGTGTCATTCTCTATTGTCTTTCTTTATCATACTTTAAGGTTTTGTAAACCCTAATACCATTATAGGGTATTCGTATATCATTGATATATTAAAGTTCAACGTTTGCTTTAATCATATTGTTCTTGTGCTAAACACTATATTCCGCATCTTGTTTAGTTACTTTGCCTTGCAAAGTTTCTCTAGTGTTAGATTGAATTTATTCTTTCTATCACAACCCTTAAACAAGCTATTAAGGTTTAAGATCTGAGTTTGGGATCAACAAGTGGTATCAGAGCTTGTTGAGAAACTTTGTCTAAACCAAGAACAAAACGCTCATACCAACCATGTCTTCAGACTCTTCCTCAAACAGCAACAACCACAATAACCTCAAATTACCCATGTTGGATCCTGAAAACTTTGAATTATAGGAATTCAGAATCCAACAATACCTCAAAATGGAACACTATGTTCTCTGGGAGATCATAGAGTTTGGTGATCAATTCAACAAAATGGTGGTTGTTGAAGAGGGCAAGGAAGAAGAGAAAGGTGAAAGTTCCAAAGGTAAGGACAAGAAGAAATCTGCTGCTCTTTGTGATAAGGAAATACTGGCCAGAAGGCATGATGTCAGAGCTCACAGCTCATTGTTGTTGGCTCTACCTGATAGACATCAACTAAGATTCAGAAAGTACAAAACAGCTAAGGAACTATGGGAAGCCATAGGCACAACTTTTGGAGGAAATGAAGCCACAAAGAAAAAGAAGAAGAATCAGATGCTTGATGATTTTGCTTCTTTCAAAGCAATTGGTGATGAATCAATTGGCGCTATTTATAATAGGCTTCAAGATATGGTGGCCCAATTGGATTTCTTTGATATTGAAGTGACAAGAGAACAAGTGAATACCAGGTTTCTTAACAGCCTCCAAAAGGAATGGTTTGTCTACAAGGAAATTTGGCAGAATAAGGATGACTTGGATAACAAGAACATTGATGACATATACAATAACTTGAAAGTTTTTGAACATGTTGTCAATGAGATGAAGTCAAAAGGAACGATTCCCACCAACTCAAGTGGATCTACTGATTCCCCTGCTAACATGGCATTCATATCACAAAGGAGTGGAATCTCCAAAAGAAGTGGAATCGAAGTAGCCCCTGCTGCTTATTCCCCTACTACCAGGTCTGGATAATCTTATGATGATGAAAGGCCAGCTACATTCAGTCTTGACACTGATTGTGCCTTTATAGCATCCCAAGGGCCACAAGGATCTACTGTGTTGCACGAAGATCTAAGTCAAATCAGTAAGCAAGGACTGGAAGAGATGGATATCAAGTGGAACATGGCTCTACTTAGCATGAGAGCCAACAGGTTTTACAAGAAGTATGGGAAGAAGATCTCAATCAATCCCTCTGATGTGGCTGGGTTTGACAAAACAAAAGTTGAATGCTACAACTGTGGCAAGAAGGGTCATTTTGCTAGGGAATGCAGAGGACCTAAGACTGGGAACAGTTATAGGAAGGAAACCAGAGATGATGATTCTGGTGCTAAAACCATGGTAGCCATGCAGGGGATAGATGGAGCAGGTGGATGGGATTGGAGTGCCATGACAGAGAATGTGGAAAGAAATCAAGCATTGGTTGCTGAGGAAAAAGATGAAGATTTTGCACTTATGGCCATGTCAAGTTCCAGCTCAGACAATAAGGTATACGATGATTCATATTGCACTAAAGCTTGTAGGAAAAATACTGAGTCATTGAATGATCAAATCAGAAAGGTAAAAGCTGACTATATCAATTGTGACAATGACCGTGATAATTATAGACGTGCTTTAGAACAGTTAGAGTCCACCATAAGAGAGTTTAAACAAAGAGAAAGTGATTATAGGGATCACATTGTGATTCTAGAAAGAGATGCTAAGGAGAATAATAACTCCATTAAGGAGTTGACTGCTGAACTTGAAGTTTTTAAATCTAACAAAAAGATTGATGATGAAACTGTTGAAAAATTTGGAAAAGCTTCAAAAGATTTAACTAAAGCAGTTGAAATTAGTCAATCTCCTAGGGACAAAACAGGGTTTGGGATTAAAAATGAGCATGCTACCATACCACCACCTCCTGCCAATATTCATGCACCTTTTCCTAG
The DNA here is from genome assembly GCA_025667525.1 of Glebionis coronaria. Classification (NCBI taxonomy): domain Eukaryota; kingdom Viridiplantae; phylum Streptophyta; class Magnoliopsida; order Asterales; family Asteraceae; genus Glebionis; species Glebionis coronaria. Next base: position 289,559,116 of record CM046880.1, on the reverse strand, counting down.
AAAAGACTTGTCTTGGACTGGTCTCCCTTGTTTTTAAAACAGGATGATATTGAGTTTGACTTGAGTGCTTACATACCTAATAGTCTTGATACTGAAGAGCCACTAGTGAAAACTAGTATTATTAGGGACTTTGAAAAGGAACAGATTGCTTTAAAACAATGGAAAATTGATAACCCTGTTCTGTTTTCAAGAGGAGGACTTTTTGGTAGGGATTCTAGTTCTAAGAGTAGTTCACCCAAATCTAAAACCAGATCACAGTCCCCTAAGTCCACCATTAAAAATGCTGGTATGTACAGGCCTGTCATAGGTAATCAAAGAAATTGGAATGACCAAAAGTCTCATCAATTAGGAGAAGACTTTGTGATAAACACAAAGCCCTGCTTCACATGTGGCAGTTTTGATCACACTTATCAAGAATGTAAGGCACCAATGGAAGTTGTGGCTGCAAATCCTTTGAAGGATATGCAACCTAAAGCCATTCTTCTAAATGCAGGGGCAAAATCCTTTTCCTCTGCCAAGTATGTTGCCCCTGCCTTGAGAAACAGGGTTACTGACAAATATGTTGTTCCTGCACTTAGAAAGGTGAATGATGCTCATACCAAGCCTAGCACTTCTATGACCAACCCAACACCTCATAATGTTTATAGATCTGTCCCTAGACCTTACCAACACATAAATAGAGGACAAAACAAAAGATGGGTTCCCTCTGCTAAGCATAGGGATTCCCCTGCTAAACCTGGGGTATCCCCTGCTAGCAAAGTTTTGCCTTCTAGAAACATGGGTAGATGGGGGAAAGCTGTGAAAGCCTCAGCTCGTTGGGTTTGGGTACCCAAAAGGGGTGCTCAGTCTAATGGTGTATCTCTAGTTTTTGATAAGCTATCCTACATTAATACACGAGGTAGATCCAAGTATGTAATGGCTTGGGTCCCCAAGAAAAACTAATTTGTTTTTCTTTTTGCAGGTGACAAAGAAGACAAGGGATGATAGAGCATATTGGGATAGTGGATGCTCAAGAAGCATGACTGGACAAAAATCTTATATGTCTAACTTTGTGCCCCTGCATGACAATGATGGTGTTTCTTTTGGAGATGGGCATGGAACAATAACAGGAAAAGGAACTATTGTCACCAATGGGATGACCTTTGATAATGTCTACTTGGTGAAAGAACTCAAGTACAATCTCTTCAGTGTGTCACAAATGACTGATAACAAGAATTTTGTCTTGTTTACTGACACTGAATGCCTGGTGTTAGGAAAGGAGTTTATCCTACCACCAGACACTCCTATTATACTCAGAACACCAAGACAAAAGAACATGTACACAATTGATCTCAAAGACATCTCTCTTCAAGACAATGAAACCTGTTTCATTGCCAAAGCCTCAGTTGATGAGTGTAAGAAATGGCATATAAGACTTGGTCATCTTAATTTCAAGAACATGAACAAACTGGTGAAATATAATCTGGTTCATGGTCTTCCTTCCAAGTCCTTTGTCAATGATCATACTTGTGCTGCCTGTCTGAAAGGGAAGCAACACAGAGCATCTTGTAAATCAAAAACAAGTATGTCCACTACCAAGCCATTGGAACTACTGCATATGGATCTTTTTGGTCCTACTTCTATGGCAAGCATAAAGAAGAAATGGTACTGCCTAGTGATTACTGATGATTTTTCAAGGTTCACATGGACATTCTTTCTATTTGAAAAGAGTGACACAGCTGATGTACTCATTGGGTTCATCAATCAGATTGAACTATCAAAAAGCATGAAGGTAGTGACCATGAGATCAGATAATGGTGGTGAGTTCAGAAATCAGAAACTGGATTCTTTCTGCATAAACAAAGGAATCAAGAGGGAATTCAGCATTGCAAGAACACCTCAACAGAATGGAGTTGCAGAAAGAAGGAATAGGACACTCATTGAAGCTACAAGAACTATGCTGTCTGATTCCAAACTTCCAGTTATCTTTTGGGCTGAGGCTGTATCCACTGCTTGTTATGTACAAAACAGGGCCTTGGTGGTTAAGGCATACAACAAGACTCCTTATCAGCTGTTTAATGGAAGACCTCCTTTAATTGACTTCTTTAGACCCTTTGGATGTCATGTGATCATCTTGAACACTATTGACAATCTAGGCAAGTTCAGTGAAAAGGGAGATGATGGATATTTTGTGGGTTATTCATTAAACAGCAAGGGATATAGGGTCTTCAACAAGAAGACAAGCAAAATCACAGAAAATCTTCATGTGGATTTTCTTGAAGACAAGCCTAAAGATGTTCAAACAGGTCCTGATTGGTTCTTTGATATAGAGGTTCTTTCAAAATCTATGAATTATGTACCTGTTGCATTGTAGAATACTAACATTTCAGGTATACAAGAACCAACTGGTGCAGAGAAGCCACCACTGAGGTACATGAATGTACCCTCACTATTTTCTATTGAAGCTGCTGGTGAAGAAGATGATCCTTCTCTAGGAAAAGAACAGCCAACCTCTTCCCCTGCTATGTCACTTTCTGAAAGCAGTGGAATGGCTGAAAGCAGTAGAATCCAGGATTCCCCTGCTAGATCAATTGCTTCCCCTGCCACAAAGGATCCTGCTGCTAATGATATTAATGATGAAGAAAGAGTATCCCCACTCACTTCCTCATCTACACCCATATCTGATGGTCCTCTTGTATCCAGCAGTGGAAGCAGAATAATTAAGAGTGGAGGTCCAAGTTACTCAGAGCTAAACTCAGCTCATCAGCACCCATCCCTAGGTCATGCTGTATCTTTTGGAAGTTCTTTTGAGGACTTCTTTCCCAATCAAAATAGCCCCATCAATTCTGATTTGGAATAAGATGAAACAGAAGTAATCATGCAGCCTACCTACAGAATCAATAAGGATCACCCTATCTCTCAAATCATTGGTGATCCTGAAGCTCCTAGACATACAAGGTATACAGCAAAGGAGCACATCTTCATTGCTAACATCACCATGAAATTTAATCATGACAATATGCAGTGTTGTCTGTTTACTGCATTTTTGTCACAAGAAGAGCCAAAGAAGATTTTTCAGGCTTTAAATGACCCAACCTGGGTTGAAGCCATGCAAGAGGAGCTCTTACAGTTTGACATTCAAGAGGTTTGGATTCTAGTAGATTGTCCAAAATGGGCAAGGCCCATTGGGACAAAGTGGGTACTAAGGAATAAAAAGGATGAAAGGGGGATAGTTGTCAGGAACAAAGCAAGACTGGTGGCACAAGGGTATACACAGGAAGAAGGAATTGACTATGAGGAAGTATTTGCTCCAGTTGCCAAGATTGAAGCCATCAGATTATTCCTTGCTTATGCTTCATTTATGGACTCCACTGTTTTTCAAATGGATGTAAAAAGTTCCTTCCTGTATGGCACCATTGATGAAGAAGTCTATGTTATGCAACCTCTAGGTTTTGAAGACCCAGAACATCCAGACAAGGTATACAAGGTGAAAAAGGCCATGTATGGACTCCACCAAGCTCCCAGGGCCTGGTATGAAACTCTATCTAAATATCTATTGGATAATGGCTTCAACAGGGGGAAGATTGATCAGAACCTGTTTATCAAGAAACAAAAGGGTGACCTCCTATTGGTACAAGTCTATGTTGCTGATATCATCTTTGGATCCACAAACTCTATGCTTAGCAAAGAGTTTGCCAAGTTGATGAAGGATAAATTTCAAATGAGTGCCATGGGAGAACTAAACTTCTTTTTGGGGTTACAAGTTCAGCAAAGGAAAGATGGGATATTTATCTCCTAAGACAAATATGTGGCTGAGATTGTGAAGAAGTTTGGCATGTCTGAGGGAAAGAAAGTGTCCACACCAATGGACAAGGATCATCCATGGGGCAAAGATGGTCCTGGAAAGCTGATTGATGTCAGGAACTATAGGTCTATGATTGGGTCTCTCATGTATCTCACAGCTTCAAGACCTAACATCATGTTTGCAGTCTGCTTATGTGCAAGATACCAGGTGGCACCAACAAAGTGTCACTTATTTGCTGTAAAAAGAATTTTTAGGTATCTGAAGTGCCATCCAACCTTAGGACTTTGGTATCCCAAAGAGTCACCGTTTTAGTTGATATCTTACTCAGATAGTGACTATGCTGGTGACAACAATGATAGGAAGTCTACAATAAGTGGATGCCAATTTTTGGGAAGCAGACTTATATCTTGGCAGTGTAAGAAGCAGACTATTATGTCCACATCAACAACTGAAGCTGAGTATGTAGCAGCTGCTGCATGTTGTGGTCAAGTACTTTGGGTTCAGAATCAACTGCTTGATTATGGGTATAACTTTCTTAAAACCAAGATATTTATTGACAACAACAGCATCATTTGCATTATTAAGAACCCTGTTTTTCATAGCAAGACTAAACATATTGAAATAAGACATCACTTTATCAGAGATTGTTTTGAAAAAAGACTAATTGTTCCTGAGAAAATTGATACAGAACTTAATGTTTCTGATCTTTTAACAAAAGCTTTTGAAGTGGGGAGGTTTCAGTACCTGGTTGCAGGTATTGGAATAGTTACTCCCTAAAAATTGATGTCTATTATGTCATGCATATTCAGGGTTGCTTTATTGTTGTTGTTGTATAACTGTTAGTTAATTTTTCCATCACTTTTCATTCCACTGCTTTTGAACACAGATCCCTCTGTTGGGGGTTCATTCCCCTGCTAAAGAGTTTTTCTCTTTAAATCGGGTTTGTTCTTTTTAAAAGTGGTTATATGTAGTTTTAGACTAACAATGCAGAGATCCAAATGGTGCATACTACTCTCATTGGTGAATCAGGTATATGCTCTATGTTTAAGGGGAGGTTAGGTCACACTTTTAGGACTCGGGGTATCCTTAGGATGCTCATATATGATCTTAGATCATATCCATTGGTGAGTAAGGGTTCAGGGTGATGAAGGCTTGCTGCAAAGCTTGTCAGAATTCTGAAACCTTGAGGCACTGTAATGGGTTCTTGTACTTCTCTATCCAAACAGCTTGTTGTTTAGGTACAGATGTGTAGAACACATTGCCAAGACTAACTGACCATAGGTAAGGGAAAAGGTAGGGATGGTGACTAGGGTATGCATTTTTTCTTGGGTTGACCAGGTGCAGGGTGACTTATGTGTTGAATTTTTGTGCTTAGACCTTTGCTGAATAGAGGACTCTTGAGTTTCTATGTATCTATCTTGTGTGTAAAGTGTGTGCATTAGAGCAGAGCTAGTTAGCATTGGTCTCTCCATGATTAGTCCAATACCCCTAGGAAAGTTTCCCCTGCTTTCACCTTTTGCTTCCCCTGCTTTAACATCATTCCCCTGTTTGACCGTTGACCGACAATACCATTATCCTGTTCATAGCCGTTGGGCCTGCTTGCACAAATTTTGGTTAGGGAATATTTTATTATTTTTAAAAGATATTTAAGGCGCTTTCTTCGCTGATTGGTAATCTTTACTTTATTATTTCAAATAAATTACTTTTTTATCAAGATTTATCTTTGATATTTTTGCAATTTGAAAATTTGGTCCAATCACAGCTCTCCAATTCGCCTATAAAAACTTAATTCCCTTCACAAGCAGGTCCATCTCTCTCCCTCGACTTAATCCCACCTACCTCTCACCATTATAAACCTTTAAAACATTTTCAAACTTTATCATGTCTCTCAAAATTGCTGCTAATCATAATCAAATCGCTTTATTACATGATGAACCAGCAGAGTTTGTTGATGTTGTGGCCTTTCTAAAATCCTCGTATTTTAGAGTGGCCCTTCTCATCAACCCTAGAATTTACACCTCACACATTCAGCAGTTCTGGTCTAAATCCATGACCATTTCAGTGAATGGAGAGGTTACAATTCGAAGCACCGTAGATGGTCATCCCAAGGTGATTACACTTGCCTCCATCAGGGACAATCTTCTTCTTGATGATGAGGGTGGGATAACCAACCTCTCTGAGGCTGAAATCTTTGAGGGTCTTGTTAAATTGGGGTAAACTCTTTCTAAAGACCAAAAATGTAAGTTTGCTAAAGGTCAGTTTTCCCCACATTGGAAGTATTTGATTCATACAATTTTACAATGTTTGTCACCAAAAACCACTGCTTTCAATGAGTTTGGTAGTGAGATGGCTTCTGCCCTGATTTGTTTAGCAACAGGGAGGAAGTATTGTTTTTCTCAAATGATTTTCAAAGGAATGGTTAAAAATGTTTCAAGCAATTCAAAGTTTTGTATGTACCCAAGGTTTATAGAACTTCTGCTGAATATGAGTGAACATGGTCCAATAACACACAAAACCTACTTTTCAGCAACCAAGCATACAACCAAACTATTCACCACACTTCTTGCACCATCACCACAGTTTTCTGGCAAGTCCATTCCACTCACTTCGATTATGATGAAACAAATCAGACAGGAAGAAGCCAAGACTCAAACAGCTAAACACAAACCTTCTGATTCCCCTGCCAAGAAACTACACCCTGTCAGTTCTCTACCCCCTGCTGATCCACAACATGAAAGGCGATCTAAATCCATGTTTGCCAGGTCTCCCTTGCCTGGTGAATCTTCACAAGTAGCAGAGGGGAGAGTCTCCAAGGGTTTGGAGCAAACTGAGGGGTTGGCTGCCACTACTGTCTCATACTCAAGGGGTGAGCAGGATAGTGACACCATCAGTAAGTCCTCTCCCTCACTCCATGATATCCAAAAAGGGGAGAAATCCCCTTCTAGGGTTGAGAGCAGCATGAAACCTATGACTATTTTGGAATTGACGAAAATGTGCATGAGTCTGAAAAGGCAGAATGCACAACTTGTACAAAATGTCAAAAAGCAAGGTCTGGTTATCAATAACCTGGAAACCAGACTTGCCACACTTGAGGGGAGGAGAAAGTCCAGACTTATCATATCCACAGATGAGGATGCTTCCAAAGGGGAGGAAGTCCCCAATACAGAAGAGTCTACTCAGTACTATTCATATCCTGGTGGTGTACAAGGAAAAATAGCAGGTGCTGAGAAAGGGATTGAGAAAGGAAGTGCTGATAAGGGAAGTGATAAGGGGAGTGCGTGCAACTAAAGAGATTGCTCAAACATTGCTAACTATGGACAATCAAGAAGAAGCCCCTTCTTCAAAAGTTTCCCCTGCCATTGCTGATCCCACTGCTGTAATTCATTCCCCTGCTAGGCTTATTACTCAAACTTTTTTTAGAAAGAACAGAAAGCAACCAGCTCAGAAGGGAATTACTATCAAAGAACCTGCATCTAAAGTTAAATCAGCACCAGTAGTGGATCCAAAAGACAAAGGAAAAGGAATCATGATTGAACAACCCAAGAGAAAATACAAGCATATAACTCCTGAACAGCAAAGGGCACAAGAAGCACATGATGCACAAGTAGCTCTCAGGCTACAACAAGAGGAGATGGATATGCAGGATCAGAGAATGGAAAAGATGAGGCCTAAATAGATGCTCAAGCAGGTTGAAATTATGCATAGGGAGTTGGATGATAGGGTGCCTCATGTTGGAGAGTTTTTAGATCAATGGGAGAAGGAGTTAATAAATGCTCCTCTGGAAGACAGGTATGAGTTGACTTGCCTTGTTTACAAATATCAAACTGAATATCTGGAAAGGAGGGCAACTCAAATTCAGAGAGAGAAGTATTTGAGTTCTGAGAAAGGGAGACTTGAACACTACAAAGTCTTGCTCAAGAGACATAAGAAGTGGAAGGATGGGGACTTCACAGATATGAGTTTTGAAGCTATAAAAAGAGCAGTCAGACCAGTCTTAAGAGAATATGATGTGGAATATTTTATGACTATGAACTCTCCTGAGGAAGCTGGGTATCTTAGGAGACAAAGTGAAGTGTTACAAAAAGCAAGGGAATCCAAAAAAAGGAAGGCTGAAGGAACAACGTTGGAAACTACACAAGCAGGTGCATCATCACAAGCAGGGGTATTACATCAAGCAGGTGAAAGTTTTCCAACCATTGAGAGATCTGTTCTCAATACACAACGAGCAGCCAAAAGACTCAAGAGAATGGAGAAAGTTGGCACAGTTACTAAGGAGTCTCAACGTCCTTCAAATGAAGAAATTGATAAACAGCTAATTCTGCAGGAAAATGATGATATCTCACCTAGTGAACTTGGAAAGAAGTTTTCTATAATAGAGTATGATGTTTATGAACACAAAGGAAGGACTTGGTGGAAGCTTACAAGAGCTGACAATACAGCACAGACATTTCTAAGTCTAGATGTCATGTTTTAAATCTTGGATAGTGAGGACTTAGAAGATCTGTGGAAAATTTTGAAAAAGACTTTTGCTGCAAAACCTCCTACCATGGATGGTGTGGAGAAGGATTGGGTAATCTGGGAGTGCATGCATAGGATGTATGAGCATGAGTTATTTGATCCTATATTTGATGCAGTCATAAAGGAGATTTGTTGTATTGGAATCTGTTTACCAATTCTGGGGTCTATAAGGTAGTAATGGAAGGAGTGAGTGTGTACTTGATCAATCATCGCTATTATACCTTCACTCATGAGACTTTGAAGAAACTAGCACAGGCTAACTTGATTGTAGATGCTAAAACGCCTGTTGCTTATGATCTGGTAAGGATGATGCATAGTCAGAGTTGGCCAAAAAGTTTGTAAGTACCCTCATCAACTAGGATTTATTCAGAAACTTGTCTTTAGGGGAAAGCACAAGTTTAGGGGAGGATTGTTGGGAATAAATCTTTATATATTTGTTACCCCTGCTAGTTGATTATTCGTTCCCCTACTAGAGTTAGTTCCCCCAAATAACAAAGGTAGGGGGATTGGTTCCCCTGCTGAAGTCAAAGGCCCTGCCGTCAGAGATAAACTTGGAAAAGATTTTTACGCGTTTCGGTTACTACTCCTTAATACTTTCCAAGTTTGTTAGTAGTGATCTTGTACGTGAGTCCTTATGCCTATAAAAGGACTCACTAGGTTAGCATGCAAAGGTGTCATTCTCTATTGTCTTTCATTATCATACTTTAAGGTTTTGTAAACCCTAATACCATTATAGGGTATTCGTATATCGTTGATATATTAAAGTTCAACGTTTGCTTTAATCATATTGTTCTTGTGCTAAACACTATATTCCGCATCTTGTTTAGTTACTTTGCCTTGCAAAGTTTCTCTAGTGTTAGATTGAATTTATTCTTTCTATCACAACCCTTAAACAAGCTATTAAGGTTTAAGATCTGAGTTTGGGATCAACAAGCGGGTTTTCAAGTAATGGATGAGAGGATTACTTAGGATTAAAACCGTGCTTCCTTATTTTTGGATTTTACATTTCTTATATTTCACGCTTCAAATAATGACAAATTTGCCCAAAAGCAGTTTGCTCAAATAATAACCGGTTCCACATTTAATTGTCATGAATAAGTTGATGCACTTTTTACTTGTGAATACAATGATCCCATTTTTAAGCTTGGTATGGGGAAAGTGAAACTTGAGGGTGATAAGTGTCCATGGTACCCAAAGCCCTAATCAAAGTCAATGATTTCTTTATGAGTTATTTCCATCAAAACCATTTATGAAAAATCAAAAATATATAAATAAGATTGTTTTTCTTACATTGCAGTGTAAATATCCAAAATCATTTATCATGTAGAATAGTTTAGTTTATTAAATCATAAAATGGCCAAGGTGGATTAATTATGAGAAAAGTGCACTCTAGAGCTTTGAAATACTGCATTGCATGAGGCCATGGCAATGGTCAAGTCGAGAGGAATTGATAAGTGTGAAAACACTCATCAATTATGATCCAAAAAATCACTCAAAACACAGTCAAATACATTATATTTAACTGAAAAATATCAGAATTACGTGGGTATTTGTGTTTCATGTGTTTTCAGGTAAAAAGATACATTTTGGAACAAACACGCGTTTTCAAGGATTTATTTGACGAAAAGACGAAGAAAATGACAAATCAAGCTTCAAGGACCTTACTTGCCATTATTTATCAAGATGGAGGGCTTAAGTTTCAATTTCTAAAGAAACAAAGGATGAAAAAGCAATTACTTAAAAGGTTTTAAACCCATTTGAAAAGAAAGAAGAAATGAAAGGGCCAAAAGTAAAATGAATGGAAAGTTTATGTATCTTATCATACTTGGTCAATGACCCAGTCACGGTCAAACAACAAACAGAAACATGTTCTTCTTCTTTATCACAGAAGAGAGAGAAAAGGAAAAGAACAGACGACCTCATCTCTTTCTCCCACCAAACCTGCAAATGGAAGTCAAGAGAGCTACACATGGATTCAGACGAAACTTTAAATAGCAAAAGTGATCAGCTTTTTATCCTCTACATGATGGTGGTATTTAATTAGATCAAAGACGAAGATAAAAGAAAACCCCAAATTGATATGAAGAACGAGCTCAACCTCGTATTTACATGTGGCTTCACTGGATTGGACAAGACACGTCACACCTCTCCTCCTAGTCGTCTATAAATACCAAGGGAGCACCTCATTTTAAGAGGGTTAGCTTAGGTGTAGATTTACACATAGATAGTTAGGATTAGTTAGTTAGTTTTCTCATAGCTTCATTTGTTAAAAACTTTCTGTTAATTCGGTTACGTTTTCAGTTAGAGTAATTATAACAGTTTACTTGAATCTCCATTAATGAAATACCTGTTTCTTGAAGTTCTGTTTCTTGAATCTCCATTAGATGATTCGGTTAGATGTTAGTTTTATTCAATTAATACAGTTTTAACCGATTTCTCCATTGATGAACTTTTAATTTCTCTCAAGCTTAATTTTACTTTTCAACTGATTTTAAATGCTCATATGTTTCCAATAAGTAAATGAGATTTTAATGGATTGATTAAGTAGGCCTAATCAGATATGATAAGCTCATAGTTAATGACAGTTCGGCAGCTAAATTCTTCATGTTCGCAATGTGGATTCAATTAGTGACGATTTCAGTTAGCATTTTGAAATTAGATAGCGTATGTCAGGGATTCAGAAAGTTGTTGTTCTAGTTTGTTATCAGTAGTGCAAGTAATCTGTTTTGCAGGATTTATTATTCTTCAATTTCTAAGATCATCAGCTTTTGAAATTCTGTTCAGTTTGTTACTCGAATTCAGTTAAGAATATTGTGTTTTCATAAATCTGTTTTCTTTCTCTTTTGGTTAATCTGTTCAAGAAGTTTGTCCGGTTTGGATATTTTTCAGTTAATGGAATCTTTACTCATTTCTCACTCTATTGCTTGTTGGTCTATTAATCAGATTCTTAATTCGTGATGAATTTCAGTTCTTAATACGTAGTAAACTGTTAGGTAAATGTGAGTTCGTTTTCATCAAGTTTTCATGAGAAAAACTTAAGTCATTTTCAGCAGGGTTCTAATTCATTTGCGGCAGTGTTCATTCTTAACAGTATTCTGCTGTGGAGATTAGCTCAGCAAGATTATTTTGCAACTACAGTATATTGTTTTTAACTCTTTTGCAGGTTTCAGTTGTCAAGGAGTCAAGTTTTATTTTCAGCATATTCAGTCCTGTAAGTGGTGATTGGTAGTTCCGGTCCGAAATTGATCCAGGTGTATTTTAGCAGATAGTTAAAGCGAGCTCAGCGCTCCGCTTCACCTCAACGGACTGGCTTGGAAGAAGAGGTCGCTTCTTTCATAATTTCTGCATATTGTAGAGCAGTAGGGGTAATCGTAGTGTAGCATAATATTTGATGTTAACTGCAGTTTCTGTTTAAATTGATGCTTTTCAAGATCTGCTATTTTTGTTAGCTTAGCATATAGGAATTCGTTTACTGATATTCGAGATGATCTAGTGATTGGCAGTACACTTTAACAGCGATTGGTTCATACTATGTCAAATTGCAGATTTAGAGTTTAAGTGCAATAGGTATTCTGTGATAATCCTACTTAAATTTGTTTCTAATCTGTTCATTTTCAGAAGTTTCGCTAGTTTACATGTTTGGTCCTTGATTCCGTATATACTCATTTCGGTTACAGTCCTTTTGGTTAGATTGTTAGATTTTTGTTAGTTTGTTGTAGAATTGTAAGTCCTTGCCGTTAGATTGTTGGGCTACTTATTTTATTTTGGGCCTGTTAGTTAAGTTTGGTCTGGGCCTATTGAATATAGTTACTAGATCAGTGATTTTAGTTTGGGTTTATCAGTTTAGTCATTTAACTTTGCTTTGTTTTATAAACTTTGATTTTGTTAGTTAAAAACAATTTGTTAGATAGATTTTACATTTTATAGAGTTGATATTAGTTTTATAAAATTGTTGTTGTTTATAATTTTTAATTTTGCAATTTAAATTTGTAGTATAAAATTTGTATTTTACAAGTTTATATTTCGCGCATTTTAAATGTTGTAATTGCAATATGTGTTTTTTAGATAGTACGTATACGTAGTAAAAATACTATTTTTACATTTTTAGGTGCTTTATTTGTCAAAGTAGTTAATAATACTATATCAAGATTTTAACCAAAAACAATTAAGTCAAGCTTGAAAAGTTATATCAATTCGATTAGATACCGAGACGAAACGATACTAAAAACGACATATTAAACACACAATTTTTTGAAAGATTTTGAATAGTCATTGAAAAACTCTTGAAAAAAATGTGTTCAATGATTTTCGAAAAACTCTATTTCTGTTTGGCGAAGAGGTTTTTCTAAAGTATAAACTTGAGTTCATAGACTTTGAATGTCTTGACAAATCCACTCAAGTGTAAGAAGATTTAACTTCTTTTGCTGAGGGTAAGCGCACTAAAGCGTACACTCCCCCGTGAATATAGATTCGGTTGCAATCTGAAAGTGATTACAAGCCATTGTGTTGAGCTCAAAACGTTGAATGTTTTGTGACAAGCTCAACCCAAGATAGATTGCTCTACCCGTTGTTGGAAAAATTGTCCAAAATAGACATTTTCCTTTATTAAAAGTAGAAATGACATGTTTTGAAAAATATTTACAACTTTCATTCGAGCTTTATGTACACACCCGTGTCGTTATTGAGCGGCATTTCTAGGCATGTCCATATTATCGATACTAAAAGACATGTCGAGAAGAATCTTTTTGGATTTTGAAATATTTTTAATTTTGTGTTTTCCTTTTTTAATAATATATACATGTAGATGTTTGATAGATGATTCAAGCAGGCTTCTTTGCCAGAATCTCCAGTAGAGTCAAACATCTCATACCAATTTTCCTAACTAGATACGCAAACCTCTCTTTCGAAAGAGCTTTTGTAAACAAGTCAGCTATTTGGTAATCAGTTCCAACAAAGTATAGTTCAACAATACCCCTTTCAACTTGTTTCTTAATGAAGTGATATCTGACATCAACGTGCTTCGTGCGTGAATGCTGTACCGGACTGCAGGAGATGGCTATGGCAGACTTTGAGTCACAGTACATAGGTACTTTATCAAAGTGGAAGCCATAATCCGTGAGTTGTGTTCTCATCCATAGAACTTGAGCACAACACGTAAATAGAGACACATACTCTGCTTCGACTGATGACAATGATGTGCAATCCTGCTTCTTGGAAGACCATCCCACAAGCTTATCTTGACCTAGAAATTGTGCACCACCAGAAGTACTTTTACGTGTATCAAGACATCCTTCAAGATCAGAATCTGAATAGGCCGTTAGAAAGAAACCGGTTTCCCTCGGATACCAGAGTCCCATGTGAATGGTATTCTTAAGGTACCGAAAGATCCGTTTAACCTCCTTGAGGTGCTTTTCAGTCGATCGTGCTTGATATCGTGCACAATAACACGTAGCATATGATATATCTGGTCGGCTGGCTGTTAAGTACATGAGGGAGCCGATCATGGAACGATATTTCGTTTGATCTCTGGCATCTCTCTCCAAATCAGTATCTAGGGATGTGGTTGATAATGGTGTCCCAACGGGGTCACATGAGGTCATACTATGCTTTTTGATTATCTCTTGACAATACTTAACTTGGTTGATAAAGATACCACTTGGGGATTGGTGAACTTGAATTTCTAGAAAGAATTTTAGTTCGCCCATAATTGACATTTCAAATTTGTTGTGCATTACTTTTTCAAACGATTTTGAAAGTTTTGGGTTTGTAGACCCGAAAATAATGTCATCAACATAAATGTGGACAAGCAAAATGTCATCCCCATATTTATAAGTGAACAAAGTTAGATCAACGGAACCTTTTGAGAAACCTTTGGATACCAGAAATTTGGAAAGCTCGTCGTACCACGTCCTTGGAGCTTGATTGAGTCCATAAAGTGAATTGTTGAGACGATACACCTTGTCAGGATAATGAGGATTGACGAATCCTTCCGACTGCGTGACATAGACTTCTTCCTTCAAAGGACCGTTAAGAAACGTCGTCTTTACGTCCATTTGATAGACAATGAATCCCTTATGTGCAGCATAAGCAAGGAAAATACTGACCGCTTCCATTTGAGCTACTGGTGCAAATGATTCTTCAAAATCAATACCCTCTTTCTGACCATACCCTTTAACCACTAGTCTGGCTTTGTTCTTGATGATTGTGTTTTCTTCATCCATCTTGTATTTCCAGACCCATCGAAGATTTAATGGGATTACATCGTATGGTATGTCAACAAGTTCCCAGACTTTAAGTCTTTCAAATTGAAGAAGTTCATCTTGCATCGATTCAATCCAAGCATGATCAGCCATGGCTTCTTTGATGTTTTTCGGTTCAGCTGAACTCACGGCGAGTGCGAACATTAAAACATCGCCATCGGTTTCAAGCTGTCGTCTTGTACGAACGGGCTGTGAAGGGTTTCCAATAACTTGAACCAAAGGATGATCTCGGGTCCAATGATGTGTTGAAGGATGTCGTTGGTAGAACGTATGCATATTTGACGGATCAACATGGCGAGTAGAAGACTCTCCAGTTTCATGTACCGGTGTACTGAATGGGTTGATAAATACGTCTTCGTCAGATAATGCATTGTCTGCTTGATTTGTGTTCTCTAGAGCAATGATAGTAGTTGTGGATGTTGTAGGAGCGGTTGTTGATGTGATATTCTGAGGAGGTAAAAATGCAGCAACCCGTGTTGAAGTAGATGAAGTTGTATCCTTTTGTTGACGATGATCGGTATCATCATTCTTATCATGAGTGACAGCGGAAGACTTTGATACAACATGTTTCTCCCCCATGAAATATTCATCATGCATTGGTCCATATAAGATTTCCAACTCTTCAATTGTCGTATTGACTGTCATATCTGCTCTTGGAACATTTCCTTGAACCAGCTTTGAACTTGACGGTTCATTGATGTGGTCTTGAGTTCCGAGTTCCGTGCGGTTGTGAGCGGAAGTCGTTTGTCGTTGTGGGTCGGGACTTAAACTAATTTGTTCAAGTGCCATTTCTTGTAATTTATCAAATCGGATATAAATAGTCTCAACTATCAATTTTGTCCTCTTGTTTTAAACTCTATATCCCTTAGACTGAGTTGAATATCCCACTAGAATGCATTCATCACCTTTCTCTTTCATCTTATCCAAATTTTCACCATCTCGAATTATGTAACAAGTACATCCAAAAACGTGAAGGTGTTTGAGTGAAGGTTTTCGATCATGAATTATGTGATATGGTGTCTTTTCGTGTCTTGGGATAATTAAGGATCGATTTTGTGTGTAGCATGCGGTTGACACGGCTTCGGCCCAAAAGTATAGTGGAAGTTTTGAAGCAAATAATAATGTTCGAGCAGCCTCAACTAAAGTACGGTTTCGTCTTTCAACAACGCCGTTTTGTTCGGGTGTTCGAGCAATAGATGTTTCATGTTCAATTCCTTCGGCTTCAAAAAAGTTCCTCAGAGTTGAATTCAAAAAATTTGTGCCTCTTTTAGTACGAACCACTTTTACTTGAGCTTGAAGACCATGTTGTATCAGCTTAAGGAAGTTGATGAGAACTTCGGGTGTTTCATCCTTGGACCTCAAGAAGTGAGTCCATGTGTACCTTGAGTAGTCATCGATAATTACCAGAATATATTTCTTCCCATTGATACTTTGAACACGCATAGGGCCACATAAATCCATATAGAGAAGATCTAACCGTCCTTTAGAGCTTGGTGTAGTCTTTGTCTTGAAGCTACTTCGTTTAGCTTTACAAAGCTCACAAGAAGAACAAAGATGATCTTTGATTAATTTCAAGCTTGGAAGGCCTCTCACAATATCTTTCTTGGAAAGCAAGTTGATGGTATCAAAGTTAAGATGAGATAGACGTTGATGCCATAACCATGCCTGAGTGGTTGAAGCTTTAGCCATGAAGCAAATTGGAGTTGATGAAGTTGTGTCTTGTAGTGAAATTGTGTAAAGATCAGTACCCCGTGAACCGGTGAGTAAATCATTCCCATCATAATCACGAACAAAACATGTCTTCTTTCTGAAAGCAACCTCCAAATCTCCATCACGGAATTGACCAACCGAGAAAAATTGTGATTGAGCCCTTCGACGTAGTATACCCTTTTGATCGTGATATTCCCCTGAACCAAATCTCCATATCCTAGGATCGGTGCAAATTGATCATTTCCGAATCTGACCGTACCCATGAACTTCTCCACGAAGTTAATTAGAAGCTTGAGATTT
Source organism: Glebionis coronaria (assembly GCA_025667525.1). NCBI lineage: Eukaryota > Viridiplantae > Streptophyta > Magnoliopsida > Asterales > Asteraceae > Glebionis > Glebionis coronaria. Next base: position 289,542,544 of record CM046880.1, on the reverse strand, counting down.
CCCGTCATGTGCTTCGTGCATCCGGAGTCCAGTATGAAGAGAATTATTTGTATCACCTACAAAAGAGTTAGAACACGATGGAGCATTTGCTAAATTGGATACCACATTAGTTCTGATTTCAGATTCATTAGTGTCCTAAACAACATTTGAAGGCATACTAACACTCGTTGTCACATTTTCTGTCCTAACTTTAGGCATCCATTTATATCCTGGAGGACATTCATTAGCAAACCACCATTTCCACGATTTGCTAGCAGACTCATATAATCTCACCTCGTCTTATGAAGCCATTACTCTCATGCTCCCTACGGAACCTGATGCCTCTCTAAGCATGGGGTGAAGAATCTTAGCACTAATCCTAGTGTTGAGATCCCTATTCCAATCCAAAGTGAGCCTACGGTTGTCTCTGATGACAAGTTAGTGATATTGCTCTCGATGAATTTTTCCACGAAGATTCTAACGAAGCAAATTATGACAGTGAGTGTGATTCAACTTCATATGATAATGTCTCTCCTAATGATACTTCGGGTAGAGAATCATTGACTTTTTCGAACCCGCTTTTCAATGATGATTTTTCCACTAGTGATTACGAGTCACTACTCGACGAGGACGTTCAAATTGGCGATTTTAAATCTTTTCGAACCCTTCTTTCGAATTTGATGACGAGTTCATTTTTGGTGACGTAAATCCTCTCTTTGATGAGATGTTCGAGGACATCGAGAGCAAAGATTCTTTGGATCCTAAACTCGATGAGCCGGATTTGCTAGTCACCCTTCCTAAGTCTCATTTGGATGAGCCTTCTCTTTTAACTTGTGATGCTTCCATTCTCGAGGGGTTCACCGATTGACCGCTTCTCGATGATAATGAGGATTTTTAGGAGGCCTTTGCCGTTAAACCGGGAGGAGACTTTGAGACCCCTATTTTAAGTGATTCTCTTTCAATTTTACCTTCGTTTCAAAGTAATCCTACCCACCCTCCCAGTTCTCATGACTACACGTACTTCAAGTACGTTGTAAGAAGTTTTCCTCCTTATAAAACCTATCCTCTGGCTTTGCCTTTTTCATTTTCCACCGGAAGTGAGGATACCATTTTCGACCCTGGTATAAGGACTATGTCTTTAATATCGGTTGCTTTTTGGGCCTTTTTTACATACAAGACCCGATTGTTAACCATCCCATGATAATCCCTAAATGATCACATTTATGGGGATTCTATTCGAGCACTTGACTCGGTTATAAAAAAACGAGGTGCCTCGTGGGGGAAATCCCATGCTTATCCTTGTAAATATTATCGCTTTCTAATGTAGTTTAATGTGAGAAGAATTGTGCTCTTCCGACCCTTTGTTTCGTGGTTGTTTGTGATTGTGATTTATTAGGATCATCGTCATCGTTGAAGCCTCTCGTGTTCATTTTATGTATCACTCGATCTTTGATCGTTTGCTTTGAAGAATCTGATTTCCGATGATATCCTTTTTCGTTCGAACGTTTATTATTTTAGCATAATTCATAAACGGCTTAAGGATTGTTTGTTATACCCTTTTCATGCTCAAGATTAAGCATTCGACTTTTCGTCTCTAGTATAGGGGTGTTTCACCCTTAGACTCGAAACATTGAGGGCAATGTTTAGTTTTAGTATGGGGGTGGATAGATACTTCACCTTGCTTACGTCATCACGCAATCCAATTTTCATCTTTTTGTTATCATTTTGTTACAAATAAGGCTAAAAATGGCAAGATTTTAATTTTGTTTCTCATTTTTCACAAGTGTTTAAGACACGAATGTAGTTTTTCCATTAGTGAGAATAAGAGTAATTTTTTACTCGACCGTGCGTGTTGAGCACTTAGCTTCGTTCCTTAACTATATTAGTGTTAGGAATAATATATTTCGATGTTAATCTTGGTAATGTAACGGTTTCTACTGGATTACTTCGTTCCTCTTGGTGAGTTACAGTTCCTTCTAAAGTACTTCGTTCCTACTGGTAGCGTACAGTTCCTTCTGCAGTACTTCGTTCCTACTGGTAGCATACAGTTACTTCTGCAGTACTTCGTTCCTCCTGGCAGCATCCAGTTCCTCCTGGTCGTATTATAAAGTTGAAAGAAGATTATAGAAGATATGATCAAGAAATATTGTAGAAGATAATATCAAATACTTAGTCTTCCTATTCTTATGGAAAGTATTAAAACATGATAAGTATGATGAGAAGGTTACAAGTTTGTTTAGGAAACAATTAAAGGATATCGATGTATAATATTTAGGCAAGTATTAATTATATTGTAACCACCTAGGACCCCTTGCACTATAAAAGGAGGTCATAGGGTGTAGAGATGGACACACTTCTACACACACATATTCTCTACACATTTCTCTCATTGTTTGTTACAGCTTCAAGGTTGTAAACCCTATCACTATTTAGAGTGATTGTATTAATATATTGAGGCTTGAACGTTTGGTTATTTCTATTGTTCTTCTTTTATATAAAGATTGGTTTCTGCACAGTCTTTGTATTGTGATTAAGGTTTCAAAGATTCTTCAAGAAGTGAACTCAACAATTAGGATAAGTCTCATTAAATTGAGGTCGAGAAATGATAGAGTTAATTATAAGTTAATATGCTAACGTAGAGTATTTATATTCTTTCAAAAACTCATGTGTTTTAATTATTTGCTTTTTCTCCCATCACTTTAATTTAATAAATTGTTAATAAATATTGACTTAGCGGTTTATTCACTATTATTGTTTTTTAGCTAATTCTAATAGTTTCCATGTAATTAAATTGGGAAAACATTTGAGAATCGCCAGCGTCACGGTTTTGAAGTATTGGCAAACCGAATAATCGAAAGCTTCCCTAATAATAATTTTTAAGCACCTCTTCACCTATATCAAGAAAAAATTTGAAGCTCACAAGGCCAAAAAATCTATGCAAAATTGAAAGTGAATGTCTTAAAACTCGAAGCTTTAAAGATCCAAAATTTGCCTTAGCGTGAGGATATACGTCAAGTCATAATAAACACCTCATGGCGAGGTTCAATAAAAGACAAGGGCAAGATCGAAGTCATTATAAAAGCTCCATGGCGGAGTTGAATAAAAGATGAAGGTAAACCATGATAATCAAAGCCACCGATGATGAGGCGGGTAATAAAATTTATGGTAATACGTCAAATGTTTAAAACCGTTATAAAACCGTGTTTAGCGAATCTTATTTGTTGACTTAATTTTCTGACATCGTTATCTATTAGGAAAGGCTACTAATTTAATGATTTTGATTACACCGTTTTGACTCTATTTTTGGACTTAATCTCTATTTACGCATAGGTCAAAAGCGTATCCTCATGATCATTAAGACAAAAATAAAATATAAGAGATACACCTTAGGAAAAAGGGAGTTTAAGTACATGATTAGAGCATATGAGTAGTGTTAGCATTACTAACTTATAATGACAATGATCTTGTTTCACGCTTAGCATGGAATTGGGTTAAAATCGAAGATGATGAAATTATCTCTATGAGGCATTCACGTGTTCTTATTCCTTGACCCTAAAAGTCACATTCTCGTGATGAAAACAATACATTATGTCTAAAACACACGTAGTAGTTAAGTTAAATTTATGTTTCAATAAATGTCATATAAAAATAAATTTTGGAAGTGCTATGATACTTAATTCTAGCATTGCGTGAGGGCAAGTCAATGGTTTAGTATGAGGGAGTGATGAGACTGCAATTATACATAGTCTCATCGTCCAAAGCGGGCTTAAAATGTGCAAAATATCATAAAAAAGCGTGCAAAAACCATTTGTATTTGTTCAATGTGTGTTTGTAGGTTCGGATATCGTAAAATTGCCAAAAGATAACAAGAATCAAGCAAAACCAAACACGCGAAACGAAGCCGCACAAAGAACTGGACCCGAGCATTGATTTTCAAGAAAAGTCCTTGAAGTTTGAAAAATTAACAAGATTGACCCCTCAAGAATTGAAGATTTGTCACTTTAGACCCTTGTAAATCTCAAACATACATAATTAGTCCCTAAACTTTCAATATTTGACATAATTAGCCTTTGAAGATCACAAAAGATACAAAATGAGTCCTTTATGCAAGTTATTAAAGAAGACAAGGACTAATTTGCCATTATGTCAAAGTTGTTATCTAAGGATTTGCCATAAAATCTACAAGGAACTTATTATGCAACATTGTTGAAACTCTAGGGGTCAAAGTTGGTCATAACAAACCCATATCCAAGCAAATACCCTACCCATACCCATCAAAACCCACCATTATCCAACACCACAGCCCACTGCCTTGTTACCCGTTTTATTTATTTTGGGCCCAAGTCAAACAGTCAAAAAATTTACCGAACGTGGGAAACATAATTTTTTGCCAAAATAGGATTAAACCTACCCTAATCATCAGCTTATTCCTCATAGACCCTAAGTATCAATTGAATTCAAAGAATGGGGAAAACTCAAATTGAGTAAAAGGATTCACCATTTACCCACACCTAACACTTATTTTCACTCAGAAAATGACATGTCCCCCTTACAGATGGCCAAAGACACGTTTTTAGAGGATAAAGACAAGAAAGGAGTAGAGATTCAATGACCAAGATCATATTTCGTGCTCACCACACCAAACATATGGCTAGGATTATTTGAGGTTTAAAAACTTTAAAATCTTGTTTTGGACTTTTTATTATTTTATTTAATTTTTAGGGCTTTAATTAGCATTTAAAAATTAAATATTAATTAATTTAAAAAGTTTTAACAAGTTTTTTGTAAACCCTAGATATATTTTTAGGAGTTTATTTTAATTTTTTGAAATTTTTTTGAAAGGTTTTAATTTTCGTCGAATTTTATGATTTTACGTTTTATCCGTCATAGTTTATTTTTTAGCATAACTCGTCTTTACTTTCCATCTCTTTTCTTCTTAAAAACGGACTAATCCAAACATTATATTTTTAATTTTGACCTAACACATGCACACCTCCTTCGTGAACGAACTTGCAATATCGGATTTTACGGTTTTCCTAAAGCGTAACGTCTAATACTTGCCACATTTACTCCTTTTTCCTAAAAGGTGTAATTTACCTACAATCAGAGGGATATATGCTAAATTAAAATATAAGCGTTTTTGGTATGCTTCCGAGATATGTATATTGACACTATTTTATTGTTGCCTTAAAGTCCTTTTTTAATTGTGAACCGCTAATCATTTCTAGAAAATAAGCGCTAATATTGTGAATAGTACTATTTGGGGTTTGACATCCCCAATCTGGGAAAGTCGCACTTGCTGGAAGCTAATGATTTTGACCTAGGCTAAACATATACACTTTATTTTACAAACTCGGTTAGTTTTGCAAACTACCTACATAAGGGCAATTATTGGTTTCTAATTAATTATGTCTAGCCGCGGTATCATAAGCTTAGTGCAATAATAAATCTATTGTTTTATGTGGTCAAATAACAACGTAGCTCAGAAAGGATCTTGTATTCAAAATGGTTTTTAAACCTATGAATTCACTCAACTTTTGTGTTGATTTTAAGCATATATCTCAGGTATTTGTGGCTGATAGCATGGAGCAGCACAAGGATGGCATGAAGAGGCACGAGCTTGAAATTATTGTCATAGATTTTAGGAACCTCATGTTGTAAAACTCTGATTTTGAATGATAAATAAATAAATTTGATTTAAACACTCTTTTTGAGTTGTTTTCTATTATTATGACTTTTTTTCTATGAAGTAATACCCCAAATTAGTGTTCTGTTGCGTTATGGTAAAAATAGGGGTGTTACGTAAGTCTACAAGGACTAAGCATGCTCCTGACCGTATGTGTTTATACATTGACACTGAGGAACATAAGTTAGGGGATCATGGTGAACCTACTAACTACAAAGCTTCATTAGCAGATCCCCAATCTGAAAATTGGCTAGATGCTATGACTGTGGAGATGCAATCCATGAAAGACAATGATGTATGGATCTTAGTTGACCTTCCTCCTAACGCTAGAACCATTAGTGGCAAGTTGTTATACAAGAATAAGATGGACATGGATGGCAATGTACACACCTTTAAAGCTCGATATGTAGCGAGGGGATTCACTCAAACCTACGGGGTTGATTATGAAGAAACCTTCTCTACAACGTGCAAAGTGTTAAAGCTTACCTTGGAAAGTGTTTTGCTATGAAAGATCTAGGACATGCTGCATATATTCTTGGAATCAAGATTTACATAGATATATCAAGATGGTTAATTGGTTTATGTCAAATTGCTTACATAGAAAAGATTTTGAAGAAGTATAACATGAAGAGTTCCAAGCGTGGAATGATCCTCATGCAAGCTAAACCAAAATAATGTAAGTCTCAAGGTACCTCTACCCCTGCTGAGGTAAAACGCATGCATAGAGTTCCTTACGCTTCGGCAGTAGGATCAATCATGTATGTTGGTGTAGCGGCATGTCCAAGCTAAACGCTTTAGCGGATAAGACGAAACTTTAGCGTTTTTAAAACGTGGCTTATGGCAACACAACATATAAAAATATTTATGTGTTTTTATAAGATTTCAATGTTATATTTATATTTAGTTCACAATAAGTGTTGTATATAATAATTGAAGTTAGAAAATTCTCTTTACATGTAATAATATTCATTTTTTAGAGTTTAATTCAAAGAATCACTGCACCTCATGTCGTAGTGCGCCTTAATCTATTGCGTAGCATACAGGTCGCACCTCAAGCTTTATCGCGCCTTAAGACAGGCCTTAGTAGGCTATTTAGAACCATGGCTGTTAGATGCACTAGACCAGACGTTGCATTCTCACAGAACATGACAAGCCGGTATCAGTAGAATCCTAGTGATCAACACTAGACTGTTATTAAGAACATTTTGAGGTATCTTAGGAATACCAAAGATATGTTTCTTGTTTATGTAGGAGATATGAAACGAGAGCTCAGGGTTGCTTGCCATACTAACACTGGATATCTGACTGATGTTGATGACACGAAGTCTCAAACTGGATATGTTTTCACACTGGATGGAGGTGTTGTTAGCTGGAAGAGTGAAAATCGGACTATCCATGCCATATCATCTACAAAGGCTGAGTATATAGTCGCTTTGGAGACTGCTAAAGAAGCAGTTTGGATTAGGAAGTTTATTTTTGGGCTTGTTGTTGTTCCCATAAATAATGAACATATGAAGATGTATTGTGACAATACTGGAGCCATTACTATAGCTAATGAACCAGGAACCACTAAGGATGCGATACATTATCGTGTTAAACTTCACTACCTTCAGAAGTGATTGAACTGGGTGACATTACACTGGACAAAGTTTACACAGACGACAACGAAGCTGACCCCTTAACAAAGGCTTGGATCTTAAAAAACATTCAATACTTACAACAAATATTGGATTGCTTCTAGTTAGTATTCTTATGCAAATTTATGTTATGTTAGTATTTGGATAATTTGGTATTGTAAGACAGTTATTATTTTCTGATGAATAAAGATATTTGATGTTTATTATCATTCATATAATTACTGTTGTCCTATAATCGTATGTTTAAATCCTTGAATATTTGATTATCCTAAACATGTCCATTGTCAGTTAGCAATATGGGAATATTGTCTACATTAAGATAAATATGAGTGTTGGTTATATTCTTTGAATATAATGGACGATTCCCACCAAACTCACATGTTATTCATAAAGGATGCGTATTGGACACCCGAACTTTCGAATAATACTTTTGGGTCCTTGTCATAAGTAAGTTTTTGAAAATGGTGATTAAGTCGTCCTTAGACTTGAGATGCAAACAAGTTTGTGCATGTGTGAATATCATTTCTTGATAATAATTAAATGTTATCTTGCAAGAGTTATTTATAATGACTATAGTTGGAAGTATTGTGAAGCAGTATCCACAAACACTTGTAGTCAATATAGAATATGTTCCTCCACTTGATATAGTGCAGTTTAGTACCACTAGATCCTCTTCAGAATTAATTAGGTAATTGTATGGCCATACCTAAAGGATAATCAAGATGATTATTCTTTACATTTGGTATATTTGAATTAATTTGATCACGAGAAAATAAGTTAAACTATATCGACTGAGTTATGATCTATATCCATGCTTTAACGGTACTAGAAACAAAGAGATGATTACCAGCAAGCTTTAATAATCATATACCATCGAATACTTTTAAGACATTCTTCTTGAAACTATACCTCAATCATTTCTTGTTATAATGAAGTGTTGCTAGATATTTTAGTATGGACGTACTATGTCTAATCTCTCACAAGCGCGAGCTGTTGGGATATGCGATCGTTAAGCCGTCGGAAATGTGTGAGCCTATTACGGGCACACACTCAATATGGAGAGCACACTTTTATTATACGTTTATTATTTATATTAAATATTTAAGAAAAACATCATTTAATTATTTAATTAATGGTGGTAAAATTAATTACGTGTTTAATTAATTTATCGTGAGTGCATTATTAAATTGAGGAACTAAAAATCAATTCTAGAAATCCCTAGGGAGCCCTAGTCGGCCGAATACCCTATAAGGTGTTCTAGAAAGATTTTTTATTTAATTATTAAGTTAAATCTTTACCTTAATTAAGTTTTTTAGGAGTAGGGACCAAGTTTTCTAAGGAGGTGTGAAGGTTATAAATACCCCACATCTTGCTCATAAAAATCGTCCCATACCCCTTTGGAGTCGAAATCCGATCGGCCAAAAAACCAAACAAACCCACAAACCCTAAAATCGCCTTAAGTGTAAACATTTGCAAGATCGACTACCTTATGGTACTGCCTTGTGAAGTTTCTAAGCCTAATTCTAAAACCTTGATCCTCGTGTCAAGGTTTTAGCTTCGTCTTTGTTTTCCCTTTGTGGTTCGACGCTATCTAAAACCTAGTTAGGGTTTCGGGTGATTTTTCCCAAGTGTCTTGTAACATCTATAAACCGATCTTTACGTAATCCCACTTAGGATTTTTGGATCTAGGGTTTCTAGTTACAAGATAAATACATAAGTTTGTTTGAAGTGAATTTACTACTAGCATCGTAATGATTGTTCGTTTGACGTGTCGTGTGAACAAACGATAGAGACGGTTATTTAACCGTTGAATACAAGATCAAGACTTATTAATTGATTTATTCAATTATTCAATGTTGGTTTTAAATTGTTTTTATTATGTGATTAATTATGTTTGTCATACTAGATTCATTTCGCTGCGTAATTATTAATAGTTTAACTAGGATCTTAAATCCCAACAAAATTTACATAGACAGAGTTGGGTGTGAGTGGATCGGTGGCGAGTGAAGGAGAAAGGCAGGATCTTGTGAGGAAGGAGAGTATTTAATACTTGTTTTCTGAGAAACGGGGTGAAAAGCCGCGTGAACAATTTAATTTGTGAATCACTCCACTTGAAGATAGTGCCTGATAAATTAAAAACTTACATAGTTCCTAATAATAAGATTATAAATGGTTATCACTCCACGTAAACATAGTTATGTCGTAAAAACATTCGACTAATTAAACAAATATAACTAGAATCAATAACAACGCTTTTGACCACTGAAGCAGAATATAATAGTTTCGTACAAAGTATTACTAGTTTAAGACCCGTGTAACACACGGGCAGTTTAATCTTATTTATTTTAAATATTGATATTGATAAAAATTAATAGCCTTTGTTATAATACATTATACTAAAAAATGATCTCATCATTCCATGTAAAGTGAGTAAGTGACTGATTCTTTTGCAGCACGTACATCGTGATAAATTGAAAACTCTGTAGGAGGTAAATGATCAAATAATGACGCACTTCATTGCTAAACCAACACAACTCAAAAAAAAGAAAATGCAATCATGTCATGATGCAAGTTGTTTATAATTTTGAAGAGATAAAATCACCAGTCTTCAAACCGAAGCCAACATAAAGAATTTTAATTTCTGGTGTTCATGAAGTGAAGTAAAGCATACAAAGTTAAAATACCTCTTTTTTTTCCTTCATAAGGGGTAACTATGAATTGATTGTCGTAACAAAATAATCAAACTAAGAAATAAGCCAAAATGAAAATAGGCGGATAATCAAATACGTGAATACACTTCCACTCTAAAAATAGTTTGGAGATCCAATAACTTGCTCTTGAGGAGGGGCAACTATCAACTATGAACAAAAAAACATTTGGGGTATATGGGATTACACTGCAAAAAAATTAAAAAATTTCCTTTTGACTTAAACATTTACATTTTACTTGCACCATCTGCTACAAATTCATATATAAAATAAGTCATGGCCTCGATTCTTTTAGTCGCTTTTTTTTGCTTTAGACATGCCCTTTGACTACGTACCCATGAATTACTCAAAATGCACCACCCTGGGTTGGATCCTGAAACAATCAAAAGTATCCTCAATAATTTTTACAAACATCATTACTTAAGACCAAGAACCACTTCAGGCAAGAGACTTCCACAATAGATAACAAACTTTATTACTCATATTCGTTTTAAATGCACAAAGAAAGATAGCTACCGATTGCGTTCCTAAATATAAATTTTGTTATCTCAAACAAAAATCACCAACTTACCCTGAAGTTCCATAACCCCTTTTTAAAGTAGAAATGAGTTTTAAGACAATACCACTCGATCACAGTTGGTCAAATTGATCATAGAGCTTGTAAGAATTAGTTTTGTTCAATATAAATACAAGGGTTTGATCCATGGATTCAACCAAGGCTTAGTATATATCTTTTAGAAAGTCGCCTAAAAGGATTTTTTTTACTAATATTAGGATGCTAATGGTCACCAATAAATAACCGCATGAATTTTTGCAAATTCAAACCATTCTTGTAAGATGAGATGAGGAAAACGATGATGAAAAATTATGTCTAGAAGAAAGTATTAGAAGTAAAACTCAATAAAACGGTTTCACTTTAAATCTACGAAATACATACCTGCCAAAATGATTATCATTTCATAATCGTGTCCTGCATAGAAATAAATAAGGTAAAGAAACTAATTAGAAGATACTGTGATAGCAGGGAGTTGGCAAATAAGACCCATCGGCATTGGCAAATAAGACCCATTGACACGATTATGTCCTACCTGGGATATAAGAAAAATGAAGAACATGTTTTAAATTACATATGAAGCTATCATCTTAAAAATACAAATGGCTTCTTTTGATTGAAGAAAAATAGGAATGGACAACTCAATCTCTACCAATCATAGACATACAGTGTCTCATGTTCCAAGAAGCAGTTTTAAATTTTACTTTAGCAAAAAAGAAAACATGTTGGATGGGTCGAAAGTTCAATGTAATGAATAAGTACATTACCTCATCACTGTTAGATGAATAATCTTTCTATCAACATGCTTCTTTTTCTCCTTTTGTTAAATCAACTAAAGTAGCCTCAAGAGCTTACATTCATGGACTCTAAAGTAACTATTAAAGTCCTTCCAAACGCTTCCTTTTCAAAGATACCACACCAGTGGTCATCACAGAATCCAAAAGACTCACTGTCTCAAATGGAAAAAAACATAAATTCAGTGTACTCTAGTTGTAAGTCTGTTGGTTCATTTCAAGTCAAATGAAAAAACTATGTAAGATACCCAAACACTTCAAAATTTCCATTAGTTGCTTGCCCGAGTAAACCAATAATCTTGTTTTTGTGATGGTCAAATTCTATTTATACAAAGTCTAAAGTCAAATCCACTTTAGTCCTCCTATATGCTATTATCAAAATGTTTAGACATAAAGTGTTTTGAGTTGATCAAACAATACTGAACCGAAGTCATAAAGTCTTAAGATATCATATTATCAAGGAAGTCATAAAGATATCATTTTTTAACCACAAAAATTGTGCTTATACTTATTATAATAACATTCTTTTTATGAAGCATCGAAAAGAAACACTATTAGGTTAGAATTCACACCTATGAAACACATGCCATTATACAAACATATAAAATGAATACTCCTACAATTATAAATGATATCAATAAAGTTCCACTTAAAAAAAATCCAGACCGTAAATTAAAATTTACATCTTGAATGAGAATTAAAGCAAAAAAAATGATTTCATTTTGACGAAATAGAAAGTCAAGTTTAACCTAGTTAAAGATGACATATGAAAAACCCTTGTTCTAAATTTACCTTAGGCGTTTGGAATGGATCAACTAACCTTCAAAATTGAAATTAATATTATTTTTTTCCGACCCAAGTAACTCATCTCCAATATTACTCTAATGCACCCTGCAGAATGTACAGAAAAACTCAGAAAATGCACTCGGACAGGGTAAGGTCCTTACAGTGAAGTATAACTACATGTATAAGGTAATCCGCTTCTTATGTCAGAACGGGTCAAATGGTTAACACGTATTTGTAGCAAAATTTGAAAGCCTAGGACGTAGATTTTTTTATAACAAACTTCATAATAAGCATTAACTTGCACTGGTCAAACCAATAAACTTCTTAAACGGCTAAGCAAAACACTAACTTCCATTGAGTTCCACACAATTTCATGAGAAGTGCATCGCTAGATGTTGAGATTATAGCTCAGGATAATGTACCCTGGCTGTATGTGAAAATCAACAACAATTTCTTGCTCTCTCACAAGCGGCACATAAAGCTTTCACAAATATAAGGGTTAAACTATAATTTATGTAAGAGTCTTTCAAGTATCACATGGCTGCAACAGATTAATTAAAAATGTTTCTCAATAAGTTAAAAATTCATATAACAATGATAGAGTAGAAACTTACGTAGTCTTTTCTTATAGTTCTCCATTATAGTAGCTCTTTAGTCTTTAATATGCCACCACACACCATCAAAAGAATACTTGTTCTATGAGCCTAGTAATATATTTTTTAGAAACATTTTATGCAGACAACAACTATTGACAAAATTATGCTGAAAAAATTTCATGGTTTAATGAAACATCTAAAAGTTTTTTCTATGTTGAGGCATTACATCAGATATTTTGTAATGATCAAATATAGCCTTTTAAAACTATATTTTTTTCTTAAAAAATCAAATATGCTATGTTGCTAGGTCATAAAACAAACATTAAATCCTAGCAGAATATCCATGAAAGTACCAATTTAAGAAGAGCTTAAAAGAAGTGTAACTGACCTGTAATAAAAATATAAGCACAATGTCCTTTTATGCTTTATAAGATATCAAAATGGTGATTAGCAACATCCAAAACATGTAACTTTTATTGAACAAACAAAGAAATAATATGATAAAGTATTTAGCGTGACTTGTTATTTTCAATTAAGTATTTGATGGAACACTTGGTGTTCATAAATTCATCTCAGTCTCGCATTCATGTTAAATGGCTAAAGTCTTTTGTCAAACAAAGAGCCAAGAAACAAAGCATGGAAAGGACTTACTTTAAACATAAAATCTTTTAACATAAAATTAATCTAAAAGAAAAACTTAGCAGGAAAAATCAACGATGTACGTACCTTCAAATTCATATTTTTTTGGAGTATTCTTTGCACCTTTAAGAAACAGATGAATCTCAGAGAAGGCATATAATAACAACCTGGTTAGTATCAGTAAAACCAAAAAAAAAAAACAATCAATCAGTTTCATAATCCAAAGTAATGAAAACATTATTTAAATATTTTACACATACATTCGAAAACTGATGAAGAAGTGGTAAGGAAAAAGAGAGCTCACAAATGGAGATGAAGTGTTTTGAATTTTTGATTCAAGATAAGAAGCCTGACGTTTTGATTTCTTTAACAAAAAAACAGGCTTCTCGAAGAAGCTTTGTGTTAAAATAAACTGAAAATAATCGACATTAAAGACTTTTCGAAAACTATGTACAAAAAATATTTATTTTAAAAAGTACTTATAACAAACTATTTTTTAATAGAAATATGTTAGTGGAATGTGACATCAGCTTAATTAAAATGAGCCATTTATATCAAAACACATTAACAAAATTATATAAGCAAAAACCTTGTTTTAATAGTATAGATAGATTTAAAATGATAGATAAAAGAGGTAGCTTAAAAACATTTTTTAAAAGTTAGATAGCTTCTCTTAAAAAATACCGTACTCCGTAACTAAGATCATGCACCAGACTCTCTAGTGACACTTTTTTCACGCCTATGTAAATTTTGTCTTAGCGACAAATGGCTTGTAGGTGTGATTTAAAAGGGGTAAAAGTTATAAAATAATATCTTATTTATTAATTTGTGCCGACTTTAAACACTTACTATTTAATCTCGTGACTTTATCATTTTACTTTCAAAATTGTTTCGAAGTTATCAATTTGGTAACTTGTTACCGACAGCGTGGCACGGTAATTTCCACGTCATTATTTTATTACGTCTAATATGACCACGTCTAATTTTCCTATTTTGGGTAAAAGCTATACAATACCTTCGTACTTGTAAAAATGTGCCGATTTTAAACACTTACTAATTAATCTCGTGACTTTACCATTGTAATTTTAAATTTGTTCCGACTATACCAATATAAGCCTGAAATGACTATATTACCCTTTTGTATCACTAATATACCTACTGTATTTCCAGATCTTAAACCACAATATGCTGAATATTTTCGGTTTAAATAAAAAATATGGTTTAGATGGTTAAAATAATGGTTGCTAACAAAAACATAAGATTCAGGGGTTCAATCGTATCTTTGTGATTCTATTGAACTTAGCAAATGAAATTTAAAGCGAGTGTTCTCCGTACTTGACAAATTACACAATTCTATATCCAATAGTAGATAAATACTTTTACAAACTAATGTCTAATATATTTCTCATACTCATGTTGCTGGCTATAAGTTTCGTAAATAACAGTGAACATGTTAGGACATAAATGTTTTCAACAGTCCCATTCCGTGCAGGTAACTTAATTTTCATTGAATCTTAATGTTTTCAACCTTCAAAATATACAATTTAACAATTTAATCTTAGTGAATTATGTTCAGGTTGAGGGAACCTTTCCCGATGGTACAAAGTGAGTTATAATATCATCTTATTGAGCTGGAGTTTGTTATTTTGTCTTTAAGAACACAGGGTACGGGGGAAAAAATCTCGCGCCATGGGGAAAACGCGACACGAAAAGGCACCAACCATTCCACAGCTCGTGTTTTCACGTCTCGCGCTTAGGGGACAACGCACGTTTTCGCGCGAACGCGTGTTTTCGCGTATTATAATTTTTTTTTTAAATCGAATATTTTTTCCCCGTGGATGGGTCAAACCTTTTCTGTAACATCCACGTAGGATATAATAACAAATTTTAGATTTTTTTTTAATAATCAATTTACGGATGTGTAAATGTAACCGGTCATAATAGTAATATTATTATAAATCAAACAAGTAGAATGATAAAGTTATGAAATTAAATAGTAAGTGTTTAAAATCAACACAAATTAATAAGTAAGATTGTATTTTATAAGAATACTGAATTTGATTTTTCTTGTTATTAAATTTACTAATCTTCTAAAAGCTATATTAAGTCAAGCAATCATACTCTAGAGCTAGCTATACCTAACTTTAACTACACCATAACAAATTAACAACAAGAGAGGGTCGGTGAGTGATGCTTTAGAAAAAAATGTGTCATGTAAATTAAAAATATTTATGACATAAACGATGGTATGATATTACATTTGATAAAAGAGTGACGTGTCAAAAGAAATATAATGTCATGATTTCACGTATACTCAATTTATTAAAAAAATTACAATGTTATTTTTGTTGACTGTTACGCTTTGTTCTTGAGTTTTTTTAACACTCTGTTCTCGAGTTTAACTTTGGAGTGAAAGAGAAAGTTTTAGAATGATAATAAAAATAAATTATATTTCTAAGATTTTTTTAAAAGAGGAGAGGGAAATAAATGAGAGTAAATTACTCTAGAATTTCATTCCTAATCTTCTTCTCAATTTAGGACGATATGGAAAGAAAGCAAGGAAGTGTGTCGTTGACTTTTTCTAATTTAACTAAAATTCTTTACTTTTTCACTCTTCTTCCTAACTAGGAACACAAAAAGTTTATATACTCTTTATCTTCCTCCTCAGCTAAGGAACACAAAAATTTCAATCCTTTCCTCTTCACTCCACTCCTCATCCTCCCAAACACTCTATCTTCTTTCCTCACTAAACTCGGGAACAGAGTGTAAAGGAATGGAAGGGGAAAGGAAAGGAAATCACAAAAATTTCATAGTCTTGAGTTTTTCTTAAGAAAGAAAGGTAGAAAACGGGAAAGGGAAAGGAATGAAAAGTATAAGCTTTTGTGTATATTGTTGATCACTCCAAAATTGGGATAATTAAGAGGGGAAGGAGGTGATTAACATGATAGGCTTTTGTTAAATTACTATTATATCTTCATTTTAACAATAAATGTATCTTTACAAAGTAAGGATAACGGACCACCATGGTTAACAATCCGAATTTTTTTATAAGAATCGTACACCGTCTTGTTCAAAATTCATGGATGATGTTTGTATATTCCATAATAAATTCACCATTCCTTTAATCATTGTCAGTTAGATAAAAAAAAGTCCAACATTAATTTACCTCCATCAAGAAAAAAGGACGTACCTCAAACAATCGTAAGATATCATTTAACTTTGTTTTATCACAATCTTAGCAATAATTGCCACATCCTTGCACCTACAACGTGACATAATAGATATATGTGTAAAGGGTTAATATTCAGTACTTGTTTAGACTTTAGATTATGATCATCACATATATCAGTGGGTTTCAAAACTTTTTACAAATCCAAATTACGAACCACAAAGTGGACTATTTTACAATTAAGAATGATTGGAATAAATTTTAGCATCCACAATACTTTATAAGGTAAAGTGGTAAACTACTTCCGGAGACGATACTACAAGGATTGATTTGAGGGTATACTGGTAGTTTTACTAATTTTCTTACCTTTTCATTTCTACTTAAAAATAAAAACTCAAGAATACAAATTACAATAACTACTTTCTTTTCACAATCATCTCCTATCTTACCCTTCCCATCTCATCCCTTTTCATTCTTTCAAATTTCAACTCGAGAACAAAACGTTAAAGATGACATAAAAGCTATGCTAGATGCGAAAACAGTGAGTCGTGGTAAAAATAGTAGCACCATCTCATCCTTAGTGAAAAAAAAGGAGAAAACTATAAAAGTGAAAAAGCTATTTTCGGTAGAAGTTTCTGTTGCCTTTTCAACTATTTCCAAACGTTTTAAATATTATGGAATTATAGAAGTGAAAAAACTATAAAAACGCGTTCCACCTTTGATCTATATTCTACACCAATAACTTTTACACCAAATGTCATATTGCATACTAATAAATAATAATTACTCGTATACACGCTTACTTACAATCTTTTTATTAATGAAAGCCAAAGTGGATTAAAAGTGAAGTCGTGTAGCATCCTTTCACTAGACTAGAATCCATTGACTAGACTATAAATACGTGCCCTATAGCTCCCAACTCACATATATCAATTTCATCAAAGTTTTCAACCTAAAACATACATTTAGTTCAAGAAATATGGCAATCATGCGATGCATGCGACTAGAGCCTAGTAGGTCCATGACCGTTGATGAATTCAAAGCATGGTTGCGCGTCTATGATGATAACCATGATGGTCGTATCAGCCAAGAAGAATTGAAAGAGGCACTTCATGGTCTTAGGATATGGTTTGGGAGATGGAAGGCCAAAACGGCGATGAAATCGGTAGATTCAAATCGTAGTGGTACCATTGATAGTCCCACAGAAATGGAGAAGTTGGTGAAATTTGCTGAAAAACATTTGCATATGAAGATATATGAATCATGAGTGGAGTACATAAATGGTTTTCTTACTATATTGTTGTGGCTTGGTAGTGAACATATTACATACACAGTGGCATTGTAGCAAATGTCAGAAAGTCAAGGTTACAAGGCTTGATTCATATTTTTCACGCAATTCAAGTGGATCATGCATGTTTGATTGCATCAAACAAAGTGTATATCTCTCCATTGTGAATTGGAAAAATTAATAGGACAGCTACCAAGTACCAAAGATATCTTATGTTAATTGTAACTTAACTTAAAAACTATGTGGATTGAACTATTTAATTTAGTGATCGTGATTATACATCATATATATACAATGAGCAAAACTGGATTCCATCTATTAGGACACATCGTATCGTAAAGTTTTGGAAACATAGATAGAATGCAATAGCAGAAAATCGTATAAACTATAAAAAGGTTAAGAGGTAAATCCAGTTAAATCACTCGCTGCATGCAATTTTATTTGAGTTTTACACTTAAAAGCAATGATAAATAAAAAGTTATTTTTAACCGTATTTTGACACATTTTGTCTAATTCACGGTCACACATACTCAAATCAGATAAAACTTTCAAGTTGGCATGGATAATACATAAACGCTTATCATATTTTTTGATCCACTTCTAATAAAAATGTTAGACGTTGAAAAATTTGTTGTGTTTACGTAGGTTTTAACTTTTTTTTTAGCAAACATAGGTTTTAACTTTTTTTTTATCTGCGGAATAATAATCTTAGTTGAATGATGGTTTGTGTAATGATCTTATGTATGATTTAGTAAGAATTTATTCTTACTCATTGAATCTTTAGAGATTTGAGGGCATTTACTATAAGAGGTTTATGAAAATATTTATATATTTTAAATAAATTTATAAAGTGAATCACATTATAAAATGAGGTTTATGATGACTTCAAATGACATAGTTCTAAGTTTATGTATCTTTAAACTCACTTAATATCTCATTAAATTATAAAATTTATTAAATTCAAGCATAATAATAATAAGTTTATAAAAGATTTATGGTACGAGATGCTCTAAATACATTTACTTTTTACAAATATTCTTTTTTACAATATAAAATTAAGGTAACAAAAATTCTATTTTACATGTGTTTATCATCTAATCAAGTGGGAGAGATTGCATTAAATGTTGATATCATACTTTTTTATAAAAACAGTTAACAAGATATTTGTAAAATACTTAAAATTTCAATTTACAACATTATTAAGCTATTTGTATAACTAAAACAAGCTTACATAGAAAAACTAGAAACTTGGAACATGTAATTATAGTATATTACATTAAATATTATAGTTCCTCATACTATTTTACAACTAAACAATACACGGTACAAGTATTAATACATAATTAAAAATCAATTCAAATATAAACATAATTCTCATATTAAAACTAATTAATAAATAATAATTAACTAGCATGATACCCGCGTAATGCAACGACGGGTATTCGATAATTTTTTTTATAATTAAATTAATGTTAAAATGTAAAAAGTTAAAGTAAAATAAATAAAATCATTAAAAATAAAAAAGACAAAAAAAAATTTATAAATATATAAAAGTAGATGTTAAATTAAAGAGAATAAACTTTTAGAAAATAAGGTGAAATTAGATTTTAAAAAAATAAATGAATTAAAAATATATTTCAATTTGAAAATAAATGTGGGTTTTTAATAAGTTGCTAAGAAGTGGTTAGATAAGTTTCTTACAAAAGAAATGGATGGTTAAGATTGCACATTTGGTTGAGAGTTAAGATATTTATCTTAATTTTTGATTTAAAGTTTGGTTTGGAGTTAGGATGTGTATATAAACCCTTTATATATATAATATAGATAAACAATTAAAAATAAATTAATCAATACTAATTAATTAATATAATTAATACACATCGTTACTTAAAAATACAACTATATATAGACATTGTACACCAATTAAAAACAAATATCTATAAAATCGTACGTATGTTGTCTACCTAAAATAATCGTGTACATAGTTTTGAAGCCGAACCGGACCAAGGGGTTCAACTGGAAACCGGGGTCATAATCAGTTCGGCTAGCCAAAAAGCCGTTAGAATAAGAACCGAAAAGGCCATATCAAAACTGATGAAAACATCACCATTACATAAATCTGTATTATTTTTTAACGGCACATAAATATATATACTACTTATAAAAAAGATTACACTCTCTCTCCAAAATTTAAATTATTACACTTTTACAAGCTTTTGGTACAAACTTGTACAACACAAAAACTTTATAATATTTTTTTATATTAAATCTGAAGTAATACACATTGAATGACAAAGTTAATACAAATTATATGCAACATATACAAATAATTATTGTTATAAACTATAATTTTTTATATAAAATTATTTTCAATGTTCACAAATGTAAGTTTAATATATTAAATGTGCATTTGATTTTGAATAATTCAATTTTGTATAAATTTGCATATTCGAAAACATGTATCGTCTATGTATGTATTTTAATAAAAATTTAGTGAAATGCTAATCATTTTGCTAATTAATTCAATTAAATCGTACATATAAAAATAAGAAGATATTAAGATTATTATAACATATGAAAACGTGTACACATATAAACTACGAGAATTTTCTATATTAACAAATTATATAATATTATGACGAATGTTACAGAAATTAACAAATATCTGTCACGATCAATCATCACAATTTCGTAATACTATTTTTATATGAAATGGTTTATTATTGATTAGAGTTATTTTAACTTAAAACTATCATCATTATTTGTAAAGTTATTATTGAAAAATATGTATACTCATAAAATATTACGTTTGTTGGAAAATATTATTGGCAAAATAACTTTTGGCCAACTTTGGACACAATTATGTATA
This sequence comes from Glebionis coronaria, assembly GCA_025667525.1. NCBI lineage: Eukaryota > Viridiplantae > Streptophyta > Magnoliopsida > Asterales > Asteraceae > Glebionis > Glebionis coronaria. The sequence continues at coordinate 289,521,840 of CM046880.1, read as the reverse complement.
TGTATGTATCATATATATTAGTGATACTTTATAGGTTCGTGTTCTCCTTGAAGAGAGCTTCGCAATGAGCCTTTATGTGTCCAAAATAAAGCTGATGTGAATGAGATATCGTGTCTCAAAGTTAGGCATTTGGTATCATGCTGAAAGAGGAAAAATAGTTTATTTTTTTGTCCCACATCGGTGGGATAAGTAAACTGGAAGGGAGTCTATTGTCTATAAATAGATGCCTAATTCCATAGCTTTTTCATCATCAAATCAATAAGTATTATTATTGATTTCCAACATATGGAGTACGCATCTCTAAAGGTGAAATTCAGGGCAGTTTTGTTGAGTCTGACAGTACAACTTACTGTTTCGGCTGTTGTACCCTGGGAAACAGACGGTGAATCTGTATTAAGGGAAGCGTGTCAAACACGTGCCTCGGCTCTTTAGTGCTAAGCGTGTCTAACGCGTATCTCGACTTGCTGGTGATTTAGTAAGTCTTTTCTTTATTTTATTGTTTTATTTAATTATCGTTTATAATTATGTCTGTGTTTGTTGTTATTTATATTCTGCTATTTAGTTTATGTTAATTTAATTAATTTTATTTATTTGGTTTATAAATAAAAGTGTTATTGTTTCCCTATAGTCTTAAAACAGATTCTGTGTAACATAATTAAACACTTTTTTGCTAAAATCATATTACTTTAATTAACAGATTTTTATACAAACTGTATTCTCTCGAAACCAAGATTGTGTTTCTTTGGGAAATCAGTTTTCACGTAAACAGAATTTTAATTAACAGATCTGGTGTTACAGATTTATAAACAATTTAAAAAAAAAGTTTATCGTATTAGTTTTTGTTGAAATCATGATGAGTCTATTTTCAAACTGATCTTTTAGTTGTTTATTACATATGTTATAGCTTTAATCTAGATTTAATGAAGCCACGATTGAGTTTCTTTGAATCAGATTTGGTAAAAGTTTGTATAAACCATGTCGAGTTTATTAGATACCAAATTGTTTTAATAGTTCTTAACTGTATTTATATTGACAACTTTACTTGTGGTAACACAATTGTGAGCCTAGTGAATCTTGTAAATGTAATTGGTGTGCCAGTTACAGCATGATTGGAATCATAGTGAATTTAGATTCATTGAAAACAAGTGGAGTTTCTTTGACACAAATCTCATAAAAGATAAGTTTCTATTTTATGATATTATTAGAACGTATTCATTGATCTCATAAAATGTAAGCTCTTATTTTATTAGACTTTTAAACGTGTTCAATGAAATCAAGAAGAATTTCTTTGAAATAAGATGTTGACAATGGTATGAGTTATCATTAAATATCAGATTACATACATTATTTTTATTAAATTAGTGGAAGAGTTTGTTTGACTTGTGTAATTCATTGTAACTTGGGCCGAGTTTAATAATAAACCAGATATAATTTTTGAAATTTTGTTGAGTTTATATATATATATATATATATATATATATATATATATATATATATATATATATATATATATATATATATATATATATATATATATATATATATATATATATATATATATATATATATATATATATATATATATATATATATATATATATATATATATATATATATATATATATATATATATATATATATATATATATATATATATATATATATATATATATATATATATATATATATATATATATATATATATATATATATATATATATATATATATATATATAAAACCTTTTCGAATTTAAAGGTAAATATATAGAAACCTTATGGAGTTTCTTTAGAAGAATCGATCTACTGAAACCTTGTTAATTTTCATTGTAGAAATAGATCATGTGAAGTTAAGATCTTCTGAATGAAGATTGACAACATAATATTACATATGTGGTTTTTGGTAAAACATTATGTTATAGCTGATTTTTCTTTAATTGTTTAGTCGAAAGACTTCCTTTAAAGTGGGTTTTGTAAAACATATCTTACAAAACGTTTGCGTTTTAAAAAAAAAGTCGATGTAATTCGCTTTTGGTTAAGAAACACTATGTGATTTAGCACGTTGTTAATAGTACCAAAATTAGTGTCAACTAAATCATGGGACCTCTTAATAACATTTGGAATGTCACGAGTGACATCAAAAGGGAGACCGATACTTACTTGTACGGTAGATGCTTTGAAGCATTCAGAAACTTGTTGTGCCATAACTATGCGTTATATGGTCTGAATGACATGAAAAGTGAGGCCATGATGGAATCCAACCATAGCTAATGGTGCATTCTCACTTCAGTATCATGTCATGTATATGGTGATAAGAGTTTTATTAACTCTTATAATGTAGTTGAGAATGGAGAGAACGAGTTTGAGCAACTCTCCAACTGCGAATATCAAAGAAAAAGAGGATGTGATTCACATTTGGAAAAGACACTAACTTAACCAACGTTGTGTGTACCGGAGATTCGTAGGAATCTTATGTCCGGATGGTTGCTTAATGAAATTTAGCTTTCATATGTGTTTGAATCAAATAAAAATTGATTTAACGAATAACATAAATTTAGTGCATACGGGTTATGCCTTTAAAATGGTTAAGTTGATTATATTTTATAATGGTCATTTTTAAATGTCTGTTATTACTTACTTTGACATGTTTTAAATTTTTACTCAACATGTTGTCCAATTAAACCAAATTGGATACCCATTATTGTATTGACACGAATTACAAAATCAAAACTTACGTAGAAGCCAAATTGATAAGTCGTTTCTCTTGGTTGAACAGAAATAACCAAAAACCTTGATATGATTCACATGGTTTTATGTGATTTAGAATTGATACCTACTAAGATAGAGAGTATCGTGTACTTCATCATATTGGCTGAATGTGGTACAAAATATTGCTATTTACACTTACTTAAGAGTAAGGATATAGACAAGCTTGATCTATATACATAAGTTGAGAACCAACTTATTATCGATAATAAGGTGATTCAAAGTTATTGGAGGTGAATATGTGTCTCCATTTCTAAATTTTATGCTAAACTTAGAATAAGACACAAATTCATTGCTCTTAATATAGAAAAGAATCGTGCCTTATAAGAAATGGTTAATGGCACGTTCTTAAGTCCAGGTTTAAGCCATGGCATGTGGGGAAAAACGATTATTTCGATTACTTATCTTTTAGATAAGACCCCTTGTAAATAAAATAAGATACTTCTTACGAACTATGGGTGAGAAGAAAACTATCTTATAAGTACTTACAAATGTGGGGGATATCTAGCTAAGATATCCGTATGAAATTCATGGTTCGAAAGATTGGACCTAAACCCATGGATTGTATGTTCACAGGATTTGTTATGAATAGCAGTGCTTATCGTTTCATTGTACATGAATCGAAAATAGACATAGTAATTAAGGAATGATTCATTCTTCGGAAATATATTCCTTGTTTACGAAGGAAATTGAAAGATCATCTAGAATAGATGACGAGGTTGTCCAAGGTCAGAGACAACGAGATGATATTGATATCTTAGAAGATAGACAAGATTGACCCAAAAAGAGGTTAAACCTATAAGAAACAAAATGACATGAACCGAGAGATTGGTTAGATTCGGTTTTTGTTTCTTTTATGGTAAAAAAATGAAAAATGAGTCTACTTCTTATTGAGAAGCAGTAACTTCTTTGAGAGGGTATCAATAGAACAAAGCCATTAAAAGTGAAATAGATTCCATTTTACAAAAGTAAAATTAGAAGCTCGTGGATGTACCTTAAGTTGTAAACCACTAGGCTATAAATGGATCTTCAAAAAGCAGATAAAATCGATGTCACCATTGACATGTGCAAAGCAAGATTAGTAATCAAAGAATTTATACAACAAGAAGGTCTATCTTCCTTTGATGCTTACTCGCATGTTACACGAATAACCTCAATTATGATGGTACTTTATTTTCGCATTAAGAAATTTTGGAAGTTTCTTATGTGGACGTGAAAACGATATTTCTAAACAGGGATTTAGAAAAATGAACTATACATGAACCAGCCTGAGGGTTTCATGGTTCCCATGCTAGAGAGAAAGGTTTGTAGGCTAATTAAGTCATTATATGGTTTAAGGCAAGCTATAAAACAATGACATCAATCTTTTTGACCATATCATGTCAGAATGTGGATTCAAAAGTAATGTATGTATGTGTGTTCAATTGTAAATATGTACTCTTGTGTTTATACGGAGATGGTATACTTATCACTAAAAGTGATAACGAGATGAATAAATCCACTAATGATATGTTGGAGTCAAGATTTGGCATGAACTTCATTAGTTATTCGGTTTGTTTTGAACCCATATGGATTTGTTTTGAAGTTAAACATTAAGATAACAATGTTATTGAGAGGTTCAATGTGTGGGATTTCGGCCTAGCTAGAGTACAATAACATCTTTTTAAATCTATTTGAAATAGAGGTAAAGGTTTTGCCCATTTTGAATACTCAAAGAATATTGAGCATCTTATGTGTCTAATGAAGTGTGTATGATTTGATTTTGAACTTATAATCAGGCAAGCAGATATATTAGTAATTCAAGTGGGAACCATTTGAATAAGTATTACGTGAGTACTATGATACTAATAATATTACATTATGGAAGATATCCTACTACTATCAAGTGATAGAGTAATGCTAATATAGATTATTACATATAAGAATCTAAATCCACTAGAGCTGCTGTATTTGTCCTAAGTGGAAAGCTATGTCTTATAAATCTTGAAAGTATTTCAAAGAGACAATAATAGCTAAATTTATGATGAAATATGAATTTATTATTTGAGATAAATTTATAGAATATGTAGAAAAGTTTACACTAATTCGTAAAGGACATACCAAGATGGCGTATACCGGTAACGGCCATGTTTATAAAGTGTGATAGTCAATAGAATTTGACAGAGCTCATATCAAAATTGTAAAACGGTAAGTCAAGACATATCCATCATAGATTGTGATTGTTGCGACAACTACTCTCAACTAGAGTTATCACGATTGACTACGTAACGTCAAAGGATAACATCGCGGATCCGCTTACGAACGGCTTAAGCAGAGAGTTAGTTAGTGAGTCGTCTAAAGGAATGGGAATAAAGCCCTTGAAGGAATGAGTTTCTATGAAGGAAAACCTAACCCACTTGACTGGAGATCCCCAAGATCTGGGTTCAATAGGACAACCTAATCATAGAAATGTAGGGGAAGTCACGTCAATGTGGGGGAGTTACTTAATACAGTAACTTTCCTAGTCCATTTGTAACACCCCGAAAACTGGAAGGGTCCACTTAGGCATCATGGGGGTGCCACGTATATATTATCATGAACACTGATATATAAGTACTAAAATTTCGCAATAAAAACCTGTTATTACATCCCTAATTAAATAAAAGTGCGGAAATTTAAATATAAAACGGTCCCAGTCGTTTAAAAATACAATAACAAACGAAGCATCATAAGCTTCTATCCAATTCTTAGTTTAGTGCCAATAACCCCAAAGTTTACAACAACGTTTTCTGCCGACTTTACCTTTCGTGAGATTTGACCAGAAGTGACACAAAAGATGATATTAATTAGTAAAGTAAAGTTGATTGAACATGGACTGAAAATGGACTACATAATCGCCGGCACGTCACATCCACGAGCTCCTGTCCCAGCTTAAGCATTCCTACCTGAGAAATAACATGTAAACCGTCAACAAAAATTGTTGAGCGAGTAACATAGGTTTAAGTAAAGTAATATGGAACACAACACTCATTATATAGTAGTATCAAAAGTAATCATTTCAGAAGGGCTATGTGATCAGCATACCTTTCAAATGTATTATTGCATTAGCTCATGAAACCGAAATCTTAACGTAATCAATTTGCCCCTAAAGTGAGTGTTTGCTCAAACAACTCGTAATACCTCAAATGTAAATGCGTCACGTAATACAAGGACGGGGATTGTCAGTCCCGATGGATCCACCCATAACACTCGCGCTTTGCAAAGTAATGAAATAACTAACGGTTCATGATGAGGGGACTTTTGAGCACACTAAGCATTAATAGTTGTATCTAGTAATCACTGGAAGCATCATACAAGTTCTCGAATAGCATAAAAGTAAATAAAAAAATAATGAGTGTGTTCCATAAATGTGTGTTTCTCACCCCGCGAGTAGTAAAAATATGTAATAACGAAAAGGGGCTATGTACTCACCTTTAGCAAGTGATCACAAGGAAAAAGGACTGAGCAAAATGGATTCTTCACGGACCTATGCAATGGTGACGCATAATAAGAAAGTGTTCAATGTAGCAAATAACGTTTTAGAAGTAACGTGACATAGTATGACCAAGTAACTTGCGTTGGGACATTGAACGTTACTTCTAAAACGTTATTTGCTACATTGAACACTTTCTTATTATGCGTCACCATTGCATAGGTCCGTGAAGAATCCATTTTGCTCAGTCCTTTTTCCTTGTGATCACTTGCTAAAGGTGAGTACATAGCCCATTTTCGTTATTACATATTTTTACTACTCGCGGGGCGAGAAATACACATTTATGGAACACACTCATTATTTTATTTTATTTTACTTGTATGCTATTCGAGAACTTGTATGCTGCTTCCAGTGATTACTAGATACAACTATTAATGCTTAGTGTGCTCAAAAGTCCCCTCATCATGAACCGTTAGTTATTTCATTACTTTGCAAAGCGCGAGTGTTATGGGTGGATCCATCGGGACTGACAATCCCCGTCCTTGTATTACGTGACGCATTTACATTTGAGGTATTATGAGTTGTTTGAGCAAACACTCACTTTAGGGGCAAATTGATTACGTTAAGGTTTCGGTTTCATGAGCTAATGCAATAATACATTTGAAAGGTATGCTGATCACATAGCCCTTCTGAAATGATTACTTTTGATACTACTATATAATGAGTGTTGTGTTCCATACTACTTTACTTAAACCTATGTTACTCGCTCAACAATTTTTGTTGACGGTTTACATGTTATTTCTCAGGTAGGAATGCTTAAGCTGGGACAGGAGCTCGTGGATGTGATGTGCCGGCGATTCTGTAGTCCATTTTCAGTCCATGTTCAGTCAACTTTACTTTACTAATTAATATCATCTTTTGTGTCACTTCTGGTCAAATCTCACGAAAGGTAAAGTCGGCAGAAAATGTTGTTGTAAACTTTGGGGTTATTGGCACTAAACTAAGACTTGGATAGAAGCCTATGATGCTTCGTTTGTTATTGTATTTTTAAACGACTGGGACCGTTTTATATTTAAAATTCCGCACTTTTATTTAATTAGGGATGTAATAACAGGTTTTTATTGCGAAATTTTAGTACTTATATATCAGTGTACATGATAATATATACGTGGCACCCCCATGATGCCTAAGTGGACCCTTCCAGTTTTCGGGGTGTTACACCATTCCTAGAACAATGTGACTTATTGAGAGGTTAAACATATGGCTTAAATGATTCAGGATGAAATCATAAAGCATGATGATTCAAGATGAAATAATAAAACATATGTTTTTAATGATTCATGATAAAATCACCTATGTGAGAGAGAAGTAAGGGTCGCTTCGAAGGAAATTGTGGGGACGCAATTTATAAGAACTCTTGCAGACCAGGCTAGTGTTCATGACCATCACGAACATGACTATGAGGACTTGACAATGTCAGAGAGAGTCTTGTGTGAGTTTGTATTGTCGTCTACGTAAACAGAGGCTAAGTTCAAAGACATCGCGTGTACTTAGATCTAAGAGACTAAGTGCATCTCACAAGGGAAGGTTCAAAGGGTCACACCTACCTATCCTATGCAAGATTCAACTGTTGGAATTTTATTGAAACTTTTGTGTATTACAGCCGATCTCTATTCATGTGGGGGATTATTGGAAAATATTGTTGGCAAAATAAATTTTGACCAACTATGGACACAATTATGTATATGTATGTATAATATATATTAGTGATACTTTATAGGTCCGCGTTCTCCTTGAAGAGAGCTTCGCAATGAGCCTTTATGTGTCCAAAATGAAGCTGATGTGAATAAGATATCGTGTCTCAAAGTTAGGCATTTGGTACCATGCTTAAAGAGGAAAAATAGTTTATTTTTTGTCCCACATCAGTGGGATAAGTAAACTGGAAGGGAGTCTATTGTGTATAAATAGAGGCCTAATTCAATAGTTTTTTCACACATCAAATCAATAAGTATTATTATTGATTTCCAACATATGGAGTACACATCTGTAAATATGAAATTCCGGGCAGTTTTGTTAAGTCTGACAGAACAACTTACTGTTTCGGCTGTTGTACCCTGGGAAACAGACGACAATCTGTTATAAAGGAAGCGTGTCAAACACGTGCCTCAACTCTTTAGTGCTAAGCGTGTCTAACACGTATCTCGACTTGCTGGTGAATTAGTAAGTCTTTTCTTATTTTATTGTTTTATTTAATTATCGTTTATAATTATGTCTGTGTTTGTTTTTCTGTTATTTATATTCTGTTATTTATTTTATGTTAATTTAATTAATTTTATTTATTTGGTTTATAAATAAAAGTGTTATAGTTTCCCTACAACGTTTGTATAATTTTAGTTTCATGACACTCGTAAGAGTTAAAGACTTTCACGGAATAGTGACTCATATTATTTTATTTTTTTTACGAACTTTGAAAAGGATGAATTTATAAGAATACATGTTATCCATTTTGCTCGAAGTGGATTTTTCTCACCCTTAACCTTTTACTAGTTGAGCTTCTTCGCTTAACACCTTTATGTATGAGGGGTCAAACACCGTTTAGTGAGACGTTTCATCCTCAATGATGAACCGTGTCAAGCATTGTTTAATGGATCTTTGTGTATGAGCAATCAAATATCGTCCAATGGATCTTGAGCTTGAAGCTTGAACATTATCAAAACCGTGTGGTAGAGCTTGAAGATTTTGGTTAGGTGGGAGGGCAAAATAATTAGCGTAAAATGAACTTTTAAAACGAATAGGCTAAGCTTATTCAATTTTTCGAAAGAAATCAATGATATTATTATGCCGCTGAAATAAATGCTTTTACATAAGCTAAACTGACTGATAATAGCAACTCTAAATTTCTCACATAGTCGCTTGAATAAGAGACCTTAAATAATCTATCTATTATATATAAATTTTAAGTGCTAAAATTTAGTGTGCACATGCCCATTTAATGCCAGAAATATTTTTCTTCTATATGTTAACATTGGTCCGGTTTAGAATGCTAAAGATCACGTTCGTTTCACACATTAATCATGTCGTTATTATTATTGCTTTGAAGTCCGAAAACTTAAAGGTCGAATTCAATTTTGAGCTTACACCTTTCATCATCACACTGCATTAAACCTTAACATCTTAAAATGTTAAATGTGACTTTTTAGTTGCATTTTAAAAGACTACAAAAACTGAACAATCACCATCTTCACCTCAATCTTTTTCACTAGCAGTTTGAAAACAGTAGCAAGTTAGTGAGGTATGGTCGATGAGAATCAATTTAAATCAGGTCTCCAGTTCCTCCTCCCTATCCCTATGTGAATCAAATAGCCAAGAAGTTCATAAGAGAGAAATACACAAACTAGGCAACAACAACCTATCATTACCCCAACTTCATCCAATGACACAACCAAAACCAAACAACTCCATTATATTACAATCTAATCCTCCTCACAGCTCTAAAACTGACACATACAATCCCATTAAGATGATTGAAAACACAAAGGCAAATAACTGAAAGATCTCATATCCGATAAACTCATGATTGATCTTTAAAGACCTTATGAGTTTAAACGCATTTCTTCAAAGATCCATAAGATGACTTTATCTTTCAATATGCGAAGGAGTAAAAAAAGAAATATAAAAATAATGTGAAAGATGTGATTCTTTATTCATGGGTTCCATGAAGAAAAAGATGGTGTAGTATTTTCGTTACAGATGACCAACTCTATGAAGTATTATCAAAAGATGATCTTACCCGTTGACCAAATCCATGAAGTATTATCAAAAGATGATCTTACCCGTTGACTAACTCCATGAAGTATTATCAAAAGATGAGAGGATTGGTTATAGATGGATAAAACGAGTGAGTTTGTTTCTTGCGTTTGATTGTGAGATCAAGGAGGTTGACTGCGGTGAAGATAGAGGCGGAAGAGAGGCGGAGGATTTGATCTGAATAAAATTAGGTATGAAGTGATTAGGGTTAAGGTTTTTAAGGCCAAAAAATATGGATATTTGGTGGACCGGGTATGGTGATTTTCGATAGCAAGGGCTCATCTTTAGACCTGTGTTGTTATATAATGGCAAATGCTAATCTAAACACAATGGCAAAATATTCAAAATATATCTAAGCCTTATGTCAGTTTCAATTGTGAAACGTAGCTTTTTACTTTTTTTAGCAAAGAAATATTAGTGTCTAACTAATAGTCATTTTCAAAATTCTCATACTTTTTAATAGTTTTAATTTTCTATAGATACTAGAAGTTTTATACATAATATGCATTTATATACATGATCAAAAACTACTAAGCAATATGGGCAACTTAAAAAGCACCTACTAAGCTTACAAAGAAGAAAAATTAATTAAGCAACTAAGGCCAAACAATTAGACACAACCAACATACAACGTGCTTTACAAATCTTATGTATATATTATTGCAACTATTTTAAGTGTATTTTACATTACACTGATAAACGAATATACATACATCCTTTCAATTACATGCACCTACATAATAAAAAAAACTATAAGGGGAACAGAACGTTAATGTACTAAATTATAACATATTTGCTATTATCACGCTACAACTATATATTGAAAAGATTGCACACGATCGGAGCAAAACGATTCAATTCTCATATAATAGTGTAGTATAAAGTTATATAACGTTAACCATAAGAAAAAGTTCAATTTTAATAAATAATAAATTGTGCATCGTCAAGAACACTTTACACGTAATTGCAACTACTCGATGAGTGTAACATTCAACAATAAAATCATGTCAACAACTCGCGTGCAACGCGCGAGTCCGCATGCCTCGTTATATATAAATTTTAGGTGCTAAAATTTAATGTGCAGGTGCCCATTTAATGCTAGAAATATTTTGCTTCTATATGTTAACTTTGGTCCGGTTTATAATGCTAAAGATCATGCCCGTTTTAGGCATTAATCATGTCGTTATTATTATTGCCTTGAATTCTGAAAACTTAAAGGTCTAATTCTATTTTGAGGTTACACCTTTCATCTTCACAATGCATTAAACCTTAACATCTTTCAAAGACTACAAATACTGAACAATCACCATCTTCATCGCAATCTTTTTCACTAGTAGTTTTAAAACAGTAGCAATTTAGTGAGTTATGGTCGATGAGAATTAATTTAGATCAGGTCTCCAGTTCTTCCTCCCTATCCCTATGTATATCAAATAGCCAAAAAGTTCATAATGAGATGAAAAAGGAAAGGACAAGGAGAGAAATACACAAACTAGGTAACAACAACCTATCCTTACCCTAATTTCATCCGATGACAAAACCAAAACCAAACAACTCCAATATATTACACTCCCATCCTCCTCACTGCTCCAAAATCGACACACATAATCCCATCAAGATGGCTAAAAAACACAAAGGCAAATAACTAAAAGATCTCATATCCGATACACTCATGATTGATCTTTAAAGACCTTATGAGTTTAAACGCATTTCTTCAAAGATCCATAAGATGACTTTATTTTTTAATATGCGAAGGAGTAAAAAAAAGAAATATAACAATAATTTGAAAGATGTGATTCTTTACTCATAGGGTCCATGAAGAAAAAGATGGTGTAGTATTTTCGTTATAGATGACCAACTCCATGAAGTATTATCAAAAGATGAGAGGATTGGTTATAGATGGATAAAATGAGTGAGTTTGTTTCATGTGTTTGATTGTGAGATCAAGGAGGTTGACTGCAGTGAAGATAGAGGCGGAGGATTTGATGTGAATAAAATTAGGTATGAAGTGATTAGTGTTAAGGTTTATAATGCCTAAAAATATGGATATTTGGTGGATCGGGTATGGTGGTTTTTGACAGGAAGGGCTCATCTTTTTTTTTGTCTGGTGTTGTTATATAATGGCAAATGCTAATCTAAACACAATGGCGAGATGCTAAACATGTCCAAGCCTTATGTCAATTTCAATTGTGAAACGTAGCTTTTTAGCTGTGCAACGTAGCTTTTTACTTTTTTTAGCAAAGAAATGTTAGAGTCTAACTAATAGTCATTTTCAAAATTCTCATAGTTTTAATATTTTTAATTTTAATTTTCTATAGATATTAAAAGCTGTATACATAATATGCATTTACATACATGATAAAAAAAACTAATAAACAAATAGACAACTTAAAAAGCACCTACTAAACTTACAAATAAAAAAAATTAATTAAGCAACTAAGGTCAAACAATTAGACACAACCCACATACAAGGTGCTTTGAAAATATTAAGTATATGTTATTGCAACTATTTTAAGTGTATTTTACATTACATTGACAAACGGATATACATACATCCTTTCAATTATATGCACATTCAATTATATGCACATACATAATAAAAAAACTCTAAGTGGAACCATTCGTTAATGTACTAAATTATAACATATTTGCTATTATTACGCTACAACTATATATTGAAAAAATCGCACACGATCAGAGCAAAACGATTCAATTCTCATATAATTTTGTAGTATAAACTTATATAACGTTAACCATAAGAAAAAGTTAAATTTTTATAAATAATACTAAAACTGTGCATCGTCAAGAATATTTTACACATAATTGCAACTATTTGATGAGTGAAACATTCAACAATAAAATCATGTCACCAACCCGCGTACAACGCGCAGGTCTACATGCCTTGTAAAAGGTATAAAAGTTTAAGAGTTAATTACACCATTCGTCCCTGTAGTTTAGGGCAAATCTCCAATTGAGTCTCTATTTTTTTTTTCTTGGTTGATCCCTAATTTCGAACTAGTGCACATCGTTGATCCCTATTTCAAAATTGGGTTTTCTTCTTTTGTTAAGTCTGGCGTTGCAGAGGGTAGTTTCGTCTATTCACTTTACCCGCCCAGCCTTTATAGAAAACCCCACCCTGTCGTTTCATTCACCATCCCCATTTATTAGTCTCTCCCCCTCCAACTTCTTCTTCTTCATTTTACCCATACACAGTTAATATATCGTTCTTTTCGAATCATAATCAATCAACGCAATGGTTGCTTCCATTGCAATGTTGTCAATGCGAGAACAATAAGAAGATGTTGATTTTTATCATGCATACGGTAAAATGTTTTATCATTTTTTTTAATAATCTTGTTTTTTTTATAAAGTTTAAACAATAAATCGTTGATGGCTGAAAACCCTTAATTTTTTGAATCATGATTAAACCTTAATTTTTTTTTTGTTTTTTGTTTTTGCAGAAAATCAAGAAGCTCTGTTTTCTTTGAAAGTTCACTATGTTGGTTTCTTCACTGAATCGCATGGTAGGTCATATGTTAATAGTGATTTCGCTTTTTTTTTTTTGACTAAATTGACATTAATGAGTTCTCAGTCTTGAAATTGAATGACATGGTTAAGAAAATATGTTTTAGTGGGAAAACCTTAATGTACTCCAACTTTCTTAAGCCTGACATGACTCTAGATAATGGTTTACATGCATTAGGTTTGATTGGGGGGTTTTGTTTCGTAGTGTGTAAGTGTGTTTTTTTTTTGGTGTTAGTAAAATGGGTGGGACAACTAGTTTAAAAGAGGGGAAATAAAAATAAAAGGTTAAAATATCAATTAAAGTTGGTGGATATACCAAATGGACAAAAATGCCCTCTATCGCACCCAAGTTAACGAAAGGAAATAACCCAATTTTAAAATATGGATTAACGATATGCACTAGTTTGAAATTAACAGTCAACAAAAAAAATAAAAATATATAGAGACTCAACTAAAAATTCGTCCTAAATCACGTGAACGAATGGTGTAATTAACTCAAAGTTTAACTCTATCAATCTCTTTTTTTGTGCGTTTAACTCTACCATTGTTTCCTGGTGCCACCGAGGTGTAAAAGTACATGTAGAGGTGAGTTCTACATTGAACATGAACTAATAAAAGAAAAAAGGAATCAATCTCAACCATTCATTTTTCCATAAAAAAATAAAAACTCATATTTCACCTTTTTCTTAAAAACACCATATATTTCAAACGATAAATCGTCAGATTACAAAAAATACACCATTGCGACGAAAAAAATTCTTATCTTTCAGTAGATAGGCACTTTGATATATTTTTGATGATTTTTTATTATTGCGATCTTCGACTATAAAAATCACATGTGATTCGGAAAAATTACTTGTGATTTTTTATAAAAAAAAATAATTTTTTTACGGAATAAATAAATAAATTTTATTATTATTTATTAGTGTAATTATTTACATAGTCGAATGTAAACACGTAACAAGTTACGCCACTAGCTTTTTCATATAGTTTCGATGATTTTTTGTTGAAATTTTCGTCAAAAAAATTACACATAATTTGTAAAATCACTAGTAATTTATAAAAAATCACATGTAATTCAGAAGCGAGTTTACTTTGTATATTTTATATGAATGACAACAAAACATTCTTATATATTGACATAATTACATGTGATTTAAACAAAATCACATGTGATTCTTTTAAAGTGAGTTTGTTAGAAAAAGTTAAGGTTTCGAAATGTTTGAATCACATGTAATGCAAGCAAAATCACATGTAATTATTATCGAATTACATGTGATTCAATGCAAGCAAATTACATGTAATTATCATCGAATTACATGTAATTCAAGCAGACAATTTAATATATTAACAAGATTACATGTGATTAAAAAAATAACATGTGATTCATCTAAAGTGGATTTGTTAAAAGAAGTTAAGGTTTTAGAATACTTGAATCACATGTAATGCAAGCAAAATCATATGTAATCATCACAAAATCACATGCATTTCAAGCAGAATTACATGTGATTCAAACAAAATTACATGTAAATTAGAAGCCAATTTGTGTTATATATTTTACATAAATGAAAACAGATAATACATAATTAAAAAAATCACATGTGATTCATCTTATGTGGGTTTGTTAGAAAAGTTGTGATTTCATAATGCTTGAATCACATGTAATGCAAGCAAAATCACATGTAATTATCATCGAATCACATATAATTCAGAAGCTAATTTGTTTTACATATATTTTTTTTGGGTAAAGGGGACTCCACCCTGGTAAAATGAACATATTTTATATTAATGGCAACAAATATTTTAATGTATTGACAAAATTACATGTGATTCAAACATTTTAATGTAATTCACATAAATCACATGTGATTTTAAAGTAATAACGAAAATATTTTTGTCATTTAATAGGCGGTTATTTTCATATACTTTTAACGATTTTACAATGTTGAAATTCTCGTCAAAAAAATACACGTGATTTTCACAAATCGCACGTGACATTACAAATTCAAATGTGATTTTTAAAACAACAAATCAAACATGAGTTTTCGAGAATCACATGTAATTTTTCGAGAATCACATGTGATTTTTTTACGAAATTTTTTAAAAAAGTTCGCCGAAAGTATATAGAAGTGCATATCTATAGAAAGATAATTTAATTCCCGTCGTAACGGTATAATTATTTTTTCATAACGATTAACGGTTTGAGAGATATTTAATTTTTAAGAAATAGGAAGAAGGTATGTTTTTTAATTAAATTTAAAAAACTTAATATACACCATTAAATGTGATTTAAATGGATGGTGAGGATTACTTCTTCTTTTTTATCTTGGATGCATGTTTTATTTTGTACACATGTTTCTTGTTTTTTTAAATCGTTGTAACACACCTGCTCAAACTTTTTTTTTTTTGTCTTCATTAGAGTAGGGGGAGTCTATCTCTTTGGCGAGGCGCCATGGCCAAAACGCAGGAAAAGACAACGACTAAAGACTCCGTGGTGCTGCGCCGTCGGCTTGGCGCCATGGCCATCAGCTCTCGCGGTGGAGTGTTTTCCTTTTCTTTTTTTTTTTTTTTTAATTATTAAAGTGAGTATATGTGAACCCATTATACCACTTTTTACTCTTATTACACCACTTTTCCCACGGCTCAGAGTTACCAGTGAAAACTGGTGCCGTGGAAAAAAACTAACGTGACAGCACTTTTTGTGCCATGACACTAAACTATGGTTATAGATTCCCTGTGCTCTTATGCTCCGTCGCTGATCAAAACTGAACCAAAGACTATTTGTCTTTACGAGCACAAAAAGAGTTGAGCTGAAATATTTTTAATAACTACGTCATAATTAAGTTATTTTATTTTGAGATCTATATAATGAAGAAAAACACTAAGGTGGTGTTTGTTAATGACTTAAAGATTTTTAATTGAAAAATTAGTGAATAAATGAAGTTATTAGAAGCTTCTTTGTTTTGTGCTTAAAATTAATAAGTCATTTTCTAGTTTAAGCCATAATGAGAAGGGTCTCCACATTAAGTCCATAACTTAATTAATAATTTTACATATTTACCCTTCCACTTCTTCTCTTATAAACTAACATAACTTCTTTTAAAGATATAAAGGTAATTTTCTTTTATTCAGACACTTTATTCAGCACTCAAAACAAACAGTCATATATTCATTTATAAACAGACAATATATATCTAGACAGACACTTTTATTTAACATGACTTAATTAAAAAATTAAACAAACAAGTCCTAAAATATCCTAACATTGTAATTTATAATCTTTATGGTAAATCTACATTAAAAATAAAGTTGAAGAATGTTACAGTATTATTTATAGTGTTATGGGTAAAACTCGTAACACAAAATAAGTATGAAATTAATCATTTTCTTTTTGGGCACGTCCGCACGTACTAATGTTATTAAATCTCAAAATTTAAATGTACTATACGCATGCTTTCAAAAACAATTACGTCACTCAAACTGTATTTGTAATGACTTTTGTGTCACTCAGTGTGTTTTTATTCTACATAATGTTTTTAAGATTTATTTTAAAGAGAAAAAAAAGTATTTAGAAAAAAGTTATAAATGAATTGTTTTAAAGATTTTCTAATAAGGAAAAAGAAAAGAAAAGAAGAAGATATAAGCTATTTTGATTAAAAACCCGTGTTTTTTTATGTTTGTTTTTTCTCTTGTTGTTTTTTATTTTTTTAACTTTTGTTTTTTTTTTTTTCATTCTAATAATAACTTGAGAACATAACAGTAGTAATTTCGAAAAATTTAATAAAAGTGTCAAAGGCATATATATACACGAGAAAGATTTGTTGGCTAAACATATGTACCAGTTTGTTTAAAGAAATTAATAACTTAAATGTTGGTTTTTTTTTAACTGGTGGATTGAATAAGCTAGATGAAATTAGAAAAGAAAAAAAAAAGAACAAGGAAATTACATAGGTGGATTTTAAGTAAATGTTGATTCCTTTTAGCTTATTATAGTACTAGACGAGTACCCGCGCATATCGGCGGAAATTGTCTATCAACAGATAATTAACACGATGCGATATTGTGGTAAATGTTTCGGTGACGTTCAAAATATAACTTCAAAAGATTAAACTTTTATTGCAAAGCGTTGTAACATGTTATAATTCAAAATATCTTATAAGTATGTTTCAATTGGATGAAATGGTGCCATTTGTTTAATTAACCAAAGTTTATATCTTTTTTAATGAATAAGATTTGTATGTAGTAGTTTTTAGTGGGACCCACATTTTTTAAGCATTCAACATTTTCAACTTTCAACCAAAGGGATACACCCTTTATAATGTAGTATAGATATAGATTAGTGGGACCCACATTTTTCAACCATTCAACATTTTCAACTTTCAACCAAAGGGATACACCCTTTATAATGTAGTATAGATATAGATTAGTGGGACCCACATTTTTCAACCATTCAACATTTTCAACTTTCAACCAAAGGGATACACCCTTTATAATGTAGTATAAATATAGATTAGTAGGACCCATATTTTTCAACCATTTAACATTTTCAATTTTCAACCAAAGGGATACACTCTTTATAATGTAGTATAGATATAGATTAGTGGGACCCATATTTTTCAACCATTCAACATTTTCAACTTTCAATCAAAGGGATACACCATTTATAATGTAGTATAAATATAGATTAGTAGGACCCACATTTTTCAACCATTTAACATATTCAACTTTCAACCAAAGGGATACACCCTTTATAATGTAGTATAGATATAGATTAGTGGGACCCATATTTTTCAACCATTCAACATTTTCAACTTTCAACCAAAGGGATACACCCTTTATAATGTAGTATAGATATAGATTAGTGGGACCCACATTTTTCAACCATTCAACATTTTCAACTTTCAACCAAAGGGATACACCCTTTATAATGTAGTATAGAAGATATAGATTAGTGGGACCCACATTTTTCAACCATTCAACATTTTCAACTTTCAACCAAAGGGATACACTCTTTATACTGTAGTATAAATATAGATTAGTAGGACCCATATTTTTCAACCATTTAACATTTTCAATTTTCAACCAAAGGGATACACCCTTTATAATGTAGTATAGATATAGATTAGTGGGACCCATATTTTTCAACCATTCAATATTTTCAACTTTCAACCAAAGGGATACACCCTTTATAATGTAGTATAAATATAGATTAGTAGGACCCACATTTTTCAACCATTTAACATTTTCAACTTTCAACCAAAGGGATACACCCTTTATAATGTAGTATAGATATAGATTAGTGGGACCCACATTTTTCAACCATTCAACATTTTCAACTTTCAACCAAAGGGATACACCCTTTATAATGTAGTATAGATATAGATTAGTGGGACCTACATTTTTCAACCATTCAACATTTTTCAACTTTCAACTAAAGGGATACACCCTTTATAATGTAATATAATAAATATAGATTAGTAGGACCCATATTTTTCAACCATTTAACATTTTCAATTTTCAACCAAAGGGATACACCCTTTATAATGTAGTATAGATATAGATTAGTGGGACCCATATTTTTCAACCATTCAACATTTTCAACTTTCAACCAAAGGGATACACCCTTTATAATGTAGTATATATATAAATTAGTGGGACCCACATTTTTCAACCATTTAACATTTTCAACTTTCAACCAAAGGGATACACCCTTTATAATGTTATAGATATAGATATAGATTAGTGGGACCCACATTTTTCAACCATTCAACATTTTCAACTTTCAACCAAAGGGATACACCCTTTATAATGTAGTATAGATATAGATTAGTGGGACCCACATTTTTCAACCATTCAACATTTTCAACTTTCAACCAAAGGGATACACCCTTTATAATGTAGTATAGATATAGATTAGTAGGACCCATATTTTTCAACCATTTAACATTTTCAATTTTCAACCAAAGGGATACACCCTTTATAATGTAGTATAGATATAGATTAGTGGGACCCATATTTTTCAACCATTCAACATTTTCAACTTTCAACCAAAGGGACACACCCTTTATAATGTAGTATAGATATATATTAGTGGGACCCACATTTTTCAACCATTCAACATTTTCAACTTTCAACCAAAGGGATACACCCTTTATAATGTAGTATAGATATAGATTAGTGGGACCTACATTTTTCAACCATTCAACATTTTCAACTTTCAACCAAAGGGATACACCCTTTATAATGTAGTATAGATATAGATTAGTGAGACCCACATTTTTCAACCATTCAACATTTTCAACTTTCAACCAAATGGATACACCCTTTATAATGTAGTATAATAAATATAGATTAGTAGGACTCATATTTTTCAACCATTTAACATTTTCAATTTTCAACCAAAGGGATACACCTTTTATAATGTAGTATAGATATAGATTAGTGGGACCTATATTTTTCAACCATTCAACATTTTCAACTTTTAACCTAAAGGATACACCCTTTATAATGTAGTATAGATAATCTGGCTTTTTTAAAGAATCAATGTAAGGGTTACTTGTTAGTCTTTCTTCTTATTGGAAGAGAAGCGAATAAGACTTACTCGCTTGTATTAAAAAAATGATGGTTAAAAGTAATTTGAAAGGATTATACGCGTGGCAGCATAGTGCTAAAATTGTATGAAAGTGTAGATTGTTTTATTTGCTTTGATTATTTTATTTAGTAGACCATATCATGCTAAAAGTGTGCTACAATAACTACGAGCCTATCATATCATCTTAATATTTTATCAGATGGTTGGCATCACTACACTTGAGCACTTGGCGAAAAGTATGTCGAATTATTCCGCTATGGAAAATATGTACCTTCAAAAACAGTTTTACTGTTAGTTTGGCTACTGAATATAATAAAAAAGAAAATTAGGGTCCGTTTGGTTTAAAGTCAGGTTTTATTTTAGTTGTGGGTTTATAAAGTAAGTGGTTTAGGATTGATTTGGTGTTGGGTTAGGAGAGAGAAATTATATTATTTTAATAAATATTAAATTAAAAATAAAAGTTGATATATTATTAAAAAATTCAGTATTATTATTTTTATACTATATAAAAAGAAAGAGAGAGAGTAAAAGTAAACCTGGGCCCATAAAAATCAGAAAACTCACCTCATTTATGTCTTTGAAAAAACCTTTCTTTTAATAATTAAATATTACAATCCTAAACCTGAAAATTAAACCAAACAATTATCTACAACCTTCACACTAAGCCAACAGTGACACACCTGGCAACCAAACACACCCTAAAGTAAACTTACACGTCACTAGCCCCTCTCTCTCTTTTCAATCAATTGTTCTCCTTAATCAAAATAACATAAACTGCTCAGCATATATGCATGTGCTAAGCTAACTCTTTGTTCAACCGAGTTTACGTAAGAATACGTATACGTAAATAACGTATGTTTAAAAATTGCCTCGAGTTTACGAAAATGTACGCGTTTTACGTAAAACAATAACTATAATATATTATCATATTATTTTAATACTTTATAAAATATTTAATACTATAATATATTATCATATTATTTTAATACTTTATAAAAGATTTATCACTTTTTCTATAATTAGAAGTATTAATATATTAAGCTTTTAACATTTCTTTATTAGAAAAACTATATACAAACTTGTAACAACATCTAATAAAAACTTGTAACAACCCATTTAAACATATACAAAACTTGTAACATCTTATTAAAATATTTGTAACAACCCATTTATAAAATATAGTAATTATCTTTGACTAAATTTCAAAATTTGACCAAACTCTTGCTATTTAAATTTAGACACCATTAGATTTAACCCACCTACACACAACCTTTACTTCCATACACACACATGCTAATGTTCTCCTTGTTGCCACCGGCCCTTTGATGCCACCATTATGGTATGTGACGATGGGATTAGTGTGTGACAATGACGAGCATAGTGTGTGATATCGATCAATTTGTTGGCGTGTCTGAGATTTAGTGGTGTTTTAACTGATAGAATAATATTTGTTCGTTGTAAAGTATGGTTACAGGATACCCGCCGCCGCATTGCGCGGGTATCCTGTTAGTCTTATAAAAGAGATTAGACTATCTCTCTTCATTTAATACCAAAAAATTAAGTAGTACAACAAATACACATAATATACAACATATTAGTGTAGCAAAGAAAATGAAATTTAAATAATACAAGATTTTAATGCATATGTACAAATTTATATCTCTAATATATACAGAACATTTAATTATACTTAATTAAAACATAATTAATAATACAGTTAAAACACCCATCACCACAATTTATAAGCAAAACATACAAATATCTTTCATCATATTTTTCTCCCATTTTCCTTGCAATCATATGTACAAACCACTTTTAGGTTCATCTTCTCATTCAAATTTTTAAAAGAGGTTATGTCAATTCTCGTGTTTAATTAAATTTCGAAAATAAAGTTACACATATTACATATTACATATACGCCACAAGTAATAATATCCCTATATCAAAATTACGTTTTTGAGACATGTTTTTAGGTAAAAACTATCGTCATTCATAAATTATTGCTATGAAAAACGAATAACCGAATAACATTCACTCTTAAGAAAATTTAGTCATAGGGTATTCACTGCCGCATCACACAGATACCCTGCTAGTAATATATTAATTATGTTAAGTATTAAGAACTACTAGTAATAAGCAAGATCAAGAAAATGAAACAAAAGAATTATCCTCTGTTTATGGAAGTTAGGTCGAACGACCTCTTTGAGGAGGTAAGATTTGTTTCTTGAGCTCCAAGAAATTCAGGCTATATATAAAGATTAAATCCTCATTATTTACTTAACGCAATTTATCTCTTAATACCTTAAACTTTTTTTTGTTCTCTCCGTTTGTTGCGATCGACCGAAACCCACATAAAGATTTTGGTTTTTGTCTTGTTCGGTCGAAAGAAAAAGAAACCTAGGGTTTTTGTTTTTTGATTGTATTCAATTCGATATTAGTGTCTTCACACAATTAAGTAATATCATACGTTGTTATTTGTTGGAGCATATTGTGTGTATTCATAAACGAATCATATTTTGATTTTTGAGGTGTTTATTAGTGTACAACTATAAACCCTAAGGTGTAGGGTTTATTCGTTTGATCTTGTTGATCTGCTTAAAGGAAAATAAAGGCGGTTTAATTTATTGTAAAGAGGTGCGGTTTCTTTATATTTTGTTAAATAATTATTTATACGTGATCTTATTTTTATTCCGGGGCGTACTCGTGATTATTAACGTGTTAATATGGTTGACGAAAGTAAAATATAAGGGTAAGAGAAATAAAATAATACGTAAAAGACGTAAATCAAATACGGCTATTATATTGCAACCACGAGATCGTTGTTCGACGAAGAGATTGTGAATTTCAGAATTCACGAGACGGATTTAGATAATTGGTTGAATAATAAAGAGATATGAAAAGACAATTCTAAATTCTACAAAAGACGTAAAATAAAAACATAATTTACACAAATCACGCAAATTGAGACAAAACTAAAAAATTAAAAAAATCAAGAATTTCAAAGTCAATTTAAAATGACTTAAATAAACTAAAAATGAAAATAAAAATAATTTTAAAAAGCTAAATGGGTAAAAAGCCCAAAATCAAAATTAACAAAAAGCTTAATGGGCTAATAAGCCCAAAAAGTAAAAATAATATAAATTAACAAAAAAAAGTGAAATTAGGCTTAAAATATAATTCTAAGCAACTTTAACAAAAAGACTTATACTTTAAAAGACTCAGAATAAGCTCAAATAAGTTATAAGTTTTAGTTAAAAAAAAAGTTATAAGTTGTCTTAATGGGCTTATAAGGCCCAATAAATAAAACTTGAACTTATTGTAAAACTTAAAGTATTGAAGTCAATAGTTTTCATTTATAAACAACTTTTTGTAAAGATACTTTGACCAAAAACAATCCTAGCTTATTGTAGTAAGCTAATAAGCTCTCATAAAAAGCTAAAATGCTCAATAAGCAACTATGTAAAATGAAACTTGACAAGGAATCCTAAAAACACATTTAAAGACTAATAGAAAAAATAGAATAAGCTAGAAAAATAAGCATAAATAAGAAAAAAATAAAATATACAAAAAGACAAAATAGTCGTGTATCAAAATTACAAACCGTATGTCTTAAAAATTTGCAAGAGCTCCTAAGATATGATTTTTAGACTAATAGAAAATATAAACAAGGAAGAAGCTTGAAAAATAAGCTCAAATAAGTAGGGGTGTTCATTTTTTTGGTTTGACTAACGAAAATCAAAAATCAAACCGAATCAAATCTGAATTAGAACCAAACAAAAATAAAATTCAGATTGTGGATCATAACCGAACTGAACTACAAATGTGGTTTTCGGGTTGGATAGGGTTTGGTAATCGGACCCGAAAACTAAACTAAAAACCAAAGTTATACAAATATATACATTTATATATATATATATATATATATATATATATATATATATATATATATATATATATATATATATATATATATATATATATATATATATATATATATATATATATATATATACTAGCGGCGTAACCCGCCCAATGGGCGGGGTCGTTTCGTAGATCTATTTTAAAAGTACGTTTGTGTATTTTTATATCGATTGGCAGTGGGGGTTGTTTTTGTTAAGAAAAACTACTAAAAAAGAACTAATTTTTTATATTTGTGAGGCTTGGCCATGTATTTTGAACCCGATACCTGAGAAAATTTTGTATTCGAGTTTTCCTGTTGACGCAATTAACCGAGTTAGATTTTGGACCCAAGTAACCCGACTCAACTATTCTTTGTCGGGTTCAGTCCGATTTGGAATTATTGACACTCATATATATATATAAAAATATTTTTGATTGAATTACATGCATGTTAATAATCAGTATTTTGTAATATTTGACTGGATATAAAATATATGAGTAAATAAATAAATATTGATAAGTACTTTTTTTAGTCAAATATTTCATGCTTACCGAAATTTTAAAATTCCAAAAACAATCATTTTTGATCGAAAAAAGAGATAAGTACCTTTTTGTGGGATATTGTGGCTCATAAATATAGTACATCTTAAATCTTACGAGTGGTATAGTCGTAACTCATTAAGTTAAGTTTGTGGGATATTGTGGCTCATAAATATAGTACTCTACTAACTTTGAATAATTAACTTAATGATAATTTATCTTTGATGGCATGTTACCAAAAATAACATCAAACTAACTATTCCATTTACGAGTGGAATACATTCATTCATGAGCTTTTCTGAAAACTTGATCTAACACAGTTGTAATTCATAGGATTTGATAAAAATATGTAAATACATAAAAGTCACTGCTTGTAACTCGCCCAACGTGCAATATATTAATAAGTTTTACAAACGGTAGATGCAATATATTAATTTGGACTTTGTACCTAATATTCACAAGACACAACCCTGTGATTGATTAGTGTCTCCAACCTCTGACTCCTGAAAGTATAATACATTAGCTTTTCATAAAACACAGAATTTGTTCAGTTAGCTTCTAAAGTTTGCCAAGCATCATACTCCTAGCTATCTTGGCGTCTGCGTATTTAGATCTTTAAAAAAAATAGTCATTACCATCTTTATAAGTTGAGATGATATGTCACAATATAAGTTTCATAGTTGGGTGGTCATAGGTCCTTGACTTTCTTACAAATCAATGTTAATCTAAAGCTTGATATGCGTACATATAGAATATAACAATTACAGTTTTACCCTATTAAGAAGAAATAGAACTTACCACGTTGGTTCAGGATGGTATTCGGATAACAGCAGGCGTTCACACAGCCAAAAGAGCACACAAACACGCCAAAGTATCATGCACCTGTACCATAACCACATAATCACATTCAAAATTAGGAGACTTTAACTTCTATATCCTGGTTGAAGGATATAGAGCATGTATCCATCTTCTATCAACAGATAATCGTCAATTTCATAAAAGATTACTACACCTAATTATCCAAGCACAATTTGGGTATGTTTTATAGAACATGGGTTAACTGAGTTTAACGGGTTGAACTGAAAGTTTCCTAAAGTGTATAGTCCATCCTTAGAATCCATCCAGATCATTTAATTCGAAATATTAAATTATTAGACTACAAAGATTTATAATCATCTGACACTGATTATTTATACAAACATCTAATAATTGAGACAATAGGTCTTTCAGGTCAAACGGAGTCGAACAGTTTTAGCCGGCACAAAATATTCTCTGTTTTGAGCCAAAAGCATTTTGACTGACTTGTTAAGGATCCTACCTGACCTGTCCTTATTGAGTTAGAGTCTTTTGATTATTTTGTGTTTTGATGAATAAAATATGATCAGTTTAAGAAATAGGGGTAATGAAAACCGTCTACTAAGCAATTGATAAAACAAAACAATCATATACCGGAAGAGTTATAGTGTGATGAACCACCACGTCCAGAAGAATAACAGTCTGTACCACTTCTGCCACCAAGACATGAAGTGCTCCCACCACCACGAGGCCTGTATTCTGTTGTATCCGCCTCATCCAACTCCTAGTACCTTTTAGTAAAAAAAAAAACTCCTAGTACCTCCTTTTTTCTCGTTTGCTCTTCACGTCATGGAAAGGATCTATGACAGGAAAAGAATTCATTTTAGGAATTATGTTAAACATCTTAACATCCAAAATTAGAAAAACACCCACCTGGTGCTCGTGGCTGGCCGTGGCTTTTATTGGAAACTCAAGTAACAAACATTCTTGACTCTTCAAGGAGTCCGTTGCACTCATAGATGTAAACCAAATTCAGAATGTCCTTCTGAAAGCAAGAACCACCAAAGCCAACACTTGCGTTCAAGAACTTGCGGCCAATTCTGGTATCCTTTTGCATAAGCAACATGGTTGAGTCTGCTGATACACACTGATTATATATTCAAACAATGTAACGATAGTTATAGATATCTTGGCCCACAATCTTGCGAAGGAACCATGGACTAGGAGCATGAATAGTGATGGCACAAGGGTAGAGCTTACCCTTTTCAGGATCGAGTCACATACCTCCGAATTGTCAGCATAATAGACATTATAAGGTTCGTGTCTTGTACGAAAGTAAGGTTCACTTTCAAGAGAATTAAGATACCAAAAATCACACACTACAGCCCATGAACACATCGGTTTGCAATAATGATTATTTGCAAAATTAAATATAATTTTAAGACAATAATTTAAGAAAATATTGTTGAAAAAGAAACAATCAGAAGAAGTAATCATTACATCCTGGTTCAAGTTACTTACATAGTGGAACTCAACATATATCTTTGAAGACGAATGCTTCGCTACCAGTCAAGGAAACTGCCAAACAGAAATCTCTAAAATATGGTCATTTTTATTGTCCTCCAACAGGTTTGAGTGATTGTGATACTGGGAATTATGCTCTCGCCTGGTGGCCTGATCTCTACATATATGGATGCGGTAGTGGAGAATCAATAGTTGAGGCAAAGAAAGGTGGAGCAGCTCTAGAACCATGTATATATCTTCGTATGTGATACATATTTCAATATATCTTCCAGGACAGTGTTTAGAAGTTTATAAAAACCACCTGCATAGAGCTTTACTAATTAGGATATAGGAGTGGCAGAGGTGTTTCTTAGGTTGCAGTAGGTTTGTTGTGTTTGGCAAGTGAGCTTTGTTACCAATATATCGAACTTTCTGTGTGATAACATAAAAAGCCTTTATGAGGTGAATTCATTTTCTGACACTGAAACTATGGTCTATCAACTAAAAATATATGATGTTAAAAGCACGAGCAGCTTATTGATTTCATTAGAAAAACTTGCATTCATGTTTTTTTGAATCTTCACTCTACTCACATGTTGCAGCTCAAAAGTCCTTAGGCTTTGGGATTGTGTAAAAAGGTACATGTAAGCACACATTTGGTGATAGTAGCTTCCTTGTTAGCTCATGTGCTTGGTCAAAGCAACTCATATGTGGCAGTTTTGACCCCAAGAAAGGCATATGCATGTGGGATTGTGAAGGCAATGAAATCAAAGCACTGTAAGGAGCGAGGATGCCTAAAGTGACTGATATTACTGTTACACCAAATAGAAAAATTTAATTAGTGTTTTCTCAGATAGGGATATTAGGATACTGAATGTGGACTCACATTTTGAGCGACTCATATATGAAGAGCACCCAATCACCTCTCTTTCTATTACGGATGATATCAAGTATTTGTGTGTTAATCTCAACAGCCAACAGATCCATATGTGGGATGTTGAAGGGTCTTGGGAAAAGCCTTTGAGGTATAAGGGCCATAGACAAGAGCAATATGTGATACGTTCTTGCTTTGGTAGAGTCAATGGCACATTTATTTCCAGTGGCAGCGAGAATTTCCGGTATATAATGCATTCATACTTAAGCATTTTTTAATTCATAGTTAAAAAAATTTATTTGTTACCTTTAGTAAAGCAATCCAGCAGACTTATAAGATACCTCTCTACAAAATGAAAACAAATATAAGATGAGGAATTACATGTATTGTGGTGAGCTTGGGCTGTAGTCAGAACTCACGCCAGAGCTGTAAGAACTGCAGAGGAAAATATTTCATTGTCATGATACAACTGAAGATAGAAAAACACATGGTATTTATAATACTACTCTAAGAGAGACTGAGCGCCTTATGACAATCAAGGTTCCCTAAATTGGGAAAATGTAGTGGTAAACACATTACAACCTGGTGAGTCGCTCTAATTTAGATTTCTGTAACTAAGGAGTGCGGTTGAGCCGCTGGATTAATATCGGGGTTGTCCAAACAGGCTGTTATATGCTGACTACGTACTGCACACCTGCATAACGAGAGTTCCTATGTTATTTATAGCTTTATAAGATGCCCTTTTTAATAAGCGTACACTTACTTTGTTGTTTTGATTCATTCAGGAACGCTAGCGAAGTCTGATCAGCGAAATTGCTACCAGCAAATCGGTAGGCTTCATCCTATCTCGTTTCCCATACCTGCTTCCATTTTGATTCATA
Source organism: Glebionis coronaria (assembly GCA_025667525.1). Classification (NCBI taxonomy): domain Eukaryota; kingdom Viridiplantae; phylum Streptophyta; class Magnoliopsida; order Asterales; family Asteraceae; genus Glebionis; species Glebionis coronaria. The sequence continues at coordinate 289,493,212 of CM046880.1, read as the reverse complement.
GATAACCATCTGTTTGGAGTTTCATTTTCATGTGGGCCCACCACCATCTTTGTGCCACTGACACGTCGAGCGGGGCTTGCTTTTGAACCAAATTACATATTATCGTAAGTTAGTTGCTGCAACTATATAAGGGGCTGTGTCCACATGATCTGGGTAAAAGGGAAAAAGGTGAACGATTGAGATTAAAGATAGTAACTGCCTAATAATGATATTTTGTTCTTACTTTGTTTTCTTTTATAAGGCAATCACATATCGACTTAAGCTCCAATCTTAGGGGAATAAGAACTGACGGCTTCCTATTTATAAACACAAATTCATTTGTGACAATTCTTGACAAATTCATTTGAGTACTTGACATATTTTGACCAAAAAGGCCGTAGATGCTCGTAACCTATCTGTAACCATGGTTTTAATTTGCCAGTGTAATGTATTCTAGAAGCTTTATGTACACTCTCGATGCTTGTATCCTTCTGATAGCCTAATTCCTCAAATCTTAAGTCTCTTCCAACAATACATCTCTCCCGCCCAAGTCAAAGTAGTTCTGACCCAGAAATGAAATATCAGGCGACCTACCATTCGAGGTGCAGCAATCTATCGTCTTCTCTATCAGTTAAGGGATCAACCCATCCACAATAAACAACCAAACCTATTTCTCCACCTTGCACATCCTGTGGTAGAAAAATGCATCCTTCAACATTAGTAGGCTTATGATTTAAATGTGTAAAAATCAGTGGGGTCGGTAATGGGTCAAAACAGGCCATTTTGTACTAATGTGAAACAGTTGGGTGGGTTGCTAAGCAGCTTGAGATTCGCGCAATAGGAAGATGTTCGAGTATCTTTGGCTGGTTAGCAGACATAACTAATAGATACATGTAACCATTTATTATTATGATGTTGATGAGTTCTTTCTACCTTGCCACTTGAATCCTGATTTCGATCTCAAGATCCTAATGATGGCAAAGGTAACATTCGAATAGTATTACATAAAGTGTCCTGCCCTTCTTTAGAAATATGGAGGTGGGTAACATAACATAACATTATTGTTGAATCAACAGAACGTCTACATAAAATTGGCCAATTTAAAATTCTCACTCGAAGAACCATTTCACCAACTTTATAAAATAAGAATGCAAACATGAACATAAAGAAAAATACCTGAAAGGCCCAACACGTGAATCACTCGTTTCACTCGTTTGGATCATCACCATGGCCATTGCAATCAGGTCACCTTGACGCACAAAATAAGTTATATTTGATGCAGAAGGCCCTAACAACGATACGTTCTCAATTAGTCCCTTACCAACGCAAGAAATTCCTACAACCATGGATGCACCATATCTCACATGCGGGTTGTAGGATTCTGACAGTAGGGACACAGTGATCTATCTTAATAAAGATGAATAGACCATATTTGAATCAACACTTTCTGTTTTTATAATAAATTAAGAAGTCAACAGTTCAAAAAAGTCACCAGCAGTTTTAGATGATCCGGGCTATGACCTTCTGTATCTCAGGCTGCAACAACAGTCACAGGTTTCAGCAGTTTCTTCCACAACCTTATCTTCTGTGTTCTCAGATAATAAACTTGACTCATGAGATGTTTCCATTGAACCAGACCCTGCATAACAACAGATGGCTTCAGCTTATATTTCAGCTTAATTGCTAGAATCTTCACTTCCATTCAGGAATCCTTCCTGAAAAGTACAAAACTTAATAAAAAACAAAACTTTTTAATACTTTCTCAAATATTTTTAAATTCTAACTAAAATACATTTATAAAATGCAACATACTTTATAAAGATCAAAACTTTTTTAATCTTTCTTTCTTAATCTTTACAAAAAACCTAGAAAAAACAATGGCGGCTAAAATAATGTTTAAAAGTCATAACAGAATGCCAAGTTATATGCAGCCTACATAAATATTAGCATAATAATGCATAAGTTCCAGATGTGAGAAATCAGGTGCTCGTAAAATAATTTCATATTTTATCATGCAGAACAAAAACTAAATTAAATGACAAGGCTTAAGCTTATAGTCTGTCCGAGTATTCCGGTTTATGAGTTATAACTAAACGGAAAAATGAAGTTAGTTACTCAATTTTATAATCATTATTCGGATCATTCAGATCCCGAATCTGTGTAAGGGTGCAGAATGTTACCATTTAGAGAACCAAACAAATCCCCTACAAAGGTCAATTTAGCATTCTGCTTAAAACATGACAACCAAAAAACCTAAAATTCTAAATAAAGTTGGCTATTTGTGGATGACAGGTACTACCTGGTCTCACGAGACATCTGCAACACAATTACATGTGGTAATTTCATTTTCATAAAAGAATAAATGTACACAACTTGAATATGAAATTATAAGAATCATATCTGATTAATGGAGCATATATATTACACATTTAGGAAACTTCCAATTATTAAGGATAAATTAAAAAATGTTCAATCTGATTAGGGTTTATATTTATTTGTCATCAATGGTTTATAAACATAAACCCTTAAAAACAGATCAATCTAATTAGGGTTAAACTTTATTTGTATGATTAAGAAATTAGGGTTTATAAACATAAACCCTAATCATATTAATTCGACATAAACCCTTAAAAACAGATCAATATAATTAGTGTTAAACTTTATGTCATTAACAAATTAGGGTTTATAAACATAAACCCTAATCATATTAATTCGACTGTTGATAATTAATTAGGGTTTATAAACATATAAACATAAATATTAATCACATTAATTCGCTTGTTCATAATCAATTAAACTTACACAAACTGAAAAAACGATGATGGATCAGTTGTTTGATTAAAGGTTTGAAAGAGTTATGATTCAAACGGTTTCATAGGTGTTGGATGGAAGAAAATGGATATGAAGTTGATGGCTGTTTGATTTGATTTGGTGTTTTTGTTAGGGTTATGTATCTATGATTGATGGAGGTTATGAATAGCAGGATAAAAAAAAAGAAAACATCCATGGAGGTATTATGGAGGTTGTGTGTGTTTTTACCCGTTAGTTGTGGCAAGAAAAATGAAAAAAAAGCAATATAGAGAATATATACCCGTGGTATGAAAACGCAATTTTGATAGAAAACGTGATTTTAAAAACTGCGGCCCGCCCAAAATCGTGTAAAATGAGTTAAAAAAGGAAAAAAGTGAGATTTTTTAGCAAATACTCAAATCCTATTGGTTAAAAGATGTGACTGGGATATGACTGGGATCTAAAACTGTGGTTTCAAGTCATAAATATACCTATATATATATATATATATATATATATATATATATATATATATATATATATATATATATATATATATATATATATATATATATATATATATATATATATATATATATATATATGATATAATTACTAAAATTTAAATTTGTTATAAGAATATAATATTTATACTTGAAATAAATTTTTTTGCTAAATATTTAAATAATTATGTATTTTTTTGGAAAAATTCGGATAAGTCGGGTTATTCGCGTCAACCCGAGAACCGAACCGAACCGAATTCAAATTCGACTTTTGGTTCGGTTCGATTTTCGGGTGACCTAAGAAAAAACCCGAATAAACCAAACAACCAAAGAACCGAACCGAAGGACACCCCTACAAATAAGCTAAAACCAAAAACTACTATTTTGTCATATACGACAAAATAGTCATTTTTAAGTTTGAGTGCTTCTCAGGGTCTAAAACTGGCAAAAACAAGTAAAAAGGTGAGAGAATGTTGTTGGAAATGTGTTTTACGTATTTAGAAGGATCGGTCGTTTCAACGATAATAACGGGCTCGTAGTTAGAAACAATAGAAGTAAACATATGGGCCTAAGCTACTAGCTTAGCCCAAATGCATTTAAAGCGCAAGACTTTATGCCATGGGTATATAAAGTTTTCTCCTTAGATGGAGAGGGTGTTGCTTCCTTTCATTTTACACATAGTTTTACACTTTATCTTTATAGATTCACTCTCTACAAAGTGTGTGTGTGTGTGTGTGTCAACCCCCCCCCCCCTCTCTCTCTCTCTCTCTCTCTCTCTCTCTCTCTCTCTCTAAATACTAGTTAAGGTTTATCATAGTTCTATAATTGGTATCAAGAGACATGAGGTGATTGATTATTGTTCTTGTGTTTGTTAATTTTATTTCGTGCTAAATACCTCATAAACACACGACACAATTTTATTTTATTTTGTGTTTCTATGCTCAAAATCTTCATCTAAATCTTCTACTTTACTTGAGTATTGATTTGGTTTTCATCTTTTTAGCATAAAACACAAAAAATCTACTTTGTTTGATTGATTTTTGGAAAAATTGTTTAAATCAAGTACCGTTCTTGATTTAAATTTTTTGGCTTCAAATTTCGAAAAGTTTGTATTTTTAAGGTTCATTAAGGTGTATTTTCCTTGGAAGTACAAATCGTTTCGCCTGAATACCTCAAAAATCTAATTCTTTTTGAAGATTTGCTCGTTTTTAGGTAATACCGAATTTGTTCTCTGTGCTTCTTTATCGAAATAAAAATTTCGGTATAGTGTACCGAAATAACAAATTGTTTTGTACCGAAATATACATCTGCCCATACCGAAATAAGCAATTCTAATTTTACCGAAATACGAGTTTTGTTGTTTACTGAAATGCCAGTATTGCTTCTTACCAAAATAAGTATTTTGATACCTTTTACCAAAATAAAAAGTTTTTATCGAAATAACTTAAGTGTGTACCAAAAATAGTATTTCGGTTAGGATTACTGAAATAGCTAGATTACCGAAATAGGCAGAATACCGAAATAAGCCATACCGAAATAAAGACTTAGGTTTTCTTTATAATTTTGACGAATTTTGGACATTGGACTTAATATTTCCCGATTTGGTTTATTTGGATTCAAGACAATCTTAGAGGCTTTTAATCAATCAACAAACAAGGATTCTAAGAATTTTTACGGTTTTTCGTTGGTTTGTAAAATCTCGCGAATTTAATTTCTTGGTTTCTCCACGAATTTAAAATCGCGTATTTTCTTACCTCAGCAATAACAACTACTTTCTTTCACCATTCGTTCAACAAGTAATCCTTAATTGACGCTATGGATTTCAACTCTTTCGGATAAATCCATCTTACCGGGTACGGATACCCGTCCACCAATGTTAGTAAAAGAGATGTATGATGCATGGACTTCAAGAATGGAGCTATATATGATGAATCGACAACACTGGCGTATGATTCTGGATTTGGTGAGAAATGGGCCATTAACTTGGTCTACGATCACGGAGGTACCGTGACTCGTGAACACAAATACAAAGAGTTGACTGAAGACGATAAGATTCAAGCAGATTGTGATGTTCGTGCTACTAAAATTATTCTTCGAGGTCTTCCACCAGATATTCATAAGCTCGTTAGTCATCATCGTGTAGCAAAATATTTATGGGAGAGAATTCTTACTTTGATGCAAGGCACCTTGTTGAGTCAACAAGAACGAGAGTGTAAGATATATGATACTTTTGATAAGTTCACCTATGTTCCAAGGGAGTCTCTTCATGACTACTACTTGAGTTTAACATTATTGTTAAATGAGCTTAATATTTTTGACATGAAGATTCCTCGGTTTTAGATTAACACCATATATCTGAACATTCTCCCTCATGAATGGAGCAAGTTTGTGACCGACGTCAAATTGGTAAAGTATTTGCATACAACCAACGTGGATAAACTTCAAGCTTATCTACAACAAAACGAACGCCACGTGAATGAGGTTCAGTTGTCTAAACCACAAGTTCATGATCCACTTCCCTTGTTGCTTCCAACCAAATGACTCCTTATCACATCTCAACATATCCTTATCAACACTAATCGTATCGGTAGCACCCACATGAACCACAGATAATGACACAACATTCTTATACTCATCAAGCACCATCATCTCACTCAATCACATATCAACCAAAGGAAGTATTTCAGAATGCTTATTCACATCTACCTACTTCTCGTCAAATGGGTTATATTCCTCAACATGGTTATTTTCCAATAGAAATGCCACAAGCACAATCCTTCAACACCAATGAACTTCCAGATGTTCAAACACATGCGTTTCAACAAACCGATAATCCCATTGATGCTTTAAACCACATTACGGCTTACTTGTCCGAGCTTGTTACTTACCCAGGACTTCCACCTACAAACAATCAACTCCGCACATCTTTAAATCCTCATAAACAAAGCAACAATTCAAGATGGCCATGTTACGATGCAATCCATTCAGGGAAGACAAAATTCTTTTAGAACGGGTCTAGGACCTTCACTACCACGGCAAGTGGGAGTGATAATGGAAATCCAAGGGTTGTGACATGCTATAATTGCAAAGGGGAAGGACACATAGCAAGGCAGTGTACTCAACCAAAAAGGATAAGGGATGCCTCATGGTTTTAAGACAAGGTAGTGTTAGTGGAAGCTCAAGCAAAGGGCAAGAATTTGGATGTAAAGCAATTTGCATTTTTAGTAGACCTAGGGGCAGCAGAAAATGAAGGCATTCAGACAACTTCTACTTTGAATGCAGCATATCAAGCGGATGATCTTGATGCATATGACTCGGATTGTGATGATCTTCACTCGGTCCAAGCTGCTCTCGTTTCCAATCTCTCTTTCTATGTTTCAAATGTCGTCCCTGAGGTACAAACCACAACTAGTACTTCTCCTGACAATTCTCCTCAAGTCGGGCATGAGTCTAACAACCTCGAACAACATACGATAGCTAATAACTCAATTTTGGGATAAATAATGATAGTAATATCATTGAGCATCCTAAGCATTTGAGTGAACCTCAACTGGATACTATGACGACTATGGTAGCTTTTTCTCAACATGATCTAGTAATGGTACCTGAAATTGTGATAGATGACATGAATACCGCTGTCCTAACTACCCTAAATGTGAATAACTCACTCTCTGTTAAGCTTGCTTTATGTAAAGAAAATGTAAAAAAATTGAAACGAGTCCTATGGCAATAAATATGACTTACCACAAATTTGATAAATTTTATTATGAAAAACTGGCACATTTAAAAGAGATAGAAAATTTAAGAAGAGATCTTTCTAGACACATGAAGGAAAAATATTAGATTGTCACTAATTTTCAAAAACTTCAAAACGATTTCGAAATACTCGAATCTAAAAAGGTTGAAACGGATTTTAATGCAGCTATTGAGATTAGATATAGAGATACCTTGCTCTTTAAACAATATTATTTGGCTCAAGCGGTTCACATGTTAATATCACCATTAGAAGATTACGATTTAAAACGTCAAAAGGACATGCCACCAAATCCGTGTTTACACAACAAGCTTAGCAGAATAACCCTGGACTTCCTGATATGACCCAGCTTGGTAATTTTGTGGATGCTCCCTATGTTCGTGATGATGTTGAGACTTTATCACTTCTTGAAGAGAGTCGGTTAAAAATGCTTTCGAAACAAAATGCAAATGATTTGATTGAGTCTACAATTGTTAATTGCATACCAATTGATTATGTAAAGCATAATAAATTAGCTATTGATATTAAATCCCGCTTTAAAATACAAAGGGAAATTGATCATGAACCATCATGTGTGTCTCAAAGCTCTTCGAGCTCTACAATCCCTAGTACATCTCCTACACTCGTCGAAAAAGAAGTACCAAAACAACTTCCACCGGTAATTATGGTGTATATAAGCTTGAATGAGCTAAAACAACATTTTGCCGATTTCGACAAGGTCATCAAGGAACGTACGACTCCGACGGCTCAGACTGAAGGAACATGAGGTTTTGAACACACCAAGGCTGCCTTCCGTGACGAGATTATTCCGTTTGTGAAAAATCTTAAATCGTGTTTCAATACATGATAAGTGTGAAAACACTTACCTTTTTACCACTAAAACTAAGCAAAAACCAAACCAAAATATAAATAAATAAATGTAAAAGTAGGAATTACGCGTGGTTTTGTGTTTTGTTGTGAAATAGGTACAAAAAGACAAAAATGAAGAAAACACGGGATTTCATGGGTATTTTACGAAGTAAAAGTCAAGAAATGAAGAAAAGGACCAAAATTGCACAAGGAATGAAGTTCCAGGGGCCAAAGATGTTGAATTTACAAAACAAAGTGTTGAAGATCAAAGTTATACAAAGAGAAGAGCCAAATCTGCCAACTGTGGAAAGTATTCTATTAGTCAACCAAATGGACCAATGGAAATGCTTTGTTCCCCATCACATGGATCAAACATCCCCCATTTATTACTGGCTGCAATTAATAACCGATAATAATTACCCACTTCCATTATTACCCCCATCATTACATATTAAATACTTGGGTAATTAATTTGCCTAATCCTAACAGAAACAATCCTACTGATCCCAACACACACACGCCACCCAATCACAAAAGGCCACGTGGCAATTTTCTTCATCAACACTTTACCAATGATCTAGGCCAATTCAGGAGATGTGTTTTATATGAAAGTTGCTCTACTCTTTAAGACAAAGCTAATGGTACCAACCAATTTGGATGTCGTAGCCTATAATGAAAACATCTAATTTCGTTCTTGACCAAGAACCCTAATTACACGTGGAGGATAATAATTGGCTGCTTTTATGTTGTCACTCACTCCAAAGTCACTTTATCTTTCCCCAATCGCAACCCACGCTCCCCAACGGCCTTTAAATAGCAAATTACTTCAAAATTTTCACATAGTTCACTTTTAGCTTAAATTTCATGCATGTTCTCTCTCTCATTTTAGTCATTAGCTTAGGATTAAAGCTAGTAATAGTTATGTACTCTTTCTTGCACAATTGTACTTCATCTTATCTAATTTTAATAGAACTATCACGATTACTGTTCATCACATCCAATCTTTCCTACTACTGTTCCAGTTCGATTCCTTCTAGTTATTTTTTGTTCTATTGATATTTTGGAGCTATTGTGAGATTGTGAAGATGTGTATACAACTTTTGGATTAGATTTGTGTTCCTTTGTATTTTTAGCGGGAGTTTGGCGATTCAAACAGCTTCTAGTTAATCCGTCGTTTGTAGAGTTTTGATCAGTGTTTTAGAGGAAGATTAGGATTGTTCTGAGTTATTTAAGCTTTCATCAGAGGGCTGGCCTGGATGCAAGTTGTTCTCATTTTCATCTCCTGCACTTTTGAAGCTTAATATGCTACTTTGCTTTGTGCTGAATAAATTTACTTGTTATCTGCTTAAACTAGTTTCTTTTGATATGTTCTTTATAGCTATATATTTGTTTCCACTCAGCTTGCATTGATTGTGTTTTAGCCTTGTTAATTTTCCATATATTCAGCAATAATTGTGTTTGGGATTACTAGTTAGATCAGGCTTTCATATAAGTTACCTTAAGCTGTTGTTAGAGCTCCAATTGTTGATTTCAAACAAGTAAAAACCAACCTTAAAAAAATCAAGGTATAAGGTCAACAAGGCAAATGGCCGAGAAATAGTTTGGGTTGCATTTTTTCTGTCTTAAACAACCATATTCATCTTCAATTTTCTTCTTGCTTATTAGGAGTTAGGATAAATAGCTTATCATTTTAGATAGCTAGTAGTACTAGCTTAAAGTTTGTAGTTTATGATTTTTCCTATAGCTTATTAGATAAGTCTAAGATCAGCCTTAAACATAGCATATCTAAACTTAATTTTGAGCTTTTCATTAAAGTCATAACCTGTTTTCTTGTAATAAGCAGATCTAGCCTTATCTTCTTCACAAAAGTTGTTAAAACTTAGCTTAATATCACTTTTAAATAATCAAAATTAGTTTTTGAAAAAGTCAATTTTGGTCAAACAGCTTATTAATAAGCTGTTTTAGATTTCTGGCTATATTTGCTTATTTTTCTGATGAATTTCAAATCCAATTGACATTCCATCAATATTCTCAGCTTATAGTGGATTTTTCAAAGTTTTAGCTCCTCTTATTAAGCCATAAGCTCAAAACAAACTTTTTGTACAAGCTTAAAAATCGATTTTCAAGTTCTAGCTTATTTCAAAACCTAAAATTATTTTTAGCTAACTAATTTTTGATAAGAAGCATCTAGAAACAAACCAGAGCTTTTTTCGTTGCCTAAAAAGCTCAAACCAGCTTATTAGAGGGCTTTTGCCCATTTTTATATAAAACTTAGGAAATATTGCATATTGGTCCTTTATATCGCAACATGTGTTCACTTAGGAAAAATTGCACTATAGTCCTTTATTCTTTGCCTGTTTTCATTCCCTACACGTTTAGTTCTTGGGCTTTTGGGCTGCTTATGATTTTGGACATTTTTGGGTTGTGTTTGTTGAAACTGAATTCCAAAATCAGTTTTTGAAATTTTTAAATTAGATTTTTAATTCAAATCATTTTTAGTTTTATAAAATTAATAAAAATAGTATTAAAAAATATAAAATAAAAACATAATTTTGATATTTTTAAAATAATTTTACATTTCCAATTTTAGCATTTTAATATTTTGCATTTTCATTTTATTTTTCATTTAGCATTTTATTAATTCTTGTCTTGCATTTTACTTGTGCATTTTATATTTTTACTTCGTTCTTTATTTGCGGTACTTGCACTTTGTTTTTAGAATAAATACGTATTACGTAGATAATATTTTTACCTTTTTACGTGCTTTGTGCTTAAATAGACTTAGATGCCAAATCTTGTATTTGAACCAAAAACGATAAATCTCATTGTTAAGTTGGATATAAATTCGAGTCGGTTCGAGGAAAAACGATTATACTAAAACGGTTTTTAATACACATGATCAAAATTTGGCCTCTAAAGTTAAAGAAGTTCAAAGAGTTTTCTATGAAATGGATGACGCTTATGAGCAAAATTTAATTGAGAAAGAAAATGTTTTATACCAAAATGACCGAATCTTGGAACAACTGATGTCCCATGATATTGTCACTGTTTGTGTGAATAATTTTGTTGATATGAATGATTCTCTTGTGCATAATGATATGATGTGGATACTGTGTTAGATAGCCAAACTTATCACAAATCTGATGCTGAGTTTTTAAAGCTTCAAGATTCTTTTAACTCACTTTCCAAACGTTTTGATGAACTCCAACAACATTGTATTTCTCTTGAAAGTGAGAAACAATAAAAAATGTGACGTATCAAACACAAAAAGAATGTGATATAAAAATGATCCATCTTTCGAGAAAAAATTTAGAATGAATAAACCACCAAAACTGGGTCAGATATATGTTAAGGTTGCTAAATCTTTGCCGAAAGAAATTGAGAGACTTAACCAAGTGAAGATTGAAAATTTGAAAGTGACACTAGAGGCTTGTTAGAAATTCACTTTACGCGACGACATTTAAGAATTCCCATTAGTTATCATAGTCACACACGCATAGACTAGACTAGGTAACGATGTATAGTTTAGGTGTCGTGTGACTATATATACCCCTCCAAGTCTTCCAAGGAGGAGGTTGTTGTTTGTGTTTCCATTTCACTTTTTAATACATTTTCTCTTTTCTTTTACACACACAACCTCTCTACTTCATCCATGGCTACCACCACCATATACCACCCCTACTAGACCACTGGATCCTTATATAGCAAGCCCACAATTGGCATAAGAGCCTCGGTTCGATTCTTGGATCGTTGTGTTTTTTTTTGTTATTGATCTTGGTGGTCAAAAAAAATTTTGTGTCTCAAATTTATCATATTTTTTGTCACTGTCTTGGATCATTGTTCGTTGTCACGTTATGTTACTTGTCCATCTAAACAGTCCATCAAAACATTTCACATCTGGTCAAAAGTTGTCTCATATGGTTTCTTTTTGTCTCACTGGTTATCATATCATGGTCAAAAGTCAAACCTGTCATATTTTTTTAAATTTGCTATTGATTTTGTGACTGGATTTTGTGTGTTATTATCATTTTTTGGGAATTTTGTTCTGGTAATTTTCATGCGCATGAAGATGAAGATAAGCCCAGATTTGCCCAGAAAGTCAGATTCAGAAAAGGCAAGTTCCTGAAATTCAGGAAAAAGTACTTTTGGATATGACATCCCGATGGCAACGATCGCATTGATTGCGATTGATGACTTGTGATGGAGCCATTCCGTTGCTCACCGCGATGGTCTGTTACGATGGAGCTATTCCGATGGGCCATTGCGATGGAACCATTGCGATGGATACCATCGCGATGGCTTCCATCATGTTGTGATGGATGTGGTACTAGACTGCGATGGCATTATATTTTTTGACATTGCGATGGGTTAAGACAAACATTGCGATGACATTTTTTTAAGAAAAGATTGTGACCAGTTTAACAAAAACGAGACCATGTAGTTTAAAACTATACCGAGACCAATACCATCATATCACCAACCTTTTTACTCCACAATCAAAACCACTCGATCTAACTAAGCCCATCGTCTCCTAATCCCCATCGTATCTAGACTCGAAGCAAAACAGAAAACTTTGATCTCAGTTTTGGTTTCAACAATATAGATCTTCGAGGATCTTGAGTTTAAACAATATTTCATCACTGATCCATATTGTGAGTAAAACCTACTTTCAATATACGAAATTTAAAGGCTGAAAATATAACAATCATGTTACTTTCAATCTTTATTTCGTTACAACTAAAATCGAATTCAATCAATCACATGGATGATCCATTAAACCTACCTTAGACCAATGTAATGATCTCGCAAACGCTTCTTGATCTATTCGGGGCTTTAGGCTCGAATCAAATGTTTAGATGGTTATGGTTAGTGTGAATCATGGACCAAGAAATACTTGTATTGCTTATTATTTGATTTGGTTGTTTGATTTGATTGAGATAGATGATTGTAAGTGCCAAAGATGGATGTGTATTTTGTTGATTGTTTTTGTTTAGATGAAAGAGACGTAGGATTTGCGATGGGGACGGAGGTTACGATGTGGGGGTTTGAGAGAGGAAATTTTTGGGGGCGGATGATTAGGTATGTATGAGATTAGGGTTACAAGTTTATATACCTAATTTTTAGGTATCTACTTTGTGGCTCGGGTTTAATGCTACACTAGTAGGTCGAGTCATCAAAATCAAACGAGCCACGATTTACTTCAAATGTTTATGGGCCAGCGTGTGCACTGGGTCAGGGATTTGTTGAGCAACGCACATTGTGAATGATTCACAATTTTGTTTAGTTGAACCCAAATCTCACATCAAGGTTTAGATGGGCCGAGTTTCACAAATTCATATGGTACAATTTTTTTTACTTTGGATAAAATTTTTATCATTACTTTTATACTTTGGTCACAATCCGGACGTGACAAAGTGACGAGACAATGTGACAAGATTATTTGACGAGACCAAGAAATTTGGCGATATTTTTTAGTGACTACGGATCTTGTGATCGGGTATTAATTATGTGAAGTTGAAGACGGATTTTTCGAAGGCATGTACTTATTTTATCTTTCAAAGATAACTTGTTCGTGCTTAATCTTAGAATGAAGACTTGTTTATTTGGTTTCCGGGTTCGGGGCGGTTGGTTGATGACTTGGATAACTATCACTTAAAGGAGTTATATTGTTGTACTCAGTGTCACGCGCATAGTCGACGTGGATAATTTCAAGAGGTGTTGTGCTTATATACTTCTTTCGGCAAGGTATTGGGTACTTAGAGGTTTCTCCACCGTTCCTCATTCAACAATAGTGCAAGCTTAAGTCACAAGATCGAAGGATTCTTATTTAGTTTCACGTTTGGTATATTTGATTCATTCCATCAGTGGTCACTTCAAATTGCCTACAAGGGGGTTGGTAAAGATTGCCATGGAGAATTTATGAGTAGAGAATTTCAATCAGCAGTTGATTCTCACAAAATATGTAATTCATCTTATTTATTATTCTCACGAGATTTCAGGTACATGTGCCTACGATTTATTGCTGGTTCCGAGGTTTCGAAACCATCAAGGGGGAAGAAGAAGACACATTAAACGCACAACGAGTACACGTGATGAAATTCATACCTTCTTTTGATTTGAAGACATTCCGAAAAGACATTTGCCATAACCGCAGAGAAAATCAGTGTTTTAACTCGTGGCGTTATCAATCTCTAAATGATACACTATTGTTCGATGTTTAATTGTTTTGATGTTGCAATTATTCATCATCATTATCCTATATGGAGAGAAATGCACTTCCGGGACTTAATTGACTCTGGTGCATCTCCGGAAGAAGATATGTGCATTTCCGGGACTTAATTGACTCTGGTGTTACGATGTCAACTTCATGAATGGGATAAAGTGTCTACTTCAGTATTTGAGCTTCATACTTGGGATTGGTTTACTTTCTTCAACTATGTGGGGGAAGAAATGTCTTGATTCTTTCTAGTATGCATAACTTGAACTCTCAGGGGTAAGAAAAATTCAGAAGAATTATTCAAGCGTGAGAAGAGACGTTGTTGATCTACTTGGTGTGCCCCTAACTTTCAATCACTCATTGCAACATTATCATTTCATATGATGGGGTTTGCTTGTTAAATTCCGTTGTGCGCTTAATCATTCTAAGCTTCATTGAAAGCTTTGAAGTTGCTTATGAGGATTGTCGGTTTAGGGGGAAGCTATTAAAAGCTTCTACATCAAGTTTATGTGGCATGAATTAGGGGGAAGTTAATTCAAAAGCTTCTCCTTAACCAGAAGTATATGGATTACTTAGCTCGTGCCGTTACAGTATTTGTACTACAAGTTACTACGAAGATGAGTCACTCTGAAGTGAAGACTTGAAGTCAAAGGCCTCAGAAGACATCATCAGCATTGGACGCTTCATGGAAGCTTTTGTTCTTAATCATTATGTACTTGTTAGGAAGAATATTGTAAGGAATTATACACGTCGTCCCATGGGGGAAGATTGTTGGAAATTCATTTATGTAACGACATTTAAGAATTCCCATTAGTTATCATAGTCACACACGCATAGACTAAACTAGGTAAGGATGTATAGTTTAGGTGTCGTGTGACTATATATACCCCTCCAAGGCTTCCAAGGAGGGGGGGGGGGGGGGTTGTTGTTTGTGTTTCCATTTCACTTTTTAATACATTTTCTCTTTTCTTTTACACACACAACCTCTCTACTTCATCCATGGCTACCACCACCATATACCACCCTACTAGACCACCAGATCCTTATATAGCAAGCCCACAAGGCTGCTGAGACTCAATCATTGATTGAGAAACTGAATCATAAGTTTGTGGAAATCTCTGATTTACATGCGATAATTCAGGATAAAGATATGGTCTTAGCTATGTTGAAAAAGGAAATTCGGAAATTAAAAGGAATGAAAATTGTTGATAACGCAACTACCATCTCAACCCTGTCCTCTAGTGCTCCCAAAGTAACCCCAACCATTGTCGTCACACCATTTAATAAGGGCCCAAAAGTTAAACCATCTCAACCAGTTGTCCAACCGATAAAGCAACACTGTTGATACAAAAGTTGGATGGACCTTGTTTGACCCGAATTGGGCTTAATTCGGGTGTCTTAGGCTCCGGCTCTTGCACCAAGTGAATTCTTGTTAAGACCCTGCACACTAAACAACACGATGTTAGACTTACCGTGGGAACGTATCCTACGATTAGACTCCAGCGTGAGAGTAAGTAATCGGTTTTAGGGTTAGTAATCAGTGAGGTATTAGGGTATTGAGTAAATCGTACCTTTGTAGAACCCTTGGGGTTCCTTATATAGGCGGTAAAGTCCCTATTGGGCCTTACCGAATCTTCGACCCTATGCAAGAGATAACTACCATAATTATGGTGATTGTTATCTTCTAATTATGGTTAGTAGATATCTCTTACTATTAGGGTGAATCACGATCATAATTAGATAGTGATTATGTCTAACCCTTGTCGTGCGTACCGGGCTGTGGGTCGCACATAACACGCATGACCTGTTTTATTCAAAACCCACATGTCTAGAATAATGTCAGTCTAACCCATCCGTGCTGGGCCGGATACAGGTAGTACCCGTGGGCCGGGTCCAAGACCCAGTTGGGGACTTTACATCATCATGTCCCCCCAGTCTAGTTGTTACAGCCGTGGGCGTAACCTCTAGACTAACAATTGCTCCCCAGCCATACTGTAAAAGAATTATTGGCCAATAAAAGTGTGTCGGAGATCATACTGTGTGGCCGAGACAACTTTAATGAAGTCATTAATTATAGTTAGTAAACGGCTGCACTGTTTACTATGCAATGACTATTCACTTGTCAGACCTGAAAAAGTGCACCCTATGGGTCCTACCCTAGAGCCATGTAAAATACTGACCTCGATTTGACCAGTGGGCCCGGCTGACGTTTCAGTTACCAAACAAAACCCTCATCGTTAGATTAACATAGTAGGGGACACGCGGAAATCATCCAACAACACTCGAAGACCGAGGAAAGACTATATATAGCCTAGTATGTGAGTATACACACACAGTTATCAAAACCTTCGACCGCCATTGTTATATTCACTCTTTCCTTCTACACTCATTTCTGCACGGTCATCCCATTTTCTAGGTTAGATCATTGCGCCCTTCTCCATATTTACATAAAACATGGTTAGGGACAATCCTACTATCATGTTCGTGCTTAATGAGTATTGGCGGAGAAATTCATTGAGTTCTGCTCGGATTATTTCATCCCTGAGAGCGTGCATCCTACTTACCCTGGTGATGATGAGGCTATCCCTGATTGCCCATCAGGGAAAATAGGTTTATATACACGTCTCTTTGATGCGGTTAATTACCGCATCCCTTTATCTAGGTTTCTTGTAGATATCCTGACATATTACGATTTCCACATCACCCAATCACATTGTATAGGGGCGTGTAAAGTAAATCAGTTCGAAATTATCTGCCACACCCTAAATATAGCCCCCTCCGTTAGTTTAATTAGGGTGTTTTACGTTCCCTAAATGGTCAATGGTTGGCTATCATTTAAGAAATGACCCGGAAATACTCCGATGTGCTACAATAAAACTTTAGATTCGTTGGAAAACTGGTACGACCGATATTTCTTTATAGACGAGATTGTATTTCCTTTCCCCTTTGTGCTAAAACACTCAGTCCGTACGGATTATCCCCCTCCCCCAAACACGTATGATGATAGGGATGTTAGGATGCTAGATACACACTAAACATATTTCCAAAAGGGGCTGCCGGAAAACTTCTTATGCTTAATAGGTATCAGCCGCAATTACTACGGTAGATTAGATCGGTACCCAATATTTCCTGAACAGCCGTAATGAGGGTGGGTATAATTAGCTTTATATAAATCCCATAATATACTTGTTATACACAACTAATAGTTTCTCTTTTATCTGGTGTGCCCGCAAAGATGAATTTGTTTGGATTAATACGCCAAGAAGATCCAACAAAGGTGCCCGAGGGTACGCGAGCCAGGCGTGAAGATGATCCCCCACTCCTTGACTCCACGATTAACATAACCATTTCACTAGAAGCAGTCCGAGACCCCGCCTCTAACATGGGCGAGTATCAAATTGAGAAGTCACCGTTGGACTTCTCCAACGAGGATGGGGAGTAACCCTTGTTGGAAGATGCGTTTGGTTCCTCTTCCACAGCCAAAACCACCACCCTGCATGAAGAAGATCAAGGCGAAAACCTTACCAATCATGATGAAGACATAGAAAGACTCTTTGGGTCCAATGAGGAAGAGGCGGCTGAGGACGCGGGTATCCAAACGAAGACCAAACCCGCTCCAAGGAGGCGTAAGTCTATAAAAAGGAAGCTGAGGAAGGAGGCGGACGTGGAGGTAGGGACATTCAATGCGCCTCCCAAGAAGTTGTGCGAAGACCATCCCAAGTACCAAGAGTGTAGCAACAGGGACGCAACTAAGATCACTAGGATGGTGTCGTCCACATGCGTGGAAGATCAACAGGATGCCACCATATAGAAGGCCATGCCCATGACGACGGTGCCACGAACCACGTCACAGTTGGTTAAAGATTCCACGTAAGTAACACACGACCCTCCATTTATACATTATCATGCCATTACTTTACCATATTAATTGATTCTTTCATCTATATGGGCTAGCACACTAATGTCATGGCGAATGAGGAAGACACCGTCCGGGAGGAGATACCCGAAACTGAGATAGACAGACGGGTATCTCCTCCCGCTGTTGAGGACGTGCCACCATCACCTCCCCTACGGACAACGAAGAGCCCCTCCCAAAGGGATCACCCTAATCTTTTCGCCCTAACTGGCGCAAATCCGTGGCGAATAGGTTGGGTACGCTAGAGGCTTGCAAGGATTTTATTGACCATGTAACCCCCATGACGATCTTATGGAGTAGTTCAATGTGGCGACCTCTCATCAGGTTGCTATTGGCGCAACCCTGCGGTGTCGCTTTGAGGGGGCACTGCACCATATTAAAAGTGCTAACAAGAAAATAAGCCGCACAAAGAAGATGGTGGAAGAGCATGAACAAACCATCGTCACTCTCCAAGCTAATCTTGCCACCGTCGAGGACACTATCAAGGAGCAGGCAAATCAAGCTGTCGGGCGTGAGGCCCGTATTGTAGATTTGTAAGCCGAGGTCTAATCCACGCACGACACAGTATTTACTTACTGCATTCATTGTTTTTTTGCAAGATCTAAGTACATCTTAACTGTGACTAACATCTAAACTGTGACTAACATCTAAACTATTATCCGTAGGTGACCATTGCTGAGGCTTCTACCCAGTCACTGACCATTGAAGTGTCATCACTCTCTCGTGACCGTGACAATCTACGTATGATAGTAAAAGGTGAAGAGCGGTTAGCCACAGAATTCTTCAAATATAGGGAGGCACGGGAGAAGATTGTTGACGATCATCTTGAAGACATAGACACAAGGTTGGACGCCTTAGCTATCGACTTCGATGAAGAGTTGTACCCCCACATGCTTACGGCCATAGCTGGCCATGGGTAGATGATTGGGCGTGGTTTAAGGCTAGCGGTGATGAAGATTGTTGAATCACCCGAAATGGCCCAGCCCTTTGCCAACGTCGTGTCTGACGGCATTGACCGTGGTAGGCATGAGGTTCTATTGGTTGGAATAGAATCGGCGAAACAAGGATGAGCCGTGAAGAATCACACCTTCCACAAGCCTGACGCAGAGAAGAATATGATCGCCTCTATAACGACACTCAAACACATCGAGTACCCTCTGCTAAAGGACTTGGAGGCGTTAAAGGATGCTCACGTTGACGTGATTATGGAGCAGATGCACCTGAGTACCGACATTGATGCCCAGCTCACCATCCCCTTGTATGCCAACAATCCTCCTCCTAATGACCCGTGGGCTTTGGAAGGAGAGAAAGGTCTGGGAGAGGCTATCCAAGCAAACGTGGACCGTGTACGAGGGAAGAGAGGGAGTCGTGTTATATGTCGTACTCCCTTCGCGGGGTCCGCCCACTTACCCAGGTCAGATGGTGTGTTTGTAGCAGATCCTACAAGACCCGGATTGATGTTACTGCTAGAGGATGGTGCGGCTCCTAGTGGGTGTAACTTAGCATTCATCACCCAGCAAAGGAAAGAAATGGAGAAGTCCATTCCTCTACAATGATCACAACTTGAAACAATTTGTATTTATTTATTAAAACACTTATCTATATCTGTAATATTCAGCCATGGATGTCCACGACATTTTGTTTGTGTATATACTTGTCTCATTTATATATAATGTGTTTAGATAATTGTATATCTTCTTCATGCGCGATATAACACGGCTTTTAGAAAAGACTAAGTACTACATGTTACTAGACGTGCACTGTGTGCCATTAACATGTTCGTCATTTGTTAATGAGGTATGCTTATACTTATCACGACGTCTTGTGAATAAGGTGTCTAGTAAAGATTCGTGATCCGTGGCCGCTAGGGTTGCATCTCTCTTATGCGACAAGTTGAATTATTAGGTTCACTCAATTCTCTTGCTTCTCATAGAAACGGATAGTACATGTACGACTGATGAATGCATATGAATAATGAAACAAAAATAAATAATTCTAAGTGTAAAGAAAAGAAAGTTTGAACAAGAACAAGCCATGGAGCTAGCTAGGTACCATGGTATTTTATTATCACGCTTACGATTTTTTGAGACATAATGGATAAACCCTAAGACAAATAATTCCTATAAAAACATAAAAATTTTACATGGACCTTATTGGTGCTGACTACAACTGGATGTCCATGCAGAAGGTCGTAGCCTTAAAGATAGCATTTTTTTAGGTTACTGATGTTCCATGTGTGACCTAAGTCTCGGCCATCCATATCACGCAACCTATACGCGTCGTTCCCCAAAGCGTCTATGACCTCATACGGTCCTTCCCACTTTGGTCCAAGCTTCCCCGTGTTTTTAACAAGTCTTGCTCCATTCGCTCGATAAACAAAGTCTCTCGGCTTAAAAGATGCGCCCTTCACCTTAGCATCATAATATCTTTTCATATTTGCTTTAGCTCTTGCCTCATTGACTACTGCTAATACACGGTTTTACCCTAAGTATAAAATCTTTATCGTCCGAATCCTTTCGAATTGATAACCGGTCTAAAGTGCGACTCAATCGTCTTTTGGTGAATATGAAATTGGTTTGGATTTGTTAATCTAATTTAAACTAATAGCCAAAGTAAGTGTCGTTGAGTAAAGTAGAAGTTTAAAGATTAAAGTACAAATAACGAGTTAAAATAAATGCTTAGAAACGTAAAGGCAATATTGGAAAAATACTTGAACACTAAATAAAACTAACACTTAGAAACTTTGCAAAAACAAGAAACTCAACCATCGTAAAATTACCAAATTGGAATTTAATCGGAATATTGGTCGGAATATGGTGCAATCGGAATGTGGGTAACAATGGTCCAGATCGGAATATTGAGGAACGAGGTTGTCGGAATGTTGCAAATGAGACTAATCGAAATAGTTGGAAACAAAACAAATCGGAATGTGTTAAAGTTTCCTCAATCGGAATATCCTTAATACCCTTGTCGGAATATGACTGCAGTCGGAATAACCAAAAATGATCCCGATCGGAATGTTTACAAGCAAACTAATCGGAATGTTGAGATGAGTGCAATCGGAATAATAGGCAAAACTTCTGATCGGAATATTGAACGAATGGGCTAGATCGGAATGTTCAAAATCTTGCCGTCGGAATATATAAACCCTAATCCGATCTGATGGATCGGAATATTGGGGATGCTAATCGGAATATGTAGAAACCCTTTTCCGATTTGCCAATCGGAAAAAGGGGTAAGGCTGCTGGTCGGAATATGACGATCGGAAAGGGGTTTGTACCCTTTCCGATTTAAATGGGATTCGAAATAAGCTAGGTAATAAGCTATTATTAATAAGATAATACCCAAAACTAAACGAATCAATGATGAAATGGATCAAATAAGCACTAATCACAACTTATCCAACTCAAAAATAAGCAAACTTTCAAATCAAACAATAAAAATATGAACTTTTTAAGAAAACTTTTGATAAGTTAATAAGCTAAACATAAAAATAAGCCAATAAGCACAAGAATATTAAAGCTTAATCGAATCAAAGCTTATGTAGGAACAAAAATATTAACTTTTTAAGCACAAAAACATCAAGATCAACACGGATTTAATGAATTTTGCACCAAAGTTAATCTAAAATCAAAGAAAGGTAGAAGGAGATTAAAATTAAAACCTTAAATAGAACTTGATTAATGAAATAAGCAATACACAAATATTTAATCTTGAAAGATTAAAAGAAAAGATGAAACTTAGTGAGAGAAAGTAGATAACTTTCTCTCTCTAAAAACTAGAAAGAAAAGTAAAGAATGAAAACTCAAAACTAAAAGACTAACTCCCCTCCTAATGTGTATTAGGAGGGTATTTATAGGAAAAGTGGAAGGAGTGCATGTGTTGCATCTTCTTTCTTTCTTTCTTCACGTCTTCTCGATTCGACTTTAATTCTTTGTCTTTTCTCGATGTCGTCTCGGGATTTGAACTTGTCTTTTAATTTTCTTCTTCTATTAGACTTAAGTTCTTCGACTTCATTAAACTTCCGTCTTTAGACTTTTTCTTCGATAAATCTTCAGAATAGGTCTTGGACTTCCGTTCTTTTTGCACTCTTGATCTTTTGACTTCGTATTTTCCCGCTTTCTTCGATAAAAGCCCGTGAAAGCCCATGTTTTCTTCCTTTTTCATATTTTGGTCCTAAAACACAATAAAAACACAAACCACGCATAATTCCGACTTTTACGACATAAAATACACGTTTTGGTCTTGTTATTATTGGAAATAAGTGGTAAAAGGATAAGTGTTTTCACACTTATTAAATCCCCTACACTTGACCATTGCAATGCCCTCATGCAATGCATTAATTTTAAAGCACGGTTTACATTTTCCATCATAAATAACCCACCTTGGCCTTTATTAAATACTAAACATAAAAAGATAGAAATAAGTAAAGAAATTAAAAACTTACATTGGGTTTGGCTGCCATGAACGTTTATCATCCTCAAGTTTCACGTTCCCCATACCAAGCTTAAAAACGAGATCATTGTTATTATAAGTTAGTAAACTAACACGAACTCATGTGGGCCAATTATTTACTTAGACTCCCTTATTCCTAGGGTATCTCTTATATTTTATTTTTGTCTTGAATGATCACGAGGATGCATTGTTTGACTTATTTTGATAGTTATTTAGGCCGAAAATAAAGTGAACGATTTAATCAATAGTTAGCTAAAGGACCAAATCTTTTAAAACTGCTTCTCGGGACCTCATAAAGTTCATATCTTGGCATAACTCGCTTCACGATTTGAGACCTTTCTCGGACTGATATTTGGCAGCGACTTCATACTTCGAATCTTTGAGAGAAGTTCTTGAAATTATGGTCTTCTCTTCATAATAGGAATTTCTTCACTTGAAGTTTTGAGAGATTCTTCATCTTTGGACCACGACTTCTTCATTTTTCTCCAATCTTTATTTTGGACTCTGATATACAACGATCCGCCTCCTTTTAGGACTTGGATCTATTTATCCTCATACCTTGTTAGGGTCTTTTTGGATAGACTTCTCCATGATCTTTAGGGGAGTATTTGCTTTTCGTCGTGTGTCTCGATCCTTCATATTGATTTTTGATAAATGATTCTTCACATCACTTTGGATCTTTAGGACAAAATGTAGCCCTCATGCCTTGTTAGGGCCTTTTTGGACTCGCCAATCTTCGCATCCCGCTTCAATAAGTTATGTCTTGGCTATGAACTCTAATCCGTACCGAGCAACTTTTAAACGATCTTGGGCTAGAAGCTAAGTAACCTTTTAAATCGTACAACCTTATTTATTGCAGATAAATTTATTAACAAGCGAAGGGAGAATAGGCTTATAATTAACTCACATAAATTCACGAAAGAATAACCAAACTTATAATTGACTCTATTATCTCTCGTCCTCCACAGTTTAAAATCTCAAGGAATGAGACTCGTGGATGCTTAGCCCATTAAATCAAAGTTTTGGGTTTTCGAGTCGCCTATAGGATCTTGCAAATTCTTAGACTTTTTCAAGTTTTAGAAATCGCATTTTAAAGTTCCCTTGATAAACAACTCACTAGGATCAATTATAGGAACTTGCGAAAAGTTGTTGTTCTTAACCCGCGAGAGTTAAGACTTTCGCGTTTTATAGCTCCCTATATAAAAGCCTAGCAAAACTTGACTTAAACACGTTAAGGATACTAGCTAGAGTAAACTTAGATAAGTAAACTCCGGTTGAGTCAAAATGTTCATGACTAAGAAAGATTTAAAACCACTTTATTGAAAATTTATTCTAGCAATGGAAAGAAACTAAACATAATAAAGGAAAATACAACTATACAACTAGGCCAAAATAGATTAAAAATTTTGAAAAATGTCGAAAAATCAAATTTTCCGGTTAAAATGAGGGCAAATACATGGAAAAGACCACTTACTTCGATAGAAGTCCCCCTATACTTGAGATAAACATTGTCCTCAATGTTTAAGCATGTGGGAGTAAACTCCCCTACACTTAGGACATTGTGCACTTTGTTTAAATCTTGCGAAGGAAAGGACAATTAAAGTGAATTCAATGTGAACATATAAAATATGAAATATTGAATCACACGAGTTTAGGATAGAACCGGGAAGATGGGAACACGGTATCACGGTTCGTCAAAAGTCATCAAGGTGCTCTTTGAAGCTTAAATCCCTGCACAAGATAAGAAACAAGACAACAACCACATACGGGGCTCCCCCTACACTTATTATGAAAGCAGTAAAGGATAGATCACGGGTTACCTCCCGAGAAGCGCTTGTTTTTGTTCACCGAGTCACGAGCCTGACTCGACCCAATTTAGTTCATGGGGAACGTGGTGAGGGATGGAATCATCTCGTGAGAGATGTCCTCACCAAAGTACAGCTTCAAACGTTGGCCATTCACCTTGAAATTGGGCCCATTTGGCTGAGAAAGCTCAATGGTCCCGTATGGAAAGACTGTGGCGACGGTGAATGGACCAGACCAGCGGCTCTTCAACTTGCCAGAGAAGATCTTCAACCGAGAGTTAAAGAGTAGAACTTAATCACCAACGTGGAACTCTCGGTTCTTAATCCTTGCGTCATGAATGATCTTGGTCTTCTCCTTTTAGATCAGTGAGTTCTCGTAAGCTTCATTCCGCAGTTCGTTGAGTTCGTTGAGCTCGTTGAGTTGAATCTTGCGATGATCACCGGCTTTGTTGATGTCGAAGTTAGCCCACTTCAAGGCCCAGTGCGCCTTATGTTCCAGCTCGATAGGGAGGTGGCATGCTTTCCCGTACACAAGACGATAAGGTGTACAACCGATCGGGGTCTTATAAGCAGTACGGAAAGCCCACAGAGCATCATCTAACTTATCGGCCCACGCGGCGCGATGCTCTCCCACAGTACGCTCCAAAATTCGCTTCAATCCACGGTTGGAAATCTCGGCTTGCCCATTGGTTTGGGGATGATAGGCGGTGGAAAGACGGTGATTAACACCATACTTAGCCATGACTCTTGCAAATTGATCATTGCAAAAATGAGTCCCGCGGTCACTGATGATAGCACGAGGAACGCCGAATCGAGCGAAAAGCTGCTTTAAAAAGTTCACAACCACCCTCGCATCGTTTGTTGGGAGAGCCTTAGCTTCAACCCATTTAGAAACGTAGTCAACGGCTACGAGGATGTACTTGTTCCCTTTGGATGATGGAAATGGCCCCATAAAGTCGATGCCCTATACGTCAAAGATTTCACATTCTTGTATGAAATTTTGAGGCATCTCATCTTTATGTGTGATCTTGCCTTGGCGTTGGCAAGCATCACAATGCTTAACCATTTCGTGAGCGTCACGATAAATGGTGGGCCAATAGAATCCAGAGTCAAACACCTTCTTAGCGGTGTAGTTGGGACCAAAGTGACCACCGGTGGGTCCTTTGTGGCAAGCCTGGAGAATGTCAAAAGCTGCTGGTCCGTCAACACATCGACGAATGATCAGATCAGCACATTGTTTGAATAGAAAAGGGTCATCCCAAAAGTAAGTCTTAACATCATTCAAGAACTTCTTCTTTTGTTGGGATGTTAACCCTTTGATGAGAATACCACCCGCTAAGTAGTTTGCAATGTCGGCAAACCACGGGGTGTCATCAAGATTGAGATTTATAGACATTAAGGTCTCAAGGGGGAAAGAGTCATTGATCTCTTTGTTCGGATGATCCCCTTGATATGGATCCTCAAGTCGACTCAGATGATCCGCGACCAGGTTTTCGGCACCCTTCTTGTCACGAATTTCAATGTTGAATTCTTGAAGGAGTAAAACCCAGCGAAGAAGTCTTGGCTTAGAGTCGTGCTTAGTCATCAAGTACTTCAACGCGGAATGGTCCGTGTATACGATTGTGGTGGATAAAACAAGATAGGGGCGGAATTTTTCAAAATCATAGACAACAGCTAAAAGCTCTTTTTCGGTTGTCGTATAATGCAATTGAGCCCCTGTCATTGTTTTACTAGCATAGTGGATTGGTTAGAAGTGTTTATTCACTCTTTGGCCCAAAACCGCACCAATAGCAAAGTCGCTAGCATCGCACATCAATTCAAAGGGTAGCTCCCAATTAGGGGTAACCAAGACCGGTGCCTTAGTTAGCTTATCCTTAAGAAGATTGAAGGCTTCGATACACTCTTTAGAAAAGATAAAAGGAGTATCTTTTTCCAAGAGGTGGGTCATCGGGCGAGCGATTTTAGAGAAATCCTGAATGAATCGACGATAGAAGCCCGCATGACCCAGAAAACTTCTCACACCCTTCACGGTTGAAGGTGGAGGTAATTTGGCTATGACATCTACTTTAGCACGGTCGACTTCAAGACCGGCTTTAGAGATTTTGTGTCCTAGCACAATGCCTTCTTTTACCATAAAATGGCATTTTTCCCAATTCAGAACAAGGCGAGTGTCTTCGCACCGCTTAAGCATATGTTCCAAATTGGCAAGGCAAGAAGAGAAGGAATCCCCAAAGACCGAGAAATAATCCATGAAGACTTCCATGGTTTGCTCAACCATGTCATGGAAGATAGCCAACATGCACCTTTGGAAAGTCCCGGGGGCATTGCATAAGCCAAAAGGCATCCTTTTGTAAGCAAATGTGCCATAGGGACAGGTGAATGTTGTCTTCTCTTGATCTTGGGGATCGATGGGTATTTGGAAATAACCCGAGAAACCATCAAGAAAGCAGTAATATTCATTACCCGCTAAACGTTCAAGCATTTAGTCCATAAAAGGTAGAGGGAAATGATCCTTTCTCGTGGCATCATTGAGTTTGCGGTAGTCTATACAAACTCTCCACCAGTAACGAGACGGGTAGGAATCAACTCGTTGTTTTGATTGGGCACAATGGTGATTCCGCCTTTCTTAGGCACACAATGGACTGGACTAACCCATGGTGAATCCGAAATAGGGTAAATCATACCCGCATCAAGAAGTTTGATAACCTCTTTTTTGATGACTTCATGGATTTTTGGATTCACCCTTCGTTGGCTTTGAATTGTGGGCTTAAAGTCGTCCTCCATGAGAATTTTATGTGTGCAAAAGTGAGGAACAATTCCGCGAATGTCGGAGATTTTCCAAGCGATAGCTCGTTTATGCTTCTTCAACACGGCGATAAGTCGGGCTTTTTCTTCTTCTTTCAGGTCCTTTGTGATGATGACCGGTAACTTCTCGTTGTCTTCAAGGAAAACGTATTCAAGATGAGGAGGTAGGTCCTTAAGCTCAAGAGTGGGAGGATCATCAATAGATGGTGAAACTAATGATGGATCATCATTAGTCATCTCTTTAGGAGAAGGAGGAGAAAACGGGTCTTCATTGAGAAGTCTCTCAATAGTACGAATATCTTCATCCCAATCGGTGGACGAATTATCATACTTAATATCGAGAGAACCCAAGCTAGCTTCGAAATCATCCAAGTCACTTTCTCCAAAAGGAGTCAATGCTGGAGCAATTGAGGCAACGGTCTCAACATTGGGTAGAGAAAAGAGAGTACTTTTGCAAGCATCATGAAAATTTTCTTCACAAGCCTCATCGAGAACATCAATAGCATTAACACTCTCATATGAATAAGGTTGCTTAGAAATCTTACCCATGTTGAAGACAATTTTATCGTCACCAACTCTCATGATTATTTCGCCCGCGGCTACATCAATGAGAGTGCGACCGGTCCTCAGGAATGGACGTCCAATGATTAATGGAACACGAGGATCCATCTCGTAGTCAACGACAACAAAATCCGCCGGGAAGGTGAATTTGTCAACGCCATCAAAGACATCTTCGGCTATCCCCACTGGATAAGCAACCGTACGGTTGGCTAATTCCAAAGTCATTTTGGTGGGGACTAGCTCGGGGAGAGATAATTGCTTCCAAACACTTAAAGGCATTAAGTTTATACTGGCACCTAGATCGGCTAGGGCCATGCAATTCTCTACTCACGGGAAGTTGCAAGGAATCAAGAAGCGACCCGGATCACCAAGTTTGGTGGGTAATTTTCTTAAGAGCACTGCGGAGCAGTTCTCATTAAGTTGGGTCTGAGCAATGTCAAGAAGCTTCTCCTTGTCACTTAAAAGATCTTTAAACATCTTAGCGTATTTGGGCATGTGAGCGAGAGCCTCGGCAAAGGAGATGTTAAAATTCAATTGTTTAAACATTTTTAGAAAGTTTGAAACTTGAATATCATCCTTGCTCTTTTGCTTCTCTTTCCTCAACCTTGAAGGATAAGGTATATTGGATGAAGAAGAAGGCTTTAGGGGAGTAGGATCACTCACAACCACAGGTGGTGGGGAAATGGGGGTAGAAGGTGAAGGAGGTGGGGAAAGTTGCTCTTTTTCCTTATTCACAATCACGGGTGGAGGTGTAGGAAGCTCGGGTTCCGTATAACCTTTTCCACTACGAGTAGTGATTGCTTTCATCTCCCCTATTGGATTCGCAACGGTGTTACTCGGAAGAGTACCCGAAGAAGAGGGTTGATTACCTTGGATGAGCGAACCAATCATATCACGAATGTTAAGCGCTTGAGTGCTGAAAGAATCTCTGATGTCTGCACGAATTTCATTGCTTTGTTTTGCCATGTCATTCCTTAGCTCGGCTCAAATATCGCTCCCTTGTTTCGCCATTTCTCCCTTCAAGTTGATGACTTGACTCTGAAGATTCGTCACCATCTCTCGATTAGTCTTCATGAACGTCTCGACGTCTTGATTCACTGCCATCGGTTGATTGAGAGGTGGAGCTTGGTAAGCTTGAGAATTTCCTTGAGTCGGGTATGGGTTTCTTTGGGATTGATATTGATTGTTAGCACGAGGTCGGGATTGGTTATTTCGGTTATAGCTTTGTTGTTGGTTTTGGTTTGTAGGAGGGAAATCGGGTGGGGCAAGATAGTTGTTGGAACGATAACTTAGCAAGCTACGGTCTCCTTGAGGACGAGCTTGATAGCCTCCCGTGGGATAAGTACCGTATGCCGCGTTAACGTTTTCAGAAAAATTGCCTTGGGTAGAAGGACAATCATTATAAGAATGAGGACCACCACATGTGTCACAAGAAATAGCAACGGCTTTAGCTTGTTGAAAGTGGTTTGTGGCCATGGACATGAAATCCTTGTGCATATTCACGATTTGTCGGGTAAGTTCGGTTATCTCGGGATGGAAGTAGTAGAAGAAATATTGACTCTCTGATTAGATCTTGAGGATGCGGATGAATCCCAATTCTTGTGGTGAGTAGTCATGTTTTCAATCAACTCTCTACACTCCTCCGGTCTCCTTTTCATAAAAGTACCATCGGCGGCGGCGTTGATCGTGTCACGATCACGAAAAGTGAGACCATTGTAGAAAGTATCAATGAGAGTGACGGGGAGCATGTTGTGATTTGGACAACGGTCGATCAAATCATTGTATCGTTCCCAAGCATCGAAGAGCGATTCATCATTGTCTTGCATGAATCCACTGATTTGGTTACGAAGGCTTGTGACCATGGATGGAGGGAAGTAGCG
This sequence comes from Glebionis coronaria, assembly GCA_025667525.1. NCBI lineage: Eukaryota > Viridiplantae > Streptophyta > Magnoliopsida > Asterales > Asteraceae > Glebionis > Glebionis coronaria. The sequence goes on along the minus strand of CM046880.1, from coordinate 289,463,698 downwards.
CGACAAAAAGCGTTGAGTCATGTCATTCCACGTATGAATAGAATTTTTGGGAAGACGGTCAAACCATTTTTCGGCATGGTGAGAAAGCGAGTGGGGAAAAAGTTGAAGGCGAAGGTCATCCATAGAAACACCGGGGCACTTCATGCTTTGGGTGATGGTAATGAATTTGTCGAGGTGTTTGTTGGCATCATCATCCGGAATTCCGCGAAATGGGTTAGTTTGCACTTGTTGGATCATGTGATGCTTCAACGAAAACTCCTGAGCCGTGACGTGCATCAGCGTAATCGGGCCTCCGCGTCCGTTCATGGTGGGTTGACACAATTCCTCCATTGTTCGTAAATCAGGTAGGAGGACATTGTTGTTGTTATTGTTGTTGTTATTCAAATTGGGTAGAGGTGGGTTATTATTGTTGTTATTAACACCAGCCATATCTAAATCTTCACGAGTCTCGGGCTCAGAATAGTTTGAAGATCTAGTACGCATACACCTGCAGAAGAAAAATATGCACAGAGAGAATATCTATATAATCTTTTTGGTGCAAAACCTTTTTGGAAAAGAATTGCTTTTTATGATTTTTTTAATGTTTTTGTATTTTTGAAGAGTTATATATTTTTTTGGGTTTTTGAAAATTTTTGAAGCAAGGCAAATAACGTTCAAAGAACGGATCTCAAAATTCAATGCGTCTCTCACTAGAAACCGTTAATCTTAACGAAAAGAGCCGACAGCGGCGCCATTTAATACACGGTTTTACCCTAAGTATAAAATCTTTATCGTCCGAATGCTTTCGAATTGATAACCGGTCTAAAGTGCGACTCAATCGTCTTTTGGTGAATATGAAATTGGTTTGGATTTGTTAATCTAATTTAAACTAATAGCCAAAGTAAGTGTCGTTGAGTAAAGTAGAAGTTTAAAGATTAAACTACAAATAACGAGTTAAAATAAATGCTTGGAAACGTAAAGGCAATATTGGAAAAATACTTGAACACTAAATAAAACTAACACTTAGAAACTTTGCAAAAACAAGAAACTAAACCATCGTAAAATTACCAAATTGGAATCTAATCGGAATATTGGTCGGAATATGGTGCAATCGGAATGTGGGTAACATTGGTCCAGATCGGAATATTGAGGAACGAGGCTGTCGAAATGTTGCAAATGAGACTAATCGGAATAGTTGGAAACAAAACAAATCGGAATGTGTTAAAGTTTCCTCAATCGGAATATCCTTAATACCCTTGTCGGAATAATGACTGCAGTCGGAATAACCAAAAATGATCCCGATCGGAATGTTTACAAGCAAACTAATCGGAATGTTGAGATGAGTGCAATCGGAATAATAGGCAAAACTTCTGATCGGAATATTGAACGAATGGGCCAGATCGGAATGTTCAAAATCTTACCGTCGGAATATATAAACCCTAATCCGATCTGATGGATCGGAATATTGGGGATGCTAATCGGAATATGTAGAAACCCTTTTCCGATTTGCCAATTGGAAAAAGGGGTGAGGCTGCTGGTCGGAATATGACGATCGGAAAGGGGTTTGTACCCTTTCTGATTTAAATGGGATTCGAAATAAGCTAGGTAATAAGCTATTATTAATAAGCTAATACCCAAAACTAAATGAATCAATGATGAAATGGATCAAATAAGCACTAATCACAACTTATCCAACTCAAAAATAAGCAAACTTTCAAATCAAACAATAAAAATATGAACTTTTTAAGAAAACTTTTGATAAGTTAATAAGCTAAACATAAAAATTAGCCAATAAGCACAAGAATCTTAAAGCTTAATCGAATGAAAGCTTATGTAGGAACAAAAATATTAACTTTTTAAGCACAAAAACATCAAGATCAACACGGATTTAATGAATTTTGCACCAAAGTTAATCTAAAATCAAAGAAAGGTAGAAGGAGATTAAAGATTAAAAGCTTAAATAGAACTTGATTAATGAAATAAGCAATACACAAATATTTAATCTTGGAAGATTAAAAGAAAAGATGAAACTTAGTGAGAGAAAGTAGAGAACTTTCTCTCTCTAAAAACTAGAAAGAAAAGTAAAGAATGAAAACTCAAAACTAAAAGACTAACTCCCCTCCTAATGTGTATTAGGAGGGTATTTATAAGAAAAGTGGAAGGAGTGCATGTGTTGCATCTTCTTTCTTTCTTTCTTCACGTCTTCTCGACTCGACTTTAATTCTTTGTCTTATGTCGTCTCGGGATTTGAACTTGTCTTTTAATTTTCTTCTTCTATTAGACTTAAGTTCTTCGACTTCATTAAACTTCCGTCTTTAGACTTTTTCTTCGATAAATCTTCAGAATAGGTCTTGGACTTCCGTTCTTTTTGCACTCTTGATCTTTTGACTTCGTCTTTTCCCGTTTTCTTCGATAAAAGCCCGTGAAAGCCCGTGTTTTCTTCCTTTTTCATATTTTGGTCCTAAAACACAATAAAAACACAAACCACGCATAATTCCGACTTTTACGACATAAAATACACGTTTTGGTCTTGTTATTATTGGAAATAAGTGATAAAAGGGTAAGTGTTTTCACACTTATTAGCTGCCAACTCTCATTTTTCCTCTAATAGGTCTAAGTTGATCCTTAGTTCCTCATCGTTTGTGGTAACATTCACTTCCGCAGTGCGGATTGTTGGCATTCTAATTTCGGCTGGTATTACTGCTTCAGTGTTGTACGCTAGTGCGAATGGGGTATTTCCATTAGCAGTTTTTATCATTGTTCGATGCGATCACAACACATGTGGTAGTTCATCGACCCACTTAGCACTGTTTTCATCTAAGCGTGCCTTAATTCCTTCTCCCAAACTTCGATTGGAACGCTTCACTAATCCATTGGTCCGCGGGTGTTTAACAGATGCGAAATGCTGTGTGATATTCAACGTCGCGCACCAATCTGTGAATGGATTCTCCATGAACTGTTTGCCACTGTCAGAGATTATTTCCCCTGGTAAGCCAAAGCGACATACAATATTCTCCCATACGAACTTTTTTTACCTGTTTGCCCGTGATTGTTGCCACTGCATTGGCTTCGATCCATCGGGTGAAATAGTCCATGGCGACAATTAAGAACTTAACACCTCCAGCTGTCACTGGAAATGGTCCTGCTATGACAATTCCCCATTTGTAGAATGGCCATGGGGATGTAATGGGTGTTAACTTTGGTTGAGGATGATGTGGCACAGGGCGGTGCACTTGACAATCATTACATTTGAGCATTATGTCTCGTGCATTTTTATGCATGTTGGGCCAGTAGTATCTCGTTTGTAAGGCTCTTGATACGAATGATCTAGGGCATGCATGCATGTTGCACGACCCCTCATGAATTTCACTACTCACGTAGCTCGCTTGCTTTGGTCCGACACAACGTAACCAGGGCTGCAAGAATGACCTCTTGTATAAAATCCCATCACGGACCTCAAATCCCTGTGACTTTTGTCGGATGCGGCGTGCCTCAGTCTCATCATCCGGGAGTGTTTCATTTGTCGAATATTCGATGAGTGGGGTCATCTACGTAGGTCCCTCATCTTCGACTATTGACAGAGTTTCCTCTCCCATAATCGATTTATCCTTGAGTATTTCGACCAACACTTGCTTGGACAGGTGAGCAAAGCTAGTTGACGTGATTTTTCTCAAGGCATCCGCCTTCTTGTTCTCACCCCTAGGTACCTGCTTAATGGTGAACCTGGTGAATCCTCCAATGAGCGACTTTACCTTCTCGAGGTATTGGATCATGTTGTCCTACTTGGCCTCATACTCCCCGAGGATATGATTCGCGACTAGACGCGAGTCAACATATGCCTCCAAGTTTCACACTCCCATCCGCGCGGCTACTCTTAATCCCGCGATAAATGCTTCATATTCAGCTTCATTATTTGTCGTTGTGAATTTGAATCGTAAAGCATAAGTAAACTCCATTCCTTCTGGATTCGTCAGTATAAGACTTGCGCCTGATCTATCTGTACATGAAGATCCGTCCGTGAACAAGACCCATGGATCTTTTACTCCTTGGGGACCTTCATGCTTTCTTCCTCTGGCTTCTCTATTAGAAAGTCAGTCAAGATTTGGCCTTTAACAACCGTGCGAGGCCTATATGAGATATTAGGTTCTCCTAATAGGACACTACACTTTTGCAAACGCCCTACTGTATCTGGCTTTGATATGACCTGCTTGATCGGCTGGTCAGTAATCACTACGCTAGGATGCGCCTAGTAGTACCGGTGGAGACGCTTTGTGGCGTATACTAGTGATAGAACCAGCTTTTGCATCGGTGTGTAATTTAGCTCTGGTCCTTGTAGCGCTCGGCTGACAAAGTAAATAGGCATCTGTTCCGTATCCCTATTTGTCATCAAGACTGCGCTGATCGCGCCATGAGTGGCTGACAAATAAATGATCAATTCCTCCTTAAATCATGGTGCGACCAACATTCGGAAGGAGTCCAAGTGCGTCTTGAGCTCATTAAAAGCCTCTTCTGCCTCCCTTGTCCAATTGAAGTCACTCTTCTTCATACACCTTTTGAGTGTCTTGAAGAGAGGTAAGGATTTTTCTACAGATTTGGATAGAAACCTATTCAGGCCTGCTAGCTTACCATTAAGATATTGTACCTCTTTGAGCGTTCTGTGGGATGGTAGTTGTTTCACGGCTTCGCTCTTGTCCGAGCATGGTCTAATTCCATTGGGGTCAATCATGTATCCCAAGAACATCCCTTTAGTAGCTCCGAATGTGCACTTCTTTGGGTTTAGCTTCATGTTGATCTTTATCAGCATGGCAAAAGTTTCCTCAATATCCAAGATAAGCCTGTCCTCTATATGGCTCCTTATAACCAAGTCATCAACATATACTTCCACGTTACGCCTTATTTGATTGTCAAAATCTTTGTCGACTAGCCATTGATACGTTGCTCCTGCGTTTTTGAGGCCGAATGACATCTTGGTGTAACAGTAGACACCCTGACTTATGTGGAATGCCGTCTTTCCCTCATCTTCCGCAGCCATCTGAATTTGGTGATATCCCTTGTATGCATACAAAAAACATTTGAAGGGGTACCTACACAAATATTCCACTTTCCAATCAATCCCTGGAAGTGGGTAGCAATCTTGCGAACACGCTTTATTTAGATCTGTGAAGTCAACGCACATGCGCGAACTTCCATCGTGCTTCTTTACCATGACGGGATTTGATAGCCAATCATGGTAGTATACCACGCGCATAATGCCTGCGTCCATTAGCTTTTTTACCTCTTGAAGTATTACTTGGCTTCGTTCCGGGGCTTGCCCGCGTTTCTTTTGCTTCACCGGGGGATATCCTGGTCAGATTTGTAACCGATTCTCTGCTATCGAACGCAGTACGCCTGTCATGTCTTTTGGTTCCCAAGAAAATACGCCAAGGTTCGCTTTTAGGAGATTGCACATGGCGCTCTTACCTTTATTGGTTAAGGTTCCTACTATTGCTATCTCTTGATCTGGATAGTATGGATGGATTGCTACATTCCAATTTGCTGGTGGTGACTCCTTTCCCTTGGGGATTAGCTGTGCTAGTGGGGTTATTATATGACATTATGATGGTGGTACCACCGTATTGAAAATAGTGACAATTCCTTCTTCCACAGGGAATTTCATCATGTCATGTGTCATGGACGGTACGACCCGGATAGCTAATATCCCTGGCCTTCCAATGATACCATTATACGGCGATGGTGAACGTATCACCATGAAATTCATCCACGCTGTAGTTGAGTGTTCGTCATCTCCGATAGTTACTAAGAGTCGCAACTGGCCCAGCGGCCAAATGGTTTCTCCACTGAAGCCAATGAGAGGCGATGTGGCCGGCATCAACTGCTTCTTTACTTCTGGTTGTAGCCGTGTAAAGCAGTGTTCATAGAGTATCTCGGTTGATGACCCCCCCTCCACGTACATGTGACGAACATTGTGGTCTCCCATGTTTACTTCAATTGTGAGGGGGCCTTAGGATACATTGCTTGAAGTTATGGGAGGGAACGAGATCTCCTTGCATCAAGAATTTTTTTACTGATTTTTTGCTTAGTACTGCACTGCCACGATTGTACCATGAATATGGTAATGGGCTTATCCTTAGGGTGATCTTTTTTCACTCTTTTTGTTGTCCTTCCCATCCTTCCAATCCTTGGCGAGGTGTTTCTGTTGTCCTGACTTTACCAGCGACTCAATATACTTTTTGAGCTAGATGCACTCGTTTGTGTCGTGGCCTATGTCGTTATAGAATTTGCAGAATCGATTCCCTTGACAACGGTCGACTGGAGTTGTCATGGGGGTGGTCTTGGGAAGTTCGCGCCCTCTGATAATAATATCTCTCGTGGAGACAACTTTAAAGGAGTGAACTTGTCACTACCCCGTCCTTTTTGTTGACCACGATAGTTAAGATTCCTTCCACTCGCCTAGTTTGATTTTTTTTAGGTTGGTCGGGATTATGATAGCTTTGGTTTCCTTTTGTGGAATAGGTCGTTGAGACCGCGGTCTCTCCTTCCACAAAGGACCTATCCCTTTTCATTAACTCATCGAATGTTTCAGGACGCTTGTCATTCAAACGTTTGATCAACTCCCTATCTGTTATGGTGTGCATGTAGTCGGATATCTTTAGAAATTCAGGGCATGCCTTGATTTTTGTGCACTCGTCTTTGAAGCACTCTGTGAAGTCTTCCGTAGACTCCCCGTGCTTCTGTTTCACCGTGGCTAATGAAACAGGGTCTATGTTATACTTCTTTCTCTGAGTATAATTCCTTCTAAATGCACGCCGTAATTCCTCAAAGTTGTCTATACTTCGACGTGGAAGTCTTTCGAACCAATCACGAGCGTTTCCAATAAGCGTCAAATTGAACATCTGGCACCACAGAGGCATAGGCCATCGTTCAATCTTTGCTTGCATTTCAAAGACTTTTAGATGGTCATCCAGGTCGCCGGACCCATCATAACTTTTCACACATGTGGGTATGCGCCGCTTTTTTTCCTCTGAGTAGTCCCGGATGCGACTTGTGAATGCGTCCTCTATCTCCCTACACCACGGGAGGGATAAATCATCGTTACCCCGTTGGGAGTGATGACGTGATCGTCTCCTACGTTCCTGACTACTGTCCGAAGATTCGGAAGTGAGGTATCATGTTCTATGGCGTCTGGGATGATGATCATCAGAATCAGATCCGGACGAATCGTAACTGGGCGAACGTCTCCCGTGCCTCGACTGGCCGTGATGATTGAACATCCTTGGAGGAGGGGTGACATCCCTACCCTTAGGAGGATCTGTCCTTTCAAAAACACTAATGCGCCTGGTGTTTTCATGTGGCGTTTCTTCGAGAGCGTGATCTGTAGATCCATCCGAGAGGTTTGTGTCCCCTTGATTTGCATCGAGATCCTCGAGTATCCTATCTCTGGTGCGTTCGAAGACATTACGCGGTTGAGGTTGTTCTTCCCTTCGGGGAAGTACCTCGGACCGGCGTCTTCTATTCCTCTTTCGTGATCGTTTAGGTGTGTCCCCAGCAACGCTTTCGAAGTTCAGCCTGGCCTGCAGGTCCCTTCCCATATTCATTCTTGTCGTTATAATAGGGACAATCGATTCGAAATTCTGTATGACATAGTCCTCGATACTCCCATCGTTGACAGGGGTATTGATGTCGACCTTCGTATCAGTGACCGGAGGCCTCTACGACTCCCTATGGGGAGGTATGGATGTCGACCCTGGATTCGGGTTATTCACCGGGATGGTCGGGGTAGGGGTATTGAATTGTGACTCCGTCCCTCGTAGAGAATGATCGGCCATGTTTCGAGCAGCACTCCCCTAGCAGAAGCCATGGCCGGCTAGATGACTGGCGTCTCTGTTGGCGGCCTCTTATTTGCGTTCCGCTGGTGTCCCTGATTAGGGTTTCCCTTTGTCATTGGTAGAGTTTAGTGTAGGGTCCCACTGATGGCGCCAACTTGTTGATGCGCTAACTTGTTGATACAAAAGTTAGATGGACCTTGTTTGACCCGAATTGGGCATAATTCGGGTGTCCGAGGCTCCGGCTCTTGCACCAAGTGAATTCTGGTTAAGACCCTACACACTAAACCACACGTTGTTAGACTTACCATGGGAACGTATCCCACGAATAGACTCCAGCGTGATAGTAAGTAATCGGTTTTAAGGTTAGTAATCGGTGAGGTATTAGGGTATTGAGTAAATCGTACCTTTGTAGAACCCTTGGAGGTTTCTTATATAGGCGGTAGAGTCCCTATTGGGCCTTACCGAATCTTCGGCCCCAATCAAGAGATAACTACCATAATTGTGGTGATTGTTATCTTCTAATTATGGTTAGTAGATATCTCTTACTTTTAGGGTGAATCATAATCATAATTAGATAGTGATTCTGTCTAACCCTTGCCGCGTGTACTAGGCCGTGGGCCGCACATAACACACGCGACCTATTTTATCCGAAACCCACAGGTCCAGAATAATGTCAGTCTAACCCATCCATGCTGGACTGGATATGGGTAGTACCCGTGGCCCGGGTTCAAGACCCTGTTGGGGACTATACATCATTAAACACCAAAACCAACTTCTAATATTCCCGTGTTGCCTTCTACATGAGTAAAACCAACTAATAGGGTTAGAAAATCATAGCCTAAAGGCAATACAAAGAAATATATGATATTCCTTTCATCTAGTAGCAAAGTGAAAAGAATTTAGCAGACCACCCTAGGAATGTTATTTCTGATTTGAATAAAAAGAATCATGTATCTAAACCTAAAGTCCCTGTGGTTGTGTAGCGTCCTAAGCGAAAAATGAATTCTAATTTGAAATGTTGGAATTGTAATGAATGCATATTTTCTAATCATCATGATTTTTGCCTTACCGATCATGTGGATGAGATGTATGCCCATAAGCATAATTTAGAATGCAAACCAACTGGGAAAGTGTTTTCCTAGGTTGGATGGATGTGGCGCCCCACTGGTAGGACTTTTACTATAATAGGAAATAAGTTCCCTTTAACTAGGATCACTCCAACTAAAGTTAAGAATGTGTGCCCTTTAACTAGTAACACCAACACTACCAAACAAAAAGAGTATCCTTTAACTAGGAACACCACCACTACCATAGGGCCAAAGTGCCCTTTAACTAGGTCTACTCCCACTGTAGTGTCCTCTAGTGATCCATTTCCTCAGGAATTTAAAACAATAAAACCTGTCATTAACAAAATTTACAGTGGAAAATGTTAAAAATCTAAGGATGACACAAATGTTAGCAAATATAAGATTAATATATCTCTACCTACTAACACCACGAAACCCATAGTTTCCAATGCATCGTCTACTTGTGTTGGTACTCACAGGTAGTCCAAATCGTCTTGTGGTATTTGGACTCCGGTTGCTCAAAGCATATGACCGGAGATCGCTCTTAGCTCAGAAATTTCGTCAACATGTTTCTTGGTACGGTTAGATTCGGTATTGATCATATTGCAAATATAATGGGATAAGGTGAATATCAAATAGGGAATGTCATGATTTCAAGAGTGTGCTATGTGGAAGGACTCGATCATAATTTATTCTCTATGGGACAACTTTGCGATTCTAACCTTGAGGTTGCTTTTCAACAACACACCTGCTTCATCCGTAATTTAGAACGGGTTGATTTATTGAAAGGTTCTCGAGGGAATCATTTGTACACTTTGTCTTTGAGTGATATGATGGCCGCTTCTCCAGTATGTCTTCTCTACAAGGCCTCAAAGACTAACTCATGGTTATGGCATCAACGTTTATCTTATCTTAACATTGAATTTATTAATCACTTGGCGAAAAAGGAACTTGTTCCTGGTCTTCCTAATCTCAAATTTCACAATGATCATTTATGTTTCACGTGTACAGTGAGGAAGAGCACTAAGAAATCATACAAACCCAAGACTAAGACACCAACCAAGAGAAACTTTATCTGCTGCATATGGATCTTTGTGGGTCAATGCGTATTGAAATTCTTAGTGGGAAAAGTAAATCCTCGTCATTATGGATGATTACTCTCAGTTTACATGGGTGAAGTTTGTAAGCTTTAAAGATGAGGCTCCTGAATTTATCATCAAGTTTCTCAAGATGATTCAAGTTCGCCTTAATACTACCGTCCGCTGCATTCGTACTAATAATGGAACTCAATTTGTTAATCACACTCTATGTAGTTATTATGAGCAGTTTGGCATCTCTCATGAAACATCTGTAGCTCGCACTCTATAACAAAATGGCGTCATCGAAAGACGGAATCGTACTCTCATGGAAGACGCTAGAACGATGCTAATTTACGCTAAGGCTCTGTTGTTTTTATAGGCAGAGGCAGTAGCTACAGCAGTCTACACCTGAAATCGATCTCTCATACGCAAGCGCCATGGTAAAACACCCTATGAGCTTTTGCATGGAAAGTTACCCAATCTATCATATCTTCATGTGTTTGGTGCACTATGCTACTCAACTAACGATAGTAAAAACTTATTGAAACTTCAACCTAGAGCTGATATCGGTATTTTCATTGGCTATGCACCCACAAAGAAGGCATTCTGAATTTATAACCAATGTACTCGTAAAATCCTTGAAACTATGAATTTCGATTTTGATGAGCTGACGGTAATGGCGTCTGAGCAAAGCAGCTCCGAACCTGCACTTCATGAAATGGGACCCAGTACAATTAGTTATTGTCTTGTCCCAGACAACCCTCCTTCATCATCATTTATACCACCTACTAGGTCTGAGTAGGATACTCTATTTCAGCCATTCTTCGGTGAATTCTTTAATCCACCAAGTGTTGATGCTCAAGTACCTGTAGTAATATCTCCGGTTCACGAAGTTGTTGCTCAAAAAAATGAAGCACAATCTGATGCATCTACAACTACAATTGTACAAGAGGCACCTTCCCTAAGTAGTTTTCAAATAACACCTGAATCAACACCCCAATTCATTCCTAATTATGATGAAGATGACGACGATCATGATATGGATTTCGCTAATATGCAAGAACTTCTTTGGTGTACCTTTTCTCGATGATAATTCTAGGCGTCCACTTCAGAAGAAGTCCCTGCTACGATTTACTCTAATCCCAAGATTCGTGAACATGATAACAAATTTACTAAGGATCATCCTACTGACACTATAATTGGTGACATTAACTGACCAGTATCCACACAAAATCAACTACAAGATAGTGCATTATTTTGATACTTTGAAGCCTTTCTCACCGCTATTGAACTTAAGATGTGGGAAATAAGCTTTTACACAATCTTGTTGTTTTGAATACATGCAAGAAGAACTTAATGTAATCCAGTGTCTCAATGTATGGGAACTTGTCCCATGCCCGGATAAAGTGATACTACTCACTTTGAAATGGGTTTACAAGGTGAAACTCGATGAGTTAGGTGGAATATTGAAAAACAAAGCTAGGTTGGTAGATCGTGGATATTGAAAAATAATGGGCATCGACTTTATAGAATCCTTTGCACCCGTTGCCCATATGGAAGCAATTAGACTATTCATCGCGTATGCCGCTCACGTGAATATGATCATCTATCCAAATGATGTTAAGACGGTATTTTTAAATGGTATTAAGAAGGAAGAGGTCTATGTTAGTCACGCTGATGGATTTGTGCATCATCAATATCCGAACCATGTGTACAAGCTTAAGAAGGCTCTCTATGGGTTTAAGCAAGCTCCACGCGTATGGTACAATCTACTATCACAATTCCTCATCTAAGAAGGCTTCTCCAAAGGCAAGGTGGATCATACTCTGTTTATTCAAAAATGAGGGAAAGACATCATCGTGGTATAAATATATGTTGATGATATTATATTTTTTGCCTTGATCCCAACTGTGTCTAACTAATTTGGGAAAACTATGTCTACAAAATTTAAGATGTCGATGATGGGCAAAATCTCATTTTTTTTGGAGTTCAGATTTCTCAAAGTCCCAGAGGCATATTTATTAATCAATCAAAATATGCCCTTGAATAACTGAAAAAATATAAAATTGAATCTTGCGACCCTGTGGAGACTCTAATGGTGGAGAAATCAAAACTAGATGTAGATAAAGAAGGGAAAGCTATTGATCCTTCACTTTATCATGGAATGATTGGTACTCTTTTGTATCTCACTGCTAGTAGACCTGACCTACAATTTGATATATGTATGTGTGCTCGGTATCAGGCTCGACCTACCAAATGCACTTAACTGTTGTAAAAAGGATCTTTCGGCATCTCAAATGAATCTTTAATCGGGGAATATGGCATCCGAAGGACTCCTCTATTGCACTAATGGCATATGTAGATGTGGATCATGTGGGTTGTCAAGATACAAGACGTAGCACAACTGAAAGTTTGCAACAGTTAGGAGATGGACTAATCAGCTGGGCATCGAAAAGGCATAAAAACACCACGGTTTCAAATACAGAGACAGAATACATAGCCATGTCCAGTTGTTGTGATCAAGTCCTTTGGATGAGGTCACAATTAACCGAATATGGTCTAGGTTCAACAAAATACCGATGTACTATGACAATCAAAGTTCCATCACTCTATGATGCAATAATGTCCAACACTCCCGACCGAAGCACATTGACATATGCTACCACTTTATCAAGGAGCAAGTGGAAAATGGAGCAATCGAACTTTACTTTGTCAACACGGAGTAGAAGAATAGTTGCGATCTTGTATATATTGTATATATTTAAACACCAAAATCAAAAGAGAAAATTATAAAGCCTATAAAAACTATAAAAATAAAAAAATCAAGAAAATCCAAAAATATTTTTTCTTTTCAAAAGGCACATCTTCTAGTATCGATAATATTTATGGCCTTTGAAATGTCATTCAATAATGACACGGTGCCATAAATAGAGTTCGTGCAGAATTTGTATATATATTTTTAAAACATGCCAAGATGGCTTGTAGTTATTCAGACTACAACCCGCTTTTCATATTCAAGTCAAGTATTTCTTCAGAACACTTTGGCTTAACAAAGGGAATTAATTTTCTCGGACATGGTTTACTTTATAACCATGTAAGGGATCGTGTTTACGTAATAACACGATCTAACACAAATTTATGTACGCTTCGATGCATTTATTTGTTAAAAAATTAGAGAAATTTTATTTGTAAGAGTTGTCTTCTCAAGAAAACGGTATATCTACATTCACGACAAGGAAACTACTCAATACAAATCCTTAAATAGAAAACGGGTTAACAATTGAGGGGGAGAAGTTTTCAAGAATTCAGACTATTAGATGCGGCTTGCTCTACGTTTATTCAAGAAAGGATTGCTGATTTTCGAGAGGCTAAGACAACTTCAAGCACGACATTACAGGGAAGATCTACTGTTGCTGAAAAGAACCACATGATTATATCATATGATGTTCTCATCTTTCGAATCAAGCCTCATAATTGTTAAAAATGTGAATATGTTATCATATATAACCTTTGCTTGTGATATGGCGTATGAAGTGTTTGAGTATTAATTTTTCTAGATTTTTTCTATAAATTCAAAGTCTTTCAAAATTACATAGTCAACACTACATATATACCATCATTATTTTGATGGGGAGCTTGTGATAATCGTGGAGATAATCGAACCTGCGTTTATGTAAAACCCGTATTTAATTATTCGTATATTAAATACGCAGAATTTATACGTTTCTAAAAACACGCGGGAATAATATACGAGCGTACGAATAAGATTAAAAAAATAGAAAAACTATATAAAAGGGGGCGGCTAGTATGGTTAAACAAAAGAGTTTTGGGCTTTGGAGCCCGGCCCGCCCTCAAAACAAAAACATACGGGGAGTTAACCCCATTCCCTTGTCACGAGCAGTAACAAAAAAAAAGAAAAAAAAAGGATTAAGGTTGCAAAAAAAAAAAGAAAACTGACGCCAGCTATAATCAAGAAACAATGGTGTCGGGTTGATTTCATCAAGTCATTGGGTGTGTTCAACACTTCATCCTTAATCAAGAAACGGTAATGATATTACTCATTTTCCTTATATCATAAATCAGTTATTCAAATCAAGAACAAATGGGTTATAAACATCCACATGAATCTGCCCATTCATTTGTGTCGGGTTTTACTGTTTTCACACGAACCAAGACCAACAGGGGGTCTCGGTGTGTACTATCTTGGCCAGCCGCGACCCAAGTAGGGTACGGTGATGGTGGTGGTTGTGACAGCAGCGACCAAAAACAACCCCATAAGGGGTTCCTATGAAAAAATAGTGGGAAAAATATATTAACGGTGGGAACCATAACAAAGAAGGTGGGAACAGAAATAGGCAGAATAGGAAGAATAGGCAGGAGCAGTGGCAACCACTACATTAGCAGTGGGAACCACTGCACATTAAGTGGGGGACCATGCCAGTTGTTTGTGGGCTGGTTTGATCAACCCGAGACATGGGCGTCTTAAGGATAGTTTAGCTCGGGTTTCGGGTGTAGTAATATTTTGACGCGAGAAAAATATTTTGGTTAATTAAATCATGTATAAAATGTTTTATAAATAAATTATTTAAATTGTCAAATTTATTAATTTAATTTGTAAATTTAAATCGATATGGTTTTACCTTGAATTATTTTGAAACGCGAGATATAATATATATTTTCTAAGAAATGAATTTAGAAACTTTCTAATTATATCTGATTACTATTTATTGTAATAATAATTATATCAGAAATTTCACATTATACAACATTCAGGTATACGGAAAATTCGTTAATCAGTAATATTATCAAATAGCCAGATATTATCAGTTTATATACAAACAATAATACAAGAATAAAATCAAACTAAGAACAGTTAAAAATCAGTAAACTAAACAGATATCAGTTAACTTATTTCGCGTCCGTCATTTATGTAGCTCCCGTGAAATCAGATTAGGAGTCTCATCAGCTTTTCCTTGCAGTCAGTACTGGACACAAGGTACGGATTTCCCGTCCTTTCACTAAGGACTTCCTTTCTATGCATGATTAGGATTCCCCGTCTGCAGCCAAATGTTTTTCCCTAGTATGTGTTATAAATTATTAGAAATTATTTTAATAACTAAGATATTGCCTGAGCCTTATATACAAGCATGACCAGTTAGTTGTACTAGTTACGGAGGTACCGTAACCATGACACTTGAGGCACCGGTGTCATGACTCACCTTTAGGAGAGTGATATCCTGCAGCTTCCCATTCAGCTCAGCTTGGCCATTTTATCAGTATTATTAGTAGGGCGTGTGGATGCATCCTAGGCTATCAGTTTACAATTTATCAGGTGAATGTGATGTGTGCTCTACATCTTTCACATTGGAGCTGATCCCTCCACCTAGCACATTATTTAGAGGTCACCCCTCTACAGCATGACGAGGTCACCCCTCCAGTTATTCATGTAACAGTTGTTACAGTACATGACCTATATAAGCTTTTGGCAATTAAAATACAGTAAATGCATGTTTTCAGATTTAACAAATAACAGTTCAGCTTTATTATTTATAAATCAGACTTTTCAGATTATACACAGATTTCCGCGGCAACTCTACTTATCATTCTTACAGTTTCAGTATTTTATCATCTACTTCATTTCAGTATTTCTTATCATGCTTTATATCCGTTCACTGGGCGTTATGCTCAACGGTAGTTCCTTTTCATGTTCTAACGACAGGTACACCAGGACGCTCTTAGGATTCTGAGAGCATGTGCATTTGGATGGAAGCTATCCAGAATTATTACTTTATGCACTTCTTACATTATTCTGCTTATTTGGACATTGTTTAGTCCTTTCCTTCAGTATTTACTTTTCATAATTTGAGCTTATGTTTGGATTACCGATGTTTGATTCCGGTATTTCCTTTATGGACAAATAATGTTTTAGGAAATTTACCTTATGCTCTGATGACACGCCATAAATACATGTAACGGTCCACTTATCCAAGTGGGATGTTACAATTATGGTATCAGAGCTATATGTTCGACCTGTAGGCTCTAAAACTTGACCTGTGACTAGTGGCTAGTCACCAGGAACTTCCCAGATTTTAGCGTTGTTATCTTTCATATTCCTCATGCATTTTTTAGTCAGTTTCCTTCAATTATCAGTCAGTTTTCTTAATGCTTTTGACTAAGTAAAAGGTTGGTACAGTACTAGCTATATTTAGTCGCATGTGCTTTTCTACGAATTTTGTTTTGGTGAACCGACCCATAGACGTTCACCCTTTCCCGTTCTGATTTTGTATTGCTAAACCGACCCATAGGCGTTTACCCTTACTCATGTTAGATTCATGTTTTCAATCAAATATTACTTGGTGAACCAGCCATAAACGTTCACCATTATTCAGGTCAAATTTTCATGCTTTCAGTCGAATATTGTTTTGTGAACTGAACCATAGATGCTCACCTTTGCTCATATCAAGACAATTTATAAAGTTTTGACAAGTATGAATTGGACTACATCCATCCATATTTAGTCCCAGATTGTAAATTTCTATACATGACAGATCTCAGAAAATTTCGACAAGTATGGATCGAACTAGAATCGCCCATACTTAGTCACATGTTTTGTTCCTTGAATTATGTGGATTGAACCATAACCATCCACATCAGTTGATGTAAAACCTCGGTCGATTACCCTTCCATGTTCTTTGTATCGGTCATGTTTTATACTCTCACGTGGACATCGTTTACATGCTGATTAAGTCTCATGTCTCCTGACGATGATTTTGTTTTCAGCAAGGTGATGATGCTTTCAGGCTAATACAGAAAGGTTATAGTAAAATCCTATTTCAGGATAAATCATATTCTGGTCTTCATCAATCATGTCTTCATACTGAACAGTGATGAAACTACGTTAAATCATACTTTTTAGCCTCTATACAACCAGAGTCGACGCAGGAATTATCAGCCTATTGTGACAACCACTGTTTTGAGGTTTGTCACTTAGTTTTATTTTGTGCAAGTTGCGTGTCTTTACGTGTTTATGTGCTAATTGGTGTGTATAGGTTGTGGTTTGGATATCGTTTCGGGTACGGGGTATCTTGTGAGTGAAACGATGTGTGATGATTTTATGTTCATGAGCTCACAATGTAGTGACTATGAAATGAGATGGTGTTGTTTAGTGGTTTTACGTATACGTATATGTATTATAGAAAATCGTATTTCTACGGTTTAGGGTTTTGCATTTAGGGGTCTCGGAAGAGGTATATAGTCACGGGAATAATTTATGGGATGGTTTTAAATCATTTAGTACTTAGTTATATAGTTTATATTATATTCTAAGAGTTTTTATTAAACTGTATATTTTTACATCTTTTACGGTATACGCGTAAATTTGACGAGTTTTGTAGTTTTGAGGTTTCGGAGGCTTTAAGAGCTGAAATAAATTAAGGGAATTTAAGGTAATAATAATTAATAGTTAATTTACAGTAATATAATTGAAAAAGTCGGCCATATGGTATTGGACTTGATTTTTGGATGAATTTTGCTTAAGAAATGGAAGGAGCCCCAGTTTGAGTACTATTAGGCCTCTTGGTTAGTTTTAATTACCCATACTAATCCCTTTAGCCCCAAAAACGATTTTTCCTTCTCCCAAACTTAATATCAGTCATGATTAACAATGGTGGATCAAGAAAACCAAATTATTCAATAATGGTTTAAGGTATGCACTAAAACTATGCTTAATTAACGTTTATTTACGTATGTAACCTAATATGATGGATTAGGGTTTGACATTCATAATTTTTTTATTAGGTTTTGTTAATAATATGTAATTAATGATGTAATTAATGGGTTTTTATCATTGGAAATCGTTTTTAGGTTTTAATTAGGGTTTATGTATGATTAATTCGATTAATTATGAGAAAATCGTTTTTAAAAACTGGGCAGAATTTTAAGTCACTTGTTTTATTCATATCTAGAGTTCTACACACTTTTGAGTTGCGATCAAAGTACCTCTAGAAAAGTAATTGAGTTGGCTTACAAATGCAAGAAACGAGAACTAAATTGGAGGTCTGAAAGTGGGTCCAAAACAGGTTACAACAGTCGGAGGTCAAAATAGTTTTGAAATCAGTCGGGTTTAAATTAATGTTTTAAGATGGTTAGGGTACTTAGGAGTATAATTGGACCTCTAAACTAACATGAGACTTAGATTATATATTAAATAAAAGATCTGGAAGAGGGCTAAACAAATAGGTTAGGGTAAGACCCTCTAATCATAACAAACTTTTCATATGTTCAAAATCAGTAAATTATGGATAGGTAAAAGTATATATATATTTATGGAGGCCTTAACAGTATCTTTAAGGTTGCGGCCAAAGGGGAGAGTTAGCTAATACATGTAAGGGCATAAGGCTTCTTTTACAGGTCATGTTATTTTTGTTAAGGGGGTGTTCGACCAATAGTTTGAAGTATGAAAAACGGGACTGTTTTAGGTTAAATGTTAACAGGACGAGTTATGAACTAAACTAAGTTAAGAGCTTTATATAGGGGTGTAATGAGATTCATATGGCATATAAATGGGGTTAAGTTATAGGAGAAGGTTAGATATCCATAATAGATTGATGAGCCATTTTGGTATGTGGTTCATGTCTTGATTGTATACGTTTTGTGTGTTTAGATTTGTGCTAGAGCGTGGGTACTTGGAGAAGCTTGTTCAGGTGAGTTTCATAGTCCCATGTCTTTTTATGATTTGATTTCCAGATGGGATGGAAGAGACACTGTATGGTTTTGTAAAAAATGTTGTGAATGTTTTTATGGTTTGTGATAGACTTGTGTGTACACTTATGTGATTAACTGCTATGTGATTCTTGATTGTGTTTATGATTTGGATCGAGGGACACATATCGTCTTAGTTATTGTGGTTTGACTTGGTCCCAAGGGGATGTTGACAAGGCAGGGCCTTGGGATTGGTTCATAGGTGTATGGGCGCCTATAGGACCATGGTTATTGGTAAGGCTTGGAGCCTTGGAATTGTGGTTATTGGTAAGGCTTGGAGCCTTGGATTTGTGGTGATTGGTTAATCTTAAATGCTAGTTGTTAATACATAATTGTAGCACATTGTCCATACGTTCTTTTGTTAATGGTTGTTATTCACAGCTTATAACTGATTTGGCGTTGGAGTCTAAACCTATGACTCTAACCAACTTTGTGTTGACGTGTTTTAGTGTCTCTTTCAGGTGAGAATGTGGTTAAGCGTGAGAATAGGAGTGGCTAGTTGGAAGGCTTAGGATTGCATTTAGAGGAACCACCTTTCCTCTTAGTCTTTATTTATGTTTGAATAAGTGATACTTTGTAGACACATATATGTTGGTTATTTGTTAATTGTATGTCTTTAGTAAGAGGTAAACCTGTTACCTACTTACCTAGACGCCTGCATTGTTTGAGATATCTTCATGACATTGTGTCACCATGTTAGCCTCAAAATATTGAGTCAAACAAGAATGCTCGGTCATAGGTTATTATTGTAACATTAATTAGAACGTTGTAATAAGTAGTTATTTAGTCGTGGTTCACGGACTTGGATTTAAACTAATTAAAGTCCAAAAGACAAGCCCGGCCCAGTATTTAGTCCATTAAAGCCCGCATGTGGGTGGACTATATATACTACCCTCCTAGCATGTTAGGAGGGTGGATGGTCATTTGTAACAATTCTTTTCTTAATCTAATCTCACCAAGTTAATCATCTCTCTCTACTTTATCTCACTACTTTCTCTCTCTAGGAATTCATCTCTTATTCATCTATTTTCTTTCTTTCTTCATTGCTTAATCATCACAAATACATGGGACAACATTTGGTATCAATCGCCATGGGGTAGATTTGTGATTCATTGTTGTTATTATATTTGATTCGAATGATTTAATCCATAAATTATCTCGGATTCAAATTCTTTTTGTGTTTTTCGTGCTCTACTTCTTCATCTACGTCTTCCACATAGTTGTAGTAGTGATTTGGTATATTTAATTTGGCTAAAAACACAAAATTTTTGGGTGTTTTGATCATTTTTTGGCTTAAAATCACGTATTGGTTGAGTTTTGTCCGAGAAAAGGGGGATATATTCCGATCAGTGCAATCGGAAAAGGGTTTTATCATTCCGATCAGACATTCCGATTTGGTATTCCGACCAGTCTTTCCGATCATCATTCCGATTGGGTATTCCGACGAAGATATTCCGATCAGACATTCCGATTGGGATTCCGATTAGACATTCCGATTGGGATTCCGATTAGCCATTCCGATTGGATTCCGATTAGACATTCCGATTGGGATTCCGATTAGACATTCCGATTAGGGGACATTCCGATGATGTGTTTTGCTAAATTTTGTTTGAGTATTTTTTAGACTTAGCCACCATCTAGACTAGTTTCGGAATATCGTTTACACGAAGATAAAAAAAAAACAAAAAAACAAAAAAAAAAAAAGTTAAAAATCTTTCCGTCAAGTAAATTCAATTTTTTTCCTTACTAGTTTTAGGACATTTCTAGCTCAATTTCAAAATTTGGCGATACAAAATTTTTTGATCTACCGTTTTGTCGGACTGGAGAATTTATTGTCGGCCTGGAGAAAAATTGCAATTTTCGGAATTTAAACCACAACAACAATCACAACAAATCTACTTAAGATCCATATTCACTTCATCATTTCAGAGAATTTTGAGATGGATTCTACTGCAGAATATCGTGTGACGAACAACAACATCATGGTCGCGGGTAACAAAGAGAGACCACCAATGCTTGTATCTGGTAGGTATGCTCAATGGCAATCACGTTTCATACGATATCTTGATACAAGACCTAATGGTGATGCCTTGAGGAAATGTATTACTCATGGACCATATATATTTAAGAAGATCTCAGTTCCTTCAAGAGCAGCCACATATACTACTGATCCAATAACTGCAAGTGAACGTGATGAAACAAGAGCTGATCTCACACCTGAAAATTGTGCTTGGAATGATGCGGAGAAGGAAGCCATCTATATGGTTTTAAGTGGGATTGGAGATGATATTTACTCCACGGTTGATGCATGCCCGACAGCACATGAAATGTGGACTGCTATTGAACACTTGCAACAAGGAGAATCACTCAACAAACAAGATGTCAAAACAAACTTGTTTTGGAATTTTGGCAAGTTTACTTCAAGGGATGGAGAATCAATTGACTCTTACTACTCCAGGTTTTATAAGATAATGAATGACATGACAAGAAATAATCTGCAAGTTTCCACCATGCAAGTCAATGTTCAATTTCTTCAACAACTTCAACCCGAGTGGACACGATTCGTCACTTTGGTGAAACAACAAGAAAAGTTAGACGAGGTCTCATATCATCGACTCTTTGACATCTTGAAGCAATTTCAGAATGAAGCAAATGAGATTCGAACTGAACGTGTTGCCAAGACGGCTAATCCACTTGCTTTACTGACTACCACTCAACATGTTCAAGATCCTCACTCTCGTGCTCCTAAGCCATACTCCAATACATCATCTTCACCACGATATTCCACATCATCTAAGTCTTCATCTTCCACAAAATCTCGAGGTAAAGCGCCAAGAGCACCATCACCACCATCTGAGTCATCATCTAAAGAAGATAGTGATGAAGACCAAGCTCAAAAGAACCGAGAGATGAAACAACAAATTGCTTACATAATGAAGACTTACAAGAAAATCTACAAACCCACCAACAACAATCTTCGCACATCATCTAACACAAAGAACCGATATGTTGAGAGTCCTCCAAGGTATGACACACGTCGACGTGGTGAAACTCCTTCTAGGTATGATCAACATAATCCAACGCATGTTGAGGGTTCTGCAAGATATGATCGACAAACTGCAAAGTATGATACTCAGAGGATTGCTGCTGCTACTGGGAATAGGGAAACGGTTGGAAGTCAAGTGGTTCAGCAGGGTGGGATTCAATGTTATAATTGCCAAGGATATGGGCATATGGCAAAGGAATGCAGGAAGCCGAAAAGGGTTAGAGACTCTAGCTATCACAAGGAAAAGATGTTGCTATGTAAGAAAATGGAAGCAGGGGTTAAATTGTCAGCTAAGGAAGGAGCCATGCTTGATGATACTGATGATGAAGATTCTGATCAAGAGCTTGATGCACATTACTCGTACATGGCAAAGGTTGAAGAAGTTCTCAAAGTCACTGAAGATGACAATGGTCCTATCTTTGACACTGAGCCAATCGATAAGGTACACACTACTGATGAATATAATGTGTTTGGTGATATTCCTGAGCATAGTGATCTACCCAATGCCATTAATGACACATGTATGATGGAAACGGTTGATAGAAATACCACACCCGATTCATCAGACATGTGCAATAATGAGTCTAAGGATGATCAACATGCAAATGAATATGATGAAGAGGAACATATTGCGCTTGCTAATTTAATTGCTACTTTACAAAAGGATGTCACTGAAAATAAAAAGAGTCAAAAGCAATTAAAGAAGGCAAACGCTACGCTCACTCAAAGCTTTGAAGAATGCAAAGCTGCTCTTATCAAATCTACTGAGATGACTGAAACCTATAGAGATGAGCTCCTTCAGAAAACCAAAGAGCTTGAGGGGTACAAGGGAAGTGCGTTAAAAAGTCAAAAGGATGATTTTGAAAACAAATATAATACAACTCTTGAGTTATTAGCTAAAGAGAAGCGTCAATATAATGTTTTCTTAATGGATGAACGTCAAAAAACGTATCTTGCCAATACCAAAGTTAATGAACTTGAACAAAAGCTCTCTATGACCACTACTGATTCTGCTAAAATTCTTGAGGATAAGAACCAAGAGGTACATGCGTTAAAACAAGACTTCAAAAGTAGATATGATAAAGAAACTGAAAAGGTAACGAAATTAGAAGCACAAGTCGAATTTTTGAAGAACGTTGTTTATAAAACGCATGATTCTATACAATCTGTGAGAATGCTGGCACCTCCTTCGATGTTTAAGGGTCAAGCTAGCTTTGCAAGTCCTGAGTACCTTGCCAAAGCTCAAGCTGCGAACCCGCATCTTTATCTTGATGAGACTGAAAGGACAGATCTTGATTGCATGCCTGTTAGTGCCAATAGTGAAGAGACTGCCCTTTGGGATGCTGATAGTCAACCACTTGTTAATAAGGAGTTTGTGAAACCTTATAATTATGCTTATGAGAATAGCCTTTATGGCCTGTTCAACAAACAAACTCAGAAAACTCGTGAGGAAGTGTTCTTAGAATGCAAACAAAAGAGAATTCAATGGAAGAAAGCATTTGCCCCTAAGAAATCTAATGTTTACAAATACATAAACTACCTCCCTCTAGATGAATCTAAAAGCAAGAGTAGGAAAACATTAGGTATTCTTAAACACCACATAGATAATGTTAAATCTATTGTTGAAAGAGACTGGGCAAAACGTGAAAATGCTGAGTGGACACGTCCGATTCCTCACGATATTACCTTGCTTGTCAAAGAACTCTTAATTCCAAACACGACGTTGATTAAAGAAACTGTTCTTCAACTTGAGGAGTTCATTCGGACAGAAATGTTTGATGATTTAAAATATGTTGAATCTATTGAGAAACAAATTGATGATCTTCAAATGGAGAAGTCTGATTTCTCAGATGAACATGATTTACTCTTGCAAGAATGCGTTTCTAAAGATGTTATGTGTGCTTATTTTACATCTTGTGCTGATATTGATGAATATTCTGAAGTTGCATGCCAATATCTTGATAAGATCAAAGAATGTGAACGTCTTGAAATTGAGCTTTCGAAACGTAAAGAAAATGTTGACAAAAAGGATTTTGAGTTACTTCAACACAAAACTGATTTCCTTCAAAAACATTGTCATTCACTTGAACTTGCTTTGCAAAAAGATGTTGGTCGTTTTCCACATGATAATAAATTGCAAGAAAAACTTTCGCAAACATTCCGAGAAATGAATGAACAGAATTTGGAAATTAAAGGGTTGAAAGCTCAATTACAAGACAGGGACAGAGCGATAGCTGAGTTGCAGAAACTCATTGCTAAAATGGGTGGGAAAATTGTGGAACCTAGCATTAAGAAAAATGTTGTTAGACAACCCAATGCCTCTAAAGAGAATAGATCATCTATCTTGGGAAAACCATCTGCTTTATCTAATTCCTCGTTTGCAAAACCTGTGTTTGCCCCCAAGATGGATGGAAAGGAAAGGTTACCACAAGCTCTACCCATAAGGAATCCTGTATCACCAAGCGTTAAGCACAATAATGTGATTAAACCAGGGATGCATAGAATGCCCACTAAGCCCACAAACAAAGATACTCACTCGCCTCAGACTTCTAGAAACACTAATATTCGTGTGTCTTCTACTACAGGAATAGTCTCCACTACTAGTGTTAGCCGACCTCAGCTTAAGAGCACTCAAGAGAATGATAAGGTCTGGAAACACAAGAATCAAGGGAAGATGAAGCAAGTAGAAGAACACCCTAGGAATTTGAATGTTTTTAAGAATAAAAAGTCTGTTATCGCATGTAATGACGATCTGAATGCTGTGAATGATTTGAATGCTATGAATGTGAAATTTGTTTGTGTCAAATGTGGCAAGTGTGCTAATGCTAATCATTCTATGTGTGCTATCAATAAAGTCAAAGGCGTAGATACTAGAACTAAGAAGCAAGTTGAAATGCCTATTAGAGCTAGTAAACCCAAACGCAAAGTGAACCATTCTGGTGCAACCCCCACTAAGAAAAGTAATGCATCAGACTCCACCACTAAGAATCCTAGAAGCAAAATTAAGGAATTATATGAGTCTGCCAGTAAGTCTTGGAAATGGTGGTTTGCTAATCAATGTCCTCCCGGATATAAATGGATGCCTAAAGTTAGGACAGAAAATGTGAAAACGAGTGTTAGTTTGCCTTTAAATGTTGATAAGGACACTAATGATTCTACTATCACAACTACCGTGGTATCCAATTTAGCAAATGCTCCATCGTGTTCTAACTCTTCTGCAGGTGATACAAATAATTCTCTTCATAATGGACTCCGGATGCACGAAGCACATGACGGGGAATCTCAAGCTTCTAATTAACTTCGTGGAGAAGTTCCTCGGTACGGTCCGATTCGGAAATGATCAATTTGCACCGATCCTAGGATATGGAGATTTGGTTCAGGGGAATATTACGATTAAAAGGGTATACTACGTCGAAGGGCTCAATCACAATCTTTTCTCGGTTGGTCAATTCTGTGATGCGGATTTGGAAGTTGCTTTCAGAAAGAAGACATGTTTTGTTCGTGATTATGATGGGAATGACTTACTTACTGGTACACGGGGTACTGATCTTTACACAATTTCACTTCAAGACACAACTTCATCAACTCCAATTTGCTTCATGGCAAAAGCTTCAACGACTCAGGCATGGTTATGGCATCAACGTCTTTCTCATCTCAACTTTGATACCATTAACTTGCTTTCCAAGAAAGATATTGTGAGAGGCCTTCCAAGCTTGAAATTCATCAAAGATCATCTTTGTTCTTCTTGTGAACTTTGTAAAGCTAAACGAAGTAGCTTCAAAACAAAGACCACACCAAGCTCTAAAGGACGGTTAGATCTTCTTCACATGGATCTGTGTGGTCCCATGCGTGTTCAGAGTATCAATGGAAAGAAATATATTCTGGTAATTGTCGATGATTACTCAAGGTACACATGGACTCACTTCTTGAGGTCCAAGGATGAAACACCTGAAGTTCTCATCAGCTTTCTTAAACTGATACAACGTGGTCTTCAAGCTCAAGTTAAAGTGGTTCGTACTGACAGAGGTACAGAATTTTTGAATTCAAATCTGAGAAAGTATTTTGAAGCCGAAGGGATTGAACATGAAACATCTATTGCTCGAACACCCGAACAAAATGGCGTTGTTGAAAGACGAAACCGTACTTTAGTTGAAGCTGCTCGAACATTATTATCCGCTTCAAAACTTCCACTATATTTTTGGGCCGAAGCCGTGTCAACCGCATGCTACACACAAAACCGATCCTTAATTATCCCAAGACACGAAAAGACACCATATCACATAATTCATGATCGAAAACCTTCACTCAAACACCTTCATGTTTTCGGATGTACTTGCTACATTATTCGAGATGGTGAAAATTTGGATAAGATGAAAGAGAAAGGTGATGCATGTATTCTTGTGGGATATGCAACTCAGTCAAAGGGATATAGAGTATACAACAAGAGAACAAAACTGATTGTCGAGACAATTCACATCCGATTTGATGAATTACAAGAAATGGCACTTGAACAAAACAGTTTAAGTCCCGACCCACAACGACAAACGACTTCCGTTCACAACCGCACGGAACTCGAAGCTCAAGACCACAGCAATGAACCGTCAAGTTCAACGCTGGTTCCAGAAAATGTTCCTAGAGCTGATATGACAGTCAACGCGACAATTGAAGAGTTGGAAATGTTATATGGACCAATGTATGATGAATATTTCACGGGGGAGAAACAAGTTGTATCGAAGTCTTCCGCTGTCACTCATGATATGAATGATGATACCGATCATCGTCAACAAATGGATACAACCTCATCTACTTCAACACGGGTTGCTGGAGATTTACCTCCTCAGAATATCACTTCAACAATCGATCCTACAACATCCACAACTACTGTCATTGCTCTAGAGAACATAAATCAAGCACACAATGCATTATCTAACGAAGACGAATTCATCAACCCATTCGGTACACCGGTACACGAAACTGGAGAGTCTTCTACTCGCCATGTTGATCCGTCAAATATGCATACTTTCTATCAACGACATCCTTCAACACATCATTGGACCCGAGATCACCCTTTGGTTCATGTCATTGGAAACCCTTCACAGCCCGTTCGCACAAGATGACAGCTTAACACCGATGCCGATGTTTGTATGTTCGCACTCGCCGTGAGTTCAACTGAACCGAAAAACATCAAAGAAGCATTAGCTGATCATGCTTGGATTGAATCGATGACGGATGAACTTCAACAATTTGAAAGACTTAAAGTCTGGGAACTTGTTGACAGACCATACGATGTAACACCATTAAATCTTCGATGGATCTGGAAAAACAAGATGGATGAAGAAAACACGATCATCAAGAATAAATCTAGGCTAGTGGCTAAAGGGTATGAACAGAAAGAGGGTATTGATTTCGAAGAATCATTTGCACCAGTAGCTCGAATGGAAGCGGTCAGGATTTTCCTTGCTTATGCTGCACATAAGGGATTCATCGTTTATCAAATGGACGTGAAGACGGTGTTTCTTAACGGTCCTTTGAAGGAAGAAGTTTATGTCACGCAGCCTGAAGGATTCATCAATCCTCATTATCCTGACAAGGTGTATCGTCTCCACAAAGCACTATATGGACTCAAGCAAGCTCCAAGGGCGTGGTACGACGAGCTCTCGAAATTTCTGGTCTCCAAAGGTTTGTCAAAAGGTTCCATTGATTTAACTTTGTTCACTTATAAATATGGGGATGACATTCTGCTTGTGCAAATTTATGTTGATGACATTATTTTCGGGTCTACAAACCCAAAACTTTCAAAATGGTTTGAAAAAGTAATGCACAGCAAATTTGAAATGTCTATGATGGGCGAACTAAAATTCTTTCTAGGAATTCAAGTTCACCAATCCCCAAGTGGTATCTTCATTAACCAAGCTAAGTATTGTCAAGAGATAATCAAAAAGCATGGTATGACATCATGTGACCCCGTTGGGACACCATTATCAACCACATCCCTAGATGCTGATTTGGAGGGATTACCCATAGATCAAACGAGATATCGTTCCATGATTGGGTCCCTCATGTACTTGACAGCAAGCAGACCTGATATTCATCATGCTACATGTTATTGTGCACGATATCAAGCACGACCCACTGAAAAGCACCTCAAGGAGGTTAAACGGATCTTTCGGTACCTTAAGAATACCATTCACATGGGACTCTGGTATCCGAGGGAAACCGGTTTCTTTCTAACGGCCTATTCAGATTCTGATCATGCAGGGTGTCTTGATACACGTAAAAGTACTTCTGGTGGTGCACAATTTCTAGGTCAAGACAAGCTTGTGGGATGGTCTTCCAAGAAGCAGGATTGCACGTCACTTTCATCAGCCAAAGCGGAGTATGTGTCTCTATCTGCGTGTTGTGCTCAAGTTCTTTGGATGAGAACACAACTCACGGATTATGGCTTCCATTTTGATAAAGTACCTATGTACTGTGACTCAAAGTCTGCCATAGCCATCTCCTGCAATCCGGTACAGCATACCCGCACGAAGCACATCGATGTCAGATACCACTTCATTAAGGAACAAGTTGAAAGAGGTATCGTTGAACTATACTTTGTTGGAACGGATTACCAATTAGCTGACTTGTTTACAAAAGCTCTTTCGAAAGAGAGGTTTGCGTATCTAGTTAGGCAAATTGGTATGAGATGTTTGACTCCAGCAGAACTGGAGGTTCTGGCAAAGAAGCCTGCTTGATTCATCTATCAAACATCTACCTGTAAATATTAATCAAAAAGCAAAATACAAAAGTCAAAAATCTTTGATAATCCAAAAATATTCTTCTCGACATGTCTTTCAGTATCGATAATATGGACGTACCTAGAAATGTCGCTCAATAACGACACGGGTGTGTACATAAAGCTCGAATGAAAGTTGTAAATATTTTTCAAAACATGTCATTTCTATCTTTTCAACAGGAAATTGTCTATTTTGGACAATATTTCCAACAACGGGTAGAGCAATCTA
Source organism: Glebionis coronaria (assembly GCA_025667525.1). Taxonomy (NCBI): domain Eukaryota; kingdom Viridiplantae; phylum Streptophyta; class Magnoliopsida; order Asterales; family Asteraceae; genus Glebionis; species Glebionis coronaria. Next base: position 289,434,937 of record CM046880.1, on the reverse strand, counting down.
TCTCGGGTTGAGCTTGTCACAAAACATTCAACGTTTTGAGCTCAACACAATGGCTTGTAATCACTTTCAGATTGCAACCCGGATTTAAATTCACGGGGGAGTGTACGCTTTTGTACTCTTACCCTTAGCAAAAGAAGTTAAATCTTCTTACACTTGAGTGGATTCGTCAAGACATTCAAAGTCTATGAACTCAAGTTTATGCTTTAGAAAAACCTTTTCGTCAAAAAGAATTGATTTTTCAAAAAGCGTTGAACACAATTTTTTCAAGAATTTCTCAATGATATTCAAAATCTTTCAAAAATTGTGTGTTCAACAACTCCTATCCTCAAAAGTTTAATGTGGATCAAATCCTCGTAATGACAATTCCATTGGATCAATTTTTGAGGGGGAGCAATTCAACTTCATGCAAAAGATTAACACATCTTTCTCCCGAAGATTTTTGAGACTATTTTTCAAAATATATTTTAATCAAATTTGGTATCTCTAATATCAAAAGATTTTATATATTAGAGATAGGGGAGAAAATGTGATTAAAATGTGATCTATAAGACTCATGTACTTTAACTCTTACCCACATGTGCGAAACACTTTCGATTATCGATGCACATGTGAAGGGGGAGCATCTCTAAAACGACAAAACTAGCAAGGTGTTAAATGTTTTTCAAACACTTTGTTAGAATTTAAAGTGGTTTTCATGGTTACGATCAAATACCCACAACATCTTTAATTCACGACGTTATTGGTGTCAAAAGGGTGGTTAGGTTTAAGTCCTATGATCCAACCAGAACCGGAGGGATCTTCCCAGGGACAATCCAATTGATTATTAGAAGTCCTTAGGAAAGATGGAGTAGAATGTGAACGTAGCTGAATGCCGACTAAGTACTGATGATAGCACTGGAACAATCACATCAAGGTGCTATTAATGATGTTTTGGTAAGCATTGAAGGGGTTGAAGAATGAAAAAGAAATGTAAGGATAAAGGGTCTAAAGAAAGAAGCCCTCCATACAACTTAGGCAGAAACCGGGTCAACTCATCATGAAGACAAACTCATCATGGACCCAGTGATGTGAAGCACAACCCTTTCCTAGCTACTCAGACTTCTCTCAAAAGAAGTTTGTTTTATTGTCACGGAGATCAACACGACTTCTATTGACTTTCTCACTCCGAGATTGTTGATATTGAATAGGTGGCATCTGCTCCAGCCTCCGACCACTAAAGTGCACAAATCGAGTCTAGAGCCAAGAGATCAATCAAATCTCGTTAGGACACACGGATGAAGATCAAGAGAGTCCTACGCTATATCCTTGTGATATTGCTAGAACACTCAGAGTGATACTACTTAGTATTCACAATGATGAGTGGAAATCCTTCCAGTGTTAACATCAAACAGCACTGCGGTAGGTCATATGCGAGATTCTTTATGAATTGAACATATGTAAAACTGAAAAGCAACAGTGGTTTGATTCTGAATTGATTCAAACTCGTTTCAGGTTTCTACGCAATATCTTTATGGTCTTGCCAGAACATTCAGAGTGATATTCATTAATATTCACAGTGACGAATGGAAATCCTTCTAGCGTCAACATCAAACAGCGCTACGGTAGGTGACTTGTGAGATTCTTATGAATCAAACTTGTGTCAACTGGAAAGCAACAATGGTAAGATTCTAAATGAATCAAACTTGTTCCAGGAATTTGAATTGACGACTTTAATCAAGCGGATATTTATCCAATTGATTCACTCTTTATGTTCGCAGTCTTGCTTTGAGACGGTCGAGTAAAGAGAACGGCTAGTACTGCCGCGAAACCCTGTCAAGGAGATTCTTAATTGAATCTACCTGATCACAGGTACGATATTTAATATCGTATAACGGTCTTCACCGACTAGAGGTAAAACGCTACCGATTTAGGACGAATGTCAAAGCCATTTAGTCCGTGTCTATGTTTTTTCTCGAGAAGGTGGCGTCACGGTGTACTAAGCAAAGTCAAAGATTCACAACCACATATTCATGCCCAAAGACTTATCCAACAATTGATACTGTGAGCATGTGGATAAAGACACAAGATCGCAAGATGGCAATGACAAGTCAAGGATGATTTGAAGATCTCAAGACTTAAAGACAAAGTCGAAAGACAACGACAAAGGCTCAAAGATCACAACATGAAGGAACAAAACTACTGTTACACGTTCAAGACTCATTTATGACGAAATTCATAAATCTCCATTGGAATCCAAATATCAAAGAGGAATGACCTCACATTGGGGGAGATTGTTAGCCTCAAAATATTGAGTCAAACAAGAATGCTCGGTCATAGGTTATTATTGTAACATTAATTAGAACGTTGTAATAAGTAGTTATTTAGTCGTGGTTCACGGGCTTGGATTTAAACTAATTAAAGTCCAAAAGACAAGCCCGGCCCAATATATAGTCCATTAAAGCCCGCATGTGGGTGGACTATATATACTACCCTCCTAGCATGTTAGGAGGGTGGATGGTCATTTGTAACAATTCTTTTCTTAATCTAATCTCACCAAGTTAATCATCTCTCTCTACTTTATCTCACTACTTTCTCTCTCTAGGAATTCATCTCTTCTTCATCTATCTTCTTTCTTTCTTCATTGCTTAATCATCACAAATACATGGGACAACACACCATTTATGATATTTCCATTTCATTTAGTTATCTCTATAGACACGCTATTGTTGTGATGATATCCATATGTCGCGCCCCATATTCCGCCATGGTGGGGTGTGACAGAATGGTATTAGAGCCAATGGTTATAGAGAATTAGTTTGCCTAGTCTAGTCTATAGCTTAAGGATCCCTGCATATAGGCGTCATAGGATTACTTGTGGTCTTGAGTGTATTTTCGTAAATTTTATTTTTTGTGAATTTTGACTAGTATGAGTTTAACTGTAGTTGCCCATACTTAGTCACCTGTTAATTTTTGTTTTGCTTTTGATATATAAATTACTTTCACCATAGTAAGTTATTTGGTGTACCTAATGTATAGTATTTTTCTTTTGATGTTTAAGTCATGTTCCCTAAGAATCATGTGGTGATTCGAGTTACTAGGAGTAGGTGGATAGGAAGGATTTTAAGTTGTTTCCACTCTTATGGGCGACATGACTTATAACTGATTATGATGTTGTGTTGGAGTTTGTCTATGCTGTTTTAGCTAGACTATGGATTTATGTATTCTAAGAGTTTGACTATATTATTTTAATAGATGGAGTTTTGGACCTTATTGTTTATGTGGTTATGAGCTTATGTGAGTAGATGGATTTATGTGTTATATGTTGTATTGATTCTTATAAGTGTCATCATACGAAGGAGTGCATTGAGGAAAGGGTAATTGTATAAGTATGGTGGCCAACATAGTTATACAAGTACCACAACTTTAAGGGGTTCTCAAGTATAATTGCATGAAAGAGGGTTAGTACATGCTTGTATATGATGAGATGTGGATTTTTGGGTATATGTATAATACATGGGTCTATGTAATAGCTGTCTACCATATGGATATTTTTGAGTGTATTATATGTTTTGGGTTATACTCATGTTGTGTGATTATAGGGTCACACGATATGGACTGGTTTTAGTGATGGGTTTTATGCCTTGTGGTAAGATGGTGATTACTCGTATGGAAAAATGAGTGTATGACGCGATTGATTGATCTGACATGTATGGTAACGAGTATGTTTTGGGTGATTTAATAGGTATATATATGCGGATGTATATATACTAGTATGTGTTAACTTATGATATATGGTCGTTCAGTAGTTATTATAACTTGAATGTACCTTATGTTTGCTCGTGTTTTATAGTGCTGGAGTTTGATGGAGTTCCAACGACGTTTTGAGTCTTTTGATGTGTGTCTACATTCGGGTATGTATTTTAATTAATGAGAACTACTAAATTTTCTTACAAATAAGTGTGGCTAATTATAGGAAAACGCTTTTGAAAATAATTTGTAAGTGTATGGTATGATATCGTGACTTACATATTTTTTTAAGTTTGTGGTAGTAAGCTATAAAAAAAAATTCTTGAAAATAATTGGATTAGATTTCTATGTAACATGTGATAATATATTTTAAAGGGTTAAAGAAATTTTACAAAAAATTTCTTAAGTAGAGTCAAAATTTTAGAAGTATTTAACTAGACGGAAAGAGTAAGAAGGGAGATTTTATTATAGTAATGATAATAATAACACCACACCTTGTAAACGTGTAGTAGTTTAGTTATAACCAGCCTAAATGGATTTTATAAAATAATAATAATAATAATATAGAATAAAATGAAAAAAACACTATATTTTATAAACATGTATTGGTTTCATAATAACAAGTGAAATAAGCTTACTACGGGTAAACAAGATAATGGTTAGAATAAGATTGTAGTATACTAACTAGTTGATATCTTTGATAAAATAATGACGATAAAATATGAGTTTATTGTTCAAAACGAGTATGATTGATTTTAGTAGTATTGAAGTTTGGTTCTTATGAGGAGTAACTAAATGGGGCGAAAGTTTAAAATTTTCTGAGGTATCGAAATTTGGTAATACTAACCGTGACGAGTCTAATTTTTCATTTTTGGCACACTCCATTGAATCTTTTGTATTACATTGTTTCGTTTTCAGTTGTTTTGGCTAGGGTTCATTATGGTTGATCTTTCGGTTTACCCTATATTTATTATAGCACGCGATCGTTTGGAATTCTTTTGGTACACGTCATGGTTGATTTAGTTATGCGGTTGTGGAAACGTTAGGATGAGAGGATAGAGTTGGGTAGTATTACTTATGGTTAGATATTAGAATGCAGAGATGTGTTTTGGTTTAAAGGTTATGTTGAAGGAATGATTAAAATTTGTGGAGTTTTGAAACTTAGATTGGTTACGGGAATAAGGGAGTAAGTAAAGTTAGTTGACTGGTCGTGGGAACGAGATTTCATGCTATGAGAAGTTGGTTGAAGTACCATTAGGAGATTAATGAAAGTACCAGCGGATGTGAGGGTAGAGTAGAAATTTTCTACTAATGGAAAGATCGGGCAAATAACACGCAAGGGAATTGGTATAGTTATGGAGGCGAGGTAGTAGTAGACACGTGAAGGAAAACATAGATGTGAAAGAATGATTGGTAGGAGGCTGATTAATGGTGATTACAACAAGTAAGGAAGAGTGAGCCATTGAGGGGTTGAATTACCTTTAGAAATATTGTGGTAGATGAGTTGAAGTTAGAGGCTACGAGAAGGAGTGCGTGAAGAGCTACATCATGAATCAAGGAGCTGAAAGGACTACGTGCCGACTGCTAGAAGGAAGCAAGAGATTTTGAAGGAGTCACAGAAGTTGCAAGGACTATAAAGGTGACAAGCACTATGATAGGAATCTCCGTATGGTACGTGACGAAGAAGGAAAGATCGAGTACCGGAGTGGAGTTACAAACAGCTTAACTAATGGATCGTGATGAATTGAATTCATAACATGGGAGATTAAGAACTCGTGGAGGTAACAAGGCGAGTCGAGTGACTACGCGGATAGAATTTTTGTGGCAATCATTATCGAGGGATGAGTAGTGAAGCTAAGCTGAATAAGTTCATGGAGAAGTGATTAGAGAGTCGGTTTTGTGAAGGTGTTATGAAAGATCTTTGGAAGAGACAGTTATGCATTATCCAATGCACTAGCGATTTCCATAGATTTGGTGAATGAAGTATGGAATTCCTGTTGGACGGGATAGTGTAGGAATTAGGGAGAACCATGGAAGGAGAGAACCAAGTATTCCTAGAAGATGATGATTGAAAGTACCTCATGTTGGGTGCAGGATCAAATTAGAATTATGAGGTTTGAATAAGAATTTAAAATATGGCTTAGTTTATACAAATAGAAACTAATATGGGTATAAGATGAGAGTGTGATCCGCATGGGATCACATAAAACTCTAGTTTGTCCCTATTAGGAGGGAGTAGGAGAACTGATCATGAGGAAAAACAAGTGAAGCTACTTGGAAAATTTTTGAGGTATAGATGACTTGAAAGACGGGAAGCATAACATCGTGATGTATGTCATGAGCTAAGGAAGAAGAAGGAAGTGTGGATAGATGCGAATCATGAATGAATTAGGTCGAGATGAGAACCAAAGGTAAAACTTTGGTATAGCCTAATGAGTAGACTAAAGCACTAAGCATGCTAATATTGTTGTAGTGTGGAAAGGAAATGGTACTGACCTATATTGTTTGATTGGAAGGATTAGTATCGATAATCGAATGGTTGAGGAGTTATAGATGTGATGTGTCATGAGAGACGAAGGGCTTGGTCTAACTGAGACAAGATGAGGAGCACTTTGACCTTGAAGGTAAGACATTGTGTAGGTATAAAGGAAGTGTTGAGTATCAGGGAAAAAAATCTTTCATGGAGAAAAGTGAGAAAGAAGTGTATAGGAGCTACTAATGATCTATCCAAATTTTATGGAAGTAGTTGTAGCATGGGTTTGGATGGCAGTTGATAGACTAACTGAGATAACCGTCCTTTTGGTGATGTGTATAGATCATAAGTTAATTTGGATTGGAAGAGCCTCGTTGTGATAAACTAATCAATATGTGAAATATCGTCATAGGTCACTTGTGTAAGGAAATTGGAATTTTTAAGTAGTTTGCGGTATGGACTAAAGGGAGTTGATGAACATGATTGGATATGAGTATATCCAGCTAATTGGAAAATGACGGACGAAGTGGGAAATTGATACAAGTATAGGAGTCGTGTTGAGAGCTTGGGTGACTGATTTAGAGGGATGTGGGAAATAGCGATGTCTGAGTTTTCATATAATGATAGTTATCATACTAGAAGTCGATGAATGCCATTTGAGGCACTATATGGAAGGATAGGGTGAGTTGTCCTTATGGTGGACTAAAATTCGTGAAAGAGACTACTATTGTGGAATGGTGTTTGTGGAAAGGATAAGAGTAATAAGAGATGATATGTTGAAAAAGAGGAAATCACTAGAGTTTAGTGACAAAGTTATGTAGGAAGTTTCACCTATAGTAATGGGTGGCATGTTTTGGTAAAAGGGAAAAGTTGATGACGAGTTTTGTAGGTCCATTTATGATATTTGGAAAGATTGGACCAGTAGCTTATGGGTATATAATTACCTAGGGAATTGAATGGTATACATGATATATTTCATCTATATGATTGGTAAATGTTGTTTGAGAATGCGTATTTGCATGTATGGTTATTCAGGATTTGTGTTAATAAGAGTCTTCGTTCTATCAAAGAGTCATTTGTGGGATTTATTGGCTATGAGGTCAAGAGTTTGGGAATGAATTTAAATATTGGTGGTTAGTATATGTGGTATATTGAGTCATGAACTAAGGTACACATGGAAATGAGAAGATTTCATTTTGAGCAAGTATCCTCATGTGATTTGTTGTTTGTGTGTTTAATCCTAAGGAGTAAATCTCGGGACAAGATTTCTATTAGGAGGGAGTGACGTGACAACCGCGGTTTTGATGTTCGTCACTTAGTTTTATTTTGTGCAAGTTACGTGTCTTTACGTGTTTATGTGCTAATTGGTGTGTATAGGTTGTGGTTTGGATATCGTTTCGAGTACGGGGTACCTTGTGAGTGAAACGATGTGTGATGATTTCATGTTCATGAGCTCACAATGTAGTGACTATGAAATGAGATGGTGTTGTTTAGTGGTTTTACGTATACGTATATGTTTTATAGAAAATCGTATTTCTACGGTTTAGGGTTTTGCATTTAGGGGTCTCGGAAGAGTTATTTAGTCACGGGAATAATTTACGGGATGGTTTTAAATCATTTATGACTTAGTTATATAGTTTATATTATATTCTAAGAGTTTTTATAAAACTATATATTTTTACGTCTTTTATGGTATACGCGTAAATTTAACTAGTTTTGAGGTTTTGAGATTTCGGAGGCTTTAGGAGCTGAAATAAATTAAGGGAATTTAAGGTATTAATAATTAATAGTTAATTTACAGTAATATAATTGAAAAAGTCGGCCATAGGGTATTGGACTTGGTTTTGGGCCGAATTTTGCTTAAGGAATGGAAGGGGCCCAGTTTGAGTACTATTAGGTCTCCTGGTTGGTTTTAACTACCCATACTAATCCCTTTAGCCCCAAAAACGATTTTTCCTTCTCCCAAAGTTAATATCAGTCGTGATTAACAATGGTGGATCAAGAAAACCCAATTATTCAATTATTGTTTAAGGTATGCACTAAAACTATGCATAATTAACGTTTAATTTACGTATGTAACCTAATATGATGGATTAGGGTTTGACATTCATAATTTTTTATTAGTTTTTGTTAATAATCTGTAATTAATGATGTAATTAATGGGTTTTTATCATTGGAAATCAGTTTTAGGTTTTAATTAGGGTTTATGTATGATTAATTAGATTAATTATGAGAAAATTGTTTTTAAAAACTGGGCAGAAATTTAAGTCATTTGTTTTAATCATTTCTAGAGTTCTACACACTTTTGAGTTACGATCAAAATACCCCTGGAAAGTTAATTGAGTTGGCTTTCAAATGCAAGAAACTAGAACTAAATTGGAGGTCTAAAAGTGGGTCAAAAACAGGTTACAAAAGTCGAAGGTCAAAACAGTTTTGAAATCAGTCGAGTTTAAATTAATGTTTTAAGATGGTTAGGATACTTAGGAGTATAATTGGACCTTCAAACTAACATGAGACTTAGATTATATATTAAATAAAAGATCTGGAGGAGGGCTAAACAAATGGGTTAGGTTAAGACACTCTGATCATAACAAACTTTTCATATGTTCAAAATCAGTAAATTCTGGATAGGTAAAGGTATATATATATATATGGAGGCATTAACAGTAGCTTCAAGGTTGATGCCAAAGAGGAGAGTTATCTAACACATGTAAGGGCATAGGGTTTCTTTTACAGGGCATGTTATTTTTGTTAAGGGGGTGTTCGACTAATAGTTTGTAGTATGAAAAACGGGACTGTTTTGGGTTAAATGTTAACGGGACGAGTTATGAACTAAACTAAGTTAAGGGCTTTATATAGGGGTGTAGTGAGATTCATATGGCATATAAATGGGGTTAAGTTATAGGAGAAGGTTATATATCCATCATATATTGATGAGTCATTTTGGTATGTGGTTCATGTCTTGATTGTATATGTTTGTGTGTTTAGATTTGTGCTAGAGCATGGGTACTTGGAGAAGCATATTCAGGTGAGTTTTATAGTCCCATGTCTTTTTATGATTTGATTTCCAGATGGGATAGAAGAGACACTGTATGGTTTTGTAAATAATGTTGTGAATTTTTTATGGTGTGTGATGGACTTGTGTGTACACTTATGTGATTAACTGCTATGTGATTCTTGATTGTGTTTATGATTTGGATCAGGGGACACGTACCGTCTCAGTTATTATGGTTTGACTTGGTACCAAGGAGATGTTGACAAGGCAGGGCCTTGGGATTGGTTCATAGGTGTATGGGCGCCTATGGGACCATGGTTATTGGTAAGGCTTGGAGTCTTGGAATTGTGGTTATTGGAAAGGCTTGGAGCCTTGCATTTGTGGTGATTGTTTAATCTTGAATACTAGTTGTTAATAAATAATTGTAGCACATTGTCCATATGTTCATTTGTTAATGGTTGTTATTCACAGCTTATTACTGATTTGGCGTTGGAGTCTAAACCTATGACTCTCACCAACTTTGTGTTGACGTATTTTAGTGTCTCTTTCAGGTGAGAATGTGGTTAAGCGTGAGAATAGGAGTGGCTAGCTGGAAGGCTTAGGATTGCATTTGGAGGAACCACCTTTCCTTTTAGTCTTTTTTTATGTTTGAACAAGTGATACTTTATAGACACCTATATGTTTGTTATTTGTTATTTGTATGTCTTTGGTAAGAGGTGGACCTTTTACCTACTTACCTAGACGCCTGAATTGTTTGAGATATCTTCATGACATTGTGTCACCATTTATGATATTTCCATTTCATTTAGTTATCTCTATAGACACGCAATTGTTGTGATGATATCCATACGTCGCGCCCCATATTCCGCCATGGTGGGTTGTGAAACCTATCATATTACTTATTTTCAGTTCAGTTTACTACCGTTTAAAATCAATTTATTTCTTTGATCATGTCAGACAAGCGACACCAGTATCGATCCCATAAAATTTCCACCAGTGCCATGTATAGTATTCCATATGTACCCCATGTACAGTGTCTCAGTTATACTCCATGTACAGTATTGCATGTGTACTCCACGTACAGTGTCTCAGAAATGCTCAATGTGCAGTATTCATTTTGTACTTCATGTACAGTAGTCCAGGTGTACTCTAGGTACCCTACTCCATGGATATTGCGAATCGTTTCTCAATCATATTAGGCGTTTTCACTTGTCGATATTCCACCAGATACTGATGCTGCTAACACTTTGAAGACCTCACAAATGCTGATGTTGCCGATTCTTTGGAGATTTCTCAAGATGTTGATGCTGTTTATACTATGAAGACTCTGTAGAACAAGGACGAAAACTATAAATTTGAAATTTCTAACAAGAATAAATTTCAACCATCGGACGCTACCATCCCATCCCATGATTTTACTTTCTCAGCTAGATGTCACACTTCACTCAGCTAACCTTTAATTCAGAAGAGTGGGAATCGAAACCCAGTCGGCCACTCAGTAAAATAGTTACATGAATCACGGTCATGATAATAACCATCAGGAAACTGACAGACAAGGCGGTAATGACAACCACCGTGCTTATAATTAATCAGTCAGTAACCATTGGAACTCCGGAACGGACGTGACCAGAAATACAGAGGTCAACGGTCTAACCGGTCCGCCAACCCTAGAAGTTACCAGAAATTCTTAACCTTATTCAGACTCACCCATTAAGATACATGTCCGGACAACAGTCAAGACACAGGTCTCAAGTGTCATTTTGGAAGACACATTTCAGGACACCATTCATAGTACACGTCATACGAATACCTTCTCAAAGTACGAGTCAGATTCATAACACCAGTATGCCTCCTAAACCAGGTCCTCTGAAATATAGGGTACCCTCCAAGGGGGTATACCCGTTCTGTTATGCCACGCATAAATCATACAATTAGGATCCAGTTACCACCACTGGAGTATTATCTAGGTTAGACACACAGTGTTCAATCTATGAGGTTACAGATAAACACATTCAGTGAAAGTTGCCACATTTACTTCACGTACTCCTATGTCAGCTTTATCTTAAATCAGGTAGTTACCTGCCTCTCAGCCAGAAAGGACTCAACAGTATCACCATATTTATTAAAGTCTTATTTTCAGTTAACGACGAGATCCGTCTTACTAAATCCTAAATATATTCATTATACTTCTGCCAGAATATCAGCACAAATTATTTCTGCCATACAAGCGCGTGACTTATCAGTCCATAGCTACGAAGACTTTTAGCTACCAGTTATAAATTCACTTCTGAAATTCCTCGAATCCATGATCAGCAGATTATCCTAAAATTTCCAGATGTCATTCCAGAAGGTTTTCCAGAAATTCCTTCTTAACCACGAGACATAATTTAACATCGAGCTTGTCTCAAGAACATAAATTTCAGCTGAGTTAAAAGAGTTGCATCATTTGCTGCAAGAGTTATCAGAACAAGGCTTTACTCGCCCTAGCGCCCCACCAGAAGGTGTACTGTTGCTATCTATCAGACAAAAGGCTGGTAACATGATATCATATATCGACCACCGAAAACTCTACAAGATCACCATTCATAATCTATGTCATCTCACGTATAGAAGTTCTACCTGATCTGCTACGATGTCTTAAATATTTTCTAGAACGATTCACGATCATGCCACCAGCAGTGGTGAGAGAAAGAACATGAGGTTTTCCAGACTGCTGTTGCACACGTTATAGTCTCTCTAAAACTTTGAATTATACTTCTGATCTCCCTAATGCTCCAGCTATATTATGAAATTTATGAATAAATTTTTTTCCCATGAATTCTTAAACCAGTTCGCCAGCATATTTATCGATAATATCCTGATCTGCTAAATTCTAGAGGAGAACAAGGGGATTATATATTTTTACGATTTCGCAAATTCTCCGATAGGAGAAAATCATATGAGCAACTTTCTAGATGAATACCACAGATGAACAAAGTGGCAGTTCTGAGCCACCCTACTTTAGCAGAAAGAAATTTCAGATAATCTTGCGAAGGTGAAGGCCATCACCTGATGGTCCCGACCGACGCCTGTGAATGAGGTACAAAATCTTCTAGAACTCAACTGACTGCTACCGCATAAATTGCTAGCAGCTCTCACTGGAAATTCTTCCATGACTATTCAACCAGATTTCCACCAGAATGTCCCGTAATTCCAGGCAAAATTTTGATAAGAAGCAGTATCACACATTGATGCAGCTATGTTCATGTCTAGGTGCCTACCATTCTAGCAGGTTTAAGATAGAACGCCGTCATGCTATCGAGTTATTTACTACCAGTGGAAATTCGGGATCGAAAGGAGATAAGACTCCATAGAGATTGTTATCAGTTTACCACAGACTCAGAAGAAGTATGATACTATCTAAGTCATTGTCGACCACTTAACCCAGCCTATACGCTTTCTTCCGAAGGGATTTCGTAGTAGCAGATCTACAGGAAATTCAGCAATAGATCGTACAACTTCTAAGTATTCCATCAACAATCAGGTCAGATAGAAATTCACGTTCGCGAATCACGCTCACATTCATGTTCACGTTTGCATCTCACGTTCACATTATGATGTTGTTTCAGTCCATGCTTGTGCTACCTCATGAGGTAAGTTCATACCCGCACTCATGACATTGTTCACGTTCAGATTCGTGTTCCATCTCACGATACACTTCACATCTTGTTACTGAATACGGTCACAGAAAGCTTAAGAACCCAAAATCAAGTTTAGCACAGTTTTTCCATACCCAGGCACACGTTTCACATCTTAGGACGTATTGTTTGGCGTTCCTTCCTCAGTCAGCATACGTTCATGTAATGTCTAGTATCACGTTCACAGTGTGTTCCACAGATCACGTTCACGACATATTCAATGCCAACATTCATCAGATGATCGTGAACCACGTTCACAATTTCTCATATAGTACGTTCACAATTGTTCACCTAGTTCGTCCCTATATACTTCCAGCAGCTTGCTCAGATATATAAATGTTATCTTCAGGATATTTATATGTATCGTTTCATGTATCCTACATACTATAGCTTATTCATTTTATCAGATTCAGAAAATCCATCTTAAGTATGGAACCAGAAACTATTCAGCATCACCAGAACAGGGTCATCAGGACCAAGATTGTCATTATGCTTAGACCTTTTAAGGAATCGTTTCGAGCGGGAAGCCACTCGAAACAGAGGAGTCCATCCGAACCTCTCATTCCTTTTCCTTTAATAAATCCAGTTAAGTCCTTTTGGTCATGTCACGTTCCATATTCCCTTCAGCCATGTCACGTTACATGATCACTTCAGTCATGTCATATTTATACCTATCAGCAACATTATGTCTTAATTAGAAGAAGAATTATCCTTCAGCTTATTTGTCTTTTCAGTTGACGTGTTCTTTCAGTTTTTATAACTTTATCAGATTTTTACATTTAATTCGAGGACAGATTTTTCCTTTTAGAGTGGAAGAATTGTAAAACTCGGTATAGTCGTATCTTTAATTCAGGGATGAATTATTCTTTTAAGAGGGGTAGAATTGTAAAACCCGTATTTAATTATTCGTATATTAAATACGCAGAATTTATACGTTTCTAAAAACACGCGGGAATATACGAGAGTACGAATAAGATTAAAAAAATAGAAAAACTATATAAAAGGGGGCGGCTAGTATGGTTAAACAAAAGAGTTTTGGGCTTTGGAACCCGGCCCACCCTCAAAACAAAAACATACGGGGAGTTAACCCCATTCCCTTGTCACGAGCAGTAACAAAAAAAATAAAAATAAAAAGGATTAGGGTTGCAAAAAAAAAAACTGACGCCAACTATAATCAAGAAAAAATGGTGTCGGGTTGATTTCTTCAAGTGATTGGGTGTGTTCAACACTTCATCCTTAATCAAGAAACGGTGATGATATTACTCCTTTTCCTTATATCGCAAATCAGTTATTCAAATCAAGAACAAATGGGTTATAAACATCCACATGAATTTGCCCATCCTTTGTGTCGGGTTTTACTATTTTCACACGAACCGAGACCAACAGGGGGTCTCGGTGTGTACTACCTTGGCCAGTCGCGACCCAAGTGGGGTATAGTGGTGGTTGTGGTTGTGACAGCAGCGACCAAAAACAACCCCATAAGGGGTTCCTGTGCAAAAACAGTGGGAAAAAAATATTAACGGTGGGAACCATAACAAAGACGGTGGGAACAGAAATAGGCAGAATAGGAAGAATAGGCAGGAGCAGTGGCAACCACTGCATTAGCAGTGGGAACCACTGCACATTCAGTGGGGGGGACCACGCCGGTTGTTTGTAGGCGGGTTTGATAACCCGAGACATGGGCGTCTCGGGGATAGTTTAGCTCGGGTTTCGGGTGTAGTTATATTTTGACGTGAGAAAAATATTTTGGTTAATTAAATCATGTATAAAATGTTTTATAAATAAATTATTTAAATTGTCAAATTTATTAATTTAATCTGTAAATTTAAATCGATATGGTTTTACCTTGAATTATTTTTAAAGGCGTGATATAATATATATTTTCTAAGAAATGAATTTAGAAACTTTCTAATTATATCAGATTACTATTTATAGTAATAATAATTATATCGGAAATTTCACATTATACAGCATTCAGGTATACGGAAAATACGTTAATCAGTAATATTATCGAATAGCCAGATATTATCAATTTATATACAAACAATAATACAAGAATAAAATCAAACTAAGAACAGTTAAAGTAAACTAAACGGATATTAGTTAACTTATTTTGCGTCCGTCATTTATGTAGCTCCCGTGAAATCAGATTAGGAGTCTCATCAGCTTTTCCTTGCAGTCGGTATTAGACACAAGGTACAGATTTCCCGTTCTTTCAGTAAGGACTTTCTTTCTATGCATGATTAGGATTCCCCGTCTGCAGCCAAATGTTTTTCCCCAGTATATGTTATAAATTATCAGAAATGGTTTTAATAACTAAGATATTGCCTAAGCCTTATATACAAGCATGACCAGTTAGTTGTACTAGTTACGGAGGTACCGTAACCATGACACTTGAGGCACCGGTGTCATGACTCCCCGGTAGGAGAGTGATATCCTGCAGCGTCCCATTCAGCTCAGCTTGGCCATTTTATCAGTATTATTAGTGGGGCGTATGGATGGATCCTAGGCTATCAATTTACAGTTTATCATGTGAATGTGGTGTGTGCTCTAAATCCTTCACATTGGAGCTGATCCCTCCACCTAGCACATTATTTAGAGGTCACCCCTCGAGTTATTCATGCAACAGTTGATACAGTACATGACCTATATAAGCTCTTGGCAATTAAAATACAGTAAATACGTGTTTTTAGATTTAACAGATAACAGTTCAGCTTTATTATTTATAAATCAGACTTTTCAGATTATACACAGATTTCTGCGGCAACTTTACTTATCAGTCTTACAGTTTCAGTATTTTATCATCTGCTTCATTTCAGTATTTCTTATCATGCTTTATATCCTACTGGGCGTTATGCTCAGCCGTAGTTCCTTTTCATGTTCTAACGACAGGTACACCAGGACGCTCTTAGGATTCTGAGAGCATGTGCATTTGGATGGAAGCTATCCAGACTTCTTACTTTATGCACTTCTTACATTATTCTACTTATTTGTACATTGTTTAGTCCTTTCCTTTAGTATTTACTTTTCATATTTTAAGCTTATGTTTGGACTACCGATGTTTGATTCTGGTATTTCCTTTATGGTCAGTTAATGTTTTAGGACATTTACCTTATGCTTTGATGACACGCCATAAATACACGTAACGGTCCACTTATCCAAGTGGGGTGTTACAGTTTCTCTTCCCAAACATTGTTAAAATTTTATTAAATCAATTGATATAAAAATATCGATTGGGTTACTATTTTTTATAGGGGGGGAAAATGTAATTTAATATGTTATTAATCAATATAATGGTTTGACCTAATGTGTTGGCTCATCCCAACATATGGGAAATGTTTCTAATATCGAGGCATATGTTAAGGGGAGCAAATGGATTTTGTATATCAAAGGAAGTTGTCATGGTGACGAGTAATTACCCAAAAGACACTTAACTCATGACGTTTGTGGTGAAAAAGGATGGTAGGTCAGGTATAAGTCCAATAATTCTTCCAAAACCGGAGGAATCTTCCCAAGGACATTCCATTGAAAGAAATAGTAGTCCTTAGGAAAGATGGAGATAGTTTGTAAGCATAGCAAAATGCCAAATAATTGCTTAAGCTAGCACTAGAAGAATCACAACAAGGTGTTAGTAATAACGTACTGGTAAGCGTTGAAGGGGTTGAAGAATGAAAAAGAATTGTAAAGATAAAGGGTGAAAAGAAAGCAACCCTCCTTACAACTTAGGTAGAAACCGGGTCAACACAAATGTTATCGGGATCATTTTAATGATGCTCGGAATTGAAGATAGACATCATGGACCCAGTGATGCAATGCACAACCCATCTCAGCTAACTCATGTGTCTCTCAAAAGATATTTGTTTTAATCACACTGAGATCAACACATTATCTGTCGATTTATTCACTCTAAATAAGTTGGTATTGAAACGGTGGCACTCCTCTCCAGCCTCCGATCACTAAAATCCAAAATGCACGATCGAGTTTAGAGCCATTTAAGATCATATCATTAATCTCATTAGGATATAACTCCTTGCTTCTTCATACACTATGAAAATTAAGAAAGATATTAAGAGTCCTATTCAAAATCTTTATGATCTTGCCTGAACATCTGAGTGATACGTAAGTATTCATAATGAAGATGGAAATCCTGCTTGAGTGAGCACCAACAAGCTCATGGTTGGTGACTTGTGCGATTCTTTATGAATCAAACTCAGCGATGGTTTAATTCTTAATTGAATTAAAACTTTTTCCAGGCCTTTATGCAATATGTTGGGTCAAAAAGTTGATGTGGCAGAAACTAAAAAACGAAGAAAACATGAAGACATTTGTCTAAGTGTTGACAAGTGTAATCCAGGCGTTGTCAAGAGCAAATCAAGCGTTGACAGAAGTCAACATTGACAAGTGCAATCCAAGCATTGTCACATGCAATCCAAGCATTGACAGAAACATTGACAAAGTTGTTGGAAGCTTCTATTTAGATAAGTATGTAGAATATATTCTGTATAAGTTTATTTGAATAGAAGATTTTCATGTTTATTTGATATTATCTCTTGTAAACCCTAATCCTTACACTATAAAAGGAACCAAGGGTATTAGGTTTATTCATAACTTTCATTCACAATGTAAACCTAAAGCGTGTGTTGCACTAGACGTGGGATTAAATGTATACACGTCTAGTGATTGTTGATTATTAATATAATTAGCAATCCATTTGTTTTTATTCATGTTCTTTGTGTCCAAACACCTTGTTAATGTGTCGTGTTCTAATTACGCTTTGATTATCTAATCATATGAACATGATGCATTCCTAGTAGCTAAAAGATCGAGGAAACCAAGGTTTCCACAGTTGGTATCAGAGCCTCGTGGCTCGTGATGCTAGGACCAACAAGGTGTTCGTGTATCGAGAAGAATAGAAAAATCCGTCTAGGGTTTTTCTGGACGTTTTTATGTGCGCAGCAGTATTCAGAAGGTCATAACTTTTGATTGGACCGTTGGATCGTCACGAAATGTTTTATGTGTGTTCTACATACATATATATAAACATCCACCGGAGGGATTGTCCAGATTAGCCCTCAATCAAAAGTTATTAGGCGTCAAAGTTGGTAGCAGTGGTGATTTTCAAGATTTCTGTTATGCATAAAATCATGATTTAGGGTTTCTACAAACTCTAGATTCGATTCTATAACAGAAAATTTGATGTTGTGACAAATTGGAGGTGATAAAGTTGTTAGGGTTTGCCCAAAACCATAGATTAAAGTGCAGCTGTGGTGATTTTCGTTTTTAGGGTTTGATCAAACCCTAGATCCATGTTAAACATAGCAGCCGCAAGTTGCCAAGGATGATTCGTTGGTTTATAAAAGAGCTGCCAAAAGTCATATGAAACAGAATGTTATACAGTTCTTTGATGTCGACTGCACAAGGAGATGGTTTGTCTTGATCACAGTAAAGTATGTCAGGATGGAATAGAATCGTTAATATTGTTTCAAGGGAAGGATAGTGACGTGATATGGCTGTTATGATTTGGATGTATCATATTTAAACTGCTATTGGTACGATTGTCATATCTTCACATGGGTTAGAACTGTAATGGTATTCGTATACTGCCAAAGTGGGTTACAACAACGAAAGTACAGTTGTTAAGTGTGTTGTACAAAAGAAGTTTGTCTTCTGAATCGTTTTGGGTAAAAGAAGAAAGGTCAAGTACTGGTACCCATGGCGTATTAGACAACAGTTGATCATGTACAGATATTAAAAGTACGTTATGGTATATTTGTTCTATTTTTGGATAATATATCCTTGGTGATTAGTTTTAATCGCTACAACACAAGTGGGGATTAAAAAATAAGATATACGTGACATTCCTATATTCTTGGAGTAGATCTTTTATTCTTATTCTGTTATTCTCATGATATATATTGGGATGCAAAGATTGGGCAGTTAAAATTGTTACGAATATCACTTGGAAAAATGATGGGCGTTGATGTTTGTTAGTTCAACGCTGACAAGTATTGATTTGATGCTGACAAAGAGAATGTTAACGCTGACAGAACAAGCGTTGACGTGTGTTGTCCGAGAAAGACTTGTTCAAACGCTGTTAGGCTTTGTCCGATATTGGACAATGCATTTGGTTAGGATATTGGACAGTGAGGGTTCTCGGATAACAAAGGAATAGCTGCTGTTTGAGAAAATTGGTACGTATTTAGCACACAAAAAGGAGGAATTTACACACGAAGGTACATGGAATCTCCGTTTTTATTTCAGAATATCAGGTTGATATTTATGGCTCGGATTTTTTTTAAATGGATTAATGATTTTAACGTGAGTTAACAACAATTCGTGAAGTATTTTATTGGAATAATATTTGATTAGATTATGTAATGGGGTAGCCTTGTGAAAGAGTTATCCATGTATCACTTTTACATATGATATGAAGATATTATCTCATAAAGATTCGTTATGAAAAGGTGTTGGCTTAAGGGGAAGAATTCTTATGGTAAGTTTGATGTTTGAAGAAGATTTTCGCGAGTTTGTGTTCTGTCATATCTTAAAGTCGTGCACTTCCAGTCATGGACTTTTAAGGTAACTTGTTTATGCTGACATTGTTACTGATGAAGTGATACAAAATCTAGGAATATGTGATTTTTCTTATGGTACTCTATGCACATATTTTCTATCACTTGAAGGAGTTACATTATCGTGCACAGTGTCTCACAAAGGATGAGGATTTTTGTATCAGCTACACACTTCATCACATCGTACAAGATATGGAACATAGGTTTGGGTTACTCTACTTCTACATCAAGAATATTATAGTTATTTTTCTTCAAAATCATTACACAGAGCCTACATTTGGAGAATCTTCAAGATTGCATACATTGTTTATTTCCCTGTTGATGTGACAAAAAAGGGAAGACATACATGCTACAATTGAGGGGAAGCAATTTGAAGATGATGTACAACTTACAAGAGATACAAAGAGTTTTGCCGACATCAACTAGGGGAAGATTGTTGGGTCAAAAAGTTGATGTGGCAGAAACTCAAAAACGAAGAAAACATGAAGGCATTTGTCTAAGCGTTGACAAGTGTAATCCAGGCGTTGTCAAGAGAAAATCAAGCGTTGACAGAAGTCACCATTGACAAGTGAAATCCAAGCATTGTCACATGCAATCCAAGCATTGACAGAAACATTGACAAAGTTGTTGGAAGCTTCTATTTAGATAAGTATGCAGAATATATTCTGTATAAGTTTATTTGAATAGAAGATTTTCATGTTTATTTGATATTATCTCTTGTAAACCCTAACCCTTATACTATAAAAGGAACCAAGGGTATTAGGTTTATTCATAACTTTCATTCACAATGTAAACCTAAAGCGTGTGTTGCACTAGACGTGGGATTAAATGTATACACGTCTAGTGATTGTTGATTATTAATATAATTAGCAATCCATTTGTTTTTATTCATGTTCATTGTGTCCAAACACCTTGTTAATGTGTTGTGTTCTAATTCCGCTTTGATTATCTAATCATATGAACATGATGCATTCCTAGTAGCTAAAAGATCGAGGAAACCAAGGTTTCCACACAATATCCTTGTGATCATGCCAGAACATTCAGAATGTCACTCTTTAGTGTTCACAGGGATGAATGGAAATCCTTCTAGTGTTAACATCAAACAACATTGTGGTAGGTAACTTGTAAGATTCTACATGAACCAAGCTCTTGACAACTGGAAATCAACGATGGTGCGATTCTTAATTCAATCAAACTTGTTCCAGGAGTCTGAATTGAGTGCTTCAATCAGGTGGATAATTCTTTTCCAATTGGTTCTCTCTTATCGCGTTGTCCGCTTTGAGACGATCCGTTGTCAAGAACAGGCTAGTACAGCCGCGAAACCCTGTCAATGAGATTCTTAATTGAATCTACCTATCACAGGTATGGTATCTAATATCGTCTAAAGGTCTTCACCGACCGGAGTTAAAACGCTACCGAATTAGGATGAATGACAAAGCCATTTTATCTGTGTCTATGTTTTGTTGCTAACTGTCTTATGCAGCGTAACAAGAAGGTGGTGTCGTGGTGTTCTATCTGAAGAAGAATTCAAAGTCATTTCCACATGCTCATACTCAATGAAAAAGACTTCAACAAATTCAAGAAACCTTAAAGTCAAGTCTTCTGTTGCATCAAACTCTAAATCTTTCAAGAATACAACAAAGTATGACCATGTCGGTTCAGAAGTCACAACATAATAAGGAGGTAAAAGTCACACTTATGAATACACAAGTTCAAGGCAAGGGAACATGCTCCAGCCTAAAGTCAAAGATCACTTCAACATATTCACAAGAAAAAGAAAGAAAACAAAAAAGACTACGAGCTCAAGGCAAGCATAGTATGTTAGGTTTAAGACACTGTAACTTGGAGTGACCTCCCTTAGGGGGAAATTTTTGGAAATAAGTTTTACGTATTTAGAAAATTAGAAGGATCGGTCACTCCAAAGATAATATGAATGTAACGGGCTCGTAGTTAGAAACAATATAAGTAAACAAATGGGCCTAAGCTACTAGCTTAGCCCATACGCATGTAAAGCCCATGACTTTATGTATATAAACCCTCTCCTTAGAAGGACAAGGTGTTGGTTCCTTTAATTTTACACATAGTTCTAACATGGTATATCTCTAGTTTCTCTCTCTACAAAGTGTGTGTGTACCAACCTCTCTCTACTCTCTCTCTCTCTCTCTCTCTCTCTCTCAACACTAGTTAAGGTTTATCATAAATCTACAAATGCTTAGGTTGAGGGAAATTATAAACCAATTGTTAAAAAGCTATAGAATAAGCTAATAAGCAAGTCTTAAATGAGTCAAGTTAGTTGGGTTGGGGGTTTTAACCGACCAAACCTGACCAAAACAAGGGAAAGGTTAGAAATTACAAAAAAAATGACTAGAGAAAAAGAAAGAGGCAAAAAAGTTAAGTAAATAAGCTAAAATGGAAATAAAGCACTTATTTAGCTTTATACAAAAAAAGGAAACTAAAAAGGTATATACCCACCTTTGGGTTCCTTACAGGAAAGACCCAAGGACAGAGATGGTATGAATCGTGTATTGTGAGGCTTTGGTAGGAAGAAGGTCAAGGGGTCGAATCTCCATTGGCCTTTTTGCCACTGTGTTTTTTTTTGCAACTCAAAATAATCAATTGATTATAAAATAAGCCACAAGATAACTCAGTATCAAAAACACACAAGCATCAACACACAAATAAGAATTAAGCATAAACAATAGAAAATCAAAAGTAAATACAATGAAACGGTAACTAGCCTGAATGTCCAGGTTAAGGAAAGTTTTGCAAAACTCATATAAGCGCTATAAGCTGAGATAAGCTTAAAATACAAAACATCTAAAAATAGTATAACCATTATCCTAAATCAAACTCAATCTAAATTTCTAAGCCTAAATCTCAAGATTAAAGGACCTATGAATCTGCAAGTGTTTGAGGGATATTTTTCCTAAAAATTACTTGAAATGCCTAACTATTATGAGCCTAAGTGTGTCTAACCTAATAGCACTTAAGGAAACTTCAAACAAATATCTAACAACCAAATTCTAACCAAGATGAATCAAAGTAAACAATTTAATAAAGATCTATGATCCTACAATAATCTTACAGTGGCAAAATAAGAAATTTTAAGAAACCTAATTTTTTTTATGATTTGACTTATTCTAAGCAAACAAATGACATAAATAAGTTGTAATAGACTAACCTAAGCTAACTTGAAGCAACTAAAGCCCTGTGGTGCAATCGTATGTTCTGGTTTAAGCTTAAACCAAACACCCCTTAAATTCTATAAAAGGCAATGGGAAGTAAACTTAATGCTAAGGGGGTGAAAATAAAATAAGCATATAGCAAAAACAAGTACAAATAAGCAATAAATAACACTAAATGAACAGATTTGAAAGAAAATAAGAATAACGCATAAGCATAAAGTTAAATTAAGTTATTAAAGTGTGAAGAGGCTTACAAGGGGTCCAAGCCCTTTGTGGGGTCTCTGTGACAACCATGGTTTGGGGGTTCGTCACTTAGACTATAGTTTAGGGTGTTTTGTGCAAATATGTGATTTTATGTGCTTATGTGTTTATTTTGTGTGTTTGGAGTGAGGTTTGGATATCGTTTATGGGTATATGGAACTCATAAGTAAATCGAGGAACGGTTATTTCATGTTCATGAGCTCACAAGGTAGTGACTATGAAATGAGATGGTGTTATTTTGGTGTTTTACGTATACGTATACGTATAAGTATTATAGTAAATCGTATTTTTACGATTTAAGGTTTAGCATTTAGAGGTCTCAAATGAGGTAATTAGTTACGGGAATATTTTTCGGGGTGGTTTTAAGTCATTTGGGACTTAGTTATATAGTTTATTTCATATTTCAAGAGTATTTATAAAACTGTATATTTTTACGTCTTTTACGGTAAACGCGTAAATTGACTAGTTTTACGGTTTTAAAGTTTTGGAGGTTTTAGGAGCTGAAATAAATTAAGGTAACTTAAGGTATTATTAATTATATATTAATAAGTAATAAAAATAAAATAAAAATAAAAATATATAGGGGTATAGTCGGTTTGTAAACGCAGGAAGAAAAGAAAAGGGGAAAAATGGGAAAAGGGAACCGGGCTTTTGTACATGGGCCAAGGACTTGTTAGGAAAGTATATGAAGTCTTTTTATTAATCAAAACACTCATAAAATCCCTGGATATTAAGGTTTAGTCGGCATTAATGGAGATTTTAGGTTTCTTCATAATTTTCTTGTCTTCTAAAAATTCTAAGGTAAAACCTACGTTTCTCTTTTCGATTAAATTATTATTAACACAGTATTAATCAATACATGATGGATCTAGGGTTAGGTTAATTATGAATTATGTATTATAATGGAATAAACATGATTAGATTAATTAGAGATAATAATTATACATGGTGATGGTAATTAATTAAGCTAATTGTGTTAAATTCGTTTTTAAAAACTGAGCAGAATTTTAGGTCATTTGTTTTGATCATATCTATAGTTTTACAAACTTTTAAATTGTGATCTTGGTACCCCTGGAAAGGTAATTGAGTTGGATTTCAAATGCAAGAAACTAGAACTAAATTGGAGGTCGGAAAGTGGGTCAAAAACAGGTTACAACAGTCGGAGGTCAAATCACTTTTGAAATCAGTCGGATTTAAATTAATGTTTTAAGATGGTTAGGGTACTTAGGAGTATAATTGGACCTTCAAACGAATATGAGACTTAGATTATATATTATATAAAAGATCTGGAGGAGGGATAAACAAATAGGTAAGGGTAAGACCCTCTAATCATAACAAACTTTTCGTATGTTCAAAATCAAAAAATACTATATAGGTAAAAGTATATATATATATATATGGAGGCCTTAACTGTAGCTTTAAGGTTGCGGCCAATTGGGAGAGTTAGCTAACACATGTAAGGGCGTAGGGTTTATTATCAGGGCATGTTATTTTGGTTAAGGGGGTGTTCGCCCATAGTTTAAAGTATGAACGGGATTGTTTTGAGTTAAATGTTAACGGGGCGAGTTAATGTTAACGGGGCGAGTTATGAACTAAACTAAGTTAAGAGCTTTATAGAGGGATGTAATGAGATGAATATGGCATATAAATTGGATTAAGTGGTAGGATAAGGTTATATATACATCATAGATTGATGAGCCATTTTGGTATGTGGTTCATGTCTTGATTGTATATGTTTGTGTGTTTAGATTTTTGCTAGAGCGCGAATATTTGGAGAAGCTTGTTCAGGTGAGTTTCATAGTCCCATGTCTTTTTATGATTTGATTTCCAGATGGGATGGAAGAGACACTGTGTGGTTTTGTAAAGAATGTTGTGAATTTTTTATGGTTTGTGATGGACTTGTGTGTACACTTATGTGATTAACTGTTATGTGACTCTTGATTGTGTTTATGATTTGGATCGAGGGACACGTACCGTCTCAGTTATTGTGGTTTGACTTGGTACCTAGGGGATGTTGACAAGGCAGGGCCTTGGGATTGGTTCATAGGTGTATGGACGTCTATGGGACCATGGTTATTGGTAAGGCTTGGAGCCTTGGAATTGTGGTTATTGGTAAGGATTTGAGCCTTGGATTTGTGGTGATTAGTTAATCTTGAATACTAGTTGTTAATACATAATTGTAGCACATTGTCCATATGTTCTTTTGTTAATGGTTGTTATTCACAGCTTATAACTGATTTGGCTTTGGAGTCTAAACCTATGACTCTCACCAACTTTATGTTGACGTGTTTTAGTGTCTCTTTCAGGTGAAAATATGGTTAAGCGTGAGAATAGGAGTGGCTAGCTGGGAGGCTTAGGATTGCATTTGGAGGAACCCCCTTTCCTCTTAGTCTTTACTTATGTTTGAATAAGTGATACTTTGTAGAAACCTATATCTTTGTTATTTTTTAATTGTATGTCTTTGGTAAGAGGTAGACCTGTTACCTACTTACCTAGACACCTGCATTGTTTGTGATATCTTCATGACATTGTGTCACCATTTATGATATTTCCATTTCATTTAGTTATCTCTATAGACACGCTATTGTTGTGATGATATCCATAAGTCACACCCCATATTCCGCCATGGTGGGGTATGACAGAATGGTATCAGAGCCAATGGTTATAGAGAATTAGGTTGCCTAGTATAGTAGCCTAGTGTATAGCTTAAGAATCCATGCATGTCGGTGTCATAGGGGTATGTGTGCATTATAGTATATGAAGTGCTTAAGTGTTAATTTCGTTTTAGATATTTATTTACTTTCATACTTACTTATTGTGATATAATATATGTAATTACATTCATTTATTTTCTATTGATGTGACATATGAACCGGAAGTGTAGGAAACTATTTAGTGTTACCCATGTCGCTTAGAAGAAGAGGTGTGATAGGTAATAATAGGATAGTGCAGATGTTGAGTCTGCGACTAGTAGTAGATTCGAATTTCAGCCTGAATTGTTATGATCATTTAATGTTAGATATTTTGTTGTTATTCATTTGTTTTGGCGTTTGAGCCTCGAGTTATGAATGAAGTTAGGGTTGACATATGAGATGTTCTTATTGTACCTATACGGTATATATATAGTGTATTTTATGTGGTATATATGTGGTAGACTTATGTGTTCCGTGTAGTACTAATTTCTTATAAGTGTTGTCATAGGAGGGAGTACATGGGTGAAAGGGGACATCTATAATTATGGAGGCCTACGTAATTATATATGTGCCACAACACCGATGGATTTCCAAGTATGGTTGCATGAAAAAGGGGTTAGTACATGCTTGTATATGATGAGATCTGTATTTTGGGTATTTGTAAACAATTGGGGTTTATGTAATGGTTGCCTATGATATGGCTATGGTTTTTTTGTGTTATATGTTTTGGGTGTGATTATAGGGTCACACGATATGGTTGGTTTTGGTGATGGGTTTTATGCCTTGTTGTGGCATGGTGAGATGGTGAGATGGTGATTACTCGTATGGAAAAACGAGTGTATGACGCGATCGATTGACTTGACATGTATTATAACGAGTATGTTTTGAGAGATTTAATAGGTATATATATATATATATGCGAATGTATATATATACTAGTAGATGTTATGTTATGATATACGGTCGTTCAATAGTTATTATAACTTGAACGTACCTAGTGTTCTCTAGTGTTTAAACAGTTTATTAGTGCTGGAGTTTGATGGAGTTCCAAAACGTTTTGGATCTTTTGAAGTGTGTCTACATTCGGGTATGTATTTTAATTGATGAGAACTACCAAATTTTCTTACAAAGGAGTCTAGCTAATTAGAGGAAAATTCTTTTGAAAATACTTTGTAAGTGTACTGTATGATATCCTGACATACATATCTTTTCTTTAAGTTTATTGGTAATAAGTTAAACAAATATATATTGACAATGAATGGATTATTTTTCTGGGTAACATGTGATAGTATATATAAAGGGTAAAGAAATTTTACGATAATTTTCTTAAAAATGGAGTTAAAATTTTAGAAGTAGTTAAATAGACGGTAAGAGTAAAAAGGAAGATTTTTATTATAATAATGATAATAATAACACCACACCTTGTAAACGTGTAATAGTTAGTTATAACAAGCCTAAATGGATTATAAAAAATAATTATAATATAGAATAAAGTGAATAAAAACACCATATTTTATAAACACGTATGTGTTTCATAATAACAAGTGAAATGAGTTTAATGTGAGTAAACAAGATAATGGTTAAAATAACATTATAATATACTAACTAGTGGATACCTTTGATAAAACAATGAAGATAAAAGATAAGTTTATTGTTAAATGAGATGATAGATAAAGTGAGTTTTAGTACACTAACTGAGTTATGCCCTTTGATAGAAACGAAGATGGTAAAATATGACTATGATTTCATTTATTGGTGTTAAAATATGGTTCTATTGTGGAGTAACTAATTGAGATGAAAATTCAAAATTTTCTAAGATATTGAAATTTGGTAATACAAATCGTGATGAGTCTATCTTTTATTGTTGGCACACTCAATTGATCTTTCTGATTACATTGTTTTGTTTTCAGTTGTTTTGGCTAGAGTTCGTTTTACCCTATATTTTATTTTGGGACACGATTGTTTGGAATTCTGTGGGTACACGTCATGGTTGATTTAGTTATTCGGTTGTGGGAACGTTAGGATGAGAGGATAGAGTTGGGTATTATTACTTATGGTTAGATATTAGAATGGACAGATGTATTTTTGTTTAAAGGTTGTGTTGAAGGAATGATTAAGATTTATAGAGTTTTGAAACTTAGATTGTTTAAAGAATGATTGGTAGGAGGCTGATTAATGGTGAAGTACAACAAGTACGGAAGAGTGAGCCATTGAGGGGTTGAAGTACCTTTAGAAATATTGTGGTAGATGAGTTGAAGTTAGAACCTACTACGTAGTGTGAAGTTCCTAGGGAACATCATGGAGACGAGAAGGAGTGCGTGAAGAGCTACATCGTGAAGCAAGGAACAGAAAGGACTACATGTCGGTTGCTGAAAGGATGCAATAGATTTCTAAGGAGCCACAAAAGTTGCAAGGAGTGGAAAGGTGACAAGCACTATGATGGGAATCTCCGTATGGTTCGTGACGAAGAAGGACAAGATCGAGTACCGGAGTGGAGCTACAAAGAGCTGAACCAATAGATCGTGATGGAGTGATTACATAACATGGTAGATTAAGAACTCATGGAAGCAACAAGGGGAGTCGAGTGACTACAAAAAGATAGAATTTCATGGCAATCAATATCGAGGGATGAGTAGTGAAGTTGAGCAGAATAAGTTCGTGGAGAAGTGATTATAGGGTCAGTTTAGTGAAGGTGTTTATGAAGGATCTTTGGAAGAGACAGTTATGCATCATCCAATAAAATAACGATTTCCATATAGTTGATGAATTGAGTGAGAAATTTTGGTTGGACATGATAGTGAAGGAAATAGGAGAACCATGGAAGGAGAGAACCAAGTATTCTTAGAAGATGATGATTGAAAGTACCTCATGTTAGGTGCAAGGTCATAATAAAAGTATCAGACCTGAGTAAGAATTTAGAATATGGCTTAGTTTAGACATATGGAAACTAATATGGGTATTAGATGAGAGTGTGATCTTCATGTAATCACATGAAACTCTAATCTATCCCTATTAGGAGGGAGTAGGAGAATTGGTCGTAAGGAAAACAAGTGAGGTTAGTTAGGTAATTTCGACGTGTAGATGACTTGATAGACGGGAAGCATCACATCATGATGTTTGGCATGAGCTGAGGAAGAAAAAGGAAGTATGGATAGATGCAAATCATGAATGAAATAGGTCAAGATATGAACCGAAGGTAAAACTTTGGTAGAGCCTAATGAGTAGACTAAAGCACAAAGCATGCTAATATTGTTGTAATGTGGAAAAGGGAAAGACACTAACCTATATTGTTTGATTGGAAGGCTTAGTATCGATAATATAAGGGATGAGGAGTTATAGATGTGATATGTCATAAGAGATGAAGGGCTTGGTCTAAATGAGACAAGACGAGGAGCACTCTAACCCTGATGGTAAGACATTGTGTAGGTATAAAGGAAGAGATGTAGCTAATTGTCTTAGAAAGAGTTTAATATGTTCAAGGATAAGTTGAGTATAAAGGATCATTAAAAATCCTTCATTAAGGAAAGTGAGAAAAGAAGTGTACGGGTTCTACGAATGAGCTGTCCAAATTTAATGGAAGTAGTTGTAGCATGGGTTTGGATGGCAGTTGATAGACAACTGAGATAACCGTCCTTTTGGTGATGTGTATAGATCATAAGTTGATTTGGATTGGAAGAGCCTTGTTGTGATGAACTAATGAATATGTGAAAGACCGTCATGGGTCACTTTTGTAAGGAAATTGGGATTTTTAAGTGGTTTGGGGTACGTACTGAAGGGATTTGATGAACATGATTGGATATGAGTATATCTGGCTAATTAGAAATGGAAGGACGAAGTGAGAAATTGCTACAAGTATAGGAGTCGTGTTGAGAAGTTGGGTGACTGATTTAGAGGTAGGTGGGAAACTCGTTAGTGATGTATGTGTTTTCATATAATGATAGTTATCATACTAGAAGTCGATGAATACCATTTGAGGCACTATATGGAAGAATAGGGTGAGTTGTCCATATGTTGGACTAAAATTGGTGAAATAGACTTCTAATGTAGTAATTGTGTTTGTATAAAGAATGAGAGAAACAAGAGATGCTATGTTGAAAAGGAGGAAACCACTAGAGTTTAGTGACAAAGTTATGTAGGAAGTTTCACCCATAGTAACAGGTGGTATGTTTTGGTAAAAAGGGAAAAGTTGATGTCGAGTTTGGTAGGTCTGTTTATGATCTTAGGAAAGATCGGACCAATAGCTTATGGGTATAGAATTACCTGGGGAATTAAGTGGTGTACATGATGTATTTCAAGCATTAAGATTTGGGAAATGTGGTTTGAGAATGCATATTTGCATGTATGGTATTTTGGGATTTGTGATAATAAGAGTCTTTGATTATCAAAGAGTCATTTGTAAGATTTATGGACTGTGAGGTCAAGAGTTTAAGAATGAAGTTAAATATTTTTGGTTAATATATATGGTAAATTAAGTCATGAACTAAAGTTCACGTAGAAATGAGAGGAGTTCATTTAGAACAAGTATCCTCATATGATTTGTTGTTTGTGTGTTTGATCCTAAGGAGTAAATCTTGGGACGAGATTTCTATTAGGAGGAAGTGATGTGACAACCATGGTTTTGGGGTTCGTCACTTAGACTATAGTTTAGGGTGTTTTGTGTAAATATGTGCTTTTATGTGCTTATGAGATTATTTCGTGTGTTTGGAGTGAGGTTTGGATATCGTTTATGGGTAAATGATACTCATAAGTAAATCGAGGAACGGTTATTTCATGTTCATGAGCTCACAAGATAGTGACTATGAAATGAGATGGTGTTATTTTGGTGTTTTACGTATACGTATAAGTATTATAGTAAATGGTATTTTTACGATTTAAGGTTTAGTATTTAGAGGTCTCAGATGAGGTAATTAGTTACGGGAATATTTTTCGGGGTGGTTTTAAGTCATTTGGGACTTATCTATATAGTTTATTTCATATTTCAAGAGTTTTTATAAAACTGTATATTTTTACGTCTTTTACGGTAAACGCGTAAATTGACTAGTTTTACGGTTTTAAAGTTTTGGAGGTTTTAGGAGCTGAAATAAATTAAGGTAACTGAAGGTATTATTAATTATATATTAATAAGTAATAAAAAGAAAAAAATAAAAATATATAGGGGTATAGTCGGTTTGTAAACGCAGGAAGAAAAGAAAAGGGGAAAAAGGGAACCGCTCTTTTGTACATGGGCCAAGGACTTGTTAGGAAAGTATATAAAGTCTTTTTATTAATCAAAACATTCATAAAATCCCTGGATATCAAGGTTTAGTCGGCATCAATGGATATTTTTAGGGTTCTTCATAATTTTCTTGTCTTCTAAAAATTCTAAGGTAAAACCTATGTTTCTCTTTCCGATTAAATTATTTTTAACTCGTTCTTAATCAATACATGATGGATATACGGTTAGGTTAATTATGAATTCTGTATTATAATTGTATAAACATGATTATATTAATTAGAGATAATAATTATACATGGTGATGGTAATTAATTAAGCTAATTGTGTTAAATTCGTTTTTAAAAACTGGGTAGAATTTTAGGTCATTTGTTTTGATCATATCTAGAGTTTTACAAACTTTTAAATTCCTATCTCGGTACCCCTGGAAAGGTAATTGAGTTGGCTTTCAAATGAAAGAAATTAGAACTAAATTGAAGGTCAGAAAGTGGGTCAAAAACAGGTTACAACAGTCGGAGGTCAAAGCAGTTTTGAAATCAGTCAGATTTAAATTAATATTTTAAGATGGTTAGGGTACTTAGGACTATAATTGGACCTTAAAACGAACATGAGACTTAGATTATTTATTAAATAAAAGATCTGGAGGAGGGCTAAATAAATGGGTTAGCGTAAGACCCGCTGATCATAACAAACTTTTCGTATGTTCAAAATCAGTAAATTCGGGATAGGTAAAAGTATATATATATATATGTTAACGGGGCGAGTTATGAACTAAACTAAGTTAAGAGCTTTATAGAGGGATGTAATGAGATGCATATGGCATATTGATATGAGTAAAATTACTCATATCATTTGTATCTAAAATCAAACAATAAATGCATAAAACCAATGAATATGGCCTTGTATATGCTTGTTTGTCGTTTAATGTGTGTAGGTACCGAAGTTCACGAAAATTGGCAAAATCAATACGGGTTTTGAAGAAAAGATCAAGGAAGCCAAATACAAGTTCGTTTTTAGTGGATTTAATCTTAATGAAGTAAATTGTTCCTTGTGGGTCACACATTGGATAAATGGGCCCAAAAGCCCAATTATAGAAACAACTTATCTACTTTAACCCAAAAGCCCATTAAAAAGCCCAAATCCTTTATAATTAGAGACAGATGGGAGTATTATAACATTTGGGTCCAAGCCCAATGTTTTTCACAATTATTTAAAACGTATGGAAAGTACTTAGATCATCAAGCCCATTAGGGTAAATTGTTAACAAACGAATGGAAAAGTTATATTAACTTTCATTCTTGGTCAAATTCCTTTACAACTACACACATTCACCAAACACATTTTACTTCGATATAACCTATGTCACTTTTCTCTCTCACCTCACAAATAAACCAGACACTATCCAAACACTAGACCTAAAGTAAATCAATATTTGGGGCTTTCTGATTAAAAGCGCGTGATTGTACACGCTTGGGATTTAATTCCCAAGTATTTCGGATCAAGAAGATGGGTAGAAATCAAATGACGTGGCTCTTTTCTCTCATCTGATTGGATGAAACAGCTCACCCACCTTCACTCCACCAATAAGAGAAGGACATCTCAGCTATCAACTAGCACAACTAGTACACATGATTGTCACGTTGGCAATCTGTGTGCTAGTGTGTGTATATCAGTCGTAGATCAAGAGAAAGATGAGAAGATGCTATATCAACGGTCAAGATGGAGTTTTCTCTTCAACAACCTCACCAGTAAGCCTTGGGGGTTGGCTATAAAAAACCCCCATTTGATATGTAATTTTTATCCCATTTTTTATTTAAAAGTTATAATGTCAATTTAGGTGTAGGATTTCTGTAATTTCCTTTTTACAATATTGTACCAATTTTGGATATTAATAAAAGTGAATTTTATTTCAATCTATTTCTTTTTAATTTTCACTGTTAAATATAACTACATTTATCCTGCTTATATTCTATCTTGATATTATTAGTTAAAAAATTATTTCATTAAGCTTATCAATAGCTTAATGGAATGATTAAATGAGATTTGGGAAAAAGTTAAACCTACTGTTTAATTTTTTATAAATATTGGTCAAGATTCTGTCATTGGTTGGAAAAGCTTGATCAAGTTCAAGTCGAGTAATGGTAAACTGTTTATGTGTTTGGTTCATTGATTATGATGGTTCGAGCCATGAAAGGATGAGGTTTTAAAATATGTTAAAGGTGTGTTTGGTTCGAATGACGTTTGGCTTATAAGGAGGCTCAGCGCCTACCTTCTACTCAAAGGTTTCCTCAAAAAGGTGAGTTATTCTTTTTATGTTAGTGTAATGAGTTTATTCAGTTTTGATTAATGAATGCTAAAAATGTTTATGAATCTGCTTAAATAAGATTGATACTTGCATTTTTATATTTGGGAGTTGTGATGGTTTGATTTATCTCATAGTTAATTGTTACTGTAATGATATGAATCTGTGAAATTTAGTTGAGATTTCCAAAATGAGTTAGAATGATAAGATCCACGTCTGCTGTTTGTTAACTTTTATTTGAAAGTTGCTGATGTTATTTCATTAAATTGAGTAGCTAATAATCCGTGTTGATGAATCCGTATTGTGCTTGAGTAAATTTGGAACTGCGCTTTTGATTTATCAGATTTATTGGTTAGGTGAGTTTATAGGTTTTGTTTAGCTTTGCTAGTTATATGATTTAACGGTTATGTCTGATTTTTTAGTTTTTATTTGTTCCATACCTTTCTAAATATTCAGTTAGATTTGCTGAGTTTGTTTGGTTAGTTCTACTAATATTTGAGAGCATTTGTTGAGTATTCGTGCTAACAGATTCTCTTTGTCTGATAAATCTTATTCGATTGATCTGTATTATTATTCGTTTGCTGTGAATCTTGCTATTTAGATCTTATATTCAGCAATCCAGACATAACGTTTGGCTTGTTTATTACCAATATCTGTAAAAAAATAGTATCTCACATAAACAGTCACTCCTGTGACTTTGGTTTTTCACTTTTAACTGTCAAAAAGAATTAACCAAAAAAGTGTCCACAATGGGACTCGAACCCATGACCTCATGGATAACAGTCAAACGAGTTTACCACTTGATCTAGCTATCTCTTTTAGTTATAAGACTGTTATAGTAATTAATATAGTAGGTTTGTGGGTTGTCAGATTTTTAATTAGATTAAATTCAAGTTTTCATTTAAGTAAATTTTAATTAATATTTTTATAAAATTTACTTTTATAAAGTTTTAAAAATAAATAAATAAAATCCAAATAAAATATATTTTAGAAATTTAAAATTAGAATTTAACATTAGTTTTTAAATAATATAAAATTTAATTAATTTAGTTTTAATAAAAATAGTTTTAAAATAGACTTTGTTTATAAAAAGTAAAAGTTAATTTTTAATGGATTAAATTTGTAATAGATTTTAAATAGTTTTTAAATTTGTTTAAATAGATTTTTAAATAGTGTAAGAGTATTTTTAATTAAGTAGATTAATTTTTTAATATATTTTAAATAGATTAATTTTTAAATAGTTTAAAAGTTTAAAATTTTAAATAATTGTCTTTTAGATTAAATTTCGGGGAACGATTCATGCACTTAGGTTTAAAAATTATAGGAGTAATTTTAGATTAAAAACCAAAAACCAATTCAAATCGATTGTCCAAATTGAAACACAACGTCTCAAATTCACAAGATCTTCATGTACAACGAACTTGGATCATTCACGTGTTTAATTATATTCGTCTTTGGCTCATTTATGGCTTATTACCTTTTCCTAAGGGTAATTTCCTAAATTTGCCCTATATCGTATATTATTAAAATACACCGACATTCCTCATCACATCAAAAAAATTTGGCGCCGCTGCCGGGGATCTTGTGTATGATTCGTTTCGTTGAGATTTGTTGATCGTTGATTTGAAAACCCTTTCCGTCCTTGGAAAGTTTTGTTATTTTTCTATTATATATAGTATGTATCGTTTTTTGTGTTTTTTGTGATTAATATATTATATAACGTAGAACAATAAATTTACCTACTTCCAAATACGACCTTAGTTGGGATTTCGTCACCTAGCTATTGTATTCGAATCCAAAACGAAAAAAAGGCAAAATAGATAAATACTAATAAAAAGTTTGAACTCGATTTATACAAACTATAAGGTGGGTATAAGGCGACGAGCTATAAAAGGCCGTCTAAGGAAAAAGGTTTTAAGTGCTTTGTGCCACCTCGTTTTCCCGCTTGCTTGTGCGTATATTGAGAGGGACGACCGATTATTGGTTTGCCGACTCAAGTAGTATTATATCTTATTTTTGTAGTTTACTTATTGAACCTCGAGACGTTTAGGTTTTCACCTATCGTTTCAAAGGCGACCGAGGGTAGATTACTTCCATAGTAATTATCCTTATTCCTTGTTTTTATCAATCTTTTTGATTGAGCAATACCTAATAAAATACAAAAATAATCTTCTTCTTATCTAATTCTTTTCTTCAACCCTCAAAATTCTCATCACGTTGGTTTATGCAATTACGATCTACTCAACTTTTGATTAATCACGATAGGCTTGAAAACATTTCTCGTAGAAATAGAAATCGTCAACAACGAATAGTGGAACCCGAGTTTCCACCTACTGTTGTGGAGATGGCCGATAACCGAACAATGGAGGAATTGCTCCGTGCACCCACCGAAGGGTATGGGGAAGCAATCGTTGTGCCGGATATTTTGGCGGATCATTATGAGATTAAGACGAGATTTTTATCACTCATTCGTGTCGACCAATTTCGTGGCAATGAGACTGATAACCCGCACTCTCACATTAGGAATTTTCTTTGTATTACCTCGACTCTCAAGTTTAGAGATGTGTCGAATGACGCGATTAAGCTCATGCTTTTTCCGTACTCGCTCGAGGGGAACGCTAAGCTTTGGTATGAGAAAGAACCACCGGTTTCGATTTTAGCATGGGATGATTTAGTGTCTAAGTTTATGAATTACTTTTTTCCACCATCTAAAACAACCCACTTTAAGAATGAGATCACTAGATTTGAACAAAAAGTGTATGAATCGTTTGGAGTTGCTTGGGAAAGGTTTAAAGATTTGTTAAGACAATGTCCACACCACGGTTTCTCGGAATTACACCAAATCAATACTTTTTATAATAGACTTAATATGGTTGAACAAGATTCTTTAAATGCCGCCGTGGGTGGTAATCTTTTAAAAAAACTCCGAGAGACGCGTGGGGTATAATTGAGAATAAGTCTAGAGTGCAATATTCACAAACACACCGGTTGTTTCCAATGTGAATTCATCTAATACCGAGATTGCTAGATTAGACTCTAAGATTGACACGATTTTAAATGAGATTAGGAAGAATCATCATGGATGATTAATATGGTTGAGAATTTTTGTGTATCATGTGGTGGAGCACATTCGAATTATGCTTGTTCAACCACGTGGTTTGATCAAGCTAGTGCTTTTGCCGCAACAGGAACTTATGGCCCTAACGGTCAAGCTCCTCGTTAAAATCATGTCGCTCCACCGGGTTTTCCACCGGTCAAAATAGGTACAACAATGGGAACAATTTTAACCGTGGTAACCAAGGGAATTTCAATCAAGGAAATGGATTTCATGCTAATCAAAACAATCAAGGTTTTAACAACAATCAAAATGATTTGTCAAGCTATATCAAAACGAATGAGGCAAATTTGAAAGATTTTCAAAACAATTTTCAAGGGCAAAATAATACTTTGAAAAATGAATTTCAAAATACAATCAAGGGGCAAAATAACAAGATTGAGCTTAACCAAAACCGTATGCAACAAAATTTAGAGAAAAGTCAAAATCGTATGGAGCAAAGAATAGACCAAAGTCAAAACCGTATGGAGGGAAATTTAGCTAAGTTTGAGAACAAATTGCTTTCGATGTTTGAGGGATTTATGTCCAAACCTTCCTCTTCTTCGGGTTGCTTACCTAGTAATATCATTCCAAACCCGAAGGGAGAGCTTAAGGCCATCACCATTTACAATGATGATGATAATTTAGAAAATGTAATCAAGTTTAATCCTACACCTAAAGAGACCTTTCTTGATGTTACCAAGGCTACTTTCAATATGAATTGTTCCGCGGTTTTCTTTGATTTCTATCCCAAGAAATATGGAGATCCGGGTCAATTTTTGATACCTTGTGTTTTCAATGAGCTTGGGGTATGTAAAGCTCTAGCCGATCTAGGAGCTAGCATTAACTTAATGCCCTTGTCCATATGGAAGACTATTGACTATGACCCAATTACTCCCACTCGAATGATCATTGAGCTTGCTAATGATACCACCGCCCATCCGGTTGGTATAGCGTAAAATGTCATTGTTAGGGTGAGTAAGTTCTTTTACCTAGCCGATTTTGCAATCATTGATTATGAGA
The DNA here is from genome assembly GCA_025667525.1 of Glebionis coronaria. Classification (NCBI taxonomy): domain Eukaryota; kingdom Viridiplantae; phylum Streptophyta; class Magnoliopsida; order Asterales; family Asteraceae; genus Glebionis; species Glebionis coronaria. The sequence goes on along the minus strand of CM046880.1, from coordinate 289,397,724 downwards.
CTAATCCTCGTGTGGCTATAATTTTAGGACGACCATTTTTGTGCACGGCTCAAGTTCAAGTTGATATGAGGAAAGAAGAACTTAAATTGTTTTATGGGGATAAAAATATTGTTTTCAAACCGGAAAAAATTCCAAATTTGTTTCTAAAAAAGTGGAAAGTGTAAAACTTGTTAAAACTATTGAAAGTAACACAAACAAGGGATATTCCTTTTACAAGGGTGTTAGGCCAATTATGGAACCCTCATTTCGTGAAGAAAAAAAGTTAATTTCAAAGAAAGATGTTTGTTTCGTTGAAACGTGTTGTAATATTACCTCGTCTCCACTTACTCTAGATGATAAGATTGAAAAGGAAATTGATGATTACCTTAGTGCACCATTTGATGCTAGTGAGTTTAATTGTGAGAATTTCGATCTTGAAAGAGATATTCCTTTAATTGAACAATCTTTGAAAATGGATCCTTTGATTCCTAACTTCACACCGAGTGAGGTTAGTGACTATTCATTGGATGAGTTTGTCGGTGAACTTGTTGCTCTTATTGATCCACTTCCACGGGGAAGTGAAGACGTTTCCGATCGCGAGATCGAGCGTGATCCTCATGTTTTACCTACCATTCTCGGGGAGTTCTCTGATGAACTTCCTTCTAATGAGAATGATGATCTAGTATCCGAGTGTGACACACTTGATACTTTGTCGGATATATCTTGTGATGACAAGATTGATGACACTTTTGTGACTTACTCAAATCCTCTCTTTGAAGCTTCAATGAACAATAATCCATTGTTTAAAGAGGATTTTGAGAGCATCATACCTCCTTCATCTCACAACCTTTGTGATGATGAGCTCTTCATTAAGGAGTTTGATGAGTTACTTTCCATAGACATTCCTTCGGAATTTGAGGAAGAGTCTAATGACGGTGTTGAAAATCCTTGTTTTGATCACCCGATTTATGATGATGATAATGTTGAACCGGAGGGAGAAATTATTTTTACTCCAATCTCTTTCCCACTCGCTTTGATCTTAATGTGCGGGTTTTTCATGCGACTCATTTTGAGTACCATGACCCCTTTGTTCACATTCATAAGAGTGATAAGGTCAACAAAGTAATACAAGTTGATACCACTATTGTTGAGACTTTTATCCCTCCATTACCATGTGATTTATATGATTTTGGATTAGCATGGGGGGACGACACTGTGTTGTCTATTCCTTTCTCTCCCAAGGACGAGGTATTCGACCCCGGAATCGTTGATTTAGGGAAATCTCGGCCTTTCACCGATGCAGTAATTGAAAGATTTTTCGATCATCTAGATGCGAGTTTATCTCGGGGAGCATACTATATCCATATCTTGATTTGTGACCACCATCTCTTTTTGGAGATTTATGTTGGAGTTTTATCCTTTCGGTTGTCATCCGACAACGAGGATGTAATCTTTGACCCCGACATCGTGCTTTATTATGTATTTTATTCCATTGTGCCGGTTTTCACCACTTTCCCTAAGGACCAATGAATGTGGGGATCGAGTCGAGCTCATGACTCGGTTAACAAAAACGAGGTGCCTTGTGGGGATTCCCATACATTCTATCTTCTATCTATTTTCTAACACTAATAAGGCTTGATCTTTCAAGCTCGTGCTCGTGTTTTGTTGTGTTTTGAATCTTAGGTATGACCCTAATCATTAAAGACTCTCGTGTTCGGTTTTTGCCGGTCCACTTGATCTTCCATACTTTGATTGTCAAAAGGGGCACATTCTCTATCATTTGATTTTTATCAACTAACGTTTTATCTTGAAGCATAATTAATAAACGGCTTATAGATTTGCGAGCTCTTTCCATGTTAGGACTTATGCATTAGACTCTTCGTGTTTTAGCAAGGGGGTGTTACTCTTGAGCTAAGAAACATTGAGGACAATGTTTTGTTTTAGCATGGGGGAGTCAATCGATATAATCGCTTGAATTGCTTTTGTCGTGTCGAAACGTAATCGTTTTTCTCGTTTTTCATAAAAAAAAAAAAAAATTAGTGTTATTTTAAGTTTTAATAAAGAAAATAAGTGCTTTTGACACAAATGTAGGCTTTCCGTTGGTGAAAATAAAAATAGTTTTTGACTCGACTCGGTTCTTACCTTAGCTTTTTCCTTAGCGTGTTTAAATCAAGTTTTTCTAGGCTTTCATATAGGGAACTTTAAAACGCGAAAGTCTTAACTCATACGGGTTTAAGAACGAACTTTTCGCAAGTTCCTATAATTGATCCTAGAAACTCGTTTATCAAGGGAACTTTAAAATGCAAATTCTAAAACTTGATAAAGTCTAAGAAAATGCAAGATCTTGTATATGACTTGAAAACCCAAAGCTTTGATTTAATAGGCTAAGTATCCATTAATTTCGCAATTTTGAAATTTACAATGTTAGCCCTAAAATGTGAGCGCCATTTATGGAATTACATTTGATTCAGATAGGCAAAGCGTGGAGGGACTACTATTGACATGTTGTCAAAGTGACCTCTTGTTTAGCCTATATATACCCCTCCATACTTCCATGGAGGGGTGAGGATTCTTCTTATTTGTGCATTTACCTTTCTCTCTCTAAATACACACACTACATTCAAGCTTTACTCTCTCTCTCTCTAAAAATGTCTAAACATTTCTTTTATCCTCCCCGACCTCCGGATCACCTCTTGTTAGCTTGAATCTTATTGTTAGCAATTGGTATCAGAGCTAACTGGGGGTGTTTTGTGTTTATGTTTGCTTATTTATGTGCCTCTACGGATTATTACAGTTTTTTAGCTTATTTTATAAGTTTTTATGTCATGGTGGTGTTTTTGTGTTGCTGTCTGTCCAAATGTCCCCAATCCGTCCAAGAAATGTCTAAAAGTCTTCAATCTGTCCAAAAAACGTCCAAAAATCTCGTATCTTTTAATGGTGTTTGGTGGTTTTAACATTGTTTCATCATTGGTTTTATCATGGTTTACGAGTCATATCTAATTTCTCTCTATTTTTCTATTTTCTATCAACATCTGCTCTGACAAAACTAGATCCACTTTTTGGAGAAACCAAGAAAAAAAAATATAGATCCATTTTTTCGGAAAACCATGAAAATGGGTCAAAACCCTTTTCCGATGGTGATTCCGATGGTAATTCCAATGAAGCTTATTCCGATGCTCATTCCGATGTTTATTTTGATGATCATTCCGATGACCATTCCGATGATCATTCCGATTGGATTATTCCTATGGGATCATTCCGATGGTGTGCAAAACTTTGCGACTCAAAACCATCCTTTACCATAACTCTCCTTCACCCCTCACCGAGTCAACTCGGCAATTACCGAGCTGACCGGGTCAACTCAGTGAGTTAAGATTACCACCAAACAACAACCTGCCTTTTAACTCCCATCAACACCAACTATATCCTTCCTAACCCATCAACACCTAATCCCCAACTAGACTCGAATTACAAAACAGAAAACAATTGTTCGATCTCAGATTCTTCTTATACGTGTTTGACATGCATGCCAAGATTTGTTAAGATCAAAACCCACGAATTTGATATCATCACTGATCTCTATTGGAAGTCTTTAACTTCTCATCAATATTCGAAAATCCAAGATTGAATTATAACAACTTTGTTATATTCGAATCTTTGTTTCGTGTTAGTAATCATAACGAAAAATCAAAACATACACTATAATTAAACCTACCTGAGACCTATAACAGATCTTACACGAATACTCTATCTTGAATCTTTGAATGACGATGTATTAAAACAAAGGTCTTCAAGTGTTTAAGAATCATGAGAAAGAAATGATAACAAGGATTTCGAGGTTGGTTTAATAGCTAGATTGTTTGTATACCTTCGATTGAAGGAGAAATCACATGTTCGTGATGAGAAGATATGAGATGATGTGTGTGGCATGATTTGCTTGAGATGATTTGCTTGAGATGAGATTATTGGTGATAGAAAGATTGATATTCGGTGGTGCTTGATGTAATTTTTGTTGATAAAGAGAAAGAGTATATGAGACTGTGTTTACAAGAAAGAGGTGGAGGCGATATTAACAAGATAAGGGTTTTGATACCTAATCTATATGGTTAAACTCGTTTTTTTATACTCCTATGACAGATCGGGTCTTATTTTCTTTGTCTTGGGTCGGGTAGAAGGGCATATAAGATTATTGTTTCATATGGCTGGCCATTTAAAGCAATATACACTGGACTGGACACATTTAAAAAATTGGGCCGAGTGACATTGTTTGATTACTGGGCTTTGAATCGAAAGATTATATATCATTTGAAGACATGGACTAGACAATGGATAATGGATACGGACTAGTATAATTTTGGGCAGCAATGATATAATAGATTAGCCGGATATTCGATATGTTTCGATCGAAAGTGCTTAATCGACAAAGAAAACAAAACACTTAACGCTAAAACGATCCGATATAAGATTCACTTTAACGACAACGATCGAAAGTGCTTAACTGACGTTGAGCTTAAACGACAAGTTATCTAGACAAATTTTGTTCTTTAATGACAATTCATTACATAATTTGTTCTAGTTAACAACATTCTCAACACACAACACCAAAGCAAACAAAACACTTAACGCTAAAACGATCCGATATAAGATTCACTTTAACGACAACAGCTAGTTCGATTCTACAAAGACAAGTGATCACGAAGTGGATTTGGTATTCTTTATTTGAAGCTGAAGTGGGATTTCATGAAGGCGTATACTTATTTCATCATCGAGCCTTCCTTCTATTTTTCTACCCCTTTTCTTCAAACCCCGTCTATCGATTGATGACTTGCTTGGGCGATAAAATTTATGATTAAGACTTGAATTATCTAGTTTCCGCTGTCAAGGGGTGGATGGTCGACGACGTGGATTACTATCATTTTTTAGTGTCACACGCAGTTGCTCGTGTGGATAACTTTAAGAGGTATAAGAGACTTGTTTCTGCACCGTTCTTCAATCGACATAAGTGCAAGCTTAAGTAACAAATTTGGGGGATTTTACTTCAGTTTCAAGTTTGGAATATCGGGTTTACTTCACATGTGGTCACAACAAATAGCCGAATGAATTTGAGGTTGGTTAGTTAGACAGAGAGAGATGGAATCAGCAATCAATTCTCACGGGATATTTATGAGCCTCATAACGACAATGGTACTTCATAGTCTAAGCAAAAATATTTCAAAGTTTCTCAATGACTTTCAAAACTTTTAAAGACATTTGCTTAAGACTAAGAACTTCTCGAGTATATGGACGTCCACGATAATGATGCTTCCGAGAGTTCGAAATCATCATGGGGGAAGATCGTGTACTTTGAAGTAATCGGATCAAATTCCAGGGGGAAGTAGTGTACATGGAATGGTATCTACTTCACTTGATATGATTTTTATGAAGTATTCTGCAGGCGTGAGAAGAATTGTTGCTGATTTCCTGCATGTTACCCCAAACGGATAATCACCAAAACCTAAACGACATGAAACAGTATAGAAGCAGTGTTATTTGGTGTGGTTCTTCTACAAATTTCCGCTGTGCAATTAAACCGATGAGCTAGAAGATTGTTCAAACTACATCAAAGTGTCAGAATCTGCTTGAGATACAGATATTGGTTTGGGGGGAAGCTGATTCAGAAACTTCGTCAAAAAGAAGTCTAGGAAGAAAGTTTTTTAATACATGTTGCATGAATTGGGGGGAAGTTAATCCAAATCATGCATATTACAATTGTTCCACAACAAGCAAAGACAAAGAGGATTCAAGCTGAGGTACAAGTTATGAAGACAAGAAGAATTAAAAGACATCCTCAGCATTGGAAGCGCCTTGGAAGACTTCATTTTGTTGTATTTTTACTTGTTGGGAACATTGTAAGTAATTCCGTATGTCTCCATATTGGGGGAAGATTGTTAGCCCTAAAATGTGAGCGCCATTTACGGAATTACATTTGATTCAGATAGGCAAAACGTGGAGGGACTACTATTGACATGTTGTCAAAGTGACCTCTTGTTTAGCCTATATATACCCCTCCATACTTCCATGGAGGGGTGAGGATTCTTCTTATTTGTGTATTTCCCTTTCTCTCTCTAAATACACACACTACATTCAAGCTTTACTCTCTCTCTCTCTAAAAATGTCTAAACATTTCTTTTATCCTCCCCGACCTCCGGATCACCTCTTGTTAGCTTGAATCTTATTGTTAACATACAATATGGAGAACAAGAAATGATAAAGTTTAATCATAAGTTTTTAAAGTTAATTCTTCCTTGTGTAAGTATTTTTGTGTTTGATTTAATCTCCTCGCATTTATTTTTCACGCTTGAATAGTTTCTTAATAAATGAAGTTTTTAGCGGTTCAGGCTTAATATCTTAACTCGTAACTCCTTCTTTTTCTTCCTTTGTAATTAAAGTGAGAACACATTAAGGGTGTCAGCGTCATGGACTTTTGATCATAGGATTGCGGAAATTTGGCTTACTATACATATCATAATAATAAGAAGAATAAATAAAAACATGTTCTCTATGAGCCTTCGGGTGGGAGTCATGTAGCACTAACCTTGTCATTAGAGCCTTAGGGTGTATGGCATGGGGACGTGTTTAATAAAAATTGCTTCATCATCATGAGCCATAAGGTGGGATGGTGAATGTCAATTCCCTTGTTTTTGTCCAAGGAGCCTTCGGGTGTGGATTATAAATAAGGAGCACTTTTACATCTTAAAGAGCCTCAAGGTGATATGATGTAATTGTTGCTAACTCTATTAATAAGGTCATAATTGACTTTGGAGGATTTATTGTTGATTTAAGTAGACCTATTAGCCAAATTTTGGAACCGAGGATTTATCCCTCAAATCGTGTTAAGTTATCCTTGATGTGGGCTTTCTTTAGTGACAACGGTTTTTGAAGTCGAGGTTAGGTTTTGAGTGTTGAGTTTAAACCGTTTTTGCCTTCATTTTTGGACTAAGAAACATCAAATAAGTCAAATGAGCCTTTGGGTGAATGACATTTAAAATCTAGAGATACAATTAGGAATAAAAGGAGATTGAGTTTAACACCAATTACTTGTATGAGTTGTTTTAATTTTGGGACTTATGATTGACAATGATTTTGTTTTTAAACTTGGCATGGAAAAGTGAAAAGTCGGGGACGATGAATCTATTTGAGTTTTATGATCCTAAAAGTTATTTTCAAATAATGAAAGCATTACATTATGTCTTTGCAAAATAAAGTGTCAAAAGTTGAATAAAAGTGTAGTTAGTAGCTTTATTTTATCATTGTGTGTGGACACGACAATAGCTTAGCGAGGGGAATTTGATATGAGTGAAATTACTCATATCAGTTGTATCTAAAATCAAACAATAAATGCATAAAACCAATGAATATGGCCTTGTATATGCTTGTTTGTTGTTTAATGTGTGTAGGTACCGAAGTTCACGAAAACCGGCAAAATCGACACAGGTTTTGAAGAAAATATCAAGGAAGCCAAGTACAAGTTCGTTTTTAGTGGATTTAATCTTAATGAAGTAAATTGGGCCTTGTGGGTCCTACATTGTATAAATGGGTCAAAAAGCCCAATTATGGAAACAAGTTATCTACTTTAACCTAAAAGCCCATTAAAAAGCCCAAATCCTTTATAATTAGAGACGGATGGGAGTATTATAACACTTGGGTCCAAGCCCAATGTTTTTCACAATTATTTGAAACGTATGGAAAGTATTTGGATCATCATGCCCATTAGGGTAAATTGTTAACAAATGAATGGAAAAGTTATATTAACTTTTCATGCTTGGTCAAAGTCGTTTACAACTACACACATTCACCACACACATTTTACTTTGATATAACCTATGTCACTTTTCTCTCTCACCTCACAAATAAACCAGACACTATCCAAACCCTAGACCTAAAGTAAATCAATATTTGGGGCTTTCTGATTAAAAGCGCGTGATTGCACACGCTTGGGGTTTAATTCCCAAGTATTTCGGATCAAGAAGATGGGTAGAAATCAACTGACGTGGCTCTTTTCTCTCATTTGATTGGATGAAACAGCTCACCCACCTTCACTCCACCAATAAGAGAAGGACATCTCAGCTATCAACTAGCACAACTAGCACACATGATTGCCACGTTGGCAATCCATGTGCTAGTGTGTGTATATAAGCCGTAGATCAAGAGAAAGATGAGAAGATGTTATATCAACGGTCAAGATGGAGTTTTTCTTCAACAACCTCACCAGCAAGCCTTGGGGGTTGGCTATAAAAACCCCCATTTGATATGTAATTTTTATCCCATTTTTTATTTAAAAGTTATAATGTCAAATTAGGTGTAGGATTTCTGTAATTTCTTTTTTACAGTATTGTACCAATTTTGGATATTAATAAAAGTGAATTTTATTTCAATCTATTTCTTTTTAATTTTTACTGTTAAATATAACTACATTTATCCTGCTTCTATTCTATCTTGATATTATTAGTTAAAAAAATTATTTCATTAAGCTTATCAATAGCTTAATAGAATGATTAAATGAGATTTGGGAAAAAGTTAAACCTACTGTTTAATTTTTTATAAATATTGGTCAGGATTTTGTCATTGCTTCGAAAAGCTTGATCAAGTTCAAGTCGAGTAATGGTAAACTGTTGATGTGTTTGGTTCATTGATTATGATGGTTCGAGCCATGAAAGGATGAGGTTTTAGAATAAGTTAAAGGTGTGTTTGGTTCGAATGACGTTTGGCTTATAAGGAGGCTCAGTGCCTACCTTCTACTCAAAGGTTTCCTCAAAAAGGTGAGATGTTCTTTTTATATTAGTGTAATGAGTTTATTTAGTTTTGATTAATGAATGCTAAAAATGTTTATGAATCTGCTTAAATAAGATTGATACTTGCATTTTTATATTTAGGAGTTGTGATGGTTTGATTTTATCTCATAGTTAATTGTTACTGTAATGATATGAATCTGTGAAATTTAGTTGAGATTTCTAAAATGAGTTAGAATGATAAGATCCACGTCTGCTGTTTGTTAACTTTTATTTGAAAGCTGCTGATGTTATTTCATTAAATTGAGTAGCTAATAATCCGTGTTGATGAATCTGTATTGTGCTTGAGTAAATTTAGAACTGCGCTATTGATTTATCAGATTTAGTGGTTAGGTTTATGAGTTTATAGGTTTTGTTTAGCTTTGCTAGTTATATGATTTAACGGTTATGTCTGATTTTTTAGTTTTTATTTGTTCCATACCTTTCTAAATATTTAGTTAGATTTGTTGAGTTTGTTTGGTTAGTTCTACTAATATTTGAGAGAATTTGTTGAGTATTCGTGCTAACAGATTCTCTTTGTCTAATAAGTCTTATTCGAGTGATCTGTATTATTATTCGTTTGCTGTGAATCTTGCTATTTAGATCTTATATATAATTCAGCAATCCAGACATAACGTTTGGCTTGTTTATTACCAATATATGTCCAAAAAAAAGTATCTCACATAAGCAGTCACTCCTGTGACTTTGGTTTTTCACTTTTAACTGTCAAAGAGAATTAACCAAAAAAGTGTCCACAATGGGACTCGAACCCATGACCTCATGGATAACAGTCAAACGAGTTTACCACTTGATCTAGCTATCTCTTTTAGTTATAAGACTGTTATAGTAATTAATATAGTAGGTTTGTGGGCCGTCAGATTTTTAATTAGATTAAATTCAAGTTTTCATTTAAGTAAATTTTAATTAATATTTTTATAAAATTTACTTTTATAAAGTTTTAAAAATAAATAAATAAAATCAAAATAAAATATATTTTAGAAATTTAAAATTAGAATTTAACATTAGTTTTTAAATAAATTAGTTTTTAAATAATATAATTTTAATTAATTTAGTTTTAATAAAAATAGTTTTAAAATAGACTTTATTTATAAAAAGTAAAAGTTAATTTTTAATGGATTAAATTTGTAATAGATTTTAAATAGTTTTTAAATTTGTTTAAATAGTTTTTAATTTGGTTTAAATAGATTTTTAAATAGTGTAAGAGTATTTTTAATTAAGTAGATTAATTTTTTAATAGATTTTAAATAGATTAATTTTTAAATAGTTTAAAAGTTCAAAATTTTAAATAATTGTCTTTTATATTAAATTTCGGGGAACGATTCATGCACTTAGGTTTAATAATTGTAGGAGTAATTTTAGATTAAAAACCAAAAACCAATTCAAATCGATTGTCCAAATTGAAACAAAACGTCTCAAATTCACAAGATCTTCGTGTACAACGAACTTGGATCATTCACGTGTTTAACTATATTCGTCTTTGGCTCATTTATGGCTTATTACCTTTTCCTAAGGGTAATTTCCTAAATTTGCCCTATATCGTATATTATTAAAATACACCGACATTCCTCATCACATCACATATAAATGGGGTTAAGTGGTAGGATAAGGTTATATATCCATCATAAATTGATGAGCCATTTTGGTATGTGGTTCATGTCTTGATTGTATATGTTTGTGTGTTTAGATTTTTGCTAGAGCGCGGATATTTGGAGAAGCTTGTTCAGATGAGTTTCATAGTCCCATGTCTTTTTATGATTTGATTTCCAGATGAGATGGAAGAGACATTGTATGGTTTTGTAAAGAATGTTGTGAATGTTTTTATGGTTTGTGATGGACTTGTGTGTACACTTATGTGATTAACCGCTATGTGATTCTTGATTGTGTTTATGATTTGGATCGGGGGACACGTACCGTCTCAGATATTGTGGTTTGACTTGGTACCAAGGGGATGTTGACAAGGCGGGGCCTTGGGATTGGTTCATAGGTGTATGGACGTCTATGGGACCATGGTTATTGGTAAGGCTTGGAGCCTTGGAATTATGGTTATTGGTAAGGCTTGGAGCCTTGGATTTGTGGTGATTGGTTAATCTTGAATGGTAGTTGTTAATACATAATTGTAGCACATTGTCCATATGTTCTTTTGTTAATGGTTGTTATTCACAACTTATAACTGATTTGGCGTTGGAGTCTAAACCTATGACTCTCACCAACTTTATGTTGACGTGTTTTAGTGTCTCTTTCAGGTGAGAATGTGGTTAAGCGTGAGAATAGGAGTGGCTGGCTGGGAGGCTTAGGATTGCATTTGGAGGAACACCATTTCCTCTTAGTCTTTACTTATGTTTGAATGAGTGACACTTTGTAGACACCTATATGTTTGTTATTTGTTAATTGTATGTCTTTGGTATGAGGTAGACCTGTTACCTACTTACCCAGACGCCTGCGTTGTTTGTGATATTTTCATGACATTGTGTTACCATTTATGATATTTCTATTTTATTTAGTCATCTCTTTAGACACACTATTGTTGTGATGTTATCCATACGTCGCGCCCCATATTCCACCATGGTGGGGTATGACAGTCTCTGACTTGCAACGTATATCACCTTAACCCAATCAATCTTAACTCAACCTTAAGCAGCTTATAGAGCTTAAAAAAGCTTTTGAGCTAATGAACTTAATACATCAATCTCTGGAAACCTTCCAAAGAAAACCCAAGGCTTGTAAGAGCCTTCGAACTACTTCAACTAGGAGCTAACCAACTTGTAAAATCAACTTATTGAGAATAAGCACTCAATAAGCTGATGAACAGTAAATAAATATGATTTTTGAAAATCTTTTATAACTTTGAAAAATAAATTGCAAGCAGTATTTAAATGACAAAAATAATAAAATGCATAAAACTGAAATGACAAGGAATAAAAATTGGAATTTACAAATAAATTTTGCATTAATAAAGGAACTCAAATCTTTTATTACAAAATTTTAGAACATGTTACATAATGAAATTATAAGTCTATAATACAAGTGAATGCTAAAACCTAACGTGCTCATCATCTTCTCTACTTAGACCAATCTTTGCCCTTGATTTTCCTTCTAGAGCCTTCTTTGTTGATTTGATGGCTAAGATGGACTTATGAATGTTGACGTCCTTCTGAGAGATACCTATGACCTTTGGATGAACATTGGATTCAAAGGAAATTCATCACAGCCCTGAAATCTTGTCCTTATTTTCTTCTTGTTAAGCGAGCTTGCACGAACTTAGATTTTAGTGGTGACTTGAAAAAATAACCATTTTGGTATGTTTAATTTTGGGTTTAATTTAGGTTTGAAAAGGTCACTTTTGATTAACCCTTTGATATGATAAGGTGGTAACTAGTATAACTTGGGAGGGTGAAGATGATACACAATAATACTTTACATCCCTACCCTAATTCACATCTCATACCATACACAACTACCATCTTTTTGTTACAAAACTTACTCACACAGAAAAAACCACCACCATCTTGTTATCCTTTTAAACGCAGTAACAATTTATAATCATCCAATCATTTCAAACACCAAACGTTTCCCCTTAAATTCTTAACTGATCATCACCATTGAACTACCAAGGTGCAAGAATCAAGAAGTGATTTTTCTTCAAGAAATTTTATAAAGGGTCTCAGGTAGAGGTTGATTTATTTTTTCATTCGATTCGAGTTACAATCGAAATAAAGAAAGAGTATGAACACTATTTTTTCTATTTTTTTTTCTTCTGATTTTCGTATATAAAAGATGGGATTAGCAACACAAATTGATGATGAGTACTAATTTCGTGTATGTTGCTTTTTAAGGTCAACAATGATTTTAAATAAACACAAAAATAATCTTGAGATATTTCTTGAATATTTTTTGTATCGAGTTGAAATGATGAAAGGAGATGAAGTTTGTGTTGAGTCGTGATATATGTGACAACGGGTTTGAGTTTTAAAATGAAGTTAGATCTGATTTTTGTTTTGTAAAGGTTGTAGATTGTGGTTACAGTTGATGTCGAATTCTTTGGTCTCGTGAGAATATAATTTGTTATTGTTTGAAGATGAAAATTAGGATACTTGTTTTCGATTTATTATCATTTGGCAATGGATTTTATATAATGATTCTTAGATATTTGAAAAGTCTTATTAGATAACATTGATAGGCTTTTCGTTTTCTCATAACTGTTATCAATTGAACTGAGTGAGTAACTACATGAACTCTTGGTTGATTCGAACTGAATGTAGTGTTGATAGATAAGTTCAGCGGAATCGTCAATGCTGCAAATTTTGAATGATTCGAACTGAATCTTTAAATATATAAGATGCTTGTAAATTCATTATTTTCTCTTTTTTGTCTCAAACTCTAAAAATAACTTGTGAACAAGAATAAAAATTAAAATTCACTCATCTCCTTTTTTCCTGTTTTTATCACTTCTCTTCTCTCTTTTTTGCCCATTAATGTGTGGTATTAATGGAGAGAGTGTTAGTTTTCAATTTTCATATACTTGATACGTTATATATATATATATATATATATATATATATATATATATATATATATATATATATATATATATATATATATATATATATATATATATATATATATATATATATATATATATATATATATATAGGACATTTTAGTTAACTTAATAAGGAATACTTTTAGGAAAGAAGAAGAGTCTTACAAAAACTTACGTAGACGGATATAATTTCACGTGAGTGTTCCTTGGTTAGTGTTTCTTCAAAGAAATATGGATTGAGATTCTCGTTACGAATTTGGACAAAGGAAATGTAAACAACCGCGAATACGAAAAACGGATATCACTAAATCAGACAAATCGAGACAAAACCTAAAAATTATGAAAAAATGAAAATTCATATACTTTTTGTTTTTCTATTTATTAAAACTAATTAAGAATTAAAAAACTAGAGTAAAAACCCTAATGGGCTTGAAAAGCCCAAAATAACTAAACGGAATAAAAAGCTGATTGAGCCAAAAAGCCAATAAGCAAAATGAAAATCTAAAAAGATGAAAATGCTTAAAGTTCAATTCTTAACAACTTTTTCAAAAGAAATTAAGCTTGAAAATAAGCACAATAAGTTGTTTTAACAAATCAGCACTCTTAATGAGCTTAATAAACCCAATAAGCAAAATTCAAGCTTATTGAAAATCAGTTTAGATAGAAATAATTATTTTTCAAAAATAAGCAACTTTTGTGAAGACACTTTTATCCAGAATAAGCTCTAATAAGCTAACCAAATCAATAAGTACTTGAAAATTTCCAAAATAAGCGATAAACTATGACATCCTTTCAAATTTGATACAGATGGCTAAAAATATGTTATAAAGCTAATGAAAGAAAAAGAAGCAAAATAAATTATCCAATAAGCTATAATAAGCAAAAAGCACAATCCACAAAATGACAAAATAGTCGTGTTTGTTAAAAACAAACTAGACACTATGAAACTTTGCAAAAATGAAGATAAGATGAAAAGAAATGTTTCTATCTAAGTAGATTCGATTTTGGCACGTTAAATTAAGCAGAAAATAAGTAGTAAAAAATGTAGCTTATTACTATAAAAGGGAAAAGAACTGTGATAAAAGGATTTATGTTATAAGCTTATAACGAAAAAGACCTTAAGACAGTTGGTTGTGTGTGGCGTGTGTGAAGTGTTGAGAGGGTAGAGGTCGCGAGTTCGAACCCATGTGCATCACTTGCTACCTCCCCTTTCCACTTTTTTTTATTTTTGAGTTTTTTTATTTGCTTATTATTATAAGTTGATACTTAATAATAAGATGTTATAACAATTTATAATCAAAAATCAAGCAACAAATAGCAACGAACAAGCAAATCAAATCACAAAATCCACACATTTTTCAAATGACCACTTAGGTGTGATTCCAACTAATTCAACCAATTTCAATAAGCTACAACTTTTTCTAATAAGCACTCATTCCAATTTTAACTAAAAACAGCATAAGCTACACACCTAATCTATGTCTGATAAAAATTTCAAAGCTTAAAACCTAGTAATGAATCCTCTATTAATCTGTGAAGAATCTAGGATTAAACTTGACCAAAATTGACCAACTTACCAACTGTTTTTGCCCTCAAACATTTTTAAGACTAATGCAACTACTAGAAAACTACAAAGTAGTGACAACTAACTCTTTTAACACTACTTTAATCCACATTAAGCACCTATTATCATGAAATCACTAGCAGCACTACAACTCTAAGCCTAAAAGCATAAACTACTTATTTTTGTATTTTTGATTTTTAAGACTAAATCAACTATCAGTTAGCATCATCTAACCTATATTAAACTACCATAATCAAACTCAAACCTTAGATCTAACTAAAACTCAAATAGCAACTTACCCCAAACACTAGTTAAGTAGACTGTTAAAACTTTTAAGCTTATGAAACTTAATTCTAATGACTAATTTTGAAACTTAAGATAACAATAAGCTAATATTACTCCTGTCAAGCAGATCTAGACCAAAATTAAGCTATGATTACGTAAATCTAAGACTATGCTAAAAAAATTATGTTTTTGAGATTAAGACAATAACTATAGATCTAAGTAATAAAACTTGTAAATAAGCACACAAACAAAATAATAAGTAGATATAAGCACTTAATAACACAAATAAGCAAGCAAATAAGCAATAGATAATAAGCAGTTGTAGATAAGCTATCATATGAATATTTAAAAATGGTTCAAAGCTATTTGATGAAGACCTAACTCTAACCTAACAGCCCCTAGGTCCATAACAACTTTAATCAACCATTATCAATCATAAACCAGCTTATAACCAAGCTTATTTCAAATAAGCTCAAATTTCACCCAATAACCAAATTCCATAAGAGATTAATGAGATTATAGCTTATTTAGAGCTTAGTATCACTTATACGATTTTGAGACAAAAAAGTAAAAAGAGACAAAAGATTAATGAAACTGAAATTTTATTAATAAAGTAACTTAGTACATTGCTTGAAAAAGGAAATACAACTTTTGAAAGGAAAATTAAGCAACAATTAAGCTAAAAACTACACGAAGGCTAATGTGTGAAGTTCCCTCTATTTATAGAGGTATGAGGAGGAGCCTTGGCCTTCTAGAAGATAAGGAACATTCTTGGAGCTTCATTTTCATCCCTTGATCTTTGCTTAAACATTAAGCTACAATTGAGGTCGTTTATTTGATCTCGTTTGTGCTTTTAACCACAAATTGCCAGCAGGGAATGACATGTGGGAAAGGTTTCTAGAAGGGTGAATAATCATTAAACGAAGTTAATTGGAGTGAGGTAAAATCTAGGTAAATTTGGGACGAATGGGAACAATGAAAATTGTGTTTCCCGCCCTTTTCCTTGTTTGTTACTTGCTGACTTTCATTGGAATCCATGATAGGTGTTGGGAAACAAGAATGAGGGTTAATATTCCTGAGTTTATTGGGGACATTTTGAAGCCTAATGAGTTTATTAATTGGATTGTTGCTATTGAAGAAGTATTTGAATTCAAAGAAGTTCCAAAAAACAAAAGGGTTTTGTTGATCACTACCAAGCTACGTGGTAGGGCATCCGCGTGGTGGCAACAATTGAAACTGACGAGGGACAGAGTTTAGAATTCGAAGATCACGAGGTGGTATAAGATGAATAAGGTCATGAGGGATAATTTTAATCCCCATAACTATTAGTGAATGATGTACCAGTGGTTACAGAATCTGAAACAAGGGGCCTAGTTTGTTGAAGATTATACTACCAAATTTCACCAACTAATTACAAGGAATGACATTCAAGAGACAAAAGATCAGCTTGTCTCTCTATACATTGGTGGGTTAAGAGTCCAAATCATGGATTTTGTTAACATGTTTGATCCATTGACACTTTCTTATGAATATCAGTGTGTATTAACTTTTGGGAAGCAGCACCGACGAGTGGGAAATTCGCCTTCTCATGCAATAACATGTACTTCTATTTCAGGTAACACGACATCTCGTTTTACTCCCAATCAGGCTAAGGCAGTTGGTGGAAATAGTGGACCAGTTCCTAGATCGACCAGTAGTAGTGGGTTGAAGAGCTTTAACTGTGGTGAACCTGGTCACCGATAGTCGTTGTGTAAGAAGGCTGGGAAGAGACGGTTATATGTTAAACCTAAGGAAGATGATGGTGGCTTGTGATAATTACGAAGAATCCGCAGTTTATGATGAAGAACCCGAATATGAGGAGGAGTATGTGTCTAGAGATGTGGGTGTGAATTTGGTGGTAAGGCACTCTTGCTTAACTCCTAAAGTTGATGGTGAAGATTGGCTCAAGCAAAATATATTTCAGTCAACTTGCACCATTATGGGTAAGGTTTGCACCTTTATATGTGATTCATGTAGTTCTGATAACTTGATAGATGAAGAAGCAGTCCAGAAATTAGGATTGAAAACTGAAAATCATCCCAAACCTTATAAGTTATAGTGGCTTAAAAAGGGTGGGGAGATAACAGTTTCCAAGCGTCCGTTTTTTGTAGGAACGACTTATAAGGATAATCTTTGGTGTGATGTGATACCTATGGATACTTGTCACTTGTTGTTGGGTAGACCTTGGGAGTATGATCGTGATGTACCATTGTGGTTGTTTATTTTGATGGCATTCTTATTTATAGTGCTTCTTATAATGAGCGTGTCACTCATGTGAGGCAAGTCTTGACCTTGCTTTAGAAGGAAAATTTTATGTAGGTACGAAGAAGTGTGTGTTTATGAGCCCTAAAGTTTTGTTTTGGGGGTATGTTGTTTCTCATGATAGCATACAAGTGGATGAGTCTAAGGTAGCAGTTGTTCAGGAGTGGAAAACTACAACTACCATTACTGAAGTTCGGGGTTTTCATAGTCTTGCTTCTTTCAATAGGCAGTTTATCCCTAATTTCAGTTCCATTATGGCCCCTTTGACATACTGTATGAAGGGGAAGTCATTTGTGTAGACAGAAGAAGCACCAAATAGCTTTTCAGGTTGTGTTGTCCCATTATATATGATGATTATACACAAATACAAGTGAGAAAAAGTAAGAAAATATATGAAATCTATATAGAGAAAGTAGAGAGAATGGTTGGAAATTTGTGTGATATTAGATTGAGAGAGAAGAATAAAAATGTAACCAACACCCTCTTAACATGCTAGGAGGGTAGTATTTATAGCCAAGCCTACATGTGGCTTATGGGCTATGTGATAATGGACCGGGCTTGAATCCATTAACTAAATAACCTTAAACATGGACTATTAGCTATTTTATCAAGCCCGTGATTCACGACTATTCTACTATATATTACAATGTTCTAAGAATAATCTCCCCCAATGAGAGGTTATTCCTCTACGACATTTGGAGATTTATAGAGATTACTAATCTCGCCATAAATGAGTCGGAACGTGTAATAGTAGTTTTGTTCCTTCATGTAGGGATCTTTGAGCCTTTGTCGTTGTCTTACGACTTTGTTTTTAATCTTGAGATCTTCAAATCTGTGACCGAATCATTCTTGATGATACAATATTTTGAGACTAACATCTCACTCACTGAGAGGTCATTCCTCTGCGACATGCGAGTATTTATAGAGATAATTAATCTTTAGTACTGTGATCTTCAAAATGACTGCTTCATTCTTGCTGGTCACCATCCTTGACTTGTCATTGCCATCTTGCGATCTTGTGTCTTTAATCTTTGACTTTGCTGAGTACACCATAACGTCGACATGGACTGAATGGCGTTAACATTCATCCTAAATCGGTAGCGTTTTACCTCCGGTCAGTGACGATCGTTATACGATATTAAATACCGTACCTGTGATTAGGTAGATTCAGTTAAGAACCTCCTTGACAGGGTTTCACAGCTGTACTAGCTGTTCTCTTTACTCGACCGTCTCAAAGCAAGATTACGAACATAAAGAGTGAATCAATTGGATAAATATCCGCTTGATTAAAGTCGTCAATTCAAATTCCTAGAACAAGTTTTATTCATAAAGAATATTACCATTGTTGCTTTCTAGTTGACACAAGCTTGATCGAGAAAGAATCTCGCAAGTCACCTACCGTAGCGCTGTTTGAGGTTGACGCTAGAAGGATTTCCATTTGTCACTGTGAATAGTCACGAATATCACTCTGAATGTTCTGGCAAGACCATAAAGATATTGCATAGAAACCTGAAACAAGTTTGAATCAATCAGAATCAAACCACTGTTGCTTTTCAGTTTACACATGTTCAATTCCTAAAGAATCTTACACATGACCTACCACAGTGTTGTTTGATGTTAACACTAGAAGGATTTCCACTCATCATTGTGAATACTAGGTAGTATCACTCTGAGTGTTCTAGCAATATCTCAAGGATATAACGTAGGACTCTTTTATTTGTTATTCAGTGTGTCCTAACGAGATTTGATTGATCTCTAGGCTCTAGACTCGATTAGTGCACTTTTAGTGGTCGGGGGCTGGAGCGGATGCCACCTATTCAATATCAACTATCTCAGAGTGAGAAAGTCAATAGAATTCGTGTTAATCTCTGTGACAATAAAACAAACTTCTTTTGAGAGAAGCCTAAGTCAGCTGAGGAAGGGTTGTGCATTACATCACTGGGTCCATGATGTGTTGTCTTCATTATGTATTGACCCGGTTTCTGCCTAAGTTGTATGGAGGGCTAATTACTTTACACCCTTTATCCTTACATTTATTTTTTATTCTTCGACCCCTTAAATGCTTACCAAGACATCATTACTAGCACCTTGTTGTAATTCTTCCAGTGCTAGCTTCAGTACTTAGTCTGCATTCAGCTATATTCACATTCTACTCTATCTTTCCTAACGACTTCTAATAATCTATTGGATTGTCCCTGGGAAGATCCCCCCGGTTCTGGTTAGATCATAGGACTTATACCTAACCACCTTTTGACACCAATAACGTCGTAAATTAAAGAGGTTGTGGGTATATAAGATCGTAACCATAAAACCATAAAACCATAAACTTTCAAGTGGTTTCAAGAAATGCTCCCCCTTTACATGTGCATCGATAATCAAAAGTGTTTCGCACATGTGGGTAAGAGTTAAAAGTGCTTGAGTCTTGCAAAATAGATCACATTTTAATCACATTTATCCCCCTATCTCTAATATATAAAATCTTTGATATTAGAGATACCAAATTTGATTAAAATATATCACGAAAAATAGTCTTGAAAATTTTTCGGGAGAAAAATGTGTATTTATTAGCATGAAATAATTTGGAACGCTCCCCCTCAAAAATTGATCCAACTGAATTGTCATTGTGAGGATGTGATCCACATTTCTCTTTTTTGAGGGTAGGAGTTGTTGAACACATGATTTTTGAAAGATTTTGAATAATCATTGAAAAATTCTTGAAAAAATTGTGTTCAACGCTTTTTGAAAAACTGCATTTCTTTTTGGCGAGGAGGTCTTTCTAAAGCATAAACTTGAGTTCATAGACGTTGAATGTCTTGAATAATCCACTCAAGTGTAAGAAGGTTTCTCTTCTTTTGCTGAGGGTAAGGGCACAAAAGCGTACACTCCCCCGTGAATATAGATCCGGGTTGCAATCTGAAAGTGATTACAAGCCATAGTGTTGAGCTCAAAACTTTGAATATTTTGTGACAAGCTCAACCCGTTATAGATTACTCTTCCGTTGTTAGGATAAGTTATCTTTAAAGATACACTTTCCTTTATTTGAAGTCCGAGTTACAGTCTGACATTTAACTGTAAGTCGTTTACATGAGCTTAAAAACTTTGAATGTTTTTATCGAAAGATCATGGCCGAGAAAATTTTATTTTCCCGTTGTTAAGGATAAGTTATCATCCGTGATAGAGTTTCCTTTCTTTGAGACACGAGTGACAATCTGAAGTAATTGCAAATTAATGAAATGAAATGTTTTGAAAAATATTTACAACTTTCATTCGAGCTTTATGTACACGCATGTGTCGTTACTAAGAGACATTTCTAGGCACGTCCATATTATCGATACTAAAAGACATGTCGAGAAGAATATTTTTGGATTTTTAAGATTTTTAATTTTGTGTTTTGTTTTTATATGTTTTATATTTTTGTATTTTGCTTTTTCAATGATATTTACAAGTAGATATTTTATAGATGAACCAAGCAGGCAACTTTGCCAGAATCTCTAGGTCAGCTGGAGTCAAACATCTCATACCAATTTGCCTAACAATGTACTCAAACCTATCTTTCGACAGAGCTTTCGTAAACAAGTCGGCTAATTGGTAATCTGTTCCAACAAAGTATAACTCAACGATACCGCGTTCAACTTGTTCCTTTATGAAGTGATATCTAACATCAATGTGCTTCGTGCGGGAATGTTGTACCGGATTTCAGGAGATGGCTATGGTCGACTTTGAGTCACAGTACATAGGTACTTTCTCAAAGTGGAAGCCATAATCCGTGAGTTGTGTTCTTGTCCAAAGAACTTGAGCACAACACGCAGATAGAGACACATACTCCGCTTTGGCGTATGAAAGTGACGTGCAATCCTGCTTCTTGGAAGACCATCGCACGAGCTTATCTTGTCCTAGAAATTGTGCACCACCAGAAGTACTTGTTTTAGTATCAAGACACCCTGTGTGATCATAATCTGAATAGGCCGTTAGAAAAAAATCGGTTTCCTTCGGATACCAAAGTCCCAAATGAATGGTATTCTTGACAATACTTAGCTTGGTGTATAAAGATACCACATGGGGATTGGTGAACTTGAATTCCTAGAAAGAATTTTAGTTCGCCCATCATAGACATCTCAAATTTGTTGTGCATTACTTTTTCAAACCATTTTGAAAGTTTTGGGTTTGTAGACCCGAAAATAATGTCATCAACATAAATCTGCACAAGCAAAATGTCATCCCCATTTTTATAAGTAAACAAGGTAAGATCAACGGAACCTTTTGAGAAACCTTTGGATACCAGAAATTTTGAGAGCTCATCGTACTTCGCCCTTGGAGGTTGCTTTAGTCCAAATAGTGCTTTGTGGAGACGATACACCTTGTCAGGATAATATGGATTAATGAATCCTTCCGGCTGCGTGACATAGACTTCTTCCTTCAAAAGACCGTTAAGAAATGTTTTCTTTGCGTCCATTTGATAAACAGTGAATCCCTAATGTGCAGCATAAGCAAGGAAAATCCTGACCGCTTCCATACGAGCTACTGATGCAAATGATTCTTCAAAATCAATACCCTCTTTCTGGCCATACCCCTTAGCCACTAGCTTAGCTTTGTTCTTGATGATTGTGTTTTCTTCATCCATCTTGTTTTTTCAGTCTAACAAAGATTTAACGGAATAACAACTTCCCAGACTTTAAGTCTTTCAAATTGAAGAAGTTCATCTTGCATCGATTTAATCCAAGCATGATCAGCCATGGATTCTTTGATGTTTTTCGGTTCAGTTTTACTCACGGCGAGTGTGAACATACAAACATCGCCATCGGTTCCTAATTGTCGTCTTGTACGAACAGGCCGTGAAGGGTTTCCAATTAATTGAACCAAAGGGTGATCTCGGGTCCAATGATGTGTTGAGGGGTGTCGCTGGTAAAACGTATGCATACTTAAAGGATCAACATGGCGAGTAGAAGACTCTCTAGTTTCATGTACCGATGTACCGAATGGATTGTGAAAATTGTCATCGTCAGATAATGCATTGTCTGCTTGATTTGTGTTCTCTGGAGCAATGACACTAGTTGTGGATGTTGTAGGAGCGGTTGTTGATGAGATATTTTGAGGAGGTAAATCTGCAGCAACCTGTGTTGAGGTAGATGAGGTTTTATCCTTTTGTTGACGATGATCAGTATCATCATACTTATCATGAGTGACAACGGAAGACTTTGATACAACATGTTTCTCCCCCGTGAAATATTCATCAAACATTAGTCCATATAACATTTCCAACTCTTCAATTGTCGTGTCCACTGTCATATCTGCTCTAGGAATATTTTGGTGAACCAGCTTTGAACTTGATGGTTCATTGTTGTGGTCTTGAGTTCCGAGTTCTGTGCGGTTGTGCACATAAGTCTTTTGTCGGTGTTGAAGACTTAAACTGTTTTTTCTTTTTCGGAGAAACCAAGAAAAAGAGTTAATTCCCTAAATATTGCGAAATCATGAAGTTGAAAACATTCCGAAATCATGAAGAATATTTCGAGAGCATGTTCTAAAGAAAAAGATTTCAGAATGATAGAACTTTTTATTCCGAAATCATGTTTTTAAGACACATTCCGAAATCATGTTTCAAAGAAAATATTCCGAGATGAGTTTTTAAAAGAAAATTTCCAAGAATATGCAAAAACAAATAAAATCATATTCTCCCAATCCAACCCAACGACATCCATCAATCCCTTCGTCTCCTAATCTAATATGCCTAAAAATTATTAAGATCTCAGAATCAATTCGTGTGTCGACATGCATGTCGAGATCTTATAGATCCACCAGGAAATCTTCATCACTGATCTATATAGATGCAAACAATTTTTTTATATTCGAATGTAAAGAAAAAACAATTAACAAATATGTTATTGTCTTACTTTGATTTGATGACAGAAAACAGCAATCCCACATAACAATAACCCTACCCGAGACCATTCCATAGATCTTGAAGACGAATTGTTCTTTGATAAACAAGTATGAAACGAATCTCTTTGTATGATGCTTGTTGAGATTCGTTAAGACTATGAAACAAAAAAGGTGTATCTGTGTTCGAAGTGGAGGGATTTGTAGTGGTTTATTTTCGTGGGTTATTGTGTGTATTAGATGCTTGAAATTTGATTGATGAAGTCTAGATCTTGATGGTGTCAGAGTTTAGGATTTTAATCCCAGAAAGGAGATGGAGGCGGAGTTATCTAACGTAGGTTAGGGTTATGAGATTATATTGCCCTAATTTAGTGGGATGGATTATATATGTGATTTATTGGACCGGGTTCTACTCCTTTGCGGTTATAACACTTATTGCAGATGGGCTGGATTTTGATTGATATATGTTGGGCCAAAATGTTTTTCATTGCATTTACTTAAATGATACGTTTTCATTTTAAGGCCAAAACATTGATAGTGGACGAGGCAAGCATTATTTAGGTTATGATGACATGATTTTTGATGCGGGTATTCGGTATGTTTCGATCAAAAGTGCTTAAACGACACCTAAAAGTATAGATAAAATTTTAGGTCGATCCGCGCATCAGTTGGGCATATGATTGACATTGGGCTTAAATGACAAGTTATCTAGACAAATTTTGTCCCTTAATGACAATTCATTTCATAATTTGTTCTAGATAACGACATTCACAAACACAACACCAAAGCAAACAAAACACTTAACGCTAAAAACGATCTGATATAAGATTCACTTAAACGAAAACGGCTAGTTTTGATTCCACAAAGACAAGTGATCATGAAGTGGATTTGGTATTCTTTATTTGAAGTTGAAGTGGGATTTCATGAAGGCGTCGACTTATTTCATCATCGAGCCTTCCTTCTATTTTCTACCCCTTTTATTTAAACCCAGTCTATTGATAAATGATTTGCTTGGGCGATAAGATTTATGATTAAGACTTGAATTATCTAGTTTCCACTGTCAAGGGGTGGATGGTCGACGACATGGATAACTATCATTTTTGGGAGCTTTGTTGCAGTTCTCAGTGTCACACGCAGTTGCTCGTATGGATAAATTCAAGAGGTGTTAGAGACTTGTTTCTACACCGTTCGTCAATCAACATTAGTGCAAGCTTAAGTAACAAATTTGGGGGATTGCACTTCAGTTTCAAGTTTTGAATATTGGGTTTACTTCACATGTTGTCACGACAAATAGCCGAATGAATACGAGGTTGGTAAGTTAGACAAAGAGATGTAATCAGCAATCAATTCTCACGGGATATTTATGAGCTTCATAACGACAATGGTACTTCATAGTCTAAACAAAAATTTTCAAAGTTTCTCAATGACTTTCAAAACTTTTTAAGACATTTGCTTAAGACTAAGAACTTCTCAAGTATATGGACGTCCATGATAATGATGCTTCAGATAGTTCGAAATCATCATGGGGGGATATCATGTACATTGAAGTAATCGGATAAACTTCCAGGGAAAGTAGTGTACATGGAATGGTATCTACTTCACTTTGTATTATTTTTATAAAGTATTTTTCAGGCATGAGAAGAATTGTTGTTGATTTCCTGCATGTTACCCCAAACGGATTATCACCAAAAACTAAACGACATGAAACAGTATAGAAGCAGTATTATTTGGTGTGGTTCTTCTATAAATTTCCGTTGTGCACTTAAACCGATGACCTAGAAGATTGTTCAAACTAAATCAAAGTGTCAGAATCTGCTTCAGATACAAATATCGGTTTGGGGGAAGCTGATTAGAAACTTCGTCAAAAAGAAGTCTATGAAGAAAGTTTTTTAAGACATGCTGTATGAATTAGGGGGAAGTTAATCCAAATCATGCATATTACAATTGTTCCACAACAAGCAAAGAAAAAGAGGATTCAAGCTGAGGTACAAGTTATGAAGACCAGAAGACTTAGAAGAAATCTCAGCATTGGAAGCGCCTTGGAATACTTTATTTTGTTGTATTTGTACTTGTTAGGAACATTGTAAGTAATTCCATATGTATCCACATTGGGGGAAGATTGTTAGCCTTAAAATGGTGAGCGCCATTTACGGAATTATAGTAGTTTAATATAGCCACAAACGCAGGGACTAGTTTTTTTAAGTTAGAATAGTTCATGTGTGTCTAGGCTATATATACCCCTCCATACTTCCATGGAGGGGTGAGGATAATCATTTGTGTATTATTATTTCTCTCTCTATAATACACACACTTCTTTCTTCTTGCTACTTTCTCTCTCTAAAAATGTCTAAATACTTATTTTATCCTCCCTGACCTCTGGATCACCTCTTGTTACTATGAATCTTAAAGGTTAACAGGTTGTCAAGAAGAGCTTACTATAGCGCCAATCCTAGTATTGCCTGGTTTTTCTAAAGTGTTTGATCTTCATACTGATGCTTCCAAGGTTGCAATTGGCGGAGTTTTTAGTCAAGGTGGGCGACCTGTTGTCTATTTTAGCAAGAAGTTGACAGGGCCAAAGTCCAGGTTCTCTACTTATGACTTGGAGTTTTATGCAGTAGTTCAAGTTGTGAAGCATTGGCGCCATTATTTGTTTCATAAGGAGTTTTTTTTATTCACTGATCATGATTCCTTAAGGATATCCGTACTCAAGATAAGGTATCACATAAGCATGGGCGTTGGTTGGCTTTTCTTGAGAAATTTACTTTTGTGGTGAAACATAAAACTGGTGCTTCCAATCGTGCTGTTGATGCCTTAAGCAGGAGGAGTAGTTTACTTGTAACCATGTAAGTTGATGTTCCAGGAATTGATGTCATTCGTGACATGGTAACTATGGATCAATGCTTTTCAGTTGTTTTGTAGGATTTGCAATATGGAAAGAAAACATATTTTGTTATGCATGATGGGTTCCTATTCAAAGGGAATCAACTTTCTATTCTTTATTCAAGTCTTCGCTTGCAAATTATTAAGGAGTTGCATGGTGAGGGACATGTTGATCGTGATCGCAGTTTACAATTGGTTCAAGCTTTTTATTTTTGCCTACTATGAATAAGGAAGTGGATCCTTACGTCAAAAGGTGTCGTATTTGTCAGTATTCAAAGGGCACGACTACTAATGCAGGGCTTTATATGCCTTTGCCTGTTCCTTTGCAGTCCTGGATTGATATTAGCATGGATATTGTTTTGGGGCTACCTCGTACTCAAAGGGGTAATGATGCAATATTTTTTGTTGTTGTTGATCTTTTTTCTAAGATGGTTCATTTTAATGATTGCGAGAAGACAACATATGCAGTTAATGTAGCCCAACTTTTCTTTAGGGAAGTGTACCGTTTACATGGTTTACCTTCCTCAATTTTTTTATCGAGACACTAGGTTTTTAAGTCATTTTTGGCGTAGTTTGTGGAAGATGGTGAATACTCAGCTCAACTTTAGTAGTGCTTATCATCCTCAAACTGATGGGCAAACTGAAGTTGTTAACAGGTCCCTTGGTAATCTGTTAAGGTGTTTGGTGGGTGATCATGTGAAAGCATGGGATCAGAAGTTGTGTCAAGCTGAGTTTGCTCATAATCATGCGGTAAATCGGAGCATTGGGTTTAGTCTATTCCAGGTGATTTATTCTGCTCAACCACGTGGTCCTCTTGATCTTATGACTCCTGAGGTTTCTAGGTCTGTTCCAGAGAAAGTGCATGATTTTGTTGAGGGTTGCATGATGTTCATAAATCTGTTCGTGACAACTTGGTTCGCGCCAATTCGAAGTACAAGCAGGAAGCGGATCAAAAGAGGCGACATGTTGATTTTGAAGTAGGTGACTTTGTATGGATTGTTTTGACTAAGGATCGTTTTCCAGCTGGTAAGTATAATAAGTTATCTACTAAGAATATTGGTTCGTTGGAAATTGTAGAGAAGATGAACTCGAATGCTTATCGTTTGAAGTTACCAAGCCATATTCGATGTTCTGATGTTTTTAATGTGAATCACTTGTTTCCTTACCATGGTGATTCTTCTGATGATGATACTGCTGGAAATTCGAGAACGAAATTTTCCTATCCAGGGAGAATGATGGAGGCCCAAGTATTGAAGAACGGGCTGACATGTTTTGGGAGGCCCACGATCGTGTGACAAAAAGGAGTTTAGTAAAATGGGCATAACTTGGGCTTTGGGAGGAGTTCAAAGGCCCACGACCTGTCAAAACGTCCGGAAAAACGAGGGAAACGCAGCTGTAACCACCTTTTAACTGGTTACGAATTTTTCGAGGCTCGAAATGCCTTTTTACTATGATTCATTTACATTTTATATTTTTTTCAATTTCTATTGGACTTTGTCTTTGGGCTACAGTCCAGACCGTTGGTGGTATAGGGTTTTTCTTTGTTTCTTGTCTTTATTTAAACAATCTGATGTAACCCTAGCAAGACAATTTTCAGTTTAATAAAATTTAAACCATCGGCCGTTGTTTGCCAAGTTTTTAACCTTAATAATCGGTATTCATTAGAATCAACGATTGTTGCAAGAATTGTTTCTAGTATTGAGTGGAATCAACATATCCAATTTATTTATCTTGTTTCTAGTCTACGTCACCTGCCCTTTTTCCTTGTTTGTTACTTGCTGACTTTCATTGACTGGGGATGGGGTATGGGCTTGGGGTTAATGGGTTGTTTGTTCTTGGGCTTGGCTAACTTAACAATTGTTAAGTTAGTAATAAAGAGAGTTAACAACCGTTTAGTATAAGGACTAACGGTGTAATTATTTTGAGGACTAAAAGTGCAAATGGTTAATGTTACTTTGAGAAATTTAGGCATATTTAAGGGCATTTTTGGAACTTTGAAAATTTGAAAGGGTGTTTGGGTATTTGTGAGAGGTTTAGGTTTTATAACTCTTGTTAGTTGACTCCCCGACTTCGGTTTTTTGTAATTCTTCGTGTCTCGTGTTCGTTTTGTCGTTTCTTGATCGTTTTCTTGTGATTTCTTGATTTATGTGTCTGCACATACACAAACAACAATACAAACATATATATGTGGCTCATTTGATGATATTTTAACCGTTTTAAATCCGTTTTACAAGAAATAAACATATGTGTTTTCAAACATATCAATACTCAAATTTGAGTGCTTAATTTTAAGTTTAGAATCAAGATGGAAGTTTGATTGATCATATTTCTCTTTTATATACTGATTTTAAGTTTGCAATTAAGATCAGTTTCGTTAAGCATATTTCTTCCTTATAATGTGTAGTATATAGATAATTTAAATCTAGCCTTTGACGCGACACATAAAGTCATAAACTACTTATTCACAAAATTATTATGTAACCTTTTGGTTGTTTGCAATGAAGGTCACTGACATAAGATGATAAACCCATACTGATCGGCACAATCAAATTTTGTCAAGAAGTGTACACAGCCGCTGCTATGCGTAGATACTTGTTGATTATATGGTAAAACGGTCACGTGTGAAAATAAAACGTGAACGAGGACATGCCATCCTGTAGTATTAACTTAAACCTTTACTAAGTGGAGAAGTCTTTTAAGGGTCGAATCTATAATATGATCACTGTAGTCTGTTGAATTGTAAGCAATACCAACATCACAATTTCAAAAGTGAAATAAGATGCGATTCCAGACACCAAATTGATCGAATTGAACGTAAAGTCATGTGATCCCTATTCGATCTTTAGCCCCTATATATCTTTCTCATACTTCTCAAGTCACATACATCAGTTTCACCATTGTTTTCATTCTATAACTCAAAGTTTAATTTTAGGCCTCAAGTCTCGTACACATGGCGATCATGAGGTGCATACGATTGGAGCCAAACAGATCAATGACCGTTGATGAGTTCAAAGCATGGTTGCGCGCCTATGATGATAACCATGATGGTCGTATCAGCCAAGAAGAATTCAGAGAGGCTCTTCATGGTCTTAGGATATGGTTTGGGAGGTGGAAAGCACGAAAGGCGATGGAATCAGCTGACTCCAATCGTAGTGGCGCCATCGACAGTGCCACTGAAATGGACAAGTTGGTGAAATTCGCTCAGAAGCATTTGCATATGAAGATATATGAATCATGAGTGACATAGATGCATGGTTTGTTTTCGTGCTAATTTGATTTTCTGAGGAAGGATGTTTGGATTGGTATGTTTCATGTGTTTTATATATATAGTTTCTAACAAAAAACCTCTTAAGTGGTGGTGGTACTTCACAAAAGTCTTTAGCTTTTGCTATGTATCATTGGAAAGGTTTCTGAAAGACTTATTTTAATAATAGTTACTCTTAAGTTGAATATTTAAGATGTGCTCAAGAGATTTGTGGTTCACTATGTAATCTATTCCATGTGAATATAACATTTATTTGACCTATTTACTTTTACATGTTGCTTAATATTCTTTTGCATATCATGAATTCATGATTGTAAGGGTAGAGACGGGACGGAGACGGGGTGTCCCGTGGGTGCTTTGGACATCTATCGATTTTTTCGATGTAACGGTAATTTTCAAAAAAAAAACTCAATTTTTTAAATGCACCCGGTCTATCGAAATGTGTTTTTAGTCTTATTTAATTAGTTAATATATTTAACAACAACAAAAATGAACTCTTATGTATTATGGTTCAAAAAAATCGTGCACTAATCATATATGATTCTCGCTCCGTAAAGAGACCGCCACTCAGTGGTTATACAGATATCTTTGATCAGTATATACATCAACTAATAAACTTTCTTCTTTGGTACATATTTAAAAGGATGTAAATGCAACTCCTATTACAATATATTCACAATATAATACAGTAGTAAAGAAAAAATTGTTTCTTAAAGTCAATTGTTATTATCCCTTTTAGCATTTTAGCAAAAACTAGAATGATTAAAAAAATTCTTATCGACACTTATTGCGAGATTCGTATACCTTTACTGAAAGCAAATTTTATATTCCTTGTCCCCAATTAGATAAAGAAGAACAAATTCCCTAATTAGCAATGGGACTGGGGTTATAGTGTTACTAACACAAGTCGAGCTCGACTTAGTTTAGGATGAAGGTATGGTTGGAGAGGGCCTAACTATCAAACAAATCATTGAACAACTGTGCTTTTAAGTACAACATTGTAACTGATACTTTAGTATCATGCAGTCTGCACTCTGCACATTGGCTCAAGTTGTTTCTCCTATCCAACTATCCTAGCAATGAAATCCGCATCTGCTTTTATACTAGCATCAAATTCACCATCCATAAATCTCTAGCTTAGTAGCTGTTTGACTTCAAATTTACCATCCATAAGATTATAAGACTTTACAGTATATCAGTTGATCCCATGACAGTTTTAAACATTCTTATTCTGGGACGCTAGTTTGGTTCTCTCATTGTGTTCAAGCCTGTTTTGATCCATTGGTGAACACTCCGTATAAATAGATTGCACCGAATCAGTTCTGGGTCCGAATCAAGATTCTATCCTTTGGCCATGGTTGCAGTTTAAAAGTAGTTCTTACAAGCATATACCCGTAGTTTTATTTCCCTGCATCACCTCCCTTTGTTCAGGCTCACTAACGACTATAATGAGTCCATGAACAAGATAACATCATGATAAACGACTAGGTGTTTTATCTATATGTACATTACAAGTTATCAAACCTAAAGCACACCTTGATTACAATAAAGGGTGGTAACATTGTTCGACTCTTAAAACGTACATAAAAAGGCCAATCATGTTGTTCAACCCACCCCCACCACACTCCACATGCATACAAGTGAGAATCAGAAACTAGCATTAAGATTCTTTAGAAAAAGCCACTTCACATACACCATCGTAAACTAATTTACCTGAGCTAGTTAATATGTAGTTTGTACTAGTCGTAAATCATAACCTCTACAAGTGGTACATGTGGCCCTAAGCAAAATCCCACTGCTGCCCCCATCGTCAGGATGAGACCAAGCATCTAGAAAAAGGTTTCAATATTTACTTCAGACTATATCAACTACAGCCGTAGAGGTGGAAAACGGGCACTTATTTCAGTTTGCTTTATCTGGGTTGGTATTGTTGGTTGAAATATTCTAATAAGAGTTTTTGCAACATTTATAGGTATCATAGTTAGCCAGTTTATTACTAAGATGACGCATGACCAAAACGACCTATTAAGAAGTAAACGGGTCAAGATTGCCATCTCTCACTATCTCTCTCTATATAAAGACAACATAGAATCTGAACTGAGGATAAGCTTATCAACTGTATAACCTGGATTAGTAGTTCGATAACAATCGGGTGTAAACCAATGTTCTGATTGAGGCTTCGACTGAGCTAATAGCCCGTCGTGCGAGCCCCTCACTGGGGGCCCACTATGCCAAAAGCGAGATAAACCCCATCCCTCTATTTCCTTTTTTCGCCCCCATGTCGCCACACAAAGGGCATGGGGACGTAAGTAAACCATACCATCTCACAGACCTTGTTGAAGGCTTCAACAGCAAAGTTACCAATAACCCTAACAATAGGAGACATTAGTACTTCCTCAACACATATGTAATTGACATAGCCTTCCTGTCAAAAGGGAAAAGTTAAACAAAGTCAAAAATTATTTATGCAACAAATATACACTCTTCAACTTTTACACAGCTAGGTAACAAAGTGCGATTATTACTAATATAGTCATTCAAAGTTTCAAATTTATATATATTTAGGTAATATGACCGGTTGGTTGTCAGTTAATACCAAAATATGACTGACACATCATTTTCTTTTTCTTTTTTAGCTTAGTTGGATATGCCACGTTGCATATTACACATCACCATTATAATCAATTATCCAAACAGACACTATTAACTATTTATCTTCATGAAAAAGAAAAGTTAATCCAACTATCGTGTATATTGATCATGATGTATACTAAACATCATCTTCTCAGATTTACCTTCTATGGCGACACCAACAGAATCCTACGGGAAGCAGCAGGTTCCGACGAAACAGAAAGTCACGATATAGATGCATTCTTGTAAAATCCAAATAGAAATCTGAAACTCAACATCAACTTCTCAATACAATAACAATCACCATTTTAATCCCACACCCTAAATAATATTTAATCTCCTACTAGCAACCTGTCTTACTTTCCCAAACATATTAAAATAAAGCAGACGCTTTTAATCCCAACCCCTTAACACTGTTTAATCTCGATATCTGTTTATAGATCTAATTATGTTGTGATTTAAGGTTTCAGCGGATCTATTTATAGATCCAATCTTGTTTGATAAATTTATATCATTGATACATATGGATTAGTGTGTGGTAGTGATGGTATGAATGAAGCAACAAAGTTTGTTGTAAATGATTGTGGGACTAGCAGATTGTTGAAAAGCAAGACCATGATTTGTATTATATATTATTTTTAAAGGATGATAGATGGATGGAAAAGACTTAGATGCAAAACATGAGATTTTTCTATCATGATTGATTAACCGTATATAGCTGGAAAAGTAAAAATTCCACGTGGAAATAATTATCCAGTTAGATTAATTAACCGGTCATTTAAAAAAATAGCCGGTTTGAATCACTATATTAGCAATATGTTGACTTAGTTACCTAAATGTGTAAAAGCTGAATAGTATGTTGTTAATATATGGATTTAACCCCAATTAATATCAACACATAATAAAAAATATATGTATATATCGTGTGTGCATGAGTTAATTATTAAAAATTTCAATATAATTTTATAAAATATTAATAAAGTTATTCAAATATAGAGTAAATTGCAAAAATCGTCCCTAAAGTATAGCCAAAATGCATGTTTTGTCCTAAAGGTTATGAAAGTGCAAGAATCATCCCTATTTGAAAACTTTAATGCAAGTATCGTCCTTAATGGGGATATTGCTTGGGACGAAACACGTAAAATTGACAAAACATTTGGGACGAAACATGCAAGATAGCTAAACTTCAAGGATGAAAATTTGCAAAATAGTTTGATTTTGGGACGATATCAGCACTTTCAAAATATTTAGGACAAAACCTGCAAAATGACCAAACTTCAGGGACGATTTATGCAATTCTCTCTATAATCAAACATAAAAAACATATAATCATATAAAATCATAACAATGACATTATTACTTAATATATCATTTACTAGTTATAAGTCCCGTACACGTATATAGCTTACACATAAATCAAAATTTATTTTAATATACTAGTTTAATATATAAATATATGAAAATTTTTGTCGGGCTTAATGTTTTGTAAATGTGATTTATACATCTAAAGATTATGCACGTCCTAAATAAACTATTTCATTTATTTAAAATACTAGCATTTTTTTATTTTTTGAACGGCGATTTATTAATAAAAAGAATACACTAGCAAAGAAGTAGAATTACAAAGAAATAGAATCTGGGTGGCTTAGCCAATCAATCCAACTAAACCTATTTTTTCCTCTAAAACGACACCATAAGAACTATTTACTTTGCAACTCGTCAAAAAAACTTACTTTCTTCGGGACTTTCTCCTGAAAAATAATAGAATTACGAAACCACCAAATCATCCACCACATAGAATAAAAAACAGCTTCCAACATTTATTTGATCTTCTTTGCCAAGCGTAGAGACGTCATCCACTCTACCCAATCTTCAAAACAATCGAAATTAACAGTAGTAACATTCCACCAACGACCAATCAGATTTATAATCTCACGAGCCATGCTACATGAAAAGAAAAGGTGCCTCACCGTTTCGACTCCTACATTACAGTTAGGACAAATAATCGAATCCAACATAATACTAGCATTGTACCCACACAATACAGTGACGGGTAATAAGTGACTATTTTTTAGCAATTGATTTAACGTTAAAATGTAAAAAGTTGAATTAAAATATATAAAATCACTAAAAATGAAAAAAAAAATTGTAAATATATCAAAATGGATGTTGAATAAATATGGTGAAATTAGATTATGAAAAAAACAAATGAGTTAAAAGATATTTCAATTTAAAAATAAAAATGATTTTTTAATAAGTTGTTACAAAAGTTTGTTACAAAAGAAATGGATGGTTAAGATTTAAAGTTATGTTTGAATTAAAAATGATCTAATGGTTAGGTTATTAATATGTTTATCTTAATTTATATGCACCCTTTATATATAGTATAGAGTATAGATATATAAGTATAGATATAGATATAGATAAAGTCTAGATGATATAAATTGTAAGGGGTGTGTTTGTTTATTTTCTAAATTTATTAAAATATATACAAAATTATAAGTTTCACTTAACTCTATCTAATTTATTTAAAAATAAACTACTAAAGTTTTATTAGTTACTTCTTTTTAGTTTTTTTCACAAATTTGATACCTATAGTTTAATGTCATTTTTTTCTCTATCAAATTCTTCAACCAAATTTTCACATTTTTAAAATATTTTGTGTCAAAAATAAAGAAATAAAAAAATATTAAAAAATAAAAAAAATTGATTTTTGAAACATGAAAAAATCCCATAAAACGTAGTAATTAGTACGTAAAAGATTTATAAGTCACGTACATGACAAAACTGTTGCAACTCATTGATCCTTCTACCCCAAATAGGCAAATTGGAAATTGTGTGATAAATTTGTTAAAAAGAAGGGCTGGAAGTGTATGTTATATAAATATTTTTGTGTTGAACGTAAATTATCGAGACCAAAAAGAAACAGAAGCCTGAAGTGAAAAAGGTCCTCATCTTCCTAACGGTGCTCTCTGCTCTTATTCCTTTCTTTAGCAGCTATAAGGTCAAAATCTAAGGCTGTTTTTGACAAAGAGCGGTGACAGGGCATTTTGGAGCAATGAGCATTTTATAATTTATTATTTATTTGACAAAAGAAGCGGTGAGCCTTTTAATTTTTAGTGGTCGTTTGACAAGGGCGGTGCTATCTTTTAGAAAGACTATTTTCTTAATGCTTGTTTAAAAAAGCGATGACAAATGAGCGCTGAGGTGTCACAACTATCGCTCATTGCTGCTGCTCACAGCTACCCCACTACCCCACTGCTACTACTCACAACTACTGCTTGTGTCGACAAACACAGCCTAAATATATCCGTCCCTCCCGTGCTTGTAATCGTGGGGCTTTAAAAAGAATAGAGGCCCAATCGCCCGTCGATTACCTTGCAGATGATGATATGGTCTTCAAACATACTCATCAAACAAAATCGGATACCTTGCAATCGTAAATACTTGATTCATATCACAGAAACTGCATTATAGATAAAATAAGACAAGGAATAATTACCCCTCGTTGTTCCGCGTGCCTCGTGACTAATGTATTTTTTTCAAAAACAGATTTGATGTTTTTAACTTCCCTATTTCGAAAGAAAATATAAGACGGCAATAGAAAAATTATAATATGAGTAAGAAGCGACAAAATTAAGATAGCCTAAAAAAATAAATTACTACTCCACACTTCAGCAAGCCATATGATTATGTAATGCAATATATAAATGTAAAATTTTGTTTAGGAAAATCCTTTAAAAAAATAGACTTCATCTCAGAAATTAATGAAAACAGAGTGATCAATGCATCTTTAGTTCCTGAATCTTGGATTAGAAAATGAAATGAAATCAGCTAAAGACAAAACTACTGTAGTTTTAACCGATCAAAACATGTACTAGCTCATTTATAGAGCAAACAACTTCCCGATGATATACAAAAAACATCCCTGTTCATGAGTCGCTACTAGCTAGCATAACAGTCGAAAGATTCCCAGCCTAAACACTTACATAAACCTTTCAAATGCTACCAGTCTTCATCTCAACCTAAACAAATTTAAATGCGTTAATCTGATTTTGTAACTTCTCCTCATGCATATCAATTTTCTCTTTTAAATCATCTACAATCCTCTTATACTTTATAGAAGACTCCTTCAATCCCACAAGCTTTTCTGTTAAACTTTGTATCTCATCCTCAACACGCTTATGCTCTCTCTTAGCTTCAACATACTTTTGCACATCCAGGTTACCTTCCGACTCGGACACTATTTTTGAAAGTGCAGCTATCCTTTCACGTAAAAATTTGACTTTCATTCCCATAATACTAAATGATTTTAAGTGATTATCCCATGATTCAAATTCTCCTGTGGTTGTAGTCATCTGACACTTCTTAATCTTGTTTGCAATATTCACTGTTTCACCTATTATTCCTGCTACCAGAATGGGATATAAACCCTCTTCAAGTTCATCATGGAGTAACTCATTTCGAGTGACGCAAAGTTTGTAATAATTCATTCTTACATCATCTGGAACGTCAATGCAAACCCCTTTTACCATTATATGAAAATCTTCTATGGTTTTGAGTTCTTCCAGTGAAAGCTCAGGTTTAGATGTTCTAGGATCTTCTATAACTTCTGACCCAACCTCTTCGCTATTATTTTCAGATTGTTCTAATAATAGAAGTGAGTTTGGACGCTTCCTTTTCTTTGGTTTAGGAGATGTCCTATCAATTTCTGTTTTAATTATTCTATTAGATTCTGGCAAAATTACGAGGGTACATAAATAATATAGACCACAGCAGAAACTTAGAGATGGCAATATAAACAGGTTAAATAACAGGTCAAACTTTAGTTCATGCTGGGGTTACCACTTGTCAATTCTTTAGAATCTTTAAAATAAAAGATCATGCCTTAAATTTGATTGAAAAACTACATTAGTGAAAAATGTGAAATAATTGTATATTAGTAAAGGAGTTTAGTCGGTAAACATTTTATTTGACCAGTTTGAATTATAAAAATAGCCCAGGGCGACCCATATTCAAAAGAAGCTGAACAAACCTGGAACTATTTGTTCCTCCATATTCAAAAGGCAAACTGCACCTTCTGCGTCATTAAAATTATCCGCCCTGATAATATAAACCTACAAATCAGAAAATAGAAATTACACATGTCTACTAGTAACTAAAGATATGGGAAGGTTGCTAGGTTATTTTAATATCAAAAGAGAAAAATCACAGGCATGTGATATCCCTAAAAAATTCAAGAGTGTGCTTATGACAATTCACGGCCTAGGTATATTCTGAGTGGTCATTTGGCTAGGGCCAGAATTAATTACTAAACAGCTACAACTCTTTACATTATGTGACGTATTGAAATTAGTTGAATACATGACAGTATGAACTCGGTTGAGCAAAAGCAGTAAACCCTAATTCAAGTTGATTCCTTGGTTTAAACCTTCTTTAACTAAAAATCATAATATTTCAGATACAAGATATAACAAGCCAAACTAAAACCTATGAAAAAAGCCTTAGCACTAAAGAAAACATAAAAATAATTCTCTTTGCTACAAAAAAGAACTCAGACTACTGATGAAAAGTAAGTTGTCTTCATAAAAGTTTCTTCAACACTATTAAAAACTGAAACCACAAATGCACCCGAACAATCAGATTGCAATTTTTATGCACAAAATCTAAATCATTAACAAACAAAGACTAAATCGTTAACAAACAAAGACCAAAGAATTTGATGATTTAATTCAGTAACAAACAAGGGGTGTTATCTTTTTGACACTGGTACCCTTTAACATCTTTTAAACGGAGCAGGCACGATTCCCGTTACGGAGTATGATTCTATCGTTTTCTAAAAAGAACCATCCATTTTTACTATCACTACTTATTTCGACCATCATTACCTATTCTGGTGTCTTTTCAGATCATGTGGTTGGGTTTCACTTCTAGACTACCCCAACTTGTTTGTGACTAAAGGCTTGGGTGTTGTTGTTGTCGCTGTTCAGTATAGAGTGATTTAATGGTGTCGGTGGTTCAGATTAGCACTACTGAATCAAATCATCCTTGTGAATCTAATCCGATCCTTACCCTAGTCTACGCATGCCTATGACTTTCTCAATAGTCAATACCAAAGAAGTCATTGGTCTTAGCAGCTGTATATTTATGCAATCACTTGTTTCTCATGAATCAATTCAGCTAAATCAATCTCCGAGCCCCTAGATAGAAAACTTATAATGAAACTAAGACTCCAAGCCATAATGGCTACAAATAAAGATCCATAAAAGACTTTCAGCATTATATGTAAATCTCGCAACTCACTATCAACATAGCAGTCTCTAATACTTAAGACAATCTGTTGTTTCAAATATATTCATCATGAACATAACCAAACGAAATGAGAGTGTCACCTTGAATTTGTTGGGTTCAACCAGATGAAAAACTATTGCATCCCCTTCAAGCAAATTATGCCCAGATGTAAACTTTTTCCATCCTGCACCCAGCCCCACCTTTTCAGCATTGTATTTGATTTTTTCAATTGCCCCATTTTCATCCTCAACCAACATTTCACAGTCCTTTTTTGGTAAACACGGCTTGCCAAACTGCCATGAAAATCCCTGCACCAAGAAGAGAACAATAAATTCTACAGTTTCTATATCACAATGCCGCTCCAGATTGTTGATGAAACAATATGTTTACCATCCAGTAACCATGGTCAATATGTCCTCTCGTTATCAACTTTACACAGCTAGGACGTTCTGTTCCTAGACTAGCTCGAACCTCTTCTGCTCGAATTTCTGCAGGAGATTTCATAACGGAGTTTTCGTTTGGGGATCTGTATGTCAACCAAGAACCATCACTTGCAAGACCTTTTTTATTAAAAAAAAAAGTCCAAGCAACTATCAAAGCCTAGAAAACTGACCTCGACTTCTTGCTTAAAGAATCTGGAACTACCTGTTAAAAAAACAGTGATATTTAAACTCCATATTACGCAGTTATAAAAAATACAACATATACTCATACAATGTTATATACAGATATACGATTAGGTCGTCCAACACTACTTACCGAATGTTTTATGACTTTTAACCTCTACCAACACTCCCCCTCTGAACAGGGTATTTGAAATTAGCTTATTTCCCGGGCTTGTGAGCTTATTTAAAACTGAAAATCCAACAAGCTTACTTTTTTAGCTTATGGACTTAGATTAAGCCAAAACTGCCCATAAGCCCGTAAGCCCTAAGAAGTGACCTAATGGGTTTTTCCAGTTTCAAATTAGTGTTGGGTGATTTCAGTGTCATCAAGCATTTTCGTGTAATGGTATTTACCTGAGACCAAAGGAATTTTGAGATAACTTACAATATGAGTTCAGAGGTGTGGATTACACGCTCGTATAAACTATTAACTCGATATCGATTACGATAGCAAAGGTTGTGAATATATGTCAAATGACGAAATAGTGACAGAATTTGTCGTCGCTAGGGTGTCGCTAATAGGCATGTGTATATACAGTATATGACAGTTGGTGACAGTTTGAAACTGTTGCAGAACTGTTACTGGACAGAATTAAAATAAAAGGTGTGACTTTTCATTAAAGGACACAACCTTTCCTTACAACTATCATGTGTTATATATAGAAACACACAACTTTGGTCATTCATGGAACAATATGAAGAATCATAACAACATACAGCTTTTCCATGTTTTTGCTCTCATTTTTGTGCCTAGAATTTGAGTGTGTTCTTGCCTTATCCCCTTACAAATTTCGTGTGACCTAAGGCACAAACAGGGTCGAAATATTGTATTCGGAAAGTGAAGTATACACGAGTTAAGAATCTATCCGGCAATCAATGATTATCAAGACCCGAATACCAACAATTAGCCCATAAGCCAAAGAAACAAGCTAACTCAAACACCCCGTACTATCCAATAATTTTGTCAAATGCCATGATCATGGAGTTAAGAAAAAAGTTTAGAAGGATACAGCAATGCTCATACCATTTTAGTCATACCCAACACTATTAATCATGATCCAACCACATATAGAAAGCGATAAAGATAGTAATCAATTTAACCCAACTACAACACATAAATACCAGCTAGTCATTTATATAAGGTTTCAGGTTACAATAAATTCCAACTACTCATTCTTAAAAGGTTTTAGGTCAAGTATAAACTAATCTTGATTCCATATCAAATACTAAGTAATATGAAAAAAGTAGCTCCTTAGATTATAGAGAACTGGTTTTCTGCTGACAGATAAGCTCTTTTCTGCTGACAGATAAGCTAAGAGGATATACATACCAATGTTCATTTTCAGTTACTCTAGGCTATCCAACACTACTAAACATGATCCAACTACATAAAGAAAGCGACAAACATGGTAATGAATTTAAGCCAACTACAAAAACAACCAACTAAGTTCAATAAATGTCAATGTAACTAAGCATTGTGTAAAATCAATCTGAGCAGATACCACTAAACATCTAAATCGAACAAAGCTTTCACGAATCAGTAACTAAACAGAATCCAAATCCTTAAAAACTAACATGAATGGATAACTAAACAAAATTCAATTCCTTAAAAACTGCCACAATCTAAACAAAATCTACCAAATTGCATAAAACTCTTACAGGTTCAACAACAGTCGGACCACCAAACCGCACCGGCTTCGTTTTCCGCCTCTTGCTCTATAAAACAAAACACATTAAATCATCAGAGCATATATACATACATCAAGAAATAAACGCATTTAACAAAATAAAATAAGTACAAAAATAAAAGATTAGTGCTTTACAGTTGGTGAAATAAAAAGTGGATTAGGGTTAGGGTTAGAGTTTGGGTTTAACTGGGAAATGGTGAAATTGTTGTCAGATGAGTCAGAAAGGTAAATAATTGGTGGTTGATCGGAAATTTGTAAAGGTTGTGGTGGGGGGATGGTGTCTCCGGCTGCCGGAGATGACATTTTTTTTTTGCTTTTAAGGGTTTTGGATTTGAGGATGAATAAAAGGAGAAATAAAGTTTTTTTTATTTATTTTTCAAAATGTGTTCTAGAGGGTTCGTGAGCTATTCGAGATTGACCCGATACAAATAAGTCAAGTCCAACCAAACCGTTCGGGTACGATATTGTTTTTGAGCCGTGTTTGATCTTCAAAATATTCGGCTTGTATGATAAATTACCCTTTTGGCGTTTAAACACGTGTAATTACTTACTCTTAATGAAATCGATTCCAGTTGTATCTCAATGTTGATTCTTCATCGAGTTCATGTTTGGAAATGTGAAAGTAATCGAGCTTGAGTCGAATTTTGGTCTTGAGAATTTGTAGTGGGGTAAATCTCGAGTTTTATAGGACTCGACTTGACTCGTTTAACATCTTCACATGTAAGGTTAAAGTAAAATAGAGAAATATGTTCATGGTATGGTAATCAAAAGGAAAACATAGGAGGCGTTATTGTGCGACATCATCGAAACATTTCAAAACCTCAATTGCATCAAAATGAAGTTAAATGTACGTTTGGGCTAGAAGAAGGTCAATTTTTAGGTCACATTTTGACGCTAACGAGACTCAGGGTTAATCCCTAAAAGATTCATGTAGTCGTGGACATGAAATCACCTAAAAACCTGGCAGAATTTCAAAGCCTCATTGGGAAACTCACATTCCTCAGTCGGTTCCTATCAAGAGCATTAGAATAACAACTACTAATAACCTAGCAAAATTTCAAAGCCTAAATAGAAAATTTGCATCCCTCAGTCGGTTCCTATCAAGAGCATTAGAAAAACAACTGCCAAGAACCTAGTAGATGTTAGAAGTCTCAATGGGAAACTTGTATCCCTCATTCGGCTCCTATCAAGATCATTAGAAAAACAAATGCCATTCTTCAAGGTCTTAATTAAATGCAAAAAAAGTGTACAAATGGACTCAATAAGCTAAATTTGCATTCCAAAACCTCAAAGTATTCTTGTTTGAAACGTTTTGTAACAATCGCAAAATTTCGACTTGTCCGATTTATTTAAACCATAAAACGGTTTAGACTTGCTTGTCTATTGAATCTTCCCGGTTGAATTTATACAAAGTGTGTACATATCCGATTGACATTTAATGTAGATCATTTCTTTGCAAAGTCGTTCCTGTTACTCCAATTTTGTTCATAAGAGTCATAAACGAATTTTGGACATACAATTTTACCCCTGACAAGTGATCATTTACAATTCGACTACAAATCAACTACGACCCGAAATATACCCTACAATAATCCTACCAAGAAATGAAACACCATCCTTTGATATACTCTCTACCTCAAAGAAGTAAGAAGGTACCATACCCTTTTCCCCTCACAAGACTAATTTTTCCCAATAGTACTTGTTGCCAACACACATACCAATCTCCTTTCTCTTGTCCCCTTACTCCCTATTCGACCATTTCCTATCAAGCTAAACACTATGTGCCAACACACATCCCACACTTACCCTTTTTGTTATGCACCTAGGCTAGAGACTTTGGAAAGTACTAATCAAACTAGCTCACATATGCCACTTCATAAGCAACCAAACTATCATAAAAATTCACTCAAATAAGCTACTGATAACAGTTTACAACATTCCTCCACTCATCCCATTTTCACACTCACTCCATTTCCTCTTGATTAACTTAGCAGATAGCAAACCCTAAGCAAACTCTAAGTGCCTAAGGTTGTGTTCATAGATTTCGGGTATACTCTCTTGTTGAGCCGACGTGAGCAAGATTGACATTAATAGCTAGGGCAGTCGGTTTCGGTGTGGGTTCTCTAGTTGTGTTCACGGGTTTTTGGTGATCGAGATCGGTTCAGATATCGAAACTACACACTCCCCCCGTAAGTCTCACATGTTACTCGCTTTCTTTCCGCGCCTTAGAACATAGATATGTGCTTGCTTAAAAACAAAGAAAACATTTTTATTTTAAAAGAACATTGAACTTGAGCAAACATATTACAACCTGTTGGTACGTGGGTGTGCTTACGTTAGATTTTAAATCACTAACAAATATGTGAAAATATACTAGTTACTGCACGAAGTAACCTTGTCACCCTTGAAAGTAAAACTTGGTCCTTCGCGAGACTTTTTACTAGTCACATCCTGATAAACAGGCTGTGTATAGCACCTAAGGGACTCGACAGCGTCACCTTTCATAGAACATAAATACCCTTGTGTAAAACTAAATGTTAAGAGTGCATGCATGCTTTAACCTACAGGAAAACATAAGGTGTTGTTTTCTTCTTCATGGATTCGGGTTTTGCGTAGTACAGAGAATAAACCAAGCAAATAAAGGGTCTTGACTATTTGTGTTTGTATGCATGAAACTAGAA
This sequence comes from Glebionis coronaria, assembly GCA_025667525.1. Taxonomy (NCBI): domain Eukaryota; kingdom Viridiplantae; phylum Streptophyta; class Magnoliopsida; order Asterales; family Asteraceae; genus Glebionis; species Glebionis coronaria. Next base: position 289,354,252 of record CM046880.1, on the reverse strand, counting down.
AGTCAGAAACCAAAAATAAATGTAAGTTGTTTAACCTGGAGGGACATACCACATGTGTGCGTATTTTTAATGTAAAGAACAAACATGGAGTGTTTTGTATGATGTTTGTGCGTGTATATTAAAGAGCAAACAAAAATAAAAACATGTTGTCTGATTAAATGGAGCCTAAATTGATGTGTGAGTTTATACGAGTGTGTTACGCGAGTAGTAGTATATAAGTCATGGTTTCCTGCTATAACTATATAGTGTGTGTGCGTGTGTGCATGAGGACTAGGCCTTAGGGAATCAAATTCATCTTTGTGTCTATATTATATACATCTGAAAAATCGGTATGAGCATGGTTGTTGTGTCAGGAGGCAAAAGTAAGTACTTTCCATATTCTTTCTATAACGTCTGTATATTGAGTGTTTGTGTTTGTGCGTGTATGATTTAAGATACAAAAAATCATATCATGGGTCTTTTGTTCACGCGTGTGTGTGTAAGCTAGTGACTATCATTGAGTGTGCGTATGTTTTGGATGTATAAGTGCACATTGTAAACAACCAGTAAATAAGTCTAGCGTAAGATCATGGCTGCTACATGTGTTTGCGCATGGCGTGTGTATGTTCTGTGATGTGAATAGTGTGTGTGATTTCATGTTACCGGAAAACAACCATCACCTTTTTAAACCTTGTGTGTGTGCATAGTGTGCGTGAAACATGAAGATTACCTCTTTAAACAAATTCAGTATGTTCCGTGTACATATGTGTGTTTGATAGCAGTAGGAAAGGGGTGCACAGTAAGCTAGCTTGACATAGTACTAAAAATCAGTAACATGTAATGTGTGTATGGTGTGGGCTGGACATTGGCTGATACAAGAAATAAAGTAGTGTGAACACACCTAAATAAGAAGAATAGGTTGTACACTGGATATAACGCAGCCATGTACTCAGAATATTACTGTCTAAATTTGAATCACGGTACTCACTTTACACTATGTATTAACACCTCAAATGACTTAGCCTTATAAAATTGAAAACACGAAGACGAACCCGATCTGGCCTAGTTTCCGAAAGTATTTTCGGTTCAGTCTGTGGGTCATTAACGAACCCAGTATACGCGATTAAAAATCATAGAAAACCACTTGACTAGGGAATTAAAAGAGCACTAAATACTATGGCTGGGCAACCTACTACGGACTATATACTAATAGTCTTAGAAACTAAACCCGGGGATGGTTTTTCAATTGATTATCGTTGTCCTTGCGGCCTAATTTTCAAATTGATCACTTGTACATTTGGAGGTTTATTAACGAACGATTTATGAACCAAGGAAAATGACTCTCCATCTCAAATGAAACAATTATAAAAACGTTATTATGTTTTATAAACGTAAGGGCAAGCACATATTAGGGATAAAATGTCATAAGATCATTCATATTGCATATTTATCCTAAGTACGAATCATTTACTTAGGTTACGAGTAACGCGTTCTTGCATCTATACGCGTGCCCATTTCTCCGTGCCACTACTATTATTTATGTTGCTATTTGATCAAGGTGAGTTTCATAGCCCCACTTTTTACTTGTTTTGTATACTTTTGGGGTGAGAACATTGCTTGTTTTAAACGGATGAACATAAGTGCTAAAACTTGATGCGTTTGCCTACATGATGTCTAAGTAGCGATATCCCTAGATGCTTTAGCCCACTATCGTGAACCGTTAATTACTTTGTGTAAGCGCGAATGTTATGGATAGATCTATTAGGATTTACCTCCCTATCTAATGTTGGTTGTGTGACCAAATTAGATACACTTATATTTGAGGTCGTTACGAATGCTTTGGGATAGGCATTTGCTCGGGCTCTCACATTATCTGGTCAGTACGGTTAACGCTTCGGTGTCATGAGCTTAGACGTAGGGCAATGTAAACGTATGCTATTTGATTATAATCTTGTATTTGTTACAAGATTATATGCCGGTTGCCTGACTAAAATCTTATGGTTCATCACACTATTTAAACTTAAACCTATGAACTCACCAACCTTTGTGTTGACGCTTTAGCAATGTTTTTCTCAGGTATCAAGACGGAGGAGTGACTTGGTTGCCATGGGAGATAATAAATTTGTGACTATCAATTGGTGTTTGAGCTTTTTCTTATGTTACAGAAAACTTTGATTTAATTTATGTTGTTGTACAAAAATGCTTCCGAATAATGTTTTATACTTATAATCATTTAAATCAGCTAAAACGACTTATTTAAATGTCATTCTTTATTATTATGTCTTATGATAGTCATGATAGTCACACCCAAGTGTATTCACATACATTGGTAATTCGAGGGTGTGACAGATTGGTATCAGAGACATGGTTATTGAGAACTAGGTTACTTTTATAAAGATCATTTTTACAAATGTTTTGGTCAAAAATGAAATTTTGGAAAAAGAGTAATACTAGACTATAACCGCTTCTCCATCTCCATGGGCCACTTCACTCCACGTCTTCGATACAAGTAAGTTGTGACTGAAATAGGTTATGAATTTTGCCATGCTAAGTTTTGAACTTGATTGCTACGTGTTATTCGCATTACGCATCCCGTTTCCTTGTCTGAATGATATAGTTATACGATATGTGTTAAAACGACTTTTATTTTGAAGCAAAATGCATAACATCCTTGTTTGGATTGTTATGCTACTGAAATGGTTTGTGCCATTCGTATTCGAACTAGATGGTTTGTGCCATGGCTAGTTGGACAAAAATGGTTTGTGCCATATTTATTTGGATTAAAACGTACACATGATTTTGCTATTTCATACTTCGATTTAAATAGTCCATTGGACTACTATCGACTATCGAAACATTTGTGTGTTTCCATAAGTACCCTATATCGATATACACCGAATTAAAAATGTCGCCGTGCTTCGTAGAACCATATATAAATGTCTCTACATACCATGTGTGTGGTATTATTAAGGTTAATTAGTAGTAATGCTTTAATCAAACAATGCTATTATAAAAGTCGAGAGGAGCAACCATTTATTGGGTCTGGTAAATTGTTACTCCACTAAACATTTATAATAGACTCGGTTGAGAAAAAGTGACCTACTTAATTAACGGTTTGGAAAGTGAGATTGGATGCGTAAATTATTGTATCAAATTATTGTTTTGCTCATTTTGAGCACGGCCGAGGACCGACAACGCTGTCACTATTTAAGACGACATATGACGATAAAACATTGTATACAAGTATTACTCTTGTAATGCTCCGAAAAGCACAATAATTCAAAGAACAAATTATATTTCACCATATGATGACTATCTATAAATTCGCCGACGCGTAAGTCGAGTGGTTGCCGAAGAGAAATTCCATTTGAGATAAATTAAGTAAAGACGAATTTATAAAGTTCTAGTCCATTGGTTTGCGACTAATTTACTATAACATTACGATGTCGATATAACAACTAAGACTAAAGGAAAGAACCCAAAAACGTAAAGATTATTCAGGTTTCTAAATCAAAGGGACTATCGCGTGTCGCGAAGTTGAGAATCCTAGATTTGAAATGTGGCTACCTATTGGAAATTTTAATTTCAGAATGGTTAACGATGAGTCGTGAGTGAACCCAAAACCAAGACAAATCATCAAATATGTTAAGAGGTATAACTATACTTAAGAAGTCTCAAGACTGTTCTTGTTTCGTTGGATTACGAGACTAAGTTAAATGCCATTCGTTACACAACTTAGGGCCTCTAATGAGTTTTTCTTGAGGATGGGTAAGACTCATGAATCTACATGTTGCGTAATAAGTTTGATCTGTAAGTTATGACATAATTGATGAGTTTTATGTGGGTTTAATCGATGTTAAATTGCATGAGTAATACTTAAACGCGAGTAAAACGCAAAGAAGAGAACAAAATAAATGAAACACTTGTGATATAATAGAGCATAATCAAAACTCAGAGAAATTCTTGTGATGGAATTGAGTAATTGTTTAGGTTAAAAACAATGACAATGTACGGACTAACAATCCTAAGTTATGGAAAGAGAAAAGACGAACATAAAGAACTAGAAACGGCTACGGTATACCCGTAATTCGACTAAACTTCAAAGACATACTTGTTCATCCGGGTTACAAGTAGTAGATGGTTAGCAAGAAATATTGCCAAAAACTAATATTGGAGAACACCTAAATTTATGAGGAATGAAATATTGCTTTAAGAATAATTGTTTTTATTTATACACGATTTATGACTAATAAGTGAAAGTACAAACGTAAGTGTGCATAAGAGCATGTTAGAAGACTCTAACTTTCCGCAATCACCCTAGATTTCCGTTTAAATACTACTTGGACATTTAAGTAAGCCTATGGAACGATTGTACAAGAACTTAAAAAAAAAAAGCCATTTTGTCGAGACAAAAAAAGGGTCATTCATTGGTTTGAATGAGAACATTGTACTCTGAGCTTCAAAACTATGTATGGAACGAAACTCAAGAATGAAATGAACGAATCTTTATAATATGATCCCTCGAAAATTGTATGAAAATAATTGTGAGAAAAGCTTAGTCAAATTTGAACGATTGTTAAATTGATCACCGTGAAAGAACTAACAAGAATATACATCGTTTGTTCGTTAATTGTACACAGAAAATTTGAAATGACGGAACAAAGATGCAAAAATCTAAAAGAGTCATTAAGGCCGTTGATGCGTTTTTGTCAACACCAAAATGCCATTAGGGACGTTGATGCGTTTGAGGCTAGTATCCGCATGGTCGACCGAACCATGGATCCTAGTGTTTACTAAAAAGCTAAGGAAATGAGTGTTACACCGGTTAGCGCTTTTGGATCTCGAAAAACCCTTTCGAAAACTCAATCAACGTTTTACACCGGGTGTCATTCGAGAAGGACGCACCGGAAATCTTCAAGTAACAACCTAAGGGTTTCTACTCTCGTCATGGATAGAGTGTGGAAATCCATGTATTATTAATTTCTTTACTTTCATGCTTTTAAGTGACTCGACGTCCGTCGACGTTACCACCAATAAAACTTAATAATGTAACCGTATTCTAAGTTTTTAATTTTGTTGTGTTGTCTTATCTTTGAAATGTTTCCGTTACATAACCAGTACCGAAATCTTCTGTTTGGAGAAAAATTTATCCAACAAAATTTTACTTATTAAAAAGTTTGTACTATATTTTTCTTTTGTGTCAAGAAAAATGTATCGACTAAATTTTACCTAAAAGGGTTTTATAAAATATTTTTAAAACATTATGAAAAACTTTTTACTATAAGAAATCACCACCGAGAACTTTATTAGTGGGAATGGAACAATCGTGATAGAGTAATTTGGAAATTAGTAAAGGTATTACTAATAAAATGCCAGAATTAATAATGAAACAATCTTGGTAAGGACTACCATGTGAATTGTTGGAAAAATTTAGTTTACGAACAACTTAATGTGAAAAACGTAAACAATTGATGAGTATGTTGAGAACTAGTACGAATAATTACAACAAACAATTTGTTATTTTTGGAAGTGAACAATAATAAACACTGGAATGAACTATGAACTATCAATATATAATCGACAACCTCAAAGAAATAATTGATGACGAAAAGGAGGATGTAACCGTTGGACCCGAGACGTACGTAGCCTGATCAACTATGTATGATTGTGGTCGAACGCGAGCATGCTCGTAGTAATCACCATGGAACGAGATATATTAGTAATATTTTGAACATCTTCAAGTTTTGATTCACTTGCCAAATAAATTATCATGTGTTATAAACGTCAAATATTCCGATACTATCATCTAAATTAGAAAACGTTGCATACGCCTTTGGAAGCAAATTTTTCATACGTCCATTCTTTCGCTACTACGTCGTACGAGCTAGTGTGAGACGCGGATAATATTACGAGGGCTACCAAAGGAAACCAATGAGACACTACGACAAGTAAACTCAAAATAGACTGGAGTGGAGATAAACCTAAGGGGGCGGCAAACCATGGATATTGATGACGAGGCTCCGTAAGGAGAAAAGTCAAAATTTAACGGGTATCGAGACCTCATTATAGTCTGACTAAAATTTAAGGAATAATTTGACCGAGACGAGTATAACCTTTTCGCGTAAGAAGAGTTTGATTTCGTAACCACCTGGGCAACGATCCACACTTATTTAACAAGATTGAAGTATAAGACGTACTCACAGAACTAAGAAATTAGACATTGTACATTACCGTCGTAATATGACATCGTTCGAAACACAGTTTGATTTATTTGTGCATGGTTTACTCATTTTCCTTCCATAAAAGGGAAAATTAATGAAAATGATTTAGTAGCAAGAAGTTGTTGTAACATACTAATTATTCTTCTACCATACGAAGTAATGACCTAAAGTAGTTGAGTAACGAGTTTTTGCAAGAAGAAATGCCCCATAGACGGAATGAGAATCTCAACCGCCATGAGTTGAGATGGTCGTTTATTCTATACCTTTGGAAACCGATTCGAGAAACTTTGACATATGTATTACTTATCGCTACAAGTACACGATAACATTACGAAAATAACCAAGCTATGGAAAACAAATTTCAAACTTGTACTATTATCCATAGGTAGATTTGAATAAACGTCCATCGTTGAAAGGATACTAGTGTAATTATAGTCGTCGGGATAACATGGTTTGAGACCTTGTGAGAGTAGAAAGTATTGTTAAACGTCATCTATGCGAAGGATGACAACACGCGACTCTTTAGATTTAAAACACTACGCGAGACGACAAAAGTATTGATGAAAAATATCACTTAACAAAACCGATATTGTCGAGGAAAGTCGACATGCAAAGAAAAGAACAACTATTAAAAAACCCATTGAGGAATAACATATGATCATATACGATTGGAAGAAACGTTTATTCGATCAAAAGTTATGATAGTTACAATAGATTTAACTTTACTGAGAAACTAAGGGAAGCGCAAACTTTGAACACCAAGAAATGCAAGCTAAGTTGTACAAACATACAAAATTCGATAAATCTTACTCTTTTGATTCATCTAGCGACATGGACGTTTGAGTTTCAGGAGAAACTCAGTTTAACGGGTATCGAATGTAACAATCGCAAAATTTCGACTTGTCCGATTTATTTAAATCATAAAACGGGTTAGACTTGCTTGTCTATTGAATCTTCCCGGTTGAATTTATACAAAGTATGTACGTATCCGATTGACATTTAATGTAGATCATTTCTTTGCAAAGTCGTTCCTGTTACTCCAATTTTGTTCATAGGAGTCATAAATGAATTTTGGACATACAATTTTAACCATGACAAGTGATCATTTACAATTCGACTACAAATCAACTACGACCCGAAATATACCCTACAATAATCCTACCAAGAAATGAAACACCATCCTTTGATATACTCTCTACCTCAAAGAAGTAAGAAGGTACCATACCTTTTTCCCCTCACAAGACTAATTTTTCCCAATAGTACTTGTTGCCAACACACATACCAATCTCCTTTCTCTTGTCCCCTTCAGTCGTGACTCCCTATTCGACCATTTCCTATCAAGCTAAACACTATGTGCCAACACACATCCCACACTTACCCTTTTTGTTATGCACCTAGGCTAGAGACTTTGGAAAGTACTAATCAAACTAGCTCACATATGCCACTTCATAAGCAACCAAACTATCATAAAAATTCACTCAAACAAGCTACTGATAACAGTTTACAACATTCCTCCACTCATCCTATTTTCACACTCACTCCATTTCCTCTTGATTAACTTAGCAGATAGCAAACCTTAAGCAAACTCTAAGTGCCTAAGGTTGTGTTCATAGATTTCGGATATACTCTCCTGTTGAGCCGACGTGAGCAAGATTGACATTGATGGCTAGGGCAGTCGGTTTCGGTGTGGGTTCGCTAGTTGTGTTCACGGGTTTTTGGTGATCGAGATCGGTTCAGATATCGAAACTACACACTCCCCCCGTAAGTATCACATGTTACTCGCTTTTTTTTCGCGCCTTAGAACATAGATATGTGCTTGCTTAAAAACAAAGAAAACATTTTTATTTTAAAAGAACATTGAACTTGAGCAAACATATTACAACATGTTGGTACGTGGGTGTCCTTACGTTAGATTTTAAATTACTAACAAATATGTGAAAATATACTAGTTACTGCACGAAGTAACCTTGTCACCCTTGAAAGTAAAACTTGGTCCTTCGCGATACTTTTTACTAGTCACATCCTGATAAACAGGCTGTGTATAGCACCTAAGGGACTCGACAGCGTCACCTTTCATAGAACATAAATACTTAACACCCCATTTTGATAATGGAAATGTCACACATAATTATGGCGTGTCATCAAAGCATACAAGGAAAAATGTCTAAACATTCATGACCATAAAAGGAAAATACCAGAATCAAATATCGGTAGTCCAAATGTAAAGCTCATCACACACAAACATAGTATAGTAAAGGAAAGGACTAAACAATGTCCATAGCAAATGTATCCTAAGAAAGGAAATGCATAAAGTAAAGAAAGGCTAGAAAGCTTCCAGTCCATATGCACATACTCTTAAAGTCTACGAGCGTCCCTGAGTACCTGCCGTTTTGGGAACATAGAAAAGGAAAACGGCTGAGCAATACGCTCAGTGCATGGATGTACAATAAAGCACGAATAGGATAAGCATATAACATATAACAGCGGAAGAAACTAAGTCCCGAGTAATCTGATTAAGTCTTGATAAAACTGGTTTTATAGTTTGAAAAGCCTTATGTTTATCTTGTAAAAACTGTTTAACATATTTTACCATTATCCAATATAGGTCATGAAAATCCACCGTGCATGAATACTTGGAGGGGTGACCTCATCATGAAAATTAGAGGGGTTGCCTCTAATTTTAATATACTGGTTTTTGGGTAGGAGGGATCAACTCCTTGTGAAGGATGCAAGGCACACACCACATTCACCATGAAATCCTGACTGAAAACATGTAACTAGGATGCACCCATACACCCCACATGATAAATATAATATAAATGGCCAAAAGCTGAAGGGACGCCACGAGCAATCACTCCGCCGTGGTGAAGTCATAACATCAGTGCCTCTAATGTTATGGTTATGGTACCCCCATAACTAGGTGAAACTGGTCATGTATGTATATGGCTATAGGTATTCTAAATTAAACATAAGCAATTCAAACACATACTTATACTACGGGAAAACATTTGACTGCATACGAGAAATCCTAATAAGGAAAGAATGTCTATACTGAAAGGACGGGAATCCGTACCTTATGTCCAGTGAACGAAGAAGATGAACTGAGAGGAATCCTACTTCCGTATCACTAATGCTACATAAATACATACATGAATAAGTATTTGCTTACTAATACGTAACTGATTTTATGTCATGTCTTAGCTTATTTTATATATTCTTATCATGTTTACTGTTTAAAGCCTTAAACTATGTTTATCTTACATTCTGTTTACTCTGATTAAGTATTTCTGGTATTTCATGTATTATTATACTTACTGTGTAATAATAAGTAACTTTCCAAAAATAGCAGGTTTCCAAAAATAGAAAGTTTCCAAAAATAGAAAGTTTCCAAAAATAGAAAGTTACCAAAAATAGAAAGTTTCCAAAAATAGAAAGTTTCCAAAAATAGAAAGTTTCTAAAAACAGAATTACTGCTTAAAATAGATAAGTTTCTAAAAATAGAAAGTTTCCATAAATAGATTAGCTGCCTTATTTAAATAAGTTTCCATAAATAGATTAGCTGCCTGAAATAAATAAGTTTCTAAAAATAGAAGGTTTCCATAAATAGATTGCTGCCTTATTTAAATAAGTTTCTAAAACTATAACGTTTCCATATTTAGATATAAGCTGATTAAATAAGCTAAGTATATAAGCCTAAGTGTTTTCATGATTATTTTCTAAGTCATATGATATAATGTATAGTTTATTAATTATTTCATGTAATTAAAATAAATTATAGGTTAAAATATTTAATTAAAGTATAATATGTTTTTAATTAAATAAAGTTAAATACTTAGGTTAAAATATGTATTATTATTTATTAATAATATAACCTAAGTCATGTTAATTAATTAATTATAAACATGGTTTTTAAATAATTAATTAATTATAATTCTAAAATATAAAAATACTTAGGTTAATAATTTCATGATTTTAATAATTAAAATAACCTAAGTCATGTTATTAAATTAATCATGTCATGTTATTAATTTAATTTTAACATAAGATCATAAAAATAAAAATCTAAACATACACCGTGAACCGGATCTTGACTAAGAACCATGAACCGGATATGAAATCGACACCATACCCCGAACCAAATCGGGGTTACCCTTGTCTTGTTGCTGCCGTGGGACCCACACCAACCAACCGGGACCATATGGTCTCGGTGGTGGTCAAATGGCCAAACCGAGACCCTCTCGGATTCGGTTTAGGCGCGGCCAAGAACAAACACCCCTTAAACATCACCTTTTGATTTATTCCAAATCTAATTTCATGTTAGATCTATGATTAAATTAGGTTTTTAAGAAAACATGTCATGTTCTTAATTATTAAAAGATTAAATCAAAAGAAAAGGGTTTAAACGAATTACCGAATGCGTGGATCTAAACAATGATGAACAAACACGAACACTAGCAATAAGTCCAAGATCAAAGATCAAATCACACCCCTTTGGTGTGTTTGAGGGTGGCGGTCAAAAGAGAAAAAGAAGGAGGAGGAGAAGTTTTAGGTTTTTGTAAAATTCTCTGTAAAGAAAAATATGAGTAGTGTTTTTCCCCTTAACCCCCTTTAGTGAAAAATGAAATGGGCTTGGCCCATTTCTCTCTTGTTGCCGTGGGTAGGGGCCCCACGTGGGGTACTGATAGGTGTGAAAACACCCATCCTTTTACCACTTATTTCTTGCTAAAACAAGACCAAAACGCGTATTTAATATCATTTGTTTGGAATTATGCGTGGTTTGTGGGTTTGTTGTGTTTTCAGAGCCAACAGGATGAATATTGGAGAAAACATGGGATTGTACGGGTTTTATCGAAGAAAAAGACTCAAGACGAAGTCTATTGTCCAAGAGATGCAAAAGATTTGAAGTCAATGGGTCTATTTGAAGATTTATCGAAGAAAAGGACCAAAGACGGAAGATTTACATATGTCGAAGAACTCAAGTCTATTAATCGAAGAAATTAAGAAGACGAGTTGAATTTATTCGTCAACAAATCCCGAATCAGAATCGAAAACGTCGACTTTACTGAAAAGACGAGAAGACGAAAAGAAAGAAGAAAGCCCACTCACCAACCAACCACTTGGCCTATATAAAGAAATCCCTTCACACATTTGGAGCTAGTTTTTTTCATTTCCAGTTTTTCTTTTCTTTCGTAGGAAGCCAACACCATTAAGGTGTTGGTGATTTTTCAATTTTTGTTGAATCCTTAATCTTGTAAGTTTTTTAATCTTTCCCTTTGTTTGTTTAACATTAATCTTTCAATACAATCTTCCATTAATCTTGTTCATCTTCATCTTTTTGATTTAAAGTTTAAAGTTCTTATTTGGTTGATTTGATCTTCAAAAGTTATTGGGTTTTGTGTTTTTATTGTTGGGATTTGATGTTTATGGTTGATAAATGATTAGTGATTAGTTTTGTTTAAGTTTTGGTTAAAAACTTGGTTGATTTTGGCTTAAAATCGTATTACCCTGTTTTCTTTCTGTTTACTGTTCTTCATCTTCAAAACCTTGCCCAGATTCCGAATCAAGCGTTGTTCACTTTTATTCCGTATCAACCTTGTTCATCCGGAATATTTTATATTCCGGATCAGTGTCTTCCATTCAGAATATTTTTTATTCCGTATCAAGATTGTTATTCCGAATCAAGTTTGTTCATCCGGAATATTCTATATTCCGGATCAAAGCCTTTCATCCGGAATAATCAATTATTCCGGATCAACTCAAACATTCCGGATCAACAATTTTATTCCGCATCAACCATTTATTCCGCATCAACCATTTATTCCGCATCAACCATTTATTCCGCATCAACCATTTTATTCCGCATCAACACCATTTATTCCGGATCAACTATTTATTCCGAATCAAATTTATTCCGGATGAAGTGTTTTCTAATAAGGGGTACTTATTGTTTCTGCTTTATTGTTTAATTTTAATTCGATTTCAGTCTTATTTTATTAACTGTTTTTAGTCTAATTTTATATCTTTGTGCATTTAACCCTTTTTAGTAGAATAGAAAATCACAACCCTTTTTGTAACCAAGAACAACTATTCCACTTTGAACCGTGATCAATTCGAGAAGATTCCGAGAATATATTGAACCCCATGCAAAACCTAAGTATCAAATGGCGCCGCTGCCGGCTCTTCTCGTAAAGATTAACATTTTTTTGTGAGAACATGGATTTTGGGATTCGTTCACCGTGAACGTTACTTTTTCAAAAAAAAAAAATCAAAAATCCAAAAAAATATAAAATTTTCAAAAATACAAAAAACTTAAAAAACCATTAAAACCAAAAATATTTCTTGTTTGCTTTGTTAGTTCTTTTGCATGTGTATGCGCACTCGATCAACGTCTTATCAAGAGCCCGAGACTCTCGATAACTTAGACATGGCCGGTGTTCACAACAACAATAACAATCCACCTCAAAACAACATGAATAACAACAACAATGAACCTCTACCGGACAATCGCCCAATGATTGAACTTTTGCAAGCACATGTAGAGGGCAACAATGATCCAATTGTCATACCCGCGATTGCAGCCAACAACTTTGAGCTCAAATCCGGCTTTATTCAGATGGTCTCTACTCAACCATTCTTGGGGCGTACCATTGATGATCCTCATGACCACATCAAAAGGTTCCTGCAACTCACGAATACGGTCAAATTCAATGGTGTTCCACAAGAGGTAATCCGTTTACAACTTTTTCCCTTTTCTTTAGAGGGACAAGCCCGTCATTGGCTTGCAAAGGAACCGCCACAAAGTATTCTGACGTGGACGGATTTGGAGACCAAGTTCATAAACTACTTTTTCCCACCCTCTCGTACTACCGCTTTGCGGAATGAAATTATTAATTTTGAACAAAAGTACGATGAGTCTTTTAGTGAATCTTGGGACCGTTTTAAAGATCTTTTAAGAAAGTGCCCACAACATGGTTTTACCAAAGTGCACCAAGTTAATAATTTACTATGGTTTAAGCATGAATGACCAAGATTCACTAAACAGTGCCTCGGGGGGTAATATTTTGGTTAAGAGCTCTAATGTCGCTTGGGATATTATTAAGAATAAGTCTAGAGTGCAAACAAAGAGTGTTCGGACAAATTCCGCTAGTGCTAGTACTAGTGACAACGACAAGAAACTTGACAAAATTACGTCGCTTCTTGAATCGCTTGCTACCCAAACCGTTAGCAACACCAACAACATCAACGCTAAAAACGCTCAAGTGAATGCTATAAGCCAACCATGTGAAATATGCGGGGGTCCTCACTCTTACACTACTTGTACCTCCACCCAAGACTATCCTTCTGAGAATGTTAATGCAGCATACGGTACCTATCCTCCGGCCGCTTATCAAGCTCGTCCTCAAGGAGACCGCAACTTGCTCAGCTATCGCTCAAACAACTTTCTTTCCCCGCCCGGTTTTCCTCCTAACAACCCAAACCAACAACAAAACCTCAATCGCCCCCCTCAACAACAACCTCGTGCACCATACCAACCACCTCAAAGACAACCATATCCACCTCAATGAAACAACCAAGTTTACCAACAACCTGCTTATCAACCACCCGCCTACAATGCTCCTCCCAACCAACCCACCGCATTACACCAAGATATTGGAACCTACATGAGGACTAATGATGTAATCATGGACAATCTCCAGCGGGAAGTGCTCAACTTGGAAGCAGACATGGTGAAACAAGGGAACGATCTTCGAGCTGATATGCGAAACACTTTGGCAAGTCAAACGAATGACTTAAGGAACATGATGGCTGGTTTCTTCCAAGGTAATCAATCCTCTTCTTCGGGTACTCTTCCGAGTAACACCGTGGCTAATCCAAGAGGGGAGATGAAAGCAATCACCACTTGCAGTGGCAAAGGTACCAAGGAACCCGAGCTTCCTATACCTCCACCGGTGATTGTGACTAAGGAAAACGAGTCACCTACTCATATTCCTCATCCTTCTACTTCCCCAATTCCTCCACCTCTTACTTCTACCCCTCCTCCACCCAAGGATGTGAGTGATCCTACTATTCCAAAGCCTTCCTCTTCTTCCGATATACCTTATCCCTCAAGGTTGAGGAAAGAGAAGCTCAAAAGCAAGGACGATATTCAAGTTTCGAACTTTCTCAAAATGTTTAAACAATTGAATTTTAACATCTCCTTCGCTGAGGCTCTCGCTCACATGCCTAAATATGTGAAAATGTTCAAATATCTTTTTAGTGACAAGGAAAAGCTTCTTGATATCGCTAATACCCAACTTAATGAGAATTGCTCTGCGGTTCTCTTAAGGAAATTGCCAACCAAACTTGGTGATCCGGGTCGCTTCTTAATCCCTTGCAACTTCCCGGGAATAGAGAATTGCATGGCCCTAGCCGATCTAGGTGCCAGTATTAATTTAATGCCTCTAAGCGTTTGGAAGCAGTTATATCTCCCTGAGATAGTCCCCACCAAAATGACTTTGGAATTAGCTAACCGTACGGTTGCTTATCTAGTGGGGATAGCCGAAGACGTTTTTGTAGGAGTCGACAGATTCACTTTTCCTGTTGATTTCGTTGTCGTCGACTACGAGATGGAACCTCGTGTTCCATTAATCGTGGGACGTCCATTCCTGAGGACCGGTCGCACTCTCATCGATGTTGAAGCCGGTGAGCTTATCATGAGAGTGGTGACGATAAAATTGTCTTCAACATGGGAAAGTTTTCTAAACAGCCTTACTCATAGGAGAGTGTTAATTGTATCGACGTTCTTGATGAGGCTTGTGAAGAACACTTCAAAGATGCTTGTAAAAGTATTCCTACATCTCCTCCTAATGTTGAGACCGTTTCCTCTATTGATTCATCACTTACTCTATTTGGAGAAAGTGGTTTCCTTTGGAAAGATTTTGAAGCAACCATGGGAGATGTGAACGTAGAATATGACGATTCTCTCACCGATTGGGATGAAGACATTCGTCTCATTGAGAAACTTCTCAAAGAGGACCATATTTCTCCACCATCTCCCAAGGATATTGCTATCGATGAACCGAATTTGAATACGCCTCCCATCGAAAATCCTCTGGATTTAGAGCTCAAGGAGTTGCCGTCCCATCTCGAGTATGTGTTCCTTGAAGACAAGAATAAGTCGCCCGTCATCATCGCGAAGGACTTGAAAAAAGAAGAGAAATCTCGACTCATCGCGGTGCTTAAAGATCATAAGAAGGCAATTGCTTGGAAAATTTCCGATATCCGCGGAATTGATCCAAACTTTTGTACTCACAAGATTCTCATGGAAGATGACTTTAAACCCGCAATCCAGAGCCAAAGAAGGGTTAATCCTCGCATTCATGACGTCATCAAACAAGAGGTTATCAAACTTCTGGATGCCGACTTGATTTACCCTATTTCGGATTCGCCATGGGTAAGTCCCGTCCATTGTGTGTCCAAGAAGGGCGGAATAACCGTTGTTCCCAATGAACACAACGAGTTGATTTCCACTCGTCTCGTTACTGGGTGGAGAGTTTGTATCGACTACCGCAAACTCAATGATGCCACGAGAAAAGATCACTTTCCTCTTCCTTTCATGGATCAAATGCTCGAGCGTCTAGCGGGTAATGACTATTACTGCTTCTTAGACGGTTTCTCCGGGTATTTTCAAATTCCCATCGATCCCAAAGACCAAGAGAAAACCACATTCACTTGTCCCTACGGAACATTTGCTTACAAACGCATGCCTTTCGGTTTATGCAATGCTCATAGGACGTTCCAAAGGTGTATGATGGCTATCTTCCATGACATGGTTGAAGAAACTATGGAAGTCTTCATGGATGATTTCTCGGTTTATGGCGATTCTTTCTCTGCTTGCCTTGCCAATTTAGAACGTATGCTTAAGCGGTGTGAAGACACTCGCCTTGTTCTTAATTGGGAAAAATGCCATTTCATGGTAAAAGAGGGCATCGTGCTAGGACACAAAATCTCCAAAGCCGGTCTTGAAGTGGATCGTGCTAAAGTCGATGTTATTGCTAAATTGCCTCCATCTTCAACCGTGAAGGGTGTGAGAAGTTTCCTGGGTCATGCGGGCTTCTACCGTCGATTCATCAAAGATTTTTCTAAAATTGCTCGCCCGATGACCCACCTCTTGGAAAAAGATACTCCTTTTATCTTTTCCAAAGAGTGTATTGAAGCCTTCAACCTGCTTAAGGATAAGCTAACTAAGGCACCGGTCTTGGTTACCCCTAATTGGGAGCTTCCCTTTGAGTTGATGTGCGATGCTAGCGATTTTGCTATTGGAGCGGTTTTGGGCCAAAGAGTGAATAAACACTTCCAACCAATCCATTACGCTAGCAAGATAATGACGGGGGCTCAATTTCATTACACGACAACCAAAAAAGAGCTTTTAGCTGTTGTCTATGCCTTTGAAAAGTTTCGCCCCTATCTTGTCCTTTCCACCATAATCATTTATACCGATCATTCCGCGTTGAAGTACTTGTTAACTAAACAAGATTCCAAACCAAGACTTCTTCGCTGGGTTTTGTTACTTCAAGAATTTAAAATCGAAATTCGTGATAAGAAGGGAGCTGAAAACCTAGCCGCGGATCATCTCAGCAGACTTGAGGATCCTTATCAAGGGGATCATCCGAACAAAGAGATCAATGACTCTTTTCCCCTTGAGACCTTAATGTCTATCAACTCGAGTAATGATGAAGCCCCGTGGTTTGCGGACATTACAAACTACTTGGCGAGTGGAATTCTCATTGACGGGTTAACATCCCAACAAAAGAAGAAGTTCTTCAAAGACATTAAGACTTACTTTTGGGATGACCCGTATCTATTCAAACAATATGCTGATTTGATTATTTGCCGATGTGTTGATGGACCGGCCGCTTTAGACATTCTCGAAGCTTGCCACAAAGGACCCACCGGTGGTCACTTTGGTCCCAACTACACCGCCAAAAAAGTGTTTGACTCGGGATTTTATTGGCCCATCATTTATCGTGATGCTCACGAGATGGTTAAACATTGTGATGCTTGCCAAAAACAAGGCAAGATCACACATAAAGATGAGATGCCTCAAAATTTCATACAAGAATGTGAAATCTTTGATGTATGAGGTATCGACTTTATGGGGCCATTCCCTTCATCTAAAGGAAACAAATACATCCTTGTAGCCGTTGACTACGTTTCTAAATGGGTTGAAGCCAAAGCTTTACCCACTAATGACGCAAGGGTGGTTTGTAACTTTTTGAAATCGCTGTTCGCTAGATTCGGTGTGCCTCGTGCCATTATTAGTGATCGCGGGAATCATTTTTGCAATGATCAATTTGCAAGAGTCATGGCTAAGTATGGTGTCAATCATCGCCTTTCCACCGCATACCACCCACAAACTAATGGCCAGGCTGAAAGCGAATTCTTGAAAGAACCGTGGGAGAGCATCGTGCCTCATGGGCCGATAAACTTGATGATGCTCTGTAGGCTTTTCGTACCGCATACAAGACTCCGATTGGTTGTACACCATATCGTCTCGTGTACGGGAAAGCATGCCACCTCCCCATTGAGTTGGAGCACAAGGCTTACTGGGCCTTGAAGTGGGCTAATTTCGATATCAACAAAGTCGGTGACCTACGCAAGATCCAACTCAATGAGCTGAATGAACTCCGGAATGAGGCTTATGAAAATTCTTTGATCTATAAGGAAAAGACTAAGCTCATTCACGACTCTAAGATTAAAAACCGAGAGTTCCAAGTTGGAGACAAAGTTTTACTCTTTAACTCTCGGTTGAAAATCTTTTCGGGCAAGCTGAAATCTCGTTGGTCTGGCCCATTCACCATTGCCCAAATTTTTCCATATGGTACTCTCGAGCTCGCTCAACCTAATGGACCTAATTTTAAGGTGAATGGCCAACGAGTGAAGTTGTACTTTGGTGAGGACATCTCTCATGAGATGATTCCATCCCTCACCACGTTTCCCATGAACTAATTTTGGGTCGAGTCAGGCTCGTGACTCGGTTATCAAAAACAAGCGCTCCTCGGGAGGCAGCCCGAATATCTATCCTTTTCCGTTTTACCTCCTACGTGTAGGGGGACCTATATAGGTTGTTTGTGTTTGTGTGGTGATGTGATTACATGGATAAGTGCACTCTTGGAATCTTTGAAGAACCATGCTCCCGTGTTATCTGAAATCCGGTTCTATCTCTCAACTATCGTGATTCAATTTTCTTCATACTCACATTTGAAATTGATCACGTTAGTCGTCTCTTCCTTAGCTTGATTTAACCAACGTGCATAATGTCATAAGTGTAGGGGAGACTTTTCCCACATGCTTAAACATTGAGGACAATGTTTATCTTAAGTGTAGGGGACTTCTATCGAAGTTTTAAGTGGACTTTTTTGTTAAAATGCCTTCATTTAACCAGAAAATCATCTTTTTCAGCATTTTTCAAATTTTTAATTAACTTTGGCCATTTAGTCGTAATTTTTAAATTTTTATCGTTGCTTTCATATGTATATATCCTACAATAAAGTCAAAAATATTAATAAAGTGGTGTAGCTAGTTTTGAAGTCTTTGGCATATTAGGCCCGTTGCGATTATTTTGACTCAACCCGAATAGACTTATCCAAGTTTATTCTAGCTAGTATCCTTAACCATGTAGACCTTAATTGGTTTATTAGGCTAAGCATCCACGAGTCTCGTTACTTGAGATTTTAAATTGTGGAGAACGAGAAATGATAGAGTCAATTATAAGTCAGTATTCTTGCACAAGCTCACTTGGTGTGGTTATTTGCCTATTCTCCCATCACTTGCTAATAATTTATCTGCAATAAGTAAGGTCGTACGATTTGAAAAGTTACTTAGCTTCTAGCCTAAGATCGTTTAAAAGTTGCTCGGTAATGATAAGAGTTCATAGCCAAGGCATAACTTATGAAGCGGGGCGCGAAGATTGGCGAGTCCGAAAAGGCCCTAACAAGGCATGAGGATTCAATCTTATTGCTAAAGATCCAAGGTGATGTGAAAATCATTATTCCCAAGATCAATATGAAGGATCAAGACTCACGACGAAAAGCAATCAACTCCCATAAAGATCATGGAGAAGTCTATCCGAAAAGACCCTAACAAGGTATGAGGATAAATAGATCCAAGTCCGAGAAGGAGGCGAATCGTTGTATCTCAAAATCCATATTAGCGATTGAAGAAATAATGATGAAGTCGTGGTCAACAAAGTTGGAGTACCCCTAAAAAGTCTCCAAGTGAAGAAACTCTATTAACGAAGAGAAGACCATTATCTCATGAACGTCTCTCAAAGATATGAAGTATGAAGTACATGCCAAATATCGCCCCGAGAAAGGTCTCAAATCGTGAAGCGAGTTATGCCAAGATATGAACTTTTTGATATCCTGAGAAGCAGTTTTAAGAGATTTTGTCCTTTAGCTAACTATTAATCAAATCGTCCTACTTTGCTCTCAGCTTAAATAAACTATCGCAATAAGTCCAAAAATGCATCTTCATGATCATTCTAAGACAAAAATAAAATATAAGAGATACACCTAGGAATAAGGGAGTTTAAGCATATAATTAAGCCATGTGTGTAAGTGTTTGTTTTGCTAACTTATAATAACAATGATCTCATTTTTAAGCTTAGTTTGGGGAACGTGAAACTTGAGGGTGATAAATCTTCGCAGCACCGAAGCCCTAATGTAAGTCCTTGATCTCTTTGCAAGTTATTTCCATGTAGCTATTTTCTAGTGAAAATGGTTTTCTATCCTTTTGTTTCCTTTAAAGTTTTAATTTCTCTTAGTACTTTAATTTTTGTTTAGTAGTATGTTAATAAGGCCAAGGTTGATTGATTAGGAGAAAAGTGTAAACTTGCTTTATCACTAAGCATTTCATGAGGGCATGGCAATGGTTAAGTGTAGGGAATTTGATAGGTGTGAAAACACCCATCCTTTTACCACTTATTTCTTGCTAAAACAAGACCAAAACGCGTATTTAATATCATTTGTTTGGAATTATGCGTGGTTTGTGTGCTTGTTGTGTTTTCAGAGCCAACCGGATGAATATTGGAGAAAACATGGGATTGCACGGGTTTTATCGAAGAAAAAGACTCAAGACGAAGTCTACTGTCCAAGAGATGCAAAATATTTGAAGTCAATGGGCCTATTTGAAGATTTATCGAAGAAAAGGACCAAAGACGGAAGATTTACATATGTCGAAGAACTTAAGTCTATTAATCGAAGAAATTAAAAAGACGAGTTGAATTTATTTGTCAACAAATCCCGAATCAGAATCGAAAACGTCGACTTTACTGAAAAGACGAGAAGACGAAAAGAAAGAAGAAAGCCCACTCACCAACCAACCACTTGACCTATATAAAGAAATCCCTTAACACATTTGGAGCTAGTTTTTTTCATTTCCAGTTTTTCTTTTCTTTCGTAGGAAGCCAACACCATTAAGGTGTTGGTGATTTTTCAATTTTTGTTGAATCCTTAATCTTGTAAGTTTTTTTAATCTTTCCCTTTGTTTGTTAAACATTAATCTTTCAATACAATCTTCCATTAATCTTGTTCATCTTCATCTTTTTGATTTAAAGTTTAAAGTTCTTATTTGGTTGATTTGATCTTAAAAAGTTATTGGGTTTTGTGTTTTTATTGTTGGGATTTGATGTTTATGGTTGATAAATGATTAGTGATTAGTTTTGTTTAAGTTTTGGTTAAAAACTTGGTTGATTTTGGCTTAAAATCGTATTACCCTGTTTTCTTTCTGTTTACTGTTCTTCATCTTCAAAACCTTGCCCAAATTCCGAATCAAGCACTATTCACTTTTATCCCGTATCAACCTTGTTCATCCGGAATATTTTATATTTCGGATCAGGGTCTTCCATTCGGAATATTTTTTATTCCGTATCAAGATTGTTATTCCGAATCAAGTTTGTTCATCCGGAATATTCTATATTCCGGATCAAAGCCTTTCATCCGGAATAATCAGTTATTCCGGATCAACTCAAACATTCCGGATCAACAATTTTATTCCGCATCAACCATTTATTCCGCATCAACCATTTATTCCGCATCAACCATTTATTCCGCATCAACCATTTTATTCCGCATCAACACCATTTATTCCGGATCAACTATTTATTCCGAATCAAATTTATTCCGGATGAAGTGTTTTCTAGTAAGGGGTACTTACTGTTTCTGCTTTATTGTTTAATTTTAATTCGATTTCAGTCTTATTTTATTAACTGTTTTTAGTCTAATTTTATATCTTTGTGCATTTAACCCTTTTTAGTAGAATAGAAAATCACGACATTTTTGTAACCAAGAACAACTATTCTACTTTGAACAAAGATCAATTCGAGAAGATTCCGAGAATATATTGAACCCCATGCAAAACCTAAGTATCAAGTACCTGTACCGTTTTCCGTGTCTCGATGTTTAGTTACTCGTTCGTGATTATTTGTGTTCGCGTTTTATGTGTTCTCGTTAAACAATTACCGTGACCTAATATATTTATTTACGCTCGTAATAAACATACATACGTAATTAATAATAGTTCGTGATTTAATTACGTTCATGATTTCATGATCGCATGTTCGTGATTAATTATTGTCAAATAATTATTACGTGCTCATGCGTAGTAAATACTTATCGTGTTCTAACACGTATGTAATACGTAAAATCCTAACACGTAATCGTAATCATGTTATAATAGGAAAGTTTTAATCTAGTACGTACGATCTTAAGGGTACTATTCATGGTAAAAGCATGTGGGTTTTACAACTCTTCCCCCCTAAAAAGAATAATTCGTCCCCGAATTATAGATAAAGTAAACTGGAAAAGAAGAACATACCCGAATTCAAAATATGAAATGAGGGTAAGAAGCCCGGATAGACTCCTCTGTTTCCCAAGTGGCTTCCCGCTCGGTATGATCCCTCAATAGGATTTTGACGAATAGAATCGTCTTCCTTCTCATGACTCGTTCTTGTCTGTCAAGAACTCGTTAGGGTTCTTCTATAAAAGTGAGATCTTCACGTATATGTTCCAGTGGATACTGAACCATGTGAAGGGGATGATACTGGTACCCTCTGAGTAAGGACACATGAAACACATTGTGCACATGCGAAAGCTGCGGAGGTAACGCCAATCGGTATGATACTTCACCGACTCGTTCAATGATATCAAACGGTCCGATGAAACGAGGACTGAGCTTCCCTTTAATCCCGAAGCGTCTAACACCACGTGCCGGCGAAACCTTAAGGAAGACGTGATCTCCTACATTAAAATGTATGTCCCTACGATGCTTATCGGCGTAACTTTTCTGACGTGACCGTGCTTCCTGAATTTTCTGCTTAGCTACTGCGATCTTTTCATTGGTCATCTCTATGATTTCTGGTCCTTCAAGTGTTCGCTCGCCAACCTGATCCCAGCAGATTGGGGCGCGACACTTCCTGCCATACAACATCTTGAAAGGAGCACACTTAATACTCGCGTGCCAGCTGTTGTTGTATGCAAACTCCACCAAACAGATGTAATCGTCCCAATCACCCGTCCATTCCAACGCACAAGACCTTAACATATCTTCCAATGTCTGAATGGTTCGTTCCGACTGTCCGTCCGTTTGAGGGTGAAAAGCCGTGCTAAGCTTAAGTTGTGTACCCCAAGCTTTCTGCAGACTCTTCCAAAAGCGCGAAGTGAATCGAGGATCTCTGTCTGAGACGATGCTGGATGGTGTACCGTGGAGTCTCATGATCTCTCTTCTGTATGTATCGGCGAGTTTACTTACCGAATCTTCCTTGCGGATCGGTAAGAAATGAGCTGATTTGGTAAGTCGATCTACGATGACCCAAATTGCATCGTGCTTCCTCTTGGTAGGCGGAAGACCAGTAACAAAATCCATGGTGATTTTGTCCCACTTCCATTCTGGAATATCTAATAGTTGAAGGAGACCGCCAGATCGCTGATGCTCGATCTTAACCTGCTGGCAGGTAAGACATTTGGAGACTTAAGTGGCCACATCCTGTTTCATACCACTCCACCAAAAGTACTGCTTGATGTCATGGTACATCTTAGTCGAACCAGTATGTATAGAGAATGGGGAGCTATGAGCTTCAGCTAACAAGGCTTCCTGGAGTTCTTGGTTATCAGGAACACAAAGTCTCGTGCCCTGCCATACGATACCATCTGCATCTACTCTGAATTTTGTCTGTTTCTCCAAATTCTGTACTATCGCCCAGATTTCTCCGTCATCCTTCTGAGCTTCCTTGATCTTAGAGAGCAACTCGGGTTCTACTCTAAGATTAGCCCAGTAACCGTGTTGTCCACGTACCATGATTTCGATGTCAAGTCGCTCCAAGTCTCTTATAATTTCCTCTTCGATTTTAATGCCGTTGATCATTCCGGACTTCCTGCTAAGAGCATCTGCTACTACATTTGCCTTTCCGGGATGATACTGTAGATTAATGTCATAATCCTTCAACAACTCTAACCATCTCCTCTGCCTCATGTTCAATTCACGTTGAGTGAAGATATACTTCAAGCTCTTGTGGTCCGTGAAAATGTCACATGATTCTCCATACAAGTAGTGCCTCCATATCTTCAATGCAAACAAAACTGCTGCAAGTTCCAAGTCATGCGTGGGGTAATTTTATTCATAAGGCTTAAGCTGCCGTGAAGCGTACGCGATCACTTTCCCATGTTGCATGAGAACACAGCCAAGTCCCTTCCCCGATGCATCGCTGTAGATTTGAAATCCACCCGTACCAGATGGGAGAGTAAGAATAGGTGCAGATACTAGCTTCTGCTTCAGGTCTTCAAAGCTCTTCTCTCGTTCTTCAGTCCAGACGAATTTCTCCCCTTTCCGCATCAGTTTGGTCAATGGTAGTGCTATGCGGGAAAGTCTCCACGAACCTACGGTAATAGCCAGCTAAGCCTAAGAAACTGCGGACTTCCGTCGCTGATGTCGGTCTTGGCCACTTAGTAATGGCCTCAACCTTCGCTGGATCCATAGTGATTCCTTCTGCTGATACAATGTGACCTAAGAATGCCACCTTGTCTAACCAGAACTCACACTTGGAGAATTTAGCATACAACTGCTTCTGGCGAATAATCTGTAGTACTGTACGAAGATGGTCTTCGTGTTCCTCCTTGGACTTTGAGAAAATCAGGATGTCATCGATGAAAACAATGACGAACTTGTCCAGAAATTCATGGAAGATTCTGTTCATCACATCCATGAACACTGCTGGAGCATTTGTCAGACCAAATGGCATAACTACAAACTCGTAGTGGCTATAGCGGGTACGAAAGGCAGTCTTAGCGATGTCCTGCTCCTTGACCCGTAGCTGATGATAGCCTGACCTAAGATCAATCTTGGAGAAGTGTTTGGCCCATTGGAGTTGGTCAAACAGATCGTCAATACGTGGCAATGGATATCTATTCCGGATAGTAATCTTGTTGAGCTCGCGATAGTCTATGCAAAGACGCATACTGCCGTCCTTCTTCTTAACGAACAAGACCGGTGCGTCCCATGGAGGTGCGCTCGGTCGAACGAAACCTCGTTCAAGAAGTTCTTGCAGTTGATCCTTCAGCTCCTTCCGCTCTATGGGAGCCATGCGATAAGGAGCCTTGGAGATTGGTTCGGCTCTTGGAATAAGCTCGATACTGAATTCCACTTCTCGTGCAGGTGGTATGCCCAGAAGTTCTGCTGGAAAAACATCTTGGAATTCCGACACTATAGGTTGATCCTGAATTGATGGGGATTCAGCATCCATGTCGTGAACCGTAGCTAGATAACCCTCGCAGCCATGTGACAGTAGTGCACGCGCTTGCAGGGTAGATATGACTTGTACAGACCGTCCGGGTATGAACCCGTTATGAATGTACTCTGGTGCATTAACATCACCGAAGATAACTCGATATGAATGGCAGTCTATGGTAGCATGATGCTTGGATAGCCAACCCATGCCCAAAATCATGTCGAAGTCATTCATATCCAGCGGAAGTGCGTCAACAGGTCGAACCTTATCGTCAAGTTCTAGGGGAAGACTCTTGTATACATGAGTGATTAATACAGAGTCCCTCAAAGGCGTGGAAATAGTAAGCCTATTTTCTAGTGGCATGGGGAGCATCCTAATGTTCTTAGCATAAGCAGTAGAAATAACGGAGTGCGTAGCACCCGTATCGAAAAGAACACATGCAACTTGACCATACATATACAAGATTCCAGTGATGGTACCTGTAGACTTGTTGGCCTGGTCTCGAGATGTCGTGTAGACACGCCCGGTAGTAGGAGGCGGCTTGGAATCAGCATGTCCTGATGTACCCTCCATCTCGCCCTTACGACAATCTTTCATGATATGGCCAGGAAGACCACACTTGAAGCACGCGTCAGTATTACAGCGACATGGCCCTGGGTGCCTACGGTGGCAAGTAGAGCAAAGAGGATGAGTAAATCCTCCCGCAGGTGCTCTGGCTGGCTGGGAACCTGATAAAACATTTTACATAAGACATGATAATAGGGTACAAAGGACAATGCAGAAATCGTAAGATTGAATACCAGTGATAGCTGGATGGCTATACTATGAACCTCTCTGGTTCTGGTCCCTACCGTTTCCATGGTTCCTGGTAGAAGTTTTGCAAAAGTGTCAGAATATGAGTTATAACATGAAATCATAAGGAAATGCGTAAGTATGAGGACCTGCTGCCGTTGGAGTGTCCAACGTTGTTGCGGTAATTATCATTACCACCACGCCTATCCGTAGCAGAACGGTCGTTAGTCTGACCGTTTCCCTTGGGCTGATGAGGTTGCTGCTGAGTAGCCGGCTGAAACCGGTCCCCAAGTTTCTGCCTAGAACATACATTTAAAGAGATGAATAATTGACATATATGGAAAGTATACGGATTTATCACCGCTTGAATACGAATGTTTTACCTCTTGTCGGGTCTCTCAGCTTCCCCGAACTCATCTCTCTCTTGCAGCATCTCCAGCTTACGTGCAGCATCGGCCGCTTGTGCTACAGTGTTGAACGTAGCACACACCAGATTGTTCGCGACCAATGTGCAAAGAGCCCACCTAAAGTGGTGTGCCTGCTCTTCAGGAGTACCTGCTGCCGCACCAAGGAAACCAGCTAAGCGAAGAAAGCGCTGCATAAACTCGTTGCTATTCTCCCCAGCTCTCTGTCGGATCCCATGGTACTCTCTCTTGAGCTTAACCTGCTCAGCCTTGGGAAAGAACTTCTCCATCACCCTGTCCTTGAACTGAGCCCAAGTCAAACCAGCAACCCACTCGTCACCACCCTCAGACTGCATCAACGCTAACCACCAATTTAGCACATCGCCTTCGAACCGATAGCATGCCAACCTCGCCTTGTATGCGGGGTCACAACTCATAGCATTGAAAATCTTTTCGATGTGAGCCAACCAGCTTTCAGCATCACTGGGGCTATCTGTCTTCTCAAAAGCTCGAGGGCGGAGCTTGTTGAATCTCTCCAGCCATACTGCTAATGTCACTGGAGGAGGAGGAGGAGGTGCCTGATTATGCTGCTGATTGTTGGTAGCTTGAACTTTAGCCCTGATGTCATTCCTCAGTTGAGGAAGCAAAGCTTGCATAGCAGCTTGAATTGCAGCATTGAGCTGTTCCTGTTCGCGTGTGAGAACCATCTTACAGTATAACATAAAACATATGATTAAACAGATCAAAACATAAAATATATATACATGAAAAAAAAATTATACCAAAATTTCAAGAGAAAAATTTTATGCAAGAAAATTTTGTGTATGAATGCATGATGCAGTTTTATGAAAACTTTTGTATGCTCGAGAGTGAACGCCTATGGGCAGTTCACCCAAAACAAAAGACATGGCGAGGGGACGCCTATGGGTCGGTCCTAAATTTAAAAGTTTCGATAAAACACATGCTACTAAATAGGGCCAGTCTTGTACCAACCATTACTTAGTCATAAATCTGCGACAATGACATATATATGTATGCTTAAAAATGATGAATGCACGAAAACAACTGTCAGTTCCAGGAAGACCGTAGTGACTACCCACTAATCACATGTCATATTTGAGAGCCTACAGGTCGAAGCCTTGGCTCTGATACCATAATTGTAACACCCCATTTTGATAATGGAAATGTCACACGTAATTATGGCGTGTCATCAAAGCATACAAGGAAAAATGTCTAAACATTCATGACCATAAAAGGAAAATACCGGAATCAAACATCGGTAGTCCAAATGTAAAGCTCATCACACACAAACATAGTATAGTAAAGGAAAGGACTAAACAATGTCCATAGCAAATGTATCATAAGAAAGGAAATGCATAAAGTAAAGAAAGGCTAGAAAGCTTACAGTCCATATGCACGTACTCTTAAAGTCTACGAGCGTCCCTGAGTACCTGCCGTTTTGGGAACATAGAAAAGGAAAACGGTTGAGCAATACACTCAGTGCACAGATGTACAATAAAACATGAATAGGATAAGCATATAACATATAACAGCGGAAGAAACTAAGTCCCGAGTAATCTGATTAAGTCTTGATAAAACTGGTTTTATAGTTTGAAAAGCCTTATGTTTATCTTGTAAAAACTGTTTAACATATTTTACCATTAGCCAATATAGGTCATGAAAATCCACCGTGCATGAATACTTGGAGGGGTGACCTCATCATGCAAATTAGAGGGGTTGCCTCTAATTTTAATATACTGGTTTTTAGGTAGGAGGGATGAGCTCCTTGTGAAGGATGCAAGGCACACACCACATTCACCATGAAATCCTGACTGAAAACATGTAACTAGGATGCACCCATACGCCCCACATGATAAATATAATATAAATGGCCAAAAGCTGAAGGGACGCCACGAGCAATCACTCCGCCGTGGTGAAGTCATAACATCAGTGCCTCTAATGTTATGGTTATGGTACCTCCATAACTGGGTGAAACTGGTCATGCATGTATATGGCTATAGGTATTCTAAATTAAACATAAGCAATTCAAACACATACTTATACTACGGGAAAACATTTGGCTGCATACGGGAAATCCTAATAAGGAAAGAATGTCCATACTAAAAGGACGGGAATCCGTACCTTATGTACAGTGAACGAAGAAGATGAACTGAGAGGAATCCTACTTCCGTATCACTAATGCTACATAAATACATACATGAATAAGTATCTGCTTACTAATACGTAACTGATTTTATGTCATGTCTTAGCTTATTTTATATATTCTTATCATGTTTTACTGTTTAAAGCCTTAAACTGTGTTTATCTTACATTCTGTTTACTCTGATTAAGTATTTCTGGTATTTCATGTATTATTATACTTACTGTGTAATAATAAGTAACTTTCCAAAGATAGCAAGTTTCCTAAAATAGAAAGTTTCCAAAAATAGAAAGTTTCCAAAAATAGAAAGTTACCAAAAATAGAAAGTTTCCAAAAATAGAAAGTTTCCAAAAATAGAAAGTTTCAAAAAATAGAAAGTTTCCAAAAATAGAATTACTGCTTAAAATAGATAAGTTTCTAAAAATAGAAAGTTTCCATAAATAGATTAGCTGCCTTATTTAAATAAGTTTCCATAAATAGATTAGCTGCCTGAAATAAATAAGTTTCTAAAAATAGAAGGTTTCCATAAATAGATTGCTGCCTTATTTAAATAAGTTTCTAAAAATAGAACGTTTCCATAATTAGATATAAGTTGATTAAATAAGCTAAGTATATAAGCCTAAGTGTTTTCATGATTATTTTCTAAGTCATATGATATAATGTATAGTTTATTAATTATTTCATGTAATTAAAATAAACTATAGGTTAAAATATTTAATTAAAGTATAACATGTTTTTAATTAAATAAAGTTAAATACTTAGGTTAAAACATGTATTATTATTTATTAATAATATAACCTAAGTCATGTTAATTAATCAATTATAACCATGGTTTTTAAATAATTAATTAATTATAAGTCTAAAATATAAAAATACTTAGGTTAATAATTTCATGATTTTAATAATTAAAATAACCTAAGTCATGTTATTAAATTAATCATGTCATGTTATTAATTTAATTTTAACATAAGATCATAAAAATAAAAATCTAAACATACACCATGAACCGGATCTTGACTAAGAACCATGAACCGGACATGAAATCGACACCATACCCCAAACCAAATCGGGGTTACCCTTGTCTTGTTGCTGCCGTGGGACCCACACCAACCAACCGGGACCGTATGGTCTCGGTGGTTGTCAAATGGCCAAACCGAGACCCTCTCGGGTTCGGTTTAGGCGCGGCCAAGAACAAACACCCCTTAAACATCACCTTTTGATTTATTTCAAATCCAATTTCATGTTAGATCTATGATTAAATTAGGTTTTTAAGAAAACATATCATGTTCTTAATTATTAAAAGATTAAATCAAAAGAAAAGGGTTTAAACGAATTACCGAATGCGTGGATCTAAACAATGATGAACAAACACGAACACTAGCAATAATTCCAAGATCAAAGATCAAATCATACCCCTTTGGTGTGTTTGAGGGTGGCGGCCAAAAGAGAAAAAGAAGGAGGAGAAGTTTTAGGTTTTTGTAAAATTCTTTGTAAAGAAAAATATGAGTAGTGTTTTTCCCCTTAACCCCCTTTAGTGAAAAATGAAATGGGCTTGGCCCATTTCTCCCTTGTTGCCGCGGGTAGGGGCCCCACATGGGGTACCCGTATCGTTTTCCGTGTCTCGATGTTTAGTTACTCGTTCGTGATTATTTGTGTTCGCGTTTTATTTGTTCTCGTTAAACAATTACCGTGACCTAATATATTTATTTACGCTCGTAATAAATATATATACGTAATTAATAATAGTTCGTGATTTAATTACGTTCATGATTTCATGATCGCATGTTCGTGATTAATTATTGTCAAATAATTATTACGTGCTCGTGCGTAGTAAATACTTATCGTGTTCTAACACGTATGTAATACGTAAAATCCTAACACGTAATCGTAATCATGCTATAATAGGAAAGTTTTAATCTAGTACGTACGATCTTAAGGGTACTATTCATGGTAAAAGCATGCGGGTTTTACAAATACCCTTGTGTAAAACTAAATGTTAAGAGTGCATGCATGCTTTAACCTACAGGAAAACATAAGGTGTTGTTTTCTTCTTCATGGATTCGGGTTTTGCGCAGTACAGAGAATAAACCAAGCAAATAAAGGGTCTTGACTATTTGTGTTTGTATGCATGAAACTATAAAGTCAGAAACCAAAAATAAATGTAAGTTGTTTAACCTGGAGGGACATACCACATGTGTGCGTATTTTTAATGTAAAGAACAAACATGGAGTGTTTTGTATGATGTTTGTGCGTGTATATTAAAGAGCAAACAAAAATAAAAACATGTTGTTTGATTGAATGGAGCCTAAATTGATGTGTGAGTTTATGCGAGTGTGTTACGCGAGTAGTAGTATATAAGTCATGGTTTCCTGCTATAACTATATAGTGTGCGTGCGTGTGTGCATGAGGACTAGGCCTTAGGGAATCAAATTCATCTTTGTGTCTATATTATATACATCTGAAAAATCGGTATGAGCATGGTTGTTATGTCAGGAGGCAAAAGTAATTACTTTCCATATTCTTTCTATAACGTGTATGTATTGAGTGTTTGTGTTTGTGCGTGTATGATTTAAGATACAGAAAATAATATCATGGGTCTTTTGTTCACGCGTGTGTGTGTAAGCTAGTGACTATCATTGAGTGTGCGTATGTTTTAGATGTATAAGTGCATATTGTAAACAACCAGTAAATAAGTCCAGCGTAAGATCATGGCTGCTACATGTGTTTGCGCATGGCGTGTGTATGTTCTGTGATGTGATTAGTGTGTGTGATTTCATGTTACCGGAAAACAACCATCACCTTTTTAAACCTTGTGTGTGTGTGCATGGTGTGCGTGAAACATGAAGATTACCTCTTTAAACAAATTCAGTATGTTGCGTGTACATATGTGTGTTTGATAGCAGTAGGAAAGGGGTGCACAATAAGCTAGCTTGACATAGTACTAAAAATCAGTAACATGTAATGTGTGTATGGTGTAGGCTGGACATTGGCTGATACAAGAAATAAAGTAGTGTGAACACACCTAAATAAGAAGAATAGGTTGTACACTGGATATAACGCAACCATGTACTCAGAATATTACTGTCTAAATTTGAACCACGGTACTCACTTTACACTATGTTTTAACACCTCAAATGACTTAGCCTTATAAAATTGAAAACACGAAGACGAACCCGATCTGGCCTAGTTTCCGAAAGTATTTTCGGTTCAGTCTGCGGGTCATTAACGAACCCAGTATACGCGATTAAAAATCATAGAAAACCACTTGACTAGGGAATTAAAAGAGCACTAAATACTATGGCTGGGCAACCTACTTCGGACTATATATTAATAGTCTTAGAAACTAAACCCGGGGATGGTTTCAATTGATTATCGTTGTCCTCGCGGCCTAATTTTCGAATTGATCACTTGTACATTTGGAGGTTTATCAACGAACGATTTATGAACCAAGGAAAATGACTCTCCATCTCAAATGAAACAATTATAAAAACGCTATTATGTTTTATAAACGTAAGGGCACGCACATATTAGGGATAAAATGTCATAAGATCATTCATATTGCATATTTATCCTAAGTACGAATCATTTACTTAGGTTACGAGTAACGCATTCTTGCATCTATACGCGTGCGTATTTCTCCGTGCCACTACTATTATTTCCGTTGCTATTTGATCAAGGTGAGTTTCATAGCCCCACTTTTTACTTGTTTTGTATACTTTTGGGGTGAGAACATTGCTTGTTTTAAACGGATGAACATAAGTGCTAAAACTTGATGCGTTTGCCTACATGATGTCTAAGTAGCGATATCCCTAGATGCTTTAGCCCACTATCGTGAACCGTTAATTACTTTGTGTAAGCGCGAATGTTATGGATAGATCTATTGGGATTGACCTCCCTATCTAATGTTGGTTGTGTGACCAAATTAGATACACTTGCATTTGAGGTCGTTACGAATGCTTTGGGATAGGCATTTGCTCGGGCTCTCACATTATCTGGTCAGTACGGTTAACGCTTCGGTGTCATGAGCTTAGACGTAGGGCAATGTAAACGTATGCTATTTGATTATAATCTTGTATTTGTAATAAGATTATATGTCGGTTGCCTGACTAAAATCTTATGGTTCATCACACTATTTAAACTTAAACCTATGAACTCACCAACCTTTGTGTTGACGCTTTAGCAATGTTTTTCTCAGGTATCAAGACGGAGGAGTGACTTGGTTGCCATGGGAGATAATAAATTTGTGACTATCAATTGGTGTTTGAGCTTTTTCTTATGTTACAGAAAACTCTGATTTAATTTATGTTGTTGTACAAAAATGCTTCCGAATAATGTTTTATACTTATAATCATTTAAATCAACTAAAACGACTTATTTAAATGTCGTTCTTTATTATTATGTCTTATGATAGTCATGATAGTCACACCCAAGTGTATTCACATACATTGGTAATTTGAGGGTGTGACACGTTTACCCTCACAGCTCCGATATAACTTGTACACACACGCCCGTTGATTAGGATCGCTTAAAGGACATTGTGATTTACCCCCGTTGATTAGTCGATTGCGATACACTGCCTTGCTTGAGGTGAGATTCATAACATCTTTTTTACTTGTTTTCACTCTTTCGGGTATGAACATTGCTTTATTTTTACGGATGAACATAAGTAACTTTTACTCGTTATTCTTGGTTTAATTGCCCCTATAACCGGATGTTTATTTTAAACTTATGATGAATCGTTAATTACCTCGTGTAAGCATGAATGTTAAGGATAAAACTATTGGGGTTGACATCCCCGTTTGTCTTAGTTGACATTAGCCAAGCGAATGCAGTTTCATTTGATTCATTACGGGTGTCCCATGTTAGGTACCTACATGGGCACTTGTTGATATGCGGTTAGTACTTATAATTAATGCTTCAGTGTCATGAACTTATACAAGTGTAATTGATTTTGGGTGACTTTGAATATGTTGTATTGTCACCCACTGGTTAAAGTCTTATAGTTCATCACTACTGCTTACTTACTTAAACCTATGAACTCACTAACTTTATGTTGACGCTTTAGCAATGTTTTTATCATGCGCTTGATCTATGGATTTCTACTTTGTGCGTATCATGAATTTTTATCCTTATTTCAAACGATCATTTAGGTTATACCAATAAGTGTTATTTCTAAACTATATTCCATGTCTTGTAATGTCAAAACTATTTAATTTTTATGAAATACACACCAAATTTTCAAACGACTCATATAGAGATCGTACTCAATCGACCTTGTGTTAATATAACATGAATTCACCACCATAAGATATCCATTTCCACTGCTTGTTTGGCTTAAAATTGTGGTTACATGAAGTGTTTGTTTGGTTTAGAAAGTGTTTTGCTTGTTTGATTTTGAACGTGTGTATTGTGTAATAACGCTTGTCAGAAGAAAGTAATAGAGTATATCCATTTATAATAGAGAATATCCAATAGAGAATGGAGCAGTGGGGCAAAGATGAATTTTTTTGTATGAAATTGTTTTGTAGAATACCATTTTTTATGTGAAAATTTCTTTAAAAATATCTTTTTGAGTTTTTTGTATACTAAAAATATAAGAAATTTCTCCATATTTTCAAATTGGAAAAAGGTAGTTCAACGTCTCGAACCGATTTTTTTTCTTCCGGTGGCATTGCTGCTACTGGTTGAAGTAGAAGAAGTATAAGTGAATATTTGATTGACCATAAATTTGTTTGTAACTGGTCATGAATTTATGTTTATTTATATGGAGTAATTTAATCGGCAAAGGAACTGTGGGATTGTCAGAAAGTGTTTTTCATGTTTACTTTGGTCTGACTATGTGCGAACAAGCAAATAAGGAACGGGCTGCCTAGCTAAAAAGAAAAAAGAGATCATGTGTATTTCACATGTGTTACTCGATCAGTTGAATCTAATTTTTCTCTATCTACTCGACAAATGGTTATATGGAAGTCTCAAATGGAGGATCATACTTCTGACTGGCTTAGGGTGGTTCCGATATCTGGGTTGGGACAAACTATGAATGGCAGGACTTACTGGCGTGTGTTATGTTATTGGTTAGGTATTCCTTTATTCTCTGTACCGAAACCATGTTCAGCTTGTTGCAAGGTCTTTACTGGGGATATTTATGGGGACCATGTTGTATCATGTGCTGGTATTGTTGGTATCAAACATCGGCATAATGTTGTGCGTGATACTCTTGTTGACATATGTTTTCGGTCCGGGATTTCAGCCGGCAAAGAAGTTGACATCGGGCTTAGTGGAGAGCGTGACAAAGCCTTACAGCCATCTGATATATTGCTTTACTCATGGGACAAAGGGCTTGATGTGTGTGTGGATTTGACAGGGTCCTCTCCTTTGACGCAAACTGGGATGATTGATTTTCTTCCCGGTCGTGCAGTGATTGATGCAGCACGTCGTAAACGAGTCAAGTATGAGGCGAAGTGTTCTGATATTGGTTTGGGTTTTATCCCTTTTTTGTTTTCTTCTCTCGGGGAATTAGAGAAGGATGCAGTGACCTTATTGAATCGAATTCGAAAGCTTTCGGTGACTCAAGACTTTGGAGCACGTGCTGCTATTCATATTTTTAATAGGATTAGTTTTGCTATAGCTAAAAGAGTGGGGGCTCAGATAGTATCTCGGTTCCCTACTAACTTTTTATAAATCCTATTATTATAATAAAGTGATGATTATTATTAAAAAAATAAATAATAATAATAATAATATAAGTAAGGTTAGTTTAGTCATTTCTAAAAATATGATGAGGGTATCTAGGTCATTTAACATGTTTAACTGGTCAAACTAACAGTCACTAAACGTTTGAGACCAAAAACGTTACGCATCACCGGTTTTAGATTAGATCCGTTACTTTTTAAACTTTTAGACTAAAACCGTTACACGCGACAAACCATCATCAAGTGGAAATGCGGATTCCATGGTCATTCCATTTTATCACCAAACAGCCCTTAACTTTTTAAAGTGATTCCCCTCGGGTACTTAAGTATCATTACCACCAGAATACGGATAATTGGTAAAAGGAAATGGCGGCGAGTCTTCAACCTCGTATCCTGGTTTCATCTTTTATGGGAAACTGTCGGTCATCGCGACAACCTTTAC
This sequence comes from Glebionis coronaria, assembly GCA_025667525.1. Classification (NCBI taxonomy): domain Eukaryota; kingdom Viridiplantae; phylum Streptophyta; class Magnoliopsida; order Asterales; family Asteraceae; genus Glebionis; species Glebionis coronaria. Next base: position 289,318,801 of record CM046880.1, on the reverse strand, counting down.
TACATAACCTCTTCCGGTATAATCCAGGTTCATCTTTCACTTTATGTACTTCAAGTGTTTGATATATACTAGCTACGTTTGTTTCATAGAAATCAGGAACATCCCCCCTAGGTCCGCCCCTGCCGCCATCCAATAACTTATTAGAAACAATATGCTTTTGTATTTTGTTAGTAATTGTCTTAACCCCTGCCTGGTCTCTTCTGAGACCTTCAGTTTACCTTGGAGATAGTTAGTATTATGATTGTGTCTATTAGTCTTTAAACCTATGTATTCTTACAGGTCAAAACCATGTTTCTATGCGACAACAACCAAGAGGCTTCACTGGCGTAGCTAATTTTTTATTCAACAAAAGGTATCTATCCTTTATATTCACCAACTCCGCTATTCATTCATAACTCATAACCATATGTATTAACTCCTAGTAACATATCCACTTGCACTTCAAACTTTACTATTATTTTTCGCAAACAGCCTTTGCATATTTATTCATATTCTGCATACATGACAAGAGGACCAATTTTCCAGTTATCCACACGAGCTCTTTATATATCACACTGTTTGTTATTGTAGTCATTGCATACTTCTTCAGCAGTCACCAAATGTGCAAGTAATAAATATTTTTCTCTACTTGCTACAGTTAACTGATGCGATTCAATCGGTCCGATTAATATTAATCAAGTAAAAAAATAAATAACAAAAGAAAACAAATTGGATAGTGCCTGCTTCGAGATACAGGATTCTCCCTAAACCAAAACCTTGGACAAATAATTCGATACCTCTCTTTATTCCTACGATCCTATAAATAAGAATCCATAACTTAAAGAACAAGAAACAATAATAAAAAGAACCTCCAGCCCATCAACTATTCAATAATTGCTCAGAACCCCCTGGTTTTATGACGTCTTTGATATTTCTTTTCAAATCTTTTATCCTGTACTTGGTTCGTATCAGTACCCGCCTCCCAAAGAACCACCTTGTCCTCAAGGTGAAAATCTGGAAACTGATTCTGAATGTTACTCATTAGTTCCCAGGAAGCATCATGTTCAGGTAAGTTCTTCCAACGGATTAATAACTCTTTGCTGTCATCATTTGTGCCACTGTTTCTAACAGCAAGAACATCTTCTGGTTGAAGCAGTACTTCCATCTCTTCTGTCAGTCCATCAGGTAGATCATTCTTTTCCACGTTACTCCCAATGAATTTTTTCAATTGTGACACATGAAAAACAGAATGGATTGTTGCTGTCGAAGGTAATTTGAGCTTGTAAGCTACCTTCCCAATGCGTTCCAGTATTTCATATGGTCCATAATACCTTGGTGAAAGTTTATCATTGTTGCGTCGAACCACTGATTGTTGACGACGTGGTCGTAACTTGAGAAACACCTTGTCACCCACTTCGAATTGAACATCTCTTCTATGACCATCTGCTTTCTTCTTCATGTTGACCTGCACTTTTGACAAATGTTCTTTCAACTCTATCAAGACCTGATCCCTCTCTTCTAAATAACGATCCACCTCAAATATAGGCGTCGGCTGACTTCCATAACGTAAAAGAGGAGGTGGATCCCGACCATAGAGAATCTTGAAAGGTGTAGTATTTGCCGATGAATGAAACGATGTGTTATACCAATATTCAGCCCACGAGAGCCACTTGGACCATTTTTTTGGCTTCTCAGCAGTAAAGCACCTTAAATATGTCTCAATGCTCCTGTTGACAACCTCCGTTTGACCGTCTGTTTGCGGATGATACGCAGTGCTATACTTCAGATTAGTACCTTGTAACCGAAATAATTCTTTCCAGAAATGGCTTAGAAATATCTTATCTCGGTCCGACACAATAGCAATAGGAATCCCGTGTAATCGTACTATTTCCCTTAGAAACGCAGCAGCTACTATGGAAGCCGTATATGGATGTCGAAGCGGGATAAAATGACTATATTTACTCAATCGGTCGACTACCACTAAAATGGAAGCAAATCCATCAGATTTTGGTAACCCCTCAATAAAGTCCATAGAGACTTCATCCCAAACCTTGTCTGGTAACGCCAAGGGCTGTAATAAACCACCAGGAACCATATTGGAATATTTATTGCGTTGACAAATTTCACATTCAGAAACTAATTTAATCACATCCTGCTTCATTCCAACCCAATATAACTCTGCGGCCATACGTTTGTAGGTTTTTAGGACACCTGCATGGCCTCCTATAGCCCCACCATGAAACTCATCAAAGATTCGAGGAATCCAATTTGAGGTTCTGGGCAACACAAGGCGTTTCTTGTAAAATAGTTTATTACCTTCTACAGTATATTCACCAATGTTGGCTTTTCCACTAATAATGTCTTCTTTAATCGAATTCAACTCTGAATCATTCTCCAATTCCTCAAGCATATCTTCCCAATTGGCAATCCTTGAAACGGACAGAACCAGACAGGTTGGAGTGTCACCTCGCCGAGATAAGGCATCAGCCGCCTTATTTTCGTTACCTGCTTTGTACTGGATATCAAAATCGTAACCCAACAACTTAGTAAGCCACTTTTGATATTCTTCTGATATGAGTCGTTGTTCGAGTAAGTATTTTAGGCTTCGTTGATCAGTTCGAACTATGAATCTTCTTCCTAGTAAATAAGGTCGCCACTTTTGGATTGCTAACACAATTGCCATAAGCTCTCGTTCATAAACAGACTTCATTCTAGCTCGCGTTCCCAATGTTTGACTGTAATAGGCGATTGGCCTTCCTTCCTGCATTAGCACCGCTCCAATCCCATAACCCGAGGCATCCGTTTCCACCACAAATTCTTTACTGAAATTCGGTAAAGCTAGGACCGGTACTGAAGACATCGCCAATTTCAAAGCGTTGAACGCGTTAGTTGCCTCTTCGTTCCAATTAAAGTTGTCCTTTTTTAGTTGTTGAGTTAGTGCCCATGCAATTTCTCCGTAGCCATGCACAAACTTACGATAATACCCGGTCAAACCAAGGAAACCCCTTAATTCTTTCAGATTTTTCGGTATCGGCCATTCTTGCATAGCCGAAATTTTTGAGGGGTCCGCTGATACACCGTCTCTTGATACAACATGACCTAGATACTCAATTGTTGGTTGAGCAAATACACACTTCTTCTTATTTGCATACAACCCATGTTCTCTCAAGCAAGAAAATATAGTCAGCAGGTGTTCCTTATGCTCTTCCATCGTTTTACTATAAACCAAAATATCATCGAAAAAGACTAAAACGAATTTACGCAAGTATGGACGAAATACCTTATTCATCAGTGATTGGAAGGTAGCTGGAGCATTAGTCAACCCAAACGGCATTACTAAAAATTCGTAGTGCCCTTCATGAGTTCTAAACGCCGTTTTTGAGACATCTTCTTTTTTCATTCGAATTTGATGATAACCCGACTTCAAGTCCAGCTTTGAGAACACCATTGCTCCGTGTAGCTCATCCAATAATTCATCAATAACGGGAATTGGAAATTTGTCTAAAACAGTAGCTTTGTTCAAAGCGCGATAATCAATACAAAAACGCCAACTTCCATCTTTCTTTTTAACCAATAACACCGGACTTGAAAATGGACTTGAACTTGGTTGAATAACTCCTGCTTGAAGCATTTCACTTACCAATCGTTCGATCTCATCTTTTTGAGCATGTGGGTATCGATAAGGACGGACACTTATAGGTGGTGTACCCTCTTTAAGTACAATGGAGTGTTCATGATCCCGTTGAGGAGGCAACCCGTTTGGCATGTGAAAAATCTCGTCAAAATCAGTCAACAAGTTCATAATTATTTCACAAGGGTCCTGTGCAATCAATTTCCCTTCTTCCAGTTGCTTCATCTCCACAAGAAAACCAAAATTTTCGTATCTTAAACACCGTGCCATAGACTTAACCGAGACCAGCTTTCGACACAAACCAGGATCACCCTTGATGGCTACTCGCTTATTTCCATCCTTAAACACCATAGTCAAATTTTTCCAGTTAACCGTCATCTCTCCTAGAGTTTGTAACCATTTCATTCCAAGGATAGCATCAGTACTACCCAGCTCGAGCGGCAAGAAATCATCCACCACTTGTAATTCTGGTAAGGAGATATGAATTCCCTTACATATTCCATGGCTCCTTTCTACTTTTCCGTTTCCTAATATTACTCCAACCGAGTTACTGTCTGAAATGACCAATCCAGCCTTCTCTATCAAATGCCATGATACAAAGTTGTGGGTGGCCCCACAATCGATTAATATAACCACCTCAATACCTCCAATGTTCCCACGTATTTTCATGGTACGCGGGGAAGTGAGTCCAATCACCGAACTTAAAGATACCTCTACTGAATCAAGGTGTTCATGTTCAAAAGGTTCATCTTCCGGATACGCGTCTTCCTCGTCCACCCATAAAACTTGCAAGGATTTACTCTTACATTGATGTCCCGGCCCATATTTTTCATCGCACTTGAAACACAATCCTTTGGATCTTTTGTCTGCCATCTCGGATTCTGTCAATCTTTTGAATTGACTAGAACGCATTGTTGGCACACTAGAAACACTTCCTGTTTTGCGTTCTATTGGTGTTGTGGAAACCAAAGTTCGAGTCGAACCTGATCCAGTATTACGATTAGAATAGTTTGTTGCTGAATTAGTTCGATAAGAACTCCCACCTTGCGAAGCACTTCCAAAGAGCTTATTTTCTTCGATGGACACCGCCAGCTTCATGGCATGACTTAGGGCTTCTGGATTCAAGACACGAACAGCAGCACGAAGGTCTGGCTTAAGTCCCTTGATAAAAGTACCTTCCAGAATCGTTTCAGGAACTCCCACCAACTGACCTGCTAGCTTTTCAAACAAAGCAACATATTCGCGGGCCGATCCATCTTGACTAATCGCCAAAAATTGCTCGTACAAACTGCCCTCTTGAGATTGTTGGAATCTGTCTAATAGTCGCCATTTAAAACTCTCCCAAGATTTAAACGGATTTCGTCCATCACTCCAACGGTACCAAGAAAGAGCCTGTCCTTCTAAACATAACTCAGCTGCCGTTAATTGATCCGCAGCCTCAATTCCTTGGATATGAAAATATCGTTCCATGCGATAAATCCACCCATAAGCATCTTCTCCTTCAAAAATAGGCATCTTTAACTTTCTCAATCTGTATTCGGCTCCGTATGAACGCATCCCGGTTACCGGCTGTGACCCGTCGTGTACTTGAAAATAATCCCCATGACCATTAGATCCTGTTCCAAACATCCTTCCTTCCGTGTTTCTAACCCCTTGCTGCTGTGGAATTCCATTTTTTTTTCCTGCTGCACTTGTTTCACCCACAAAAGGTGGGTATGGAATACCCAATTCATCATACTTAAGGTTAGAGACTGTTACCTTAGGTTGTTCCATAATCTTACTGGGATTTGCTGATTGGCTGGTTGAACCTTGCGCTTGATTAGTCAAGAACTGTATAGCTGTCAACAAGTCTGCAAGTTTTCCGTCCATAGCGTTAAGTCGTTCATCCACACCATTAAATCGTTCTTCCATGCCCTGAAATCGATTTTCAGCAACTTCTTGATACCCTTTAAGTTCTAATTCTACATCTGCGATCTTAGTCATTGCAATTTTTTTTTTTTTTTTTTTTTTTTTTTTTGATGCGGATGAATAGTAATCGAAGAACAGTAAGTAATCACCAGAATACGAACTGCTCTGATACCAACTGATGCGATTCAATCGGTCCGATTAATATTAATCAAGTAAAAAAATAAATAACAAAAGAAAACAAATTGGATAGTGCCTGCTTCGAGATACAGGATTCTCCCTAAACCAAAACCTTGGACAAATAATTCGATACCTCTCTTTATTCCTACGATCCTATAAATAAGAATCCATAACTTAAAGAACAAGAAACAATAATAAAAAGAACCTCCAGCCCATCAACTATTCAATAATTGCTCAGAACCCCCTGGTTTTATGACGTCTTTGATATTTCTTTTCAAATCTTTTATCCTGTACTTGGTTCGTATCATTAACTTGTGCAGGATTAAATACCAGGGTGGACTTGTATGGTCTGTTATAATAATCCTTTGTAGCGTAAAAAGCGTAATAGTGATATATTAGTGCTTACGGCCAACAAATACCCTTCATCTACCACTAATCAAGTGACATATGTTTCTTAAATTCTAGTCATTTGCTTGCATATGATTTTTGATTTTTGCGCACTCGCAGATTGAAACGTTTATATTAAGAGGTTACGAGTATGGATGGAAAACTAAGAATAAAAAGTAATTTGCCCATCTTGTAATCCTGATTTGAACTTTTCCCCCCTACCAAGATGACGTTCTTGTCATGCGGCAACTCAAAAATCATGTCTGTTGTTCAGTGTCTGATTGTGTGTTTAGTTCATAGATAACCCTTATCCCCTAAATTATCAAATGAAGCTACAAAGTATATTTTTTGAGGTTTCCTCTTTTTCCTTTATCCTAGGAAATCCAGTTTCGTTGTAACTGGAAAACACAATACACCATTTGAACACGTTTTCAACTCTTTTATGAAAATAAAAATCTCCTCCCTTTTTTACAAATATAACAATTGAAAAGTAATAAATATTTTTTAAATTAAACGATTAATGGCTACTAGGGATGAGCTCGGGATCAATCCCGTCCCGATTTAATGCTCCCGATTTTTTCCCGATCTAAAAAGTTATGTACCGATCCCGTTATCGAACGGGATTCGGGTATCGGTACCGGTATTGGGAAATCGGGATATTCCCGTTTTTTCCGGGAATTTCCCGATTTGGTACCGATCCCGTACCGAATTAGTGGTCCCGATTTTTTTTTCACCTTATTTCGTAGTCCCGGTCCCGTACCGAACGGGATTCGGGTACGGTTCGGGTTCGGAGTCGGGATTAGGGTCAAAATGCTCATCCCTAATGGCTACTATACTACTGGTATTATCTAATTCGTATCGAACTAGCAGAAATACAGATGAATTACAAGGCAGCAAACGCAAACGTTTAAGACCGGGCAAATTGTCTCCTCAGCGCCCTGTTCCTGATCACATACTAAAGCCTCCTTATGTTGCATCTAAGAAGGCACCTGGAATTGCTAGTGGACCTGAAGTACATGATGAAAAGGGTATAGAATGTATGCGAGCTTCTGGGAAGCTTGCTGCACAGGTTCTTCAGTATGCTGGAACATTAGTCAAGGTTATATTTCCATTGTTTTTTCTTCTTAGTATCATCATTTTTGTTTTCCTAAACAGAACGCGATACGTTTTTGAACAAGAACTTGACCCGCTGTTGGACCTCTGAACTGAACTACGTAATCTATTGCCAGCCAGGTGTTACGACAGATCAAATTGACCAAGAAGTTCACCAGATGATTATCGATAATGGAGCGTATCCCTCACCTCTCTGTTATGGTGGATTTCCCAAAAGTGTATGCACTTCAGTAAACGAATGCATTTGCCACGGAATTCCTGATTCGCGTGAACTTGAGGTTAGTCTGGTTCATAGATAAAAGTTTACTTCATCCGTTGAACTTTTATCAATCTTTTAGCATCTCATCCATAGTAACTATATTTATGATTTTACAGGACGGTGATATAATCAACATAGACGTTACTGTTTATCTCAATGTAGGTTTTCATGTTCTACACATTCATAATCATCTGCTTTCTAGGGCCAATTTCTTTTACATTCTATGATCTTTAAGATGTAAATGTGGTCTGGCACAGGGTTACCATGGTGATACATCAGCAACATTTTTTTGTGGAGAAGTTGATGACGAGGCCAAGAAACTGGTTCAGGTACTGCTTCAAGAAACATTCGGTTGCAGCTTTTACCTGCTTTTGATGCTCATGCAGTTTGATTAGTTTTTAAAATAGTGATTTGTTACAATTTTGCTTTAGGTAACTAAAGAAAGCCTATCCAAAGCAATATCGGTCTGTGCACCGGGTGTAGAATTCAACAAAATTGGGAAAATTATACAGTAAGAATTTTCCTAAATTCATAGTACATTAAATTGCAATAGTTTTTAGGGTAACTGATGGAAACTTTTACATGTCCTTTTTCTAGTGCCCATGCAGATGAACACCGTTATGGTGTTGTGGAAACATTCGTTGGGCATGGGGTCGGGCGCCTATTCCACAGTGATCCAGTTATTCTACACTACAGTAATTATCTGGAACTTTTGATACAAAACTATCTATTATCTTGTTTTCTTAGATCTTTGAGCGCGTTTAGTTGGAGAAAAATTTCTTAATTTTCTATTTTCAGTTTTGTCAAAAAAAGGAGGGGATTTAGTTTTCCACAAAACGTAGAAAACGCGTTCATGTGAGATTGTTTTCTATTTTGAAGAAAAGAAGGGGGTTACTAGGGAAACAAAGAAAACATAATGTGTTTAGTTTCCCTTGTTAAGTTGGGAAATGCAGTGTTTTGTAGAAAATTTGTTGGGAAATTGTTGATTTGAAAGGAATCTCTGTTTTCCTTGTTATGTACAAAACATTTGGTAAAAATCAAAAGGCGTTTTCTCTACTAAATGCACGTTGTTCACTCATTCTATTAAGTTGACAATATCTATCTATATGCATATGAACACGTCGATTTCAGTTATGTTGTTATTTCTTAACATTTTAAATGGGTAAAGCAAATGAATTGGCTATAAAAGGAAACTGATTGAAAGTCGCTTAAACAATATTCTTTCATGCATAAATCTATACAACCTACTAAATCGCTGCATTCGAAGAAATCAAATTAGTATTGTGATGATATATTCATTTGCAATCCTGGTTTGGACAGAGTATATTAGGTTATCCATCCTAGCCCTTTCCCCCATACAACAAGATACCCGTTTTTACCTATACCCCAACCTGCCCATTTTTTCGCCACAAACTTTTATTCATTTATCACAAGCTGCAGATTGATATTCATTTGGATTTGTATCAGCTAACCTTATGCTAAATCCATAAACTTTCCAAAAATAGTAATTGTCTGATGTTTTGTTGCTTCAGGGAACAATGAACGTGGCCGTATGATGTTGAACCAAACGTTCACCATTGGTAAGCTACCATGCTATGCTTTACATGCTTCATTTTCCAACCACTACAATGCTTTCTTGTGTATTGTTCTCCATAGGATACTCTTCTCTAAGTGTTTTTTTCTTTCTTTTTGGCAGAACCTATGTTGACCATGGGTAGCATACACCCGATAATGTGGGATGATAATTGGACGGTTGTGACTGAGGATGGCAGTTTATCTGCACAGTTTGAGCACACCCTCTTGATAACTGAAAACGGTGCTGAGATTCTAACACAATGTTAATCGTGAGTTGATTGTCATTGAACATCACCATTTGTTCATACATTTTTTCTTTTTCATGTTTACAAACACAATTTGTTTCATTCTTTCCTAAAGATCATCGTGTTGTGCCATTTTTTGATATATCATAAATTTGATCATTGTGTTGCTGGTAGAGGTGCAAATGAAAACCGGATTTTGAAAATCCGGTCTAAAAATCCTAACCGGTTTTTTCAAAATCCGGTTTTCTAGTTATCCGATCCGGTTTTTTCTATTCGAACCGGTTAGACCGGATTTTATAGATTTTAAGAAAATCGGATAAATTACCGGATTTATCCGGTTTTCATAAAAACCGGATTTAACCGGTTTTCTACATAGTCAAAGTAGCCGGTTTTATTTTTTCGGAACTAGCGAAATCGGCGCTTGTTTTGGCGCTTGTTTTATTATGTGTTTGTTTTTTAGTGGTTTGTGGGTTCACGTGGCCTTGTACACGCTGGATATTGGTAGGAACCCATTTGGGTGATTTAGGGTGTGGGTCCCATATGTTATTATTCAATATTCTTGTCAATGGTATTTAGGGGTGGGTAAATGGGTGGACTGACGGGTATGGGCAGTGGGTTAAATAGACGTTGATCTATGAATGCGGATTAAATGAACAATTTTTAATATTTGGACTAAATAGACTTGGACCAAATGGATATTGGACCAGATGGACATGAGTTAAATAGACAATTGTAAAGAAGAAATGAATAGACTTAAGATTTATTTAACCAAATGCTTTTATTTGTCCAAATAGTTCATAATACCCATTAATTTAACCAAATATTTTTTATGTTGTCCAAATAGTCTAACTAAAATAAAAGTAATACCCATTTAGTTCATTAGTTCAAGAAAGAGTCCAAATAGCCTAATTTTAGATATATGGACCTGATTTGTCACCTCTAATGGTATCCTATGGATGATGATGATGATGATGATGTAAACTAGTCAATTTTATATGACTTTTCCGGCAATTTAATTACTACTAGGATTGATGCGCGCGTGTTGCCGCGGGTTCGGTATTCAAACGTTGTGGTGGAACACTACTACTAATCATAGCCATTGCAAAGCCTTAACACCTTTAGTTCTCTTTGACTTAACACCTCCATTGAAAGAACGCCATTCTTTAAATATGGTAGTAATCTGGTACAAAGTTGCTGTTTGGTCATGTACCAAATAAGCTGTTATAATCCCTGCCTAAAGTGATCGAACGTGGGCCAAAATATAATCCCAGCCTAGAGATCAGTCGGTATACGTATTTGCACTAAGGCTGCTATTCGGATTTCTTCTCCTTCATCCTTTCACTGTTGGTAAGTTGAGTCTTGATTCAGCAGCATGTTACATTCCTGCCAGTTGACATGAAACCTAAACAATCAATTTCATCACGAAAACATTAATCTCTCAAAACAAAAATCGGTAAACATGAAGTAAAATTATCAAAACACAGTAATGAAGTCATTACATATATTCTAATATAAATCTAAATCTCACTTGCCTGTGGCATAAGCTTGAGCATAACGTGCCATTAATTAGCTTTCAATAGGAATATCAAAAAAAGAAAATGATTTTACATCTTCAATTGCTTTGATTCGGATTATGGGTCCATAACACTTGTTTGTGGACAAATTCAGAATTCTGGTTCTTTAAGCGTTGATACAGGGTTTTGGAAAGAAGTAAGCAATTGTCAACACTGTATAGTACGCCACATATGTTAAATAGTCCAATGTCCATTTTCTGAAAAATTTGAAACATAAGAAATGTGGACATGGTATAGAAATTTGTTAAAGGAATAAGTAATTAAAGAAGGTATCGAGTATGACTTATTGAGCATAATCAATGGCTTAAGCCCAAAAAAATAATATTTGTTTTGCAGTTGATGAGGTTGATGATTTGAAAGTATAGACTATCTGGATGCAAAATAAAGGTTTCTGCACCGACCAATTTCAAGTAGTAGTCATCAGTCAATTTGAAAGAGAAAGAAAATGCAAAAATATGGACATGGGGCTGCAAGAAGAATGCTTTCATGTTTATCAAGTATCAGTAGTAGGAAATGTGTACCTCGTATTTAAGCTTCATCCAATCCCCTAATAGTTTTACAACTCGCAGCTGCTGAAATGTTATATTAGTCACCCAATTCTTCAAATATAAACTTCATCAAATCCTGGGGCGAAGTAATTATGCTAGGGCCCTTGTGGAAGTATCAGCGGAAATGGCTCTTGCTGATTCGGTTTTAGTGGCTATTTGAGACGAAAGAAGGACATGTAATGGTTAAGACTGATATCGAATATGAGTGGAAGCCTCCAAGGTGTGAAGATTGTAAAAATTTTGATCATGTTGAGGCGAGTTGTCCTAAAAGGTGCACTGAGCTTGAGTAAAAAAGCATTGCAGAACCTGCTCAAACCACGAAGAAGAAGGACAGCGGTAATAACAGTGGTAAGCATCGACATATAAAGGGTATTCGGTTAACAAACCAAAAGCAAACTATGTGAAAGGTCAGGTTACTGATCTAAATGATAAGTCCTTTAAGGTTATACCTGCAAAAGAAAAGATCAACTGGTTGAAGAAAGTAAACAACCTACCTAAGCGTCTTTACTTTAAGGGGATATGAATTGAATTTATTATACATGTATATAAGGGAACGATGATAACATATCAGCTATATATAATCAATGATGATTTAACAACGATGTGTCATTCGTTAAAAGGATAGACATTGTTTTGAATCAGTTGCAAGAACTTTAACAATGACAGTTTCACCAGTGCCCATCTGAGCTTTGTAAACAGAACCAAACGCCCCTTGGCCTATTGTGGATGTAAAAATACTCGTTCATTTATGTATTTCTCTGTTTGACCAGAAAAATAAGAAAAGAAACGTTAACAAAATAGCAACCGAGTATTTGACATACCTGTAAAGGTACTCTAGAATTCCAGAAGCTGCAACCACATGAGATTTTTTCACTGGGCTAACAGAAATCTTACTTACAAAACTTATTGCTCAATTGTGATTCCTTCGACTCGAAGTCGACCACCTAACTGCAAGATGTCTCATCAGCTTCTTTTTTGTTTCATTTTTATCAGCAACTAATCAACACTTAAGCAGAGTTGCCTTTTCATCTATCAAGTAAATAATTAACCCATGGATGAGTAAATGGGTTGAAATTGTTACCTATAATAATGTTATAAACCTGTTGCACAGCCAGGCTCTACGAACACAAACGGGTTGCGCAGACGCACTCAAATAAGATGCCTTTTCAACCGCTATCAAAAAATACTTTTGTACGGATTCTCCCCGAATTCATCAGCTCCCTGAATATATTATTAGGATGATAAATTGAAATGTGTACATGCGCTATCTTGGGGTCAAGAAGAGGGAGAAAATGGCATGTGCAGCTGCTATATAAAAATAGTTCATTTACAACTGACATTTAGTGACTTTTCGTCTAGATATTTATTATTGTCCGGTTTTAATAGTTTTTTTTGATGAAGAATGCATTCATGTATGGCTGTCTGAGTAAAATATCGGTAGAAAGCGACTAAATAGTGAATTAGATTAAGGGTGTTGCTTATTTGTCTATATACACTTTATGAATTATTCTGACCTATAAATCATATCATGGATTTCCGGATATGATTTCCGGAACGCAAGCCCACAAAACCGTTTGTATTTCTGTGGAGTGAAAGAGCGATTTACACGTATATCAAATACCAAAGCAGTTTTACCACAATTTCATAACGCATGATTGAAGCCGAAAAAGAAAAAAAAATCAATTTTCTGAATGAAAGAAAGCTAAAACTAAAATTGTTTGCACATCTTACATGCCATTTGAAGCCAAAATTGTGAGATGCTATTCTTCCCCATATCCATCCGATGACACTGGCTGCAAAAACAGGATAAGCATTCCCTTTATTCACGCAACCTCAATTAAGCCAAATAGTTTGTCCTACAAACCTTAATTAAATAAAAATAATAAACTTAAGGCAAAGAAAGTAACCTTTATATGTTGCTTATATCAAGGCTTCCAATATCTTTGAATCTGCCAGAAGCGTTGCTAAACCACCGGATGCCAACTAACGCCGCCTCTGCCACCCATCAGACCTAATAAATCTCTATTTAAGCAAATTAAAAAAAACCCAATTGAATATTAAAAGAAATTGAAAAATAACTAACCATTTCAATAAGAATATAAGAGATCAGCGGCATCAAGAGGTAAGATCGAGATCTATACCTAAAATAGTAGATGCCGAATTTCTTCTATATAATAGGTGTGAGGCGAGGTCAATCATAACATCAAAACCCCTAAATTTGAAGACGAAAATCTTCTGGTAGTATTTTTTTTATGAATATGATTTGGGATTCTAATAATGGAGAGATATAGAACGTTTTTGAGACCTCTCACTTTTTCAAACCATGGGTTGATTTGGGATTCTGATAATGGAGAGATATAGAACGTTTTTGAGACCACTCACTTTTTCAAAGCATGGGTTACATGAATTTGAACGGTGAGATCTCTGTTTTGGTGAAGAGAAGGTATGGGGCTTATATGAATTTGAACGGCTGACATTTTATTTGTCTCACAAACTTATATTAGTTTGACCCTTATTTAACCATTCCAATGAATGAATAAAGGGTACAATTCTTATGAAGCCTTCAATTGCATGTAATTAGTTCATTTATTTTTGCTTAGAATTGGAAAATTACATTTGTGGTATTTTTTTTAATGTTTGTAAATCGATCCAAAAAAACCGATACTAACAATTTTTAACCGAAAAAACTCGATCCGAACATTTTCAATCGAAAAAACCGATCCGCAAAAAAACCCGATAAAAAACGGTAACAAAAATTTTTAACCGAAAAAAATCCGATACGAACATTTTATCCGAAAAAAACCGATTTCGAAAAATCCGATCCGATCCGAATCTGAATTTTTTAAATCCGAATCCGATTTTATCCGTATTATTTACACCTCTAGTTGCTGGATACATCATAAATTGATTTTCTATATACCTATTATTACTAGTGAATAGTGATCAAGCTTAATACTAGTTGACATGTACCGAAATGAAGCAAATATCTTAGTCAAACATATTCTGATCAAACACTATCTTGCTGTTCATCTCAAGTCTCAACTTACGGTTTATATATATGTTGCCGATGATCATATGTATGATGATCATATGTATGATTACGGAACGTGTCTCAGTTCAATACCATAGTAGAGTTACCGATGTGGGTGTCAAAAAACCAAGGAACCAAAAGACCGTACTAGAACAGACTAGGAACTAAACCCTATATTGTAACCATGGTACGATTCTAGGTTACTGAAATTCCAAATTTTTAGTTCATGGTTTCCAAAATTTCAAATTTGGGGTTCTTGGAATGGAATCGCCTGTTCTCATTCTTTCCCGAAAAAGAACATTTTTATTTAAATATGAAACTTTATAAAGTGGTTTTGGTCACAGAGGCGGAGCCAGAATATTTTCACAGAGGGGGCACATAAATTTTTTTTTGCTACGACGAGCCGATTTTTTTTAATACTACAACGAGCCAATTTTTTTTTTGTTTTTTTTTTGTATAAGAATGTCGCAAATATTTTTTTACCAAACAATAACAACTGAATACGCCAAGTTAAACTTAATCAAACGAGAATTCATATTCCATAGGTAATGTGAAGAATTTATCAACTTGAAAAGTTTAATTACACTTTTTTTAAAGCTTGTTATTATCAATATAAATATGTAATTGTGTAACTAAAGAATAATACTAGTACTAGTAATTTATTACTGGTATATGGTATATTATGACAAACTAGGGACTTTGCTCGCGCTCCGCCACGGCGAGAGCTGGGCGTTGGTGGGTAGGGTGCCATGGTCTTTTCGTACATGCGTAGTCATACGCGTTTGTTGCTGGGTAACGTTGGTGGAAAAAGTAACTTAACAGTTCTATGAAACATCAAAAGCATACCATGGCCAGAAGTGGGTTGGTTATAAATTAGATACATGCAAACAGTTCGTAAAAGATAAGTGTGCTGCCCAAAAGAGAGATGATTGGTTACATATTACACACAGGCAACAGTTTGTAAAGTAAGCGTTTTTCCCAAAACAGAGCGGACTGGTGCAGGTTGCTGGTGAAGTAGGCAGTCATATAATAGATAAGCTACAAAAGTCTGCATTAAGGGTTTTTTGACAAAAGAGCCTTCAGCGGTTGTGGTTGGTTTTGGTGTTCTAATTTTTTTTGCCTTTCTTTGATGGGTGTTCTACGTCTGTGAACAAAGCTCTTTTCGAAGAGCTTGTTTTCGTTGAAGGTTCGGCAGTCTTGAAGCTTTCGAGAATTGTTTCTGTGACTTTGTAAACAACAGGGGTGGCTGGGGTACCTGCTTCGTAAACATAATAATTAGTTAGTTGTAAGCACTGAGTATTAAGCCATTAACTGGTTTGTAAATAAATAGCATAATGTGTATATGAATTGTATTGTCATGTACAGGAAGTATCAGACTTGGTTTGTGGTTACAATCCAGTCAAACATCTATCAACTGTCTTTACTGTAAATGCACATGCAACATGGGTGAGTTGGGGTGTGTGTGCCTTGTAATATAACACTTAAAGCTGTTGGTATGCTAAAGTTGCCAGGGATGGTTGGGCACTATATGTTTAGGTAGATTAAAATATTGTATGGCATCCAAAGCTCTATGTCAACAGTTGGTTGGAACCTTTATATAAGTGTTAAGTGTAGCTATTGGCAACATAGGTCATAGAATATAGTAACTAATAAGGTGCACTAAAAATGGCTTGGAGGCAAATTTTGGAAGTCTTGCAACAGCAATGTGGCTCGGATGACTTTCCAAACATTTTCTATCACTATCTGCGTGATCATGTGCAACAGGAGGATGTTTGGAGGAGAAATCTTGGGTCTATGTATGCGCAAAAGAGGACTGCAATCACAGCAAGGGATGGATTTATAAGTGAGCTGTCCTGCATTTCCCCAAACGGCCTTCTGAGGCGAATGGTCCGTCTTTTGCTGTACATGCAAGAACGTGATTAGGAAGAGCTCTTACGTCTGCAAGGATTGATGGACGCGTCAGATGCGCGTGTGCATGACATGGAGCTCTTCATGCGTCGTCTGTGAGCGGTGGGAAGCGTTGTTGTGGACGGGTAGTCAGTGTTGTGTGTGTTTTTAAATTTCAATAAATGGTGACTGTGACTCGTGTGTGGGGCAGGTGGTTCATGTTTCTGTCTCTCCTCCAGAATGGTGCCGGTCGTTTCTGTTTTGTGTCTTTTGTTTGTTCTTGTGTGTATTTGTTGTGTCTTAGAACGCGTTATCGAACCTGCCTTTGTAATGCGGAATGTTGTAAGTCCCAGTTGGGCGTATTCTAATTCAATGTATGTTTTTAGTTGAATTATTATGTGTTTGTGCATAGATCTTGTGAAATAAAGTAACTTTAGTGAATATCAAACAAAAACAATGGCTGAAAAGACAAAAGGGGTTACGAACAGTAAGATATGTTAATATTGGTTCAGACATGTGTGTTTGGTCATATCAAGAAGTTTTTTTTTGCTCAACCTTTTTATCCTACTTTTGGAAAGAGTGGCATATGAGCATGTAAATGGTGAGTGCTGTTACTGTGTTTTGTTGTTTTTTTGCTTGTCCATATATAGGTTTTTTTTTACCAGTACAAAATGTGGATATGGTTTTTTTGAGGGTTTACTTTTGCTGACCACTTTTGGAAAGGACAAAAGATGACCATGTAAATGGTGAGTGGTCATACTGTATGTTGTTGGTGGGAACTGTTGGCGGTGATAAAAAGATGAGTGGGTTGTGTGGAATAGCTGTAGAAAGGGGTGAATGTCTTTCTATTTAAGGGGGTAACACTTGGTTTGGTTTCTTCACATTTGCAGCAGTTCCTGTATTAGTAAAGAAAGAAGAAAAGACATGTCTGATCTTCGTAGGTGTGCGGCGCTTCAGGCTGAAGCCCAGTCGAGCGACTGGAATGATATGTTTGCATGCTATGTTTCGAATGACATCGCTGATGAGACAGCTTGGAAGGCACAGGTTGAAAGTATGTATGAGGATTTGAACGTGAGGATTATGGGTCGTGAGCATTTATGCCAGGAACTGAGGACAGTCAGAGGTGGACGGGTTGTTGAACAAATGGTTGCGTACCTCAACAAAACTATGGACACTGAGGGTCGTTTCCGTGATAAACTAAAGGCAGAGGGTGAGGCGTCCGCAAAGCGGCTACGTGGAAAAGAAACATACTTGCGAAGGTTGACTAGCAACGGGGCTAACTGAGGACCCTAACTGGAATTGGTTGAGAATCTCTTGTGTGTGATGGTGTGATTGTGTGCAATGTTAATAAAGTGGGTTGTTTCTGGCGATGGCCCACCCTTTTTTTTTGAGGTTTCTGTATCCGATGGCATGATGTCATATTAAAGCTCCTAGAGAGCATGTATGTATAATAAGTAAGGGTGCTTTGTGTTGGCCCGTGTGTTTATTTGTTTCGTACGCGAAGCGCGCTTTGTGCGCTTTGCGGGCAATGTATTGTCAGTTTGAAGGTGTTAATTTTAAATTGTTGTTTTAATAATTCAATAAAACTAAAATAGGGGTGTTTTTTTTAAATCCGCTTGAGAGAAACATACCTGGTTCAATGGCTTTCATGGGCTGAGCAGGGGTAGATGGTGGGTTGTGTATTGTAGTACTGGGCCCAATGGAAGCTTTCTGTTCTTCGTATATGTCTTCTTTCCCTGCGGTGTTTTTATAAGGTTAGGAAGATAAAGTGGAAGGATGCAGTAAGAATGTTGATGCGAAGGGAACATACCATAAGGTAATGCATCGGTCTCATATGGCGGTGGCTGTTCAATAGCCTCTGGAACGGGCGGGCTTTCGGGTTCAACTGACATAGGCAAAGTGGCAGACGTGTTTCCAAGTGTTGTTTGGTCGGCATCTTCAAGCAAGGGTACTTTGGTTGATAGCTTGTCAACGCTGAATTCTGCTGAACCTTTCTTTGACCCGGGAGAAAACCGTATGACAAATTTCTCGGTCCTTCCAACGATTGAACTGATTTCGATAGGAATGGTGTTTGCGGCCATGCCTCGGTATTTGGCAGCGAGTTCAGCACATTCATGACCTGTAATCTGGAGGCCAGAGTCTGTAAAGAAAGTGAAGTAGGCTTTTGCGGTCCCATCGTGAACGGATGTTTTGAAGCTGTACCTGCGTATTGTTTTTCGATAGTGATAGAGTTAACTAAACAGAAACGATAACAGTTTCACGGATATTGTAAGTTAGGTTAATTTTGGCCACCTGAAATCAGGGCTTTCCACTTCCCCGTCATCTTCACACATATACATGTCACCCAAGTCCATTGGATGTTTACCACATTTCTTGCATATCACAAAATACCAGCTCCTGTTGTGAAAGACTGTACTGATTGTCGCGGTGACCGTGAATTGAATTCCCTAAAAAGGTTATCTATTAGGATGGGTTTGTAGGTTGTTTTTGTTAATAATGCATGGATCAGGAGTTGGATATACCTTGTAGCCGGCTGGATTTTGAAGGAGCAAAGCAGACAATGTTTGGGGGCTGGCCTTTCTCTCGGTACCAGGATCCTTGAAGTGATATTTGGTAACCTGTAGCATTGGCGTTGTTTTGAAACGTTCGATAAACCTGCGTTTGTAACACTTGTTAGATCTATGATTGTTACAAAATAATAATGTGTTCAGAAATACGTACGCGGCGCGGGCCTCGTCAACCTCGGGCGTTCTAGGATTGATGTAATAGAATGTAGCAGGTGACGATGAGATCTCAAATGTGCCTGTAATAGTAAGATGTTTCTTAGTGTGTACGATATCAGTTTGTTAGAATTGTTATTCATGTTGTAACGAACCTTTGTAAGTGCCAACGCGGCAGGATGTAATCGCAAGCATGACAGGGGGCTCGAGTTTCTCATATGTCTCTTTGTCAAAGTGTATGGCAAGTGTATCCCATAGAGTTAACTCAATAACGGCCCCACTGTTCGGGTTGGCAAAGGGGAAAATGCAAAGTTAGTTGGTTGTAAGAACAGGCAAATGATAGTATGCAAGACCAATAGGGAAAAAAAACACATGACCCTTACTCTATGTTCTCTATGTCAATCTTACGGCGAATTTTGCCTTGTGTAGACAGATCCCCAATCAAACGGATGCAACCTAAATAATCTTGGGCCATTTAACAAAAAAATGTTAGCAACTACTAATAAGAAAATAGAAAGGAAGGTGGTATTGGTACCTGCCAAAGGTGGGTAAACTGTTTTGGTCCGTTCACGTTTGATTGGCAACCTTGTATTGAGCTGGTTATACGGCACAAAGTCAAAGTAATGCAGCGGGTAATCCTGTTCATGGCCTTCTAGGTGCTCGAATTTTGTGATCTTTCCAAACCGTAGAGTGGTTTCCCTTCGAAGCGTTTGCTGGTATGTATTTGTTTTTTCGCAGAAAAACGCGCTGATACGATAAACTTTCCCATAAGTGAGTAACGAATCAAAGTACGTGGCATTCGAGGCATCCATAATTGCATTTATAGCGTCCCCCTGCACGTACATGACGAAAATGTAAGACGCTAACAATTCCATAGTTCATTGTTTTGCTGTTGGCCTAGGGATGAAAAAGTTACATGTTTGTCAATCAAGATGCAGCAGAAATTAAGATCTTTCATCACTGGGTCGTTTTCGGTTGGGATGCTTCTGGCCATCCATTTCCGATATACTTTTGCTTCGAGAACACATCCTCTTTTTCCAGGAGCGAGTTCTGAAATAGGTGTCGGGGTGACAACTAACGCAGTGCTGCTTGTACCAGCCATACGAAATAGCTAACTGCATTTAAAGAATATAACACGTTAGACAACTTGCACGATAACTGAGCAGGGTTTTTTTAAAGGCAAACTATGGTTCGTAAGAAGCTATATAAAAAGAATAACCTGAGAGCAACAGCCAGTAAAAAAAAAGAAATGGTATTATGTATCTGATTCTAAGGTAAATTTCATATATCTTTTAATGTATTGGTAAAAACAAAAATATGTAGCAGACAATATAGGAGAACGCATGTGGGTGACAGCAATTATTTTTACGCGCACATAGGATAGTAAGCACAAACAAAGCATGTTAGCAAGTTGGATGTTAGCAAGTATAGCAACGTATTCCTGAAGTGTATGGTATATGTGGTTTGCTATAACCGTGTTGTTTATATCTGTTTCAGGAATTCTTTGTACACAATGTTTTTTGTACAGTTGTAAGGTTTGTTGCCAGTATTCTGAATAAGGATTTTTAGCCCATTCGGTGAAGTGGCTCTCGAGAGAGCAACATACAGCTGGCCATGGCTAAACACGGGCTCGGGCAGATATACACCTATCTTAGATAACGACTGACCTTGGCTTTTGTTTATAGTCATAGCGTAACATAACTTAACTGGAAACTGTTTCCGTTTAAATGTGAAAGACATGTTAGGATCATGGTGTGCCAGCGGGATTCTATGTATATATACTTTTTCTCCAACCCGTGTACCGGTTATAATTTGAGCCTGGATTAACTTGGATCCCAGGGACTTGACAATCATCCGTGTACCGTTGCATAGCCCGCCTGCCAAGTTCGTGTTCCTAAGCAACATGATAGGACATCCTACCTTCAATTGTAACTCATGAGGTGGAAACCCCGGGAATTGCAACGTATTTAAAAACTATGGTGGGTATAACATGTCGGTTTCAGATGTATTGCCTCCTGTTGGATATGCCTGGTCATCACTTAGATACGTAAATGTTTCTCCAGGGATCTGCGAGAGTATCTTTTCGTTGATAATATCAGCTGTGTCATTCTTTGGGCAAACAATCGCCTTCTCTTGGAAACTGGCTGCAGTGGGCCTTTGTAGGGTTTCATCATCGTAAATAAATCCGATCAGATTTTCAAGTCCTGTTCCATCGTCATCAGGCACACAGAACTGGGGTGGGATGGATATCCAGGATGCGCTTTGTGGTTCTTCGTTATCTGGTTCTCCAACCTCACCATTTCCAACTGCAAGTAGCCACGCGGCAAATTCTTGTGCGGTTTCCCGCTGAAATGGAGTCAGATCCCCTCGCATAAGGCGCATATTTTCAGTCAGTGTGTGTACTTTGAAGTGGCACCATAGGTCTGAATGGGCAATGGATAAGGTTATAAGCTCAAGCATTGATGCGCCCTTCTTAACAGGAAGGGTTTGGCGAAAATCACCGCCGAGAATGACTGTCTTGCCACCAAAAACACACTCTGGCGTACCCATAAGATCTCGAAGGGATCTGTCCAACGCTTCAAATCAACGACGGTTATTCATCGGTGCTTCGTCCCATATTATAGCATCTGTGTCAGTCAATAGGCGACCAAGTTGTGTGTTTTTTTTAACGTGACACGTCGACTCATCAGTTAATTCGAGAGGTATTTTAAACCTAGAGTGTGCTGTTCTGCCAGCCGGTAGAAGTAGTGATGCAATGCCTGACGAAGCAACAGTTAAAACAATTTTCCCTTGTGATCGTAGAGCGCCCGTAACCGTTTTCCAAAGAAACGTTTTACCCGTTCCGCCGTGGCCATACACAAAGATCAATTCTTGTCTGTTTTCTGTCGATGCAACAACAACTGAGTCAAATATTTTCCTTTGAGCGGTGTTTAATTTCGGTAATGCTTGCATAGTTTCTTCCATCAACAATTGCCGGTTATATCCTTTTTCTTCCATCAGCAACTTGTTTTTAAGATCGTCTAAGAGTGACTGTGGAGGGTCCGGAAGGCCGAACTCACGTAATGTCCGTCCGTAGTCACTTAGGATACAGATAATGTCGAAAAGTATGTATCCTTTCTTCTCAGCATCATTGACGAAAAGGCGGGGTATCCCTGTTTGGACTGAAACCCGAGTGGATATATCGTCGGACATGGAAATCCAGTGTTTGTCCCATAGTTTGCGAGGGTCAGCTATCTCGCAGAACAGAAGCATTTGTGCAAATAGTGTTCGTATTTCTGCGGAGGTCGCGCTGCCAGCAGCCTCTTCTAGAGCGATGTCCCATTCACGATCATCACCTAGGAGGCCCAATGCATCGCAAGCAGCACGATATGTTGGATACACTTCATTGTTAATAGTGCGGACTTCGACAGGTGACTTACAGCCTTTTTTGTGCGACAATAACATCCTAAAATAAAACAACTCTCCAGCACTTGGGTGTACAAATGCAAGCCTTCCAAATGAGTGTTTTGTACGGACAACCCTACGACGCCAACTTTTGGAGTCTGCGTACCACACAAATTCTGTTGGGAATTTTAGATACGTGAGATGCCGGCCATCCTCGTAGAGTGCATTGTACGCGTACCACTCTGTTAGCGTTGTCTTTTTTTTTGTGAGGAAGATTAACAATACATGCGATATCGTCCTTTTCACGGAAATTTATTTGTTGCATGTTTTCTAGGTGGACGGCCAATATCTGAACAGCGGGTTCCCTGCTGTGTATAGGGAAATCGAAGATGCGCCAGCAAGCTTCATGGGGACATATGAAACGACCATCAACAAAATCTTGGATCTCATCCCTAGCCGCTGGTGCAGGAGCCGTTGAAGTTGACGCCTCTCCAATAGGAGGAGACACTCTAGCAAAGATCCGATCAGGTCCTTTTGAGATGTATTTGAAAAGATATTTTATCAGCATACTCCATCCACAATATTCGACGTTGATATGAGCATTGAATGCGATAGACAGGGTCCTATTAAACGGCACCACGTATGCATTGTCTAGCTGGACACCTTTCTTTGTGACATGTATGCCGTTGTCTCGTCTTCGATAATGAACGTACCCCGCATCATCGAAGTAGGTACGCTCATTGTATTTTTTTGGGAAATGTTTACTGCAAGAACCATCCTTCATGCAGGGTGAGGTCATGTTTGGTGGGCCACACGGGCCATGGAGCATAAGGTCAGAAACTATTGCAAAAGCTTCAGGATCGCTGTCAGGATCGGGGAGTTCAGCACTAACATATTGGTCTAGTTGCGCTGGGTCAATAATTCTGTCTTTCTCATGTAGCCAAACCAGCGTGTGGCAGTGCGGAAGGCCCCTTTTTTGGAACTCGATTGTGTACAAAACTGATAAGAGAAGTGAAGGTTGTTAGGAAACACAGTAAATAGCAATTGGAAACGGGCAAGGGAAAAATGGTGTGTATACCTCCTGTTACTGCCCCGAAAGGCTGGACCTCTTTTAAGAATTTAACGAAGTCGGTTACTTTCTGTTCGAAGACCCTGCATACAGCATCGGGTCTGTCCGACGTTGACAACAGCGGGTAATCAGCCATGAACCGGTTCAGCTCGGGCCATTTTGCATTGCACGTGAATGTGACAAAAAACTGAGGATTCCCTAACGCCCTGCACAACGCGAGTGCGTCAAGGTAGTGGCTGTACATGTACCGAGGGCCTCCCGTGAAAGACATTGGCAGGATGATGTTCTTACCACATTGGATACCCTCACGATCACCTCTGTTCAAAGAATCGTATAAGCCAGCAAGATAATCAGATCGTATATCATTTTGATGGGTACGGATGAAATCAAGCCTCGCCATTTCCAAAGCACAATACACACCAACTACATACTGTTGAAATAGTCTGCCACCTCTAAAGAGCAAACCATATTGACATGCGCGTTGGTGAAGCTGGTATTTGTAATAACGGTTCATAGAAATGGTAGTCCCTTCACCATGACCGTCACGTGGCATGACAATCAGCTTTTTATGATACCCTGGTTCGCCAAATATAAACAGAAGCGGGTATTGGAGAGACATATAGGATTTATAGAGTTTATTGATACGCTTGAGGGGCCCACCCCTGTGCTCAATAATGACATCGTAATCAGTCCTGGTATCCTGCCCAGCGTTAAATACAATTCCACCAATATCCCGTGCTGTAGGTAGTTCGTAACCGCGCGCATCTCCAGTGTTGTATAAACGGATTTTGAATTCAGGAATACAGCCGTCAAGACACTTATCCCTTGCTGTCCTAAACAGCTGTACCAGAACGTTTGTGCTATTGAGAATATCTATCAGATGCTGGACAATCAAAGGGTTCAAAGAGCCATCTGTTAGGCCTCCAAAAGGAGCCATCCGGTTAGCGACTTCATTTTGTGTATCATATATGTAGAGCTGTAGGAACCGCGGTGGTTTGCCTGGTTCGGGGACCAGAGATCCTAGCCGATGGTATACTTGGCCAGAAATTTTAAACACGTAAGGGCCCGCCGAACGGTTAACAGATTCATCGATTGTTGCTCCCAAGGAAGTCATACCAAACATTTGGTTATACGCCCGTATGTTCTCCATGAAATGTCGTTGACTGAAGAGTTGTTGTATCGACTGAGGTGGCGGGCGTGTCGGTGGCAAATACATTTTCCCCCCACCACAACAGGTATGATATTCTGGGCGTCTCATGTAACGCGTTGACTTTAAACGTTCACCATACCAGAAAAGTGCACGACAGAATTGACATTCGTACGTGCAGTCACCAAGATCGCGGTAAACAGGAGAGGCTGAAAGAAGATAATGAATCGGAAGGTAAATTAGGCAAGGGTAACCATATAAATGGTAGAAGCATTGTGAACCAATTGTATACCTGGGGTACTCGTCGATGACGTAGCACCATTTGTAGGTGTAACCGATGGGCTAACCTGCGAGACAGGTGGTGCAGTGCTGGTAGATGCTTGATTATGCGAGCCGCGTGAGGATGTTGGGTTTGGGTGGTAAACAGCACCCGGAACACGGCGAGCAGACTGTTCGTTGGTTGTACCAAGTTCGGGCAACTGACCTGAGATAGACGCCGCGAGAATGGAACGCATATTATGTAAGAAGTATAACGTGTGTTAGTGCGGTAAAGTGTATGTATAGAAACAAACGGTTACCGTTTGGTGTGGGATGCTGGCCAGATACACTTGGAGGGAAAACCAAGCGCCGACGCGGACCTATGTAAAGACCCGTACGACGAATACCCAGCTGGTTTACAGGGTCGCCATCAGGCGAAGTTTGTGGAAGGACCTGCCGTGCTGCAGGCGACGTTGCTGAACAAACAGACAGATAAGTTTAAATGATATGTGATGAGCACGGAATGTTTAGGGTGTTAAGTGATTACCTATGGCAGGCAATTGTGGTTGGTCAGAATTGAATAGCAAAGTATCAGACGGGGGGGGGGGGGGGGGGGGGTTCCGGTAATATCAGCCCATAAGCGTGGCTGGGGCAGGAGTTTCAGACCACGTTTGTCCATATACCTACGGTATGCCTCTGCCAAAAGGGGGAAAGAAATGTTTGTTTTAGGAACATACATTCGTAGAGGTATTAGGTGTATATGAAAACGTATGGCACGGGCAACGGACCTGTGATGAGGGAGCTGACAACGGTGTCTGTCAGGGCACGGGCCAAACACGCAGAACACACAATCCCAAACCCCGCGTTACCACACACGGGACACAAACTAACGTTGGATGAATCTGAACCCGATGGATCAGACATTGTGCTGAGCATGTCCCGAAATAAAAAGAAACAAAGGTACTGTTATAAAGACCGGGACGGTCTACAATGGTAAAACAACATACACACGCCTATTTACCCTGAGGCAACAAACATACGCTAATCTATAAGCTAATAATATACTAACTAACAGACATGAACAATGAAAAACAACTGCAAGATATCGTGTATAAACTAACTACAAAACAAAGCAGCAAATAGACATTTTAGACCGGCAGATAGGGTGTATAACAACTAAACAACTGAGCCGGGAAAAAACTGTACCTTTTAGGGGGTGTTTGGTTTGGCTTATACTCCGTAAGCCCATTTTGGCCTATATAACATAAGCCATACTTTTGTGGCTTATTCGGATACTTATGGGCTTATATAAGTTTATTATATCATAATAAGCGTAATAAGCTTATATAAGCCCCTAAATCTCCAAATCATCCACAAAATAGGGCTTATGTTACGTAAACCGAAAATAAGCAATATTCCGGCTGATATTTCATAAACCACAATTTTTAGGCTTATTTGAAGAATTATTAGGTTAGATAAGTTTATTATATCGTTCTAAATTTATATAAGCCAATAAGTCTCTAAATAAGCCACAGCATCGAACGATGTTTTATAAGCCGAAAAGAAGCCATATTTTGGCTTATATTTCATGAACCTCAATTTTTTAAGCTTATTTGAATAATCATTAATCATCCACAAAATTAGGGCTTATGTTACGTAAACCGGAAGTAAGCAATATTCCGGCTTATATTTGATAAACATCAATTTTTTAGACTTATTTGAAGAATTATTAGGTTAGATAAGTTTATTATATCGTTATAAATTTATATAAGCCAATAAGTCTCTAAATAAGACACAGCATTGAACTATGCTATATAAGCCGAAAATAAGCCATATTTCGGCCTATATTTCATAAACTTCAATTTTTTAAGCTTATTTGAATAATCATTAGCTTATCTAAGTTTATTATATCATTATAAATTTATATAAGCCAATAAGTCTCTAAATAAGGCAGTAAATTTTTTAAGCTTATTTGAATAATCATTAGCTTATATAAGTTTATTATATCATTATAAATTTATATAAGCCAATAAGTCTCTAAATAAGGCAGTAAATTGAAGCTTATGTTATATAAGCCTAAATGAGCTTATGCCATATAAGCGAAAACAAACGACCCCTTATACCCAAAAAAAAGTTAGGAGAAAGGGAATCAGAAAACTAACCAATGGTTTTCAGTAAAACAAAGGGACCCGAAAATGGCAGAAGGAAAGCAAATTCTAGACAGACCGAGAACACCACGCGAACAATAATGTAACTCTTGATCAAAAAACTTGGAAGACGTGAGGTATATATGCATGCTACAGTTAAGGACACGGGGCAGCCTAGATGAACCCCGTTTTGCCCAATAACTTCTTGGAATAATAGCAACCGTAAGATCATTTTCTCACCACAACTAACCCAAAACGGAAAACGCCAACGACCAATCAACGGTTGAGGCCAACAATTAACTCCGTAACCCGTTTTAAACGAAAAACCAACGGCCAGGATCATCTTTTAAGGGAAATTAATTGCGCAACGTGGATGAATTGGATTTTTTAAATGCAATAATTGGACTCACTGGCCACAAATGGTTAATTGGATTAATTTAATTGCCACAAAACGTTGAAGAACAATTAATGAAGATCTACAGTAGCAGGAGAGTATGTGTGTTGTGTATGTGTTGTGTATGTGTTGTGTGAGTTGTGTGAGAAGACGAATAAAAAAAGTGTTTAACTGTGAGGGGGGAACTGTTCATTGGGGAACGTGATTCCCCCCTCTTATTAAGGATATAATGAGTATTATAAAAAAGGAAAATAAAATATTAATTACTTCTCTTATTTTTATGCATTATCTTGTGACAATTTACTGACCACTCATTTTATTGTCATCTACTTAACCTTTCTTTTTCATTCCTCAATCACAAAAACCAGCATAACCATTTTACTTTTTTTTTGGCAAAATATATGCATTGCTCTTTCATCATGAAAGATTAGAATGAATAACTTTATCTCTTTTACTTGTGAGGGGGCACCACGAAGAAAAACACCGGAATCTTCGAAAAAAATACACTACGCCGGAAAGTTCAGGAGGAGCACGTGCCCCCGGGCCCCCTCCGTAGCTCCGCCTCTGGTTTTGGACATCACGTGTATGTAGCTTTTTAAGCAAATAAAAGATAAAATAATTCTAAATTTAAAATAATTCAAAATACAGACTTTAATCCATATGAGTCATCAAGTCAACTTTTAGAAGCAATGTTTTGCATTCAAGATTAGATAGGAAGAGAAGATGGAAATCATTGTAGATGAATTTGAAAATCTTTTGAATGATATGATTATAAAGTCAAACAAGCGATTAAGCATTATGCGTTCTTAGAGAAGTATAAAACAAATGTGTGACATTTAATTTTTAAACAATTATAAATTCACATTTTTTTTGTTCATGCTGTTTTGAACTACTGGAATTAAATTAGTGGAATGATTTGCATTTTTGGAGACATTTATATGTGTGTTTATATTGTTATTTTATATTCTCTATAAATGATTGAAAAATGAAATAAGTAAATGAAGTCGCTCAGTTGGATGGATGCATTTGGTTATAGTATTTATGTGGGGAGGTCAGGGGTTTGACTCCTGTCATTCTCCATGTGGGGGATTTTCTCAGAATTGACAGCCGGGTTTGAATCTCATCGCAATGCCTTGAAGCCCCTTAATGGAAAACTTGATGGCTAGCATGGGGTTGATATTCTCTTCGTGAGATGATTCAAACTCGGGTCGAGAGACTTGGTGTCTCAGTGGCACGCAAGATACTCCGCTGCGCTAAACTGCCGTTAAAAAAAAACAAGATCTTTTTAGACTTTGGTTCTCTTCGAGAATTACAAAAAGTTACGTGCCAGAACCCAATCGAAAGACATGGACGATTCTCGGTTTCACATTTTTTTTTATTTTTGATTCTCGGTTTTTTGGTATTGGTTCTGGTTCAATCGATTTCAGTACCATATAGCCTTTTAGTTTCCATTTATATCCATATCTGTATTATATATAAAAGGGTTTTGAATGTTGGAAGATATACATAAACCATAGTTTCATTCAGATAATGTTTAACCTTTGAAATTTTATTATTTGTTGTTTATAATCCATATATTTTTCTTTATCACAACTATAATGATGTTGTTATCCACGGATATTAAAAAGTTGTTTAGAGTAAGGCCCAAAATCTAAGGCCCACTTATGACTTTATGTATAAGTATATTTCAATTTACATGAATACTATTTACGTTACGAGATGTTCAAAGTGAAAATTTGATCAGCCAACGTTACAAGTTTTGGCTGATCACATTTTCAAGTCGATCAACCAATATGTATTTGAATACATAAAGTATAAAAAACAATAATATCATCTTCTTTTTAAACCTAAAAAAAATATTCGCGACCTCTTTCTTTCTTATGGTTTTCTCATATCCTTAAACCTATACAATGTGTGACTGCTACAACAATAATATCCCATCTTACCATGAATGTTCACATGTTTTGTGCTCATTGTTAACCAAAACAGTTTGGGAATTAAAACCAAAACTCAATTTGATAGTGATTTTACTTACTTAATAAATAATATTATGTAGTAGTAATAAAACACGAAACCAGAAAGCAGTTTATGTCATATTACAAATGAGGGTAAACTCAAAACCAAACAAGTTGCAGTCTCATTTTGGATTAAATCGTGTGTTTTTTCTCTTTTGTTTGTAGTGATAGGCTAGTATGTTAGCCTTTTTATCGGGTATTACAAATCTTTGATCAATGAGCCACTCGACAAAATGACTATGATGCTAATTTCCCAAATTTTGTGCCAATTTTTTTTTATAGTTTATGCAAAAAGTTTGTTGGAGTTAAGACAGTATTAATTTAAGAATAAGACTAATCAAAGTTAACAAATTTAATGATAATAAAATATATATGCCGGGTGCAGTACGTTCTTGATAAACGTATAATTTAAATACACATTATTTTATGTCTAAATAATGTTCCATTATTGTATTCTGTCACTAAAAATTATACTATTACTCTTTTTTCATTATGTTAGGGGTAAGTTAGCACAATATATATTTTATTATAAAGTATTTAAAATTTTTTATTTTAAAATATTTTTTTGTTTAATTATTTTTTTCGTAATCAATTTTATCATATTTTTAAAATTTTTATTATTTTTGATTCAATAGTCATTTTAACATATTTTAATTACCTACTAATTTTAGTTTTTTTAATTTTTTGAACATATATATATATTTTTTTTACAAACTCAATTTTTGAATATAAATTTAACTGACAAGAGTTGTAATATTTTAGTATCTACAGTCATATTATACAGATACCATGCTATACATAATTAAGTGTATGCGACGCGGAGTATTTTAGTGTATTTAAAAACAATATGCAATGATCGTTGAACGTTGTAATCATTAACTCTCCAAAAATAGAATTTAAAAGCTTTGATTGTTCATGAGTTTTTACCTAGATTACACCTTCATACTATTAAACATTTTTATATCTACTGTTATTTTTTTTTTATTTTTTTTTTGGCAAAAACTGTTATTTTTGACAGCTAAACTATAAGTTGAAAAATCTTGCTACTTTTCTTTGATGAATGATATCAACATTTTACTCAACTTTACCTATTATACTTTTCGTGCTTCTAATCATTATTTTAATACAACAATATCTTTAGTAGGTTAGTTAAGGCACGATCTAAAAGGAAAAGTTGGATAGGGTTGGTGATTTTAGGAGTGAAATACGGGTGTTTCTTTATGAGATCATCAAGCAGAGACGAACAAATCGAACGTTTAATTAGTGAATATACCATTTTAATGTGTTTCGATTCTTTTAAACACGAGAGGTTTGATGTTTTTATTGATCGGTAAAAAGTTTGTTTATATTCATTTGTTTATTATACGAACGAACATAAACATTATTTTACGTTCGTTTAGTTAAATAAACGAACATGAACAAAAGTCACGTTCGATTATTTATTTCGTGAACGTTCGATTATTTATTCTTATATTTTTTTATGTTCATATATAATCTTCTTATATTTTTAAAATTGATATGTTTAAACAACAAAAGTACTTATTAAACAAAATGTTACACATAATTTGATACGTATTACTTTGTTCATCAATGTTTGATCGTTTGTTCGTTTAAAGTTTGTTTAGTTTCTTAATAAACGAACATTAATAATTTATTTTCTTAATACACAAATATGAACAAAAATTCGTTCGTTTAAACGTTTATTTCGTTTATTTGTCCGGTTAAAATTAAATATATAAGCATAAATAAAACTTTGTTAACGTTCATCCGATTCGTTTTCAACCCCATCAACAACCTCATGAAAAGTCTAGTGTAATCTCATCTTTGTGAAAACTTAACCAGTTAAAATATGTATGCATACAGTCTCTTTTGCTAGGAAATGGGAATGTAAATGTTACGGTATAAACTGAACTCATAAAGAAATGTCATATTTCCATGAAGATACGCATCATTTTGTCTCATGCTTAATGGATACACAACATCTATCACCAAACTATACATGTGATAGAGTCAGCATCAACTTGACAAAGTTCATAGTTCCATTCCATACACGAAAGTCTTGGTTTTCTCCAAATAGATATTTCATAGAGAAAAACGTAGTTACCATAATTTCTCATGGATGATTATATTTGAATAATTTAACCCTTAATTTTAATATGACATTGGTCTAGTATCAAAATATAAATATTATGAACGATAAATTAAAGAGTCTCTCGCACCTATCATTTCTCTAATATTCGTTTTTCGGTCATGTTCGGTCTTGAGCAACACTAGACATTATTGCACCGAAGACAGAATCGAACCGAATTAAGCTAAAAAAACGAGCATTTCATCCGGTGCCCGGTCCGTATTTTGAACCACCTATTCTCGGTCCGTCCTAGTTTTCGGACTGGTATAGACATTGCATATATTACTTAATTTAAAACAACACTAAAAATTTCATAAATTGTTGGGATTTTGAAACTAGTTAAACAATTAACTACGAGTATGCACCGGAATGAATCTAATATAACACACATAATTAATCACATAAATAAAACAATTAAAACCAACCTTTTTTAATTGAATAATGTAATTAATGGAGCTTGAATTTGATCTTGAACTTTAACGATAAAATAACCGTCTCTATCGTTTGCTCACACGACACGTCAAACGAACAATCACTAAGATGCTAGTAGTAACTTCACTTCAAACAAACTTGTGTATTTATCTTGTAACTAGAAACCCTAGATACAAAACCCTAATTGAGATTACGTAAGGATCGGTTTATGAACGTTACAAGACACATGGAAAAATCACCGGAAACTTAGTTGGGGTTTATGATGTGTCGAACCACAAGGGGAAACAAGACAAAGCTAAAACCTTGACACGAGGATCAAGGGTTTAGTATTAGGCTTAGGAACTTTATAAGGGAGTACCAAAAGGTAGTCGATCCTGCAAAGGTTTACACTTTAGGTGAATTTAGGGTTGTTGGGGATTTGGCCGATCAAACCAATCGGTCAGGAGGGTTTGTGTGTGTCGAAAATTATGAGAAGGTATGAGGGGTATTTATAACCTCTAATGTAGGTTATTTTTGTGTGCAATTAGCAATTAAAGTTCGTTTTCCTCGACTCATTCGAATTGATATCGGATATAAAGTGGATTAATTGTTTTTGGTGAATAAAACTTTTTGGTATTTTAAAAACTAAAAAAAAAAACTATTTAAAATAAAACTATTTAGAAAGAAAAAATATTTAATCTAATTAAAACTACTTTTTAAAAGTAAATTTTACTATTTGAAAATAAATTGATTAAAAATGAAATCTATTTAAAACTAAATTTTAATTAAAACTAAATAATAAAAAAACTAATTTATAAAAGCAATTTAAAATTTCTAAAAGTGATAAAAATATTTATTTTGTTTTATTTTGTTTTATTTTTTTAAAACTTAATTAAAGTAAATAAGTAAAAACTTTTAATTAAAACTAATGAAAAACTTTAAAATAAAACTAATTAAACTAAAATTTGAATTTAAACTAATATATTAAACCGGCAACTATTAATAAGGGAAACTATATTAATTATTAAAACTAGAGTTAAACATAAAAGGAGTACTAGCTAAGATGGTAAGGCGTTTGGTTCGTTATACGAATGGTCAGGGGTTCGAGTCCCTTGATGGACAATTTTTGTGAGTTGTTATTTTTTTTTTTGGAATTTATAACAAACAGATCAAAAGGATCTGTTGCTTTTAGCAACAATCAGCAAAACAATAAAAGTCAAATAAGCATATAGAACTGAAACAGAAAAAGCATATAAACATATAAATCTAAATAAGTAAATATAAATAAGCAGATCAAAACTAAACGAAACAGATAACCTATACTCGAATCAAACAAGCAGATTAGTAAACTTAAGCAGTTAAGACAGAACAATGCAAAACTTGAACAATAAGCAGATTAATAAACAAGCAGACTAAAAATAAACTAATATTAAGATAACTATAATCTAACAGAAAAGCAGACTAATCCTAGAATAAGCAGATAACAAACTAAACAGATCTAAACCAATTAATCAGACGAACCATACGAAGAATATCCAAACAAACTCAAATCCAAACAGAAAAACAATATAAACTAAATATCCGAAACTTTAAATCACTTAAGCACTAAAAAAACATATTAAATCAAAATACCCTAATCAATTAAAACAGTAAAATTAACACAAGCATATTAACCAAAACACTTACTTACTTAAATCATAAAATCTAAAATAAAACAAAGAAATTAAACTAAAAATAGAACCTGATGATGAATCCGTTGCGACGAAGAGGTGCGCTGAGCACTCTTATAAACGAATCAAACACACCACCATATCAATCAAACGTCACCACTATTATCGAAAAACTTCAACATACGAACCTCGAACTAGATTTTTTTAATAAAACTTCCAGTAGGGAAGTTTATCTACCACTTTTGTTTACTTTTATTTTTAATTAATTAAAAACAGTAAATATAAATAACTTGCAATTAAATTTAAAGGAACAAGATTAAACTGAAATAGAAATTTTATTAATAAAAATAACCGAGTATAATACTGGAAAATTAAATTACAACTTTACCTAAAAACTAGTTTTGCATAATTAAAAATCAAAATAAAATAAAGGCACACTGAATTACAGCTTTGATGGGGTTTTTATAGGGAAACCCTAGAAAACTTGTTGAGGAAGATATTAAATCCTGGCCCTTGATTCCATCTCTTTTCTTCTCTGTCTTGATCAACGGTGGAAAACACACCCCTTGCACACGGATTGCCAACGTGTCAAGGGGTTGCGCTTCTTGTGCTTCTTGAATCTGAGGTGGAATCATATTATTGGAGGAGTGAGGGATGGTGAGGTGGGAGAACCAATCACAGAAGAGAGAGGGTGCCAAGTGGTACCATCTTCTATATCCGAAAAGGGTGGTGATTTAATTAGGGCACGTGATCTTCACACACAAGCTAATAAAAACCCCCCAATTTTCTAGGGTTTGTTCTTGGTGGTGAAAAAGCTGTGTATTTGTTTGAGAGAGAGATAAAAAGGGTGAGGGGTAGGTTCTTTGTTTATAACGAAAGTAAATAAAAATGTGTGAATGAGGGGAGTGGGTGAGTAATTTTGTTTGACTGAGTTTTTGGTAAAATAAACAAATCGTTTATTTCTTTTCTTCATTTGACCAAGCACAAATTACTCCTTTCGTTTACTTTTGTTAATGGGATTGGCCCAATTGTATTCTATCCATCCAAAGTTTATTATCCAAATGGGCTTGTGGTCCATTTATACTCCATCCGTCCAAATTGCTTGATATGGGCCATGTTTTGGGCCTTTTGACCCGAAAGAAAATACTTAAAATCCATTAATGGGCTTTTGGGCCCAATAGTCCAATGTGGGGCCCACAAGCCCATTTATCTTCATAAAAATTTAAATCCACTAAAATCGAGCTTGATTTCGGCTTCCTTGATCTTTTCTTTAAACTCGTGTCGAAATTGCCGGTTTTTGTGATCTTTGGCACACTTTTGGTTCTTTGACTTTGTATTTGTCTCTTTCTTGGACTTTTCTTCAACATTTGACCGTGAAATCCCGTGTTTTCTTTCCTTTTGATCATTTGTACCTATTTCACACAAAAACACAAAACCACGCGTAATTCCGACTCTTACGATATTAAACACATGATTAGGTCTTGTTTTTCATTGATTTTAGTGGCAAAAAGATAAGTGTTTACACACTTATTAAATCCCCTACACTTGACCATTGCAATGACCCCATGCAATGCATAGTTTAAAAGCATAAAGTTACATTTTTCTCATAATTAACCCATCTTGGCCTTTATTAAGATACATTATTACTACTACGATGAAAAGATAAAAACTTTAAAGGAAACAAAAGTTATAACAATTTATTAACTTGGAAATTATTTGATGGAAGAAACTCGTAAAGAAATTTAAGACTTAAATTAGGGCTTTGGTGTCATGAATATTAATCACCCTCAAGTTTCACGTTCCCCATACCAAGCTTAAAAACGAGATCATTGTTTACCATAAGTTCTCAAGTTAAAACCACTTATATAAGACAATTGTGTAATACTCTATCTCCAATTCCTACGTTGTATCTCTAGATTTTATGGATTGTCATTCACCCGTAGGCTCATTTGACTTATTTGATAATTATTAGTCCAAAAATGAAGGCAAAACGGTGCAAACCCGACACTCAAAACCTAACCTCGTCCTCAAAAACGTTGTCACTAAAGTAAGCCCACATCAAGGATGATTTAACATGATTTGGGGAATAAATTCCCGGATCCAAAATTTGGCCAATAGTACTACTTATTAATTATTCCTCCAAAGTCATGTTGACTTTATGTGGAGTTTAGCAAGTTCACATCATATACCCTTAGGCTCTTTGAGATGTAAAAATTCTCCTCATTTATTGTCCACACCCTAAGGCTCCTTGAACGATAAACGAGGGAATTGATTTTTGGATCAATTTTTATTCAACACTTACCATGCCATACACCCTAAGGCTCTAATGACAAGGTTCGTGCTACATGCCCCACACCCTAAGGCTCCTTGAGGTCATGTTTTAATCTTATTCTTTCTTTATTTATGATATATATAGTAGGCCAAATTCCGCGGTCCCATGGTCTGAATACCTCCTACTTAGTGGTTATGAGCCACCTTAGTCGGAAGTCCACAAAGCTGGTACCCTCAATGTGTTCATGCTTTAATTACAAGGAGATAAAAGATTTGGCTAAGAGTTAAGATATCGAATCTACACCGTGAAAATCCTCATTTATTAAGCAATTAAATATACAAGCGGGAAGAAAGAGCCACAAAAACTCATATAAGGAAGATTTAACCTTTAAACTTATTATCAACTCTATCATCTCTCGTTCTCCATAATTTAAAATCTTAAGGAATGAGACTCGTGGATGCTTAGCCTAATAAACCAATTAAGGTTCATATGGTTAAGGATACTAGCTAGAGTAAACTTAGATAAGTAAACTCAGGTCGAGTCAAAATATTCACGACGGGCCTAATATATAAAAGATATCTAAACTTGTTAAAACCATTTTATTCATTTATTTATTTTTGACTTTATTCTTGAAATGGAAAATATAAATACGATGCGATGACAAAAGGAAAGAAAGTAAATGGAAAATACTACTAGGCCAAAATAGATCAAAAATTTGAAAAACGTTGAATTTTTTTTAAATTTTCCAGTTAAATAAGGTCAAATTCATGGAAAAGCCCACTAAAATTCGATAGAAGTCCCCCTACACTTAAAATAAACATTGTCCTCAATGTTTAAGCATGTGGGAGAATAAACTCCCCTACACTTAGGACATTGAGTATGTTGTTTAAATCGAGCTAAGGAAGAGACAACTAAAGTGATTACATTTATTCATCTTATTTATATACAAGTATGAACCACAATAGCAAAAACTTATCGAGGAAACCGGGTACACGGGAAACACGGGATCACGGGTCATCAAAAACACCAAAAGTAGATCTTGAAAGCACACATCCCTGCACAACATCACAACACACAAACAACCTACTTGGCTCCCCCTACACTTATTAGTGGAAATAGGTGAAGGTGAAAAAGTGTGGAAAGGATGGAAAAGGTAAAAATTCTAATCTAGTTATACGATGCTTGATTTATTTATCACGAGTCTCTAGCTCGACTCGATTTCCCGAATATCATTATTCAAATGGGAAAATCATAGGAAAACCGAGATTTCCAAGGGAGGAAAATCTCTCCATGATAAAGGGGTGAAACAAAGTCATATAAGGAATACCCTATGAAAATCCACCCGGGTCAAACACATAATTTCCATCACAAAAGGAAATAAACCCCGAGGTGGTAAAATCACACAAGGCAAAGAAAAGTGGGGTATACTTAGGAAAAAATTTCTTACGAGGAAAGATGTTATGATGATATGGCAATGATAGCACAAAAGTTTCTATTCCGGGATCAAACACCGATTCCTTAACAGGAAAATAGCAAGAGGTGTTGACATTTAAGCTCAAAATATCATCATAATCCAAAGTGGGAAAGTCGTCCTCTTCCAAACTTGATGTGAAAACATAAGTATCATCGGATTCATAGGAAAACTCATCCTCATGAGGAAAATAGGTATTTAGAAAGATATATAAATCCTCCTCAAATAGAATGTCCTCTAAAGTAGGAATGATCTCTAAGAGTGGAGGATCCTCCTCGAAAGTCATGACTTCTAAAATTGGAGTATAAAAGTCAAAAGGAGTCTCCATAATGGAAGAATCACTCATAGAGATATGAGGTGCATTAAGATCATGGGGTGGGTCATCAAAGTTAATGAGATCACTTAAAGAAGTGTCATCATCGTAAGTATCAAAGATTGGTTGATCAAAATGGGTGGGTTAAAAGTGGGTGGGTCAAAAGATAGGTCGTCTAAACCGAAGATAGTGTGATCACTTGAAGAAGTGTCATCACTATAGGTATAAATAGGAGTTTCAAAAATTTGAGGCTCTAAGGGAAGGGATGAAGGTATCACAAAATCATTTTGATTATACTTTTTAATTCCAAAATGATTAATAAAAATCTCTTCATTATCATAATTAAGAATATCAATCATATTGACCGACTCTTTTCCATTTGATTTAGTTGTGATTTTTCCCATCTTAAAAACTTGTTGTTCATCCCTAACCCTAGGAACTAACTCCCCTTCGGCCACATCAACTAAGGCTCTTCCGGATCGTAAGAATGTCTACCAAGTATTAACAGAATACGAGGATCCATCTCATAGTCGACGACGACAAAGTCCACGGGAAAAGTGAATGTACCAACTCGAACAAAAACATCTTCGGCAATACCAACGGGGTATGCGAGAGTTCTATTAGCTAACTCGAGAGTCATGTGAGTCGGTACAAGGTCGGGTAATGATAATTGTTTCCATACCGAGAGTGGCATAAGATTGATGCTAGCGCCGAGATCCGCTAAAGCCATACAATCATCAATTTGAGGAAACGAGCAAGGTAACACGAATCGTCCGGGATCTCCTAGCTTTTCGGGAAGCTCTTTGAGAAAAATCGCGAAACAATTCTCATTTAAACGAGTGTTCACGAGCTCAACCATTTTTTCTTTCTTATTAAGCAAATCTTTGAACATCTTCACAAATTTAGGCATTTGAGCAAGTGCTTCAATAAGGCTAATGTTTACATTGACGTTGGAGATCATTTTCAAAAAGTTGGAGAGATGAACGTCATCTTTGGTGAGCACTTTAGCTTTGTCCAACCTAGAGGGATAAGGGATATTGGGTTTAGACTTTAAAGGTTGAGAAGGAGAAGGACTCGCTTCTTGAACAACCTTAGGGATAGGCTCTTTGGGCAATGGAGAACTAGTACTAGGAGTGGTAGTGGGAGGGATCACCGAAGGGGGAGTAGGATTACTCATTATGACCTCCGGGCCTTGTCTCTCCTTTATGGGCGAAGAGATGGAAGGTCCCACTAAAGTGGATCCACTTCGAGTAGTGATATCACTCACATTAGCACGAGGGTTAATCTAGGTATTAGAAGGTAAGGCTCCTTGAGGTCTAAGGGCTTGCAACATTTGC
The DNA here is from genome assembly GCA_025667525.1 of Glebionis coronaria. NCBI lineage: Eukaryota > Viridiplantae > Streptophyta > Magnoliopsida > Asterales > Asteraceae > Glebionis > Glebionis coronaria. Next base: position 289,279,751 of record CM046880.1, on the reverse strand, counting down.
ACGAACTTCCTATCGTTGGACTCTTGCATTTGTCTAGTAGATTCTTGCATTGCTTTCATGGTCCGCTCATGTTCGGTTAATTTTTGTAGAACCAAGTCCATTTGAGGATTATGCATGTTCATTTGATTAAACCCTTGATTAGGAAAACCATGGTCTTGATATTGAGGTTGAAAACCATTGTTATTATGAAAACCTTGGTTATTATTTTGAAAACCTTGATTTTGACCATTAAAATTCCCTTGATTTGCATTCCCTTGAAAATTACCCATTTTAGGACCTTGGTTCCTATTTTGGTATTGGGTATTTTGGGCGGGTGGGGGTGCTCTTTGTGGAGCTACAAAACCCGGGGGAGCCAAATAGTTAGAACTCTTATAAGACAAATGGTTAACATCAACATTTGGTTTGAATTGAACCCGCTCATTTTCATTGTTGTTATAAGCATAAACTTGTTGTTGTTGATTATAAACCTTGTCACAATTAAAATATGAATGTGGTCCACCACAAGTCTCACACGTTTCACAAGTTTCTTTTAAGGCATTAACTTGACCATTGATGGCTTTGGTATTGTTAGTGGTTTGTAAAGCAATTGAATCAATAAGCGAAGTAAGCTTATCAATTCTCTTGTCGCTCTCACTAGAACTAGCACTTGTCATAGTAGCCCTAACACTCTTGGTTTGTACTTTAGCCTTATTTTCAATTATTTCCCAAGCCTCGTTCATGATTTTCACAAGAATATTTCCCCCCGCGACACTATTAAGTGAGTCTTGGTCAGTAAGAGTTAAACCATTGTAAAACGTATTGATTTGATGCACTTTAGTGAAACCATGTTGTGGACATTTTCTTAAAAGCTCTTTAAATAGATCCCAAGACTCACTAAACGTTTCCCCCATATTGTTGTTCAAAGGTAATAATGTCATTCCTTAAAGAGGTGGTCCGTGATGGTGGGAAAAAGTAGTTAATGAACTTGGTCTCTAAATCCGCCCATGTATCAAGCCAAATCCAGGCTTGTCCTTCGAGGGAAAAAGGAAAGAGCAACAAACGTATTGCTTCTTGAGTCACCCCATTGTATTTCACCGTATTAGTTAAATGGATAAATCTCTTAATATGATCATGGGGGTCATCTTGGGAACGGCCCAAAAATGGTGTAGCGGAAACCATTTGAATAAAATCCGCTTTGATTTCAAAATTATTTGCTCCTATTGCGGGGACAACGATAGCGTCATCGTTTCCCTCAACGTGTGATTGCAAAATCTCAATCATAGGTCGGTTATCCGTTGCCATCGTATTGTCGAAAGCGCGATTCTCGGGATCGGCTTGAATGACGGTCTTTTTGTTCTTCTTCTTCGTTTTGGAAGAATTAGAAATTTTTTGTACACCACTCGGTATGTGTGCACGCGCGCGAGTGCGCATACAACTAAACACAAGGAATTAGGTAGGAGACCTCGGTCGACTTTGAGAGGAAAGGGATTATCCCTCTCGAGGTGCAATATTAAAAAACTACAAAAATATATACTAAATACTACTTGAGTTGGAAAACCAATAATCGGTCGTCCCTCTCAATATACGCACAAGCAAGCGGAGAAACGAGGTGGCACAAAGCACTTAAAAACTTTTTTCCTTAGACGGCTTTTTGTAGCGCGTCGCTTTATACCCACCTTATAGTTTGTATATATCGAGTTCAAACTTCTTACTATTATTTATCTATTTTGCCTTGATTTATTCGTTTAAGATTCGAATACAATAGTTAGGTGATGAAATCCCAACTAAGGTCTTATTTGAAAAGTAGGTAAATTAATTGTGCTACGTAATATAATATAGTAAAAGAAAAATCTTTTTGTATTTTTTTAGAAAAATTTATATTCACAAGAAAAATCGAAAGAAATCGAAATAAGAAAAATAATAATAATACGTAATATTTTTGGTGTAATACTTTAGGAAAAGTATTACTTTTGCATTTTTTAATTTTTTTGGTGCAAATCTTAGGAAAGAATTTGCTTTTGTGATTTTTTAACTTCTTTTTTATTTTTAATTTTTTGATTTTTTTTTTTGTGTTTTTGATTTTGTTACAAAAAAGTAACGTTCAAAATGAACGGATCCCAAAATCCAAACGTCTCACGAAAATCGTTAATCGTAACGAGCGAAGCGGCATCGGCGCCAATTTAATGTAGGTTATTTTTGTATGCAATTAGCAATTAAAGTTCGTTTTCCTCGACTCACTCGAATTGATATCGGATATAACATGGATTAATTGTTTTTGGTGAATAAAACTTTTTGGTATTTTAAAAACTAAAATAAAAACTATTTAAAATAAAAACTATTTAGAAAGAAAAAATATTTAATCTAATTGAAACTACTTTTTAAAAGTAAATTTTACTATTTGAAAGTAAATTGATTAAAAATGAAATCTATTTAAAACTAAATTTTAAATAAAACTAAATAATAAAAAAAACTAATTTATAAATGCAATTTAAAATTTCTAAAATTGATAAAAATATTTATTTTGTTTTATATATATATATATTTTTTTAAACTTAATTAAAGTAAATAAGTAAAAACTTTTAATTAAAACTAATGAACAACTTTGAAATAAAACTAATTAAACTAAAATTTGAATTTAAACTAATATATTAAACTGGCAGCTATTAATAAGGGAAACTATATTAATTATCATAAAAGGAGTACTAGCTAAGATGGTAAGGCGTTGGTCCGTTATACGAATGGTCAGGGGTTCGAGTCCCCTGATAGACAATTTTTGCGAGTTTTTTTTTTTTTGGAATTTATAACAAACAGATCAAAAGGATCTGTTGCTTTTAGCAACAATCAGCAAAACAATAAAAGTCAAATAAGCATATAGAACTGAAACAGAAAAAGCAAATAAGCATATAAATCTAAATACGCAAATGAAAATAAGCAGATCAAAACTAAACGAAACAGATAACCTATACTTGAATCAAACAAGCAGATTAGTAAACTTAAACAGTTAAGACAGAACAATGCAAAACTTGAACAATAAGCAGATTAATAAACAAGCAGACTAAAAATAAACTAATATTAAGATAACTATAATCTAACAGAAAAGCAAACTAATCCAAGAATAAGCAGATAACAAACTAAACAGATCTAAACCAATTAATCAGACGAACCATATGAAGAATATCCAAACAAACTCAAATCCAAACTGAAAAACAATTTAAACTAAATATCCTAAACTTTAAATCACTTAAGCACTAAAAAAACATATTAAATCAAAAACCCTAATCAATTAAAACAGTAAAGTTAACACAAGCAGATTAACCAAAACACTTACTTATTTAAATCATAAAATCTAAAATAAAACAAGGAAATTAAACTGAAAATAGAACCTGATGATGAATCCGTTGCGACGAAGAGGTGCGCTGAGCACTCTTATAAACGAATCAAACACACCACCATATCAACCAAACGTCACCACTATTATCGAAAAACTTCAACATACGAACCTCGAACCAGATTTTTTTAATAAAACTTCTAGTAGGGAAGTTTGTCTACCACTTTTTTTTACTTTTATTTTTAATTAATTAAAAACAGTAAATAAAAATAACTTGCAATTAAATTTAAAGGAAGGATTAAACTGAAATAGAGATTTTATTAATAAAAATAACTGAGTACAATACTGGAAAATTAAATTACAACTTTACCTAAAAACTAATTTTGCATAATTATAAATAAAAATAAAATAAAGGCACACTGAATTACAGCTTTGATGGGGTTTTTATAGGGAAACCCTAGAAAACTTGTTGAGGAAGATATTAAATCCTGGCCCTTGATTCCATCTCTTTTCTTCTCTGTCTTGATCAACGGTGGAAAACACACACAAGGGAAGGGATGTGCTTCTTGTGCTTCTTGAATCTGAGGTGGAATCATATTATTGGAGTAGTGAGGGATGGTGAGGTGGGAGAACCAATCACAGAAGAGAGAGGGTGCCACGTTGATTGAGTGGTACCATCTTCTATATCCGAAAAGGGTGGTGATTTAATTAGGGCGCGTGATATTCACACACAAGCTAATAAAAAACACCCAATTTTCTAGGGTTTGTTCTTGGTGGTGAAAAAGCTGTGTATTTGTTTGAGAGAGAGATAAAAAGGGTGAGGGGTGGGTTCTTTGTTTATAACGAAAGTAAATAAAAACGTGTGAATGAGGGGAGTGGGTGAGTGATTTTGTTTGACTGAGTTTATGGTAAAATAAACAAATCGTTTATTTCTTTTCTTCATTTGACCAGGCACAAATTACTCCTTTCGTTTACTTTTGTTAATGGGCTTGGCCCAATTGTATTCTATCCATCCAAAGTTTATTATCCAAATGGGCTTGTGGTCCATTTATACTCCATCCGTCCAAATTGCTTGATATGGGCCATCTTTTGGGCCTTTTGACCCGAAAGATAAAACTTAAAATCCATTAACGGGCTTTTGGGCCCAATAGTTCAATGTGGGGCCCATAAGCCCATTTATCTTCATAAAAAGTAAATCCACTAAAATCGAGCTTGATTTCGGCTTCCTTGATCTTTTCTTTAAACTCGTGTCGAAATTGCCGGTTTTTGTGATCTTTGGCACACTTTTGGTTCTTTGACTTTGTCTTTGTCTCTTTCTTGGACTTTTCTTCAACATTTGACCGTGAAATCCCGTGTTTTCTTTCCTTTTGATCATTTGTACCTATTTCACACAAAAACACAAAACCACGCGTAATTCCGACTTTTACGATATTAAACACATGATTAGGTCTTGTTTTTCATTGATTTTAGTGGCAAAAGGATAAGTGTTTACACACTTATTAACCTCCCACCTCTTTAGTTTTCTTTCACTCCACTCCAAGTTTATGCCCAAGGAAGATATTTTGTTACCTTAATGGCTAAAACAAAATCTTTCTAGAATACATCTAGCCATAATCGACCGACTAGGCCTTTAGGACATTCTAAAATTGATTCTTAGTCCCCAAATTAATTATAAGCATACCTTAAATTAATTAAACACGTAATTAATTTAAATACCGTTAATTAAATAAAAAAGTGAAGTTTTTATTAAACGTTTAATATAAATAATAAACGTATAATAAATGTGTGTTCTCCGTATTGAGTGTGTGCCCCGATAGGCTCACTCATTCTCGATGGCTAAACGATCGCATATCCCGACGGCTCCCACTTGTGAGAGATTAGACATTGTACCTCCATAATAAAGCATCTAGCAACACTTTGTTATTACCAAAAATGATTGAGGTATAGTTTCAAGAAGAATATCTCAAAAGTAATAATGGTATAAGATTATGTGGCATGCTATAATCATCCTTTTGTTTCTAGTACCGGTTAAACCATGGATACAAATTATGACTCTTTCCATATAGTTTAACATTTATTTCTTGTTAACAAATTATATTCAGATATATCAAATGTAAACAAGAATCATCTTGCATTACCTTTGGGATATGGTCATCCACTTATCTGATTAATTCTGGAGAGGATCCAGTGGTACTAAACTGCACTATATCAAGGGGAGGAACAAATTGTATATTGATTGCAAGTGTCTGTGGATCACTGCTTCACAACACTTCCAACTATAGCCTTTATAAATAACTCTTGCGAGAATAACGTTTAACTTATAATCAAGAAATAATATCCACACATGCACAAACTTGTTTTCATCTTAAGTATAAGGATAACTTAATCACCATATTCAAAAAATTACTCATGACAAGGATCCAAAAGTAATATTCGAAAGCTTGTGGTATCCAATACGCATCCCTTATGAATAACATATGAGTTTGGTGGGAACCGTCCATAATATTCAAAGAATATAACCATACTCATAATTTTCTTAATGTAGACAATATTCCCATATTGATAACCGACAATGAAAATATTTAGAATAATCAAATATTTATGGATTTAAACATACAATTAAAACAATAATTATATGAATGAAACAAACATCAAGGATCTTTATTATCTAGAAAATAATAACTGTCTTACAATCTCATTTATCCAAATACTAACATAACACAGATTTACATGAAACTACTAGCTGGAAGCAACCTAATACTTGCAGTAAGAATTGAATGCTTTTTATAATCTAAATCATTCGTAAAAGGGTCAACTACGTTTTCATATGTGTGAACTTTGTCCAGAGTAATGTCACCTAGTTCAATCACTTCTCGGAGTAGTAAACTTTAGCACGATAATTTTTCGCACCCTTAGCGATTCCTGGTTCATTAGCTATAGTAATGGCTCCGGTATTATCATAATACATCTTCATAGGTTCATTATTTGTGGAACAACACCAAGCCCATAAATAAACTTTCTAATCCAAACTGCTTAATTCATAGCTTCCGAAGCGGCTATATACTCAGCCTCTATAGATGATATGGCATGAATTTTCTGGTTCACGCTTTTCTAGCTAACAACACCTCCATTCAAAACGAAAACATATTTAGTTTGAGACTTTGTGTCATCAACATCTGTCAGATATCCAGCACCAGTGTAACAAGTGACTCTGAGCTCCCGTTTCTTATCTCCTCAATAAACAAGAAACATATCTTTAGTATTCCTAAGATACATGCTTAACAACAATCCACTGTTCTTCACCAGGATTCTGCTTAAATCGGCTGGTCATGTTCTGAGAGGACGCGACATCAAGTCTAGTACGTCTAACATCATACATGATTGATCCTACCTCCGAATCATAAGGAACTGTGTAATACTAGAAGAGGGGTTGAATAGTTTTCTTTTAATCTTTTAAAACTTTTTGTATCAAATGTTCATTGGCGGGGACATTGTATGAGATGCGTTTGTTTATAGTCAAAGACTATATCAAAATCAAGTAACACATTAAGAGATCACACCACACACAAGCAATGCAAGTATAAGGATAAAACAATAAGGAAAAGTAAATGCAAACCGACACAATGATTTATAGTGGTTCCGCTACAAGGACACCTTCCTTGCCCAACATCCACTCCCCGAGTCACCTACTCGAGAGTTTGACTTCACTAGTAAAAGAATCTCCTTTACACAGGTGGAGAAACCTTCACACATTGGCTTACAATCTTTACCGACACCTAAGCTAGGATGTCGTGTTCTTTGACATGGGTACAACAAGTCCATTCTACACCGCTAACACTTTATCCGGTACTAAGCTACACACCGGGTCCTTACACAATGGATAGGACAACACCCGGGTTCTTACACGCAAGTAGAACCAACACGACTTCTAACCTTACAACATTTGTAGGTACTGATCCAAGTACCAGGTTTACACAAGAACCGACAACACATATTAGTTTTTGATAGTTTGTGATAGATAGAGATGACTCTATGATATGATCTTGCCTAGATCATGGATTACATATTGAAGAATATGTCTTGACATATTCGTAATCCTTATCAACACGAGTCATGAAGCATCAAGATCAAAGATCTCATGAAAGAGAAATATGGATCTATAAAAAAAGTCAACACGTACTTAGCCTTTGGCTTTTCTGCTCATAAGATGTATAGATCAATGATGATAAGTCATGGATCTCGGTTGAGAAGAACACGAGATGTCAAAATCATATATCTTGGACATAATACCATGAGATGAAGAGTACAAAGAAACTAGTCTAGATAGAGGTGACACAATGACTTGATGTATGTCTTGTGCTTGAACTTCTTGATCTTGTTTACACCTTGAGTGATCTCTATAACTATAAAGAGAAACACTAAACAAGAAGAAGAACAATTATAGATCCAAGATCTCCATGAAAGAGAGTAGAAATATCTGATAGAAGATCAGATTAAGAGAGAAAAGTATGTTGGAAAGGTGTGAGAAATTAGTGAGCTTGAGGTCTCTATTTATAGCCAAAGCTCAGGTACCCACGGACCCCGCCGGACCCTTTCCCAAAGGGTCCGCCGGGGTCCGTCTGTCTGTAAAAAAAATCAGCAATTTGATTTTGTAAATCTTTGGTTAAGTCAACTTCTAAATCATATTAATTGTCAGATTTTCTTGAAGGATTTGTCTAGCTTTTGCAAGGCATGTTACTTAATGATGTAAAAACTATTTATCTTAATTTTTACAAAGATGGAAACGTGTAAGTATACACGAAATATGATTACGAGTAACTTGTACATTTTACGTTATGTATTACAAGTTACATGTTTGTGATTAACAAAAAAACGGAACCCTTTTTTATGGATAGTTTAAATATCGTAATATTTGCACTAACAGTCTCCCCTTTTTTGATGACAACAAAGAATGTAAACGTAATAGATAGCAAAGTATAAAAGTTACCGGTTACCATCTTCGTTTACACTCTTCTCCCCCTTTTGTCGAAACAAAAAGGCGAGGATGAAAGAAAAACCCTTTTAAAGTGAGTGGATCGAAAATCTAGATAGAAAATGATTTTCATATACTCCCTTTGGTTAATACTCCCCCTAAATGGGAGAACCTAGGAATACATGACTTATGAAAACCTACAAAACTTTAGATAGAATAAGTGGTAAAGCCTGCAAATAGTGAGAGAAATAAATTGATGCACAGTTAAACAAAAAAAAGATTTTAAATGACTTTGGCTTTACTCCGGCTTCACGGCTTAAAGGGACATTAAACTTTCAACTCTTGGAGTCCCAGCCAGCAACTACATACTAGTCCATTACTCTGTCTGGCTTCCATCGAATGCGATATTGCGAACTCCACGCAACATCATATTGACTCATCAATTGTTTTAAGAACTTGTATGGAGAACAATCTTGTTGTTCAAGAATCAATATGATGTGCAAGAGCTCCACAATTATCCATGATCACCACATGATCCATGTAACAAATTAAGCGACTTATCATGCATCAAAGTTAGATGAGAAAAAAATAGAGGCACAAGGAGATGTGCTTAACCTGCATCAAGGTTTAGAAAAATAGATTGATGCAATTGTTGTTCAAGACTCAATATAATTTGCAAGTGCTCCCCGTTGATCCATAATCACCACTGGATCCATGTAACAAGTTAAGAGACTTATCCTACATCGAAGTTAGAAAAAAAGTAGAGGCACAAGGAGATGTGCTTAACCTGCATCAAGGTTATAGAAGAAAGAAAATAGATTGATGTAATTGTTGTTTCAAGACTCAATATAATGTGAAAGTGCTCCCCATTGATCCATGATCATCACTGATCCATGTAACAAATAAAGAGACTTATCCTGCGTCAAGGTTAGATGAGAAAGAAAATAGATGTAAAAGCACAAAAAGGTGTGCGTAACCTGTATTAAGGTCAGAAAAAAATATGTGTAGCACCACAAAGAAGTAGTGATGATGAACTAAAGCATGCTTCCCCTTGACGGTTGCTCCCCTTGTTTCGAGGTGTCAAGTGATGCAGATAATCCAAAATAATGTTCACCCATGAATTCTATGAATGCGTGACATATGCACTCATTTGAATAGGGTGCCAAGATTAACCTATAAGACAGATGTGGTTAATGAAAAATTCATGTGTTACACAACAAGGTATGTATGATGGTGACCCTTCAAGAAAGTGATTAGCATATATTCCATCTTATGATGATACTCAACGTAAGCTCCCCATTGTATGAAGCACCAAGAAAGAAAGACATAGTGATGAGCTACAAAAAAATAGGTTAGAGATGTGCTACAAAACAAAGTTAGTAAACAAGTACACATAAGTATAAGTAAGATTTTGAGAAGACTGTGGAATGAACATGTCTCACAATACCAGTTTCATGCATAAAAATGCATCAACACAACCTAAGATCACTAAGCAAGGGTGATCAAAATACTCAAGATTACTAAGCATGAGCAATCAAATATTAGTCACTATCCAAGATCACAAAGCATGGAATAGCGCAAATACCATTACTCAAGATCACCAATATCAAATATCATACAAGTCACATTTTAACACATAAATTCACTACACATTCTTATGTGGTATGAGAAAATTTTAATGGCAAGGAAGATGAAATTTCATCATCATTGTGGTTTAAGTGGTGGTGAGTGAGTCGGGTTGACAAGACAACAAGGTTTGACACGGACTCAGATTATGTGTTTTGTAGTGGGCTTGGAAAAGGATTCAGAAGCTTTAGATATGAAAGTTCCGGAGATGATTTCTAAAGATTTGACTTCTACTTATGATAAAGTGAATGACTCATAGAAGATTTAGGGTTTTATGAATGTACATTTGAACCATGTCGGTAAGTGCATAGAGTTGGTCAGGTTCTTTGAGGCGACATTACAAAGAATATGATGGAATGATACTAGAGAGTGATTAGTGTGAATAAAGATTCATGGTTGGTCCATATGAGGTGGTGAAAGATAGAAGATGTTCATAGAGTGCTACTATGAAAAGTATGTGGAACATTGGTACAAGAAATGAGTTACGTTTAACAGAGTTAAAAAATAAATGAGATCAGCAGACCCTTGTGGGTGACGGACCCTTGTTAGAAGGGGTACGACAGGGTCAGTGATTTTCTGAGACAGACGGAAAAGAGAGTGAAATGCAGTCTGATATCTCATAATGAGGGTGTTACTGAGATGTTGGGTGTATGAGAGCATTGATTTTTTTACTGGATATGTTAGAGACTAAGGTAATGGAGCCATGGTTCAAGGTGGCAAGACCTTATGATTTCTACGATGAGAATAGGTTGAGTATATGTTCATGGTTTGAAGGGATGTATTTGGAAACAAGACGCATTTTATCATGAAATTCATTTGGCTTTTGATATCACAAGAAAATGTGCTAATGTGTTGGGTTGTGGACACTTTGGAGAGTTTGATCATTATTTTGTTTGATAAGATGACCATGTGAATGACTCAATGTTTCGTGAGACATAGAGATTTGATGAGAACACTTGAAGTGTTGGACATGACTTTGAAGGTTGGTTTTTGCCTAGTGGGATTATAGAGATGATGAAATGGAGGTTATGGTCGTTTATTAGGAAAATAGGCATGATGGTATGAGTTTTGGAGTGTTTGGTTGTTCGTTACGACTTGGAGAACTTCTCCATCATTCCACAGACCTTTACACGGACCCTTCTAAGGAGGGGTCCGACGGGGTCCGTCAACCTCTGAGACAAACAAAGAGATTTGGTGAGATGAGCACAACTTAAACTAGATGATGATGTTGGTCGTCCTACACAAGTTGAAACAAGTTAGTCTAGCACACGATACAAGCAAACATGATAGTACAACAATTTATCTAAAAAATAACCATAGACATGTATGCACACATATAAATGACAGAAGTAGACACATATGAACACCATATGTTATAAAGTAAACACATAATTAGAAAGACCCACATATTAGGCATAGAGGTAAAAAGATGTCACACCTATAACTTGTGTCATGCCAGAAGAGTGACGGATACATCAACTTGTTAAGTAAGTGGCTTTAGTCAATATATCATTTGCACTAACAATGGTCTTTACGACAGAAGATATGACTATCATAGAGAGATAATAAGTGATTGTTATAAACCTATAAATCAAGGATGATAGTCACAAAAGATATCATAAGATGACAACAAATTCATTAATAAGATACAAGATTACCGCATAGCAACATTCATGTAGGATGAGATTGATTTGTCATAAACCTATTAGACATATAAGTTGGTGGCAAAGATGTCAATGAGGCGTCAATCATATGGCAACAACATTTAATAGAAAGCCCCACTTAACAAGATAATATCAATACTAAGAATCATGTGTAGCAAGACAAAGGCATGTAAAACACTTTATTATAAAATGATGTTGTCGTTAGGCTTAGACATACACATGATATATTTCCATACTCAACGAAGTTATAGAAAAGATAAAGAGCTTTAATAAGATAATCATGCCAAACATGATTTGAAGACATATAGATGCAAATAATATCACATAAGTAATACAAACCATTTATGAAAATCATGTTCAAATTATAACATTTTAGAACACGTGTCATCTAGACCATCCTACTGATTTGATTTGAGAAATGCCAACAAAAGACAAGAGATTTTAAACATAGATGCATCCACATTAAAAGGCATGTTGATCATGTGAAACATCATATAAAAGATAGAATAGCATATCATACATGTCATGGTTAAACATTAGCACTTGGTGGCATGAAGCATATAAGCATACAAGTCTTTCAAAGGTTTACACATTTGTTAATAGCTATTAGACCCCCAAATAATGTCATAACTATTAATCACTTTAAACAAGAATGTGTACTTAGCACCTAAATAAGTAATGCACGAAAGCATGAATGAATGGGAAAGACACATAACTTGCATTATTATGATTTTCTAGGTTAAGATACTAGAAGACAAGAAGGAACAAGAGAGTTCAAGAATCATGACATATATACCATATACATAATCATGTAAGTCTTATTTAATCATACCAAGTTAAGACTCTAAAGGGTATCCAAAAGCATATTGTGATAGACATACCAATTTGCTACAATTTGGACCAAAGTAGTATATTTGTACAATTAACATACAAGACATGCATACAAGAAGTAATAGCTTAAAGGTGCAAGCATCATGCAAACCAAGTTCGCATTTTAGCATTTGAGAACATGCATCAATGAGACGAGCTAAGATGTATTATATTGGCATTGATTTGACAAGATCAAAACATTACAATAAGCATGTGTTGAGCAAATAAGCATGAAGACATATGAGCACGTTGCAATTGATAATTTGGATATCTAATTACTACTTATTTTGTATGTAATTCTAGTGAGATACAAGTTCATCCATGTAAACTAGCATTAGACATATTTAGGAAACCCCATTTAGTCACGTTAGAGGATGAGTATGAGACTATCACTAGTGGTGCTCAATTAAGGTTAAACACAACCATTTTTACGGGTTATACACGAACCCAACTTCTCCTTGAAGCAATCCAACCGTAAGGTCAAATTGAGTTTCTAGTGCAGTAGGTTCTCCAGCAGTCATTCTCATTTTAGACGAAATGTAATTCCTATATTTTCCTAATGAAGTGAAATAGTGATTTGATTTGCATTGACCATTAGTAATTAGCCTAGAGTGACTCAACTATCATGTTTCATAAAATCATAATCAAGCATATTGATTGAGTAAGAAACTCAACACCATATAGAGGCATAATCAAGAAAGAGTCAATTAGAGCAATTTGTATGCAAAAAGGTATAGAAAGTGATGTATATGTAAAAGAAAGCTTTTTAAGAATGCACTATTGCATATCTTATAAAGATTGACAAATTAAGGTTACTTGCTTTGGTTGTTTTTGTAAAATAAATAAAAGAGTTGGAAAACCTTAAGTGACCAATTTTACCAAACAAAGCGTGTTTTATTACTAAAAATGATTCATAAAACTTTTATGTAACATTTTTGAGTTAATTCCTATACGTAATATAACACACAAACTTAATGCGAGGTATCTAGCATAATTTCTATTGGGCATTGTTGGAATACTAGTGATGAATAAGTACGACACACATTATTTATGAAAAACATTCGTTTTTACTAGGGAGTATATTAACATAAGTTTTACAAAAACTACGTATTCATTGTACATGGGTTGATTCAAGTTATTTTAGAAAAACAACTTTTTGACACTGTGCAGGTCACGGACCCTTTGTAAAAAGGGTCCGATGGGGTTCGTGCACCTCTAAGACAGTTTATGAGGAAAACGTAATTTTGACCCCAATTTGGAAGATAGACTTAAGGAGTTGGTCAACAATCATGTTCCACGTGTATACGTTGTAATTGTAGCTAATGGTTAAAAGAGTGTACCTTTGTAGCAAGCATATACATAGCATACTCGAGTGGTAAGCATGTTATTATGACGTTATCATCAAGGATAACATTACCTCTTTCCGTGGATTATCATGTGCTAAAAAGGTTCCCATTACCCGTCATATGTCTTGGACGAACATTGTCCTTGATCCATTAGTTAGGCTCAAGTTCGGCATTCAAGCATACATATAACTCATGAAACTCAAATGTTTGGTCCCTATTATCTTATGGGTCCGTTTGGGTTAGTCATACCTCTCATACCAATTTGAGTGTTACCCATCCCATGTAACTAGATTTCTCACTGACCACTGATTTTAACATGTGCAAATAGATGTTGATACAAAAGCACATATACATTTAGAATGAATAGAAAACACATAAGCATATAGGTGTAATGCAATGGTTATCTAAGAATGAGATGATAGAGATATGTAAGTGAAAGAAAGATTCATAAACGCATAAACATACATGGTTTAACACAAGAAAGATGTTCAAATGCACAAATATCCATTAGCACTCAACACAAGGATAATAAGAATCCTAAGTATTCTTTCTCACATCGTAATTCCAAACACTCCTTTTCAAGAGCACTATATGTTTAGAGAATAACCAAAGGTGGTGTACTTGACAAGTTTACTTAGTTCATGTTTCTAAGTGACTTACTAGGTTCAAGTAAGAGTATAATATATGCCAAGAGAGTGAGCTAAGTCTATAAGCAAATTGAAAAGCAATTTGCCCATCTTTAGTGCACGAAATCAAGCAAATTTCCTATTGTGCATAATCATGTAGTTAACAAGCAAGCAAGTGGGTGACATGGCAAGTTTGACACATATGTATCACAATTATAGGTAATTTCAACTTGCAATGATCAAAGAAGATATATGCAAACTCATAAACTAAACCAAGTAACATTTAGCATACAAATAATTTTCTTCGTTTTGTGTTTAGCTATGATAATGTATACCAAACTTGATTAGTTTCCTTTGTATGACAAAATTATCTTTACTACTTTATATAACATTTAGACCATTCTATTTTTAGAAGTCTTAAAAATTTTCAGCCTCTAACATTTCCTTATTAAGAAATCTATACAACCTGTTACAAAGTTGTAAAATTTACTGGAACATTTATTTAAAATAACGTAACAACACTTTTAAGGAGCCTGCAATTCAATTCCATATTTAAGACTGGAATTCAAATTAGTATAACTGCTAATAATTGTTACAATCCACATTATTGCACATTAACCCCTTGTGGATACATTTGTAACTGTCACTAAACATCATTTAAGTAAAGCACAAAATGACTGGGTATAAAAACGTAACACACCAACATACGTAACACACCTCTCATTCACTTCAAACCACCAAATTCCACCGCCATACGTATTAGATTTTGCGCTACTACCGTTTAGTTATGCCGCCACCTTTGCCACCATCATGTGCCATCACCCGTTGCTGCCGCCATTATCTCTGCCGTCTGCCAAGCTAATGATCATGGCTTTGGTAGACTATGTTGTTTCGATGTGCTAGGTTACTTCGGTGTGTTATTGGTGGTTTTAATCGTTTTTGGCAGATCTATATTGAAATGGCGCATGGCTTATAGATCAAAATTTATCGCATGCTAAGCATCATCGAAAGACTACGACAACAGCCAAGAACAACAAAGACTAAATCAAACCACAATCAAAACCCCCATTTTCTTTTAAAAATTTTACACAAAAACATACCACAATGAAAACCGCAATATTCAACCAAATCATCATCACAAGTCTCATTAGCCTACAACAAACCACAATCAAAACTCCCACTTCACTCAAAGATCTTAAAAAAAGGAACAAAGAAAAATATCCAAGGTTTCGTACTCGTAATATTCAAAGATCTATAAAATCCACACAAACTCGTCATTGATCTTTTAAATCTTTAACAAGAACAAAAAAACTCATTTCAAAACCATCACTTACTTGGTTTAAGACGATTTTGATTGGTGATTGTAGATTCGGTTGTTCTAGAAAGGAGGAAAGGGAGATAAAGTGTTTGTGGTATGTAAAAAAGCGGCAGACGAGTTTGAAATGTAAAGAGAAAAAGTGTGGCGTGTGATGTAAGTTTTGTAGGGTTAGGTTGATGTGATTTTGTATTTACGTGTTTGAAAAATCTTCCAAACTTTTTAGACAACCTTTTTCACTTCTTTTTTGTTTTATACATGCATAATCCATTTATGTTGTGGGCTAATGAACATATTATGAAAATACATAATTAATCGGACCATAAGTCTTCATTTACTCGTATTTTTTATCACAAAATGGTCATGTTTGATAACTTTTGATAACTTATATCAATTTTCATACTATCAAATTTTGTTTACATGTCAATTGCATTGATTTCTATAACACTATATATAATGAGACATATGTTTAAAACTTGTCAAACATTATTAAACTAATACACATTGAAATAGTTGCTTATAAAAATAATTATTGATCATCAGCACGTTTGAAGTTAAGTTAAATATTGGTGTTGATAAAACATCGTTTAACAATTTGAGAATGTATAACAATACATATTTTTAAACGAATATGGCACACTTCATTGATTGTTTAAAGTCATGAAATCAATGGTCATGAGAAATATTTGTTAGCCACGAAATTAGAGTCATCAGGTACCCGCCGTCGCATTACGCGGGTACCCAACTAGTTTGTTTTAAAATGTAAACACAACCTTATTCAATAACAAACTAATTTAATATGTCTGACTCAAGAGAAATAAGATGACATGCTTAAAACAAGTTCATAATTTTAGATAATTTATTGCCTTTTGACTTGTTTCACTATCTTATGAATCTAACCAGCACTTAGAAGTGTTTTTATATGAAACTAGACTCAATTACCTTCGAAACGATAGGTGGCACGACTTCTACGGACTTACGGTTAAAAAGTTATGATGCTTTTAAGTATGCTGAAAAACTACAGTCACAAAGGGTCACGGAACCCGTCAGACTCTTTACCCAGGGGTCCGCCGGGGCCCGTAAGTCTGAGAGAAAGACTACACTTTTTCCCCAAAATTTATGTTTTGACATAGCGGAAATGCATAGGACTTTCTAGACTTGATAACAAACATATAATACACATTTTAAACATCATTTCTACATATGAGACGTTTATGAGTTTACGAAAATGATTTTTCCACAAAATTAAGTGTTGTGCCAAACACTCATTTAAAAACTGTATTTTGTAAGTTTTCTCTATGGACACACGACGACACTCACTAATCCTTTTTTAAAACATCTTATTTTATGTTTCATGGAAATCTTTAAGCTAATATATCAAAGTATACTAAACAATAAGATTTGCAAGCAATTAAACAAAGAACGTTTCTCATATTTTATCCCGCTTCAAAGTAATTTGATACATGGACCGTGCACTATATTAAAAACCGTTTGTTTTTAAGAAATTAGAGCTACCCGCTCTAATACCAATTGTGGAAAACTAGAAGGGGGGTTGAATAGTTTTCTTTTAATCTTAAAAAACTTTTTGTATCAAATGTCCATTGGCAGGGACATAGTATGAGATGTGTTTATTTATAGTCAAAGACTATATGAATCAAATATCACATTGAGAGATCACACCACACACAAGCAATGCAAGTATAAGGATAAATCAATAAGGAAAAGTAAATGCAAACCGACACAATGATTTATAGTGGTTCAGCTACAAGGACACCTTCATTGACCTACATCCACTCCCCGAGTCACCTACTCGAGAGTTCAACTTCACTAGTAAAAGAATCTCCTTTACACCGGTGTAAAAACCTTCACACATTGGATTACAATCTTTATCTACACCTAAGCTAGGATGTCGTATTTTTTCACATGGGTACAACAAGTCCCTTCTAAACCGCTAACACTTTGGTGACTCGGGGAGTGGATGTAGGTCAATGAAGGTGTCCTTGTAGCCGAACCACTATAAATCATTGTGTCGGTTTGCATTTACTTTTCCTTATTGATTTATCCTTATACTTGCATTGCTTGTGTGTGGTGTGATCTCTCAATGTGATATTTGATTCATATAGTCTTTGACTATAAATAAACACATCTCATACTATGTCCCTGCCAATGGACATTTGATACAAAAAGTTTTTTAAGATTAAAAGAAAACTATTCAACCCCCCTTCTAGTTTTCCACAATTGGTATTAGAGCGGGTAGCTCTAATTTCTTAAAAACAAACGGTTTTTAATATAGTGCACGGTCCATGTATCAAAACAACAAATGATGAGTTTGAATGATATGACGTTTGGAGGTTTAATTTAAAACCGACGTTGGAAGTCTTAATTTTACCTTTTTACTAATAGCGAGGGTTATTAGTGAACACAATATCGACGGATGCCCGAGATCTTATCTTTTATTATTTGTTGTTTTGATGTTTATATTTTTGATATTTTTATTTTAATTGCATATTAAGTCGAACCGGGATCATATTATTATCATATTTTGAGTGCGTTGTACTTCTTGAAAAGTATTTTTACGAAACCCGAGCCTCGTAAATATTTTCAAAATTGACTTGTAAACTATTTAATTGCATTTTGGACCAAAACTATGCACAATTGGCAAAAATTACCCTAACCACCACCATATATAAATGGAAAAACACACACATGCATCATTTTTTCCACTAACTCAAAAATTCATATCTCTTTCTCTCTTTTCTTGCTATTTCTGTCCCACCACCATCACCTAAACCATTTGATTTTTGATTTTTAACTTTGAATCAAAAGAATCTATGACAAGTCCCATGTTGGAAATTTGATGGTGATCATTTTGGTGTAAAAATTTACAACATGCAATAACTTTCAAATTTTGATGATGATCCAAGGTGGTTTGATCTAGTTTCTTGTTATATACTTGTTGCTAGTGTTGTTATATATATATATATATATATATATATATATATATATATATATATATATATATATATATATATATATATATATATATATATATATATATATATATATATATATATATATATATATATATATATATATATATATATATATATATATATATATATATATATATATATATATATATATATATTTTTTAAGTATTGCATGTTTAGATTTTTGAGTGGGTAATTTTTGGATGATGATTCAAGTGTGTTATGGGTTAGATGAGTTGTTTAAGATGATTGTGGGGTAATATTAGGAGTATGAGATTGAGTAAAATGGGTTGAAAAATTGATTTAGTATGATTTTTAGAAAGGTGTTTTACATCAATGGGTAAAAGGTAATTTTTTGAAAACTTACTGTTTCAAAATGAATAAACTAATAGGATAGTGTTGTAGAGAATTCTTTTAGCTTCGATTTGATAAAAAATAGAGCTTCTAGCTCCAAACGAGCGAGAAGTTATGATGTTTTGATTATTCGTGTACCGGGAGACGAGTATCGACACAATCCGAAGTTGTTGTCGATATTTGGATCGAATCTCGGGAACTATTGAATGAGTTGTGAAAATGGTCAAGGTCTGATGTTCGGTTCTAAACATAGGGTTGTGAGTCTATTTTCAAACTCAAGTGTCGGATTTGTAAACGGGATTGTTTAGAATGGTCAAAATGGTTGTATGAGTCGGTGACGTAAAACTGTCCGGCTTTTTGTAGTTCAAAGATGTGTCGGGCAGGGAACTTTAAAAGTAAAATCTTTTGATGGGCTTTTAGTAGGTCTTTCTATATATAGTAAGTGATATTTCTGAGTAGTATCATAAGTATTTGACGTGCTTAAGTGGGGGTAAATGAGCTTGTACATTTGGTGTGTACCGGCAGATTTTTATCGAAAGAATTGACTAATAAAGTAAACATATAGAATGAAGTAATAGGTCACTTGTATTGTTTTTATTTTGGGTTTGTTGTGATTTCATGATTTTGAGTTTGATGTTATTAAGTATGAATTTTATTTGAGTTTATTATTAATGAACGCACCTTATTTGATAGGTTGCGGTTTTTATGTTTATCGGGCATCAACTATCGTCGAAGGTCGTCTTGCTACTGCTATTACTCAAGGTGAGTCTATAGCCTCGCTTTTGTAATTGTTTTGAATGATTTTAAAACCCGCGAGGGGGATACATGCTATTTGAAAGTAAAATGAACACAAGTCATGATTGATTATTTGGACCCGAATGTTGTCTTATTATGCATGTTGTTGCCTTGAATTGTATAAGTACCTAAATTGCAAAAGTCCCTAATTTCATGAGTCGTTAACTATCTTCTGACTTGATGTTGTGAGTTGGGAATAGCCGCTTATTCTAATGATAGTACTATTGGGCTGACGACCCTATCTGAGACCAAGGCTTTACGCTAAGTAACCTCTGGGAAGGATAATTTTACGAGAATGAGAATGTGGTATACTTGAAATTGATACCCTAGTAGGGGCACTGGAATTCATCTGTCATGCCGACTTTAGGCGTGGGTGACTAAGTTAAGGGGTCGGTGTCATGAGCTTAATAAAATTCTTTAGCTATTGCTATATGCCAGATTACCTGATTAATAGATTGTATACGTAGCAATTCTATTAAATGATCTTGATTGATTTTTATTTTGTATTCAAATGATGATTTGGAAAACCTATTGACTCGTTCAACCGTTGTGTTGATGATTTTAAGCATGTATTTCAGGTGATTGAAGTTGATGAATTGCGGAGCTTGCTGAAGAAGGATTGCGGGTTGCTTTTGTGGTGATTGGTCTAAAACAGATTTATTTCCCTTTTGTCATAAAAATAATAATGTACGGTCATGTACTTTGGTAAATTGTTTGTTGATTGGATAAAATCTTTGGGGGACCTAAATGTTACTCTGATATTTCTAAAACTGTTTTACATGGGATCGAAAGTTTTAGACAATGGTTAAATTATATCCTTTTATATTTCAAACGTATCATTTTGAGATTGTTCAAAGTGTCTTGTGTAACGATGTTTGTGTTTAGCACCCAAATGTGTATTTCCATTGTGCAATGTAATTCGGGGGTGTTAAAGATTGGTATCAGAGCTTTTTAGTTATAGCGAATTAGGTCGATTTTTGAAAAATGTCCTAAACTATAACTTTGGTGTCGAAAATATTTTACAAAAGCACGCAACTTCTCCGCAAGGCTCCGGTAAGATTATTTGTTTTGTATTGTTTTATAGATAGATGTATCCCTTAAAACTAAAATGATTTTTAAAGTATTTATTAAGTAAATACTATGATGATGTATTAATGATGTATTGATGTTGTTGAAAGTACTTGAGTACTTCTTATCGTAATTTTCTTTATGTAATATGCATATAATTTTAAATAACGACCTTATATACGGCCGAGGGTCTGGGACAGTAGACCAGATGTTGAACAATTTTACAACTGATTTCTTGCAAATTATATCGGGTATGAGGAAGTTTGATTAGCTGATGTATGATAAATATGTGGTTGAAAACTGGTGTGATTAGAAGGTTGATGTGAAAGAAAATTTATTTTAAAGGTTGTATTTGGTATGTGGAGAATTGAGTTTGTTAGGAATTGGAAGATGGATGAGATTGCTAGGCTTAGTTTGATTATGATGAATTTGTTTGCTTGAATTGAAAGGTTTTAAAGAGAAGTAGGTAAGTTTTGAAGGGATGAGTGAGTGGGAGCCTCATGTGAGATCAATTCCGAGTAGAGTTTGGAAGCTTAGGAGTATTGAAAGTTGTACTGAGATTTACCTTGTAATAAATCTGCCTTGTATGATTGAGTATTTGAATTTTGAGAGTGAGCTGCCATCATGTTAGGGATTCGAATTTGAAGTACGAAAAGGGAAATAGACGAGTGTATTGAAGCTGACAATAATGATAAGGAGGATAAGGAGCTGGTGTCTAAGGAAGTAATCGCGTGATGGATTTCTTTGTATCTTATTTTCTTTTTGTGATCGAACTTATTTAAACCTTGTGTCGTAGCATTGTGATGGAACTTATTATCTTTTAAGTTTGTTCGGCAGATGATTGTAGTGACAGACACTGCCACTATCCTGTTGAATCCTCAACGTAATCTGAATTACCCTCATGATCTATGATGTGCCTTTATTAACTCTTTTGAGTATTTGGTTGATGAACCATTGTAGTTTGTGTTGTTCGTGCATGTAGTATCCATGAGATGTCCTAATAAAGAAATCCTTCTTTTATCTGGATATATATACTTATCATGTTTCTTTCTTTTGTGATGATGGAAGAAGGAGTAGTGGAATCATATTTCTGTCATTAGAGCTGATTCACGTGACTAAGTTTCTTGAAATATGTCGTTAAAGCTAACAACTGCTACTGTTAAAACTATGATCGAACGAGCTTTTGCTAGAGCACATGAAGCTGATCGTGCTGCAAGGAATCAAGATGCTGGAGTTAGTTGTGCTGGAGATGATGCTGCTGCTAAGAATAATGATGATGCTATTGAGAATAATGATGATTCTGCTGATCCAGGTGGTAGTGTTGCCGATGTTCTGCAAGTTCAAGAGAATGTACTTATGTTAATTTTTGGGAAGTGTGGTTCTACGCAGTTTTGTGGTATTAGTGTGCATTAGAATTGCACAGGTGGATTGATAAGATAGAGAGTACTTTTGAGATTATTGGGTGTTCAGAAACTAATAAGGTGAAATTTGCTGCTGCTATATTTCAGAATGGTACACTAAGATGGTGGAACAACCAAGTGACTACTTTAGGATTGGTTGTGGCTAATGGAAGGACATGAACCGTGATTAAAGGACTATTGATTGCTAGGTTTTGTCCCGAGAAGGAACTAGGACAGTTGGTATCTGAGTTAAGGCACTTCGTGCTGAGGAACGATGTTATTACTACTTACTGGGAAATTTTCTGAGCTATATTTGCTATGTCCTAATACTTTTGTGAATGACTGCAAAGCAAGGAAGTAGTACATTAGAGGATTGTCTAGTAATATCGACAGTGAGATTATTTCTTCAAAACCTAAATCTTTCAATGAAGCTGTTCAGATGGCGCATGATTTAATGGAAGTAAAAGTGCAAGATAGGAAAGATAGTATATTTGAAAACAATAAGAGAATGTGGGAATCTGCTCAGTCCAACCAGAATCGAGATTAGAATCGTGGGGATTACAGTAATAACAATCACCAAAGATAGAACCAAAATTAGTATTTAAACTATGGAAGGAATGAGAAAATTTGTGCTGCCATTGTGTCTGAAAGTAACAAGATAAATCTCAAGGGTGTTTGCTGTACTCTATACCATGTAGGTAATTTTCCACAATTGCGACTAGAGTTAGGACAACCTAGTCATAAAGCTGCGAAGTGTAGGATAAGAGGATTAGTTACTGGAATTAGTACTTCTGGAGTTGTGATATGTTTTAGCCATGGTGAGGAAGGACACAGACAAGGGAATTGTCCAAGGAAAGGAAATTGACAAGGTAGGAATGCTGCCGCTCCAGCGTACGTTTGAATGATGCTGACAAACCTTAAGGTCTGAACGTTGTAAATGGTATATTCTTATTTGGTGATCTTTATGTTAGTATGTTGTTCGATCTCAGATCAGATAGAAGCAGTAGAAATGTAAAGATCCGGTTGTTTTATCAATGGAGAATTAGTAAGAATGACAATTAACTATGATGTGGAGTTCACCAATGGAAAGGTTGCTAGTACTAGTTCTATACTAAGAGTGTGTTCCTTGAATTTAGGCAGGTAGGTGTTTAGTATCGACTTGATGCTCAAAGAGTTAGGATCTTTGGATGTAGATTATTGGTATGAATTGGTTAGTTGTGCGTAGTGCTAATGCTTGAGATTGAACCAATCTTCACCATGAATTGATAGCTGCTGGTTTAGATTTTGCTGAGAAACTGGGTGTTGACTGTGAGAGGTGATGAGTGAACCTTCCGCTTGAAGAAGTATCTTGTTTGGAGATGAGGAAGTATGTGGAAGAGGGATATGATGTATTCCTAGCTCAGGTAATTATTAATAGGGTAGTTGAGGAGAAGTTGGGAGATCTGTTAATGTTTCAAGAGTCATCTGAGTTTTTCCTAAAGTATCGCAGAGTTGGTGCCGTCTCATGAAGTGGAATTCGTGTCGATTGAGTGTTGTAAGCGATAGGTGTAGTGCTTCTGCGTTTTGTTGAGTAGTATTTGTATGCCTTATCATTTGGCACCGTCAGAGTGGAATGAGTTATCCGGTCAACTACGAGAAGTGATGGATAAGGGATGTATTAGATTAAGTTTCGTTACAATGATGATCGCCTGTGTTGTTTGTCAAGAAGGATGGATTGTTTCGGATGTGTATTGATTATCGAGAGCTTAACAAATTGACAGTCAAGAATCGGTATCCATTACCGAGGATTGATGGTTTGTTTGATCCTTGCAACTGGTCTGGATCCAGTGTGTACTCAAAGATCGCTTTGAGTTCTGGTTATCATTAACTGAGAGTTAGGGAGGAAGATATTCCTATAGTTGTTTTTCGTACTTGATGTGGTTACTATAAGTTTCAAGTGGTGTTTTTGGAATTGACGAACGCGTCTGCCGTATTCATGAACCTGGTGAATCATGTGTGTGAGTTGTACTAAGATGAGTTAGTCATTGTATCTATTGACGATATTCTATTTTATTCAAAGAGGAAAGGAGGAACATAAGTAGCATATGAGGATAATTTTTGGGATGGTTGGAAAAAGAGAAACCGTATGTAAAGTCTCCTATGTGTGAATGTTAGTTGAAGTATTTGCGTTTTCTAAGGCAGTTGATTGAAAACAAAGGTATTCTGAAGATCTTGCCAAGATTGAAACGATTAAGGATTGGTCGGTACCAACGACGCTGACGGAAATCTGTTAATTCCTTGGTCTAAGCTGGGAACAATAGGAGGTTTATCGAAAGGTTTTCACTGATTGTTGAACCATTGGTTAAGCTGACTAGGAAGAATTGGATGTGTGAGTACCACTTATACATCTAACTTGTAAGTTTCGAGATCTGATCCTTATCAGATGAGGAAGCTATATTCTGAACACTGAAGGGTAAGTCGTGTTCTGCACCGATGTTGTCTTTGTTGGAAGGACCAGAAGTATTTGTAGTTTGTAATTTGTTGTGATGTGTTTCATAAGGGTTATGTAGTTGTGATATTTGCTTTGAGATTGTAGAAATATTACTTGTATGGAATCAAGAGTGTAATAATAAAGGATCATAAGAGTTTGCTTCATAATTAACTTCTTGGGAAGATAAAGGAGATGAGTAGAGGATTACCAATTATATATTTCGAATACTTGAGTATGTTGATGGTTGTGACTGTGAGTGATTATGACTATGAGATTTGCTATCATCCGGGGAAAGGCGAATGTGGTAGTTGATGTACTTATCAAGAAGAAAAAGGAAAAAGCTTCTAAGGTTTGAGTTTTGGTGATGACAAGAAGTGTGGACTTGATAGAAAGGGTATTGAAATTTTAGGTTAGTGGTTTGATTTGAGAAGGATGTCAAGGTAAGTGATTTCAACATTTTTTCAAACTTATGGAAATGATTTTGTTGTAATGCCAAGTTAGACATGGTATATTGAGCACTCCTAACATACCTAAGTTGAGAGAGTGAGACTCAGTGATGAAGGAATCTCACAAGTCAAGTAATCGATACATTCTGGTTTGAGTAAAGGCAAAAGTTGAGTTGAGTACTGTGTGTTATACCAAGACTGATGGACAAAGTGAAAGGACGATTCGAATATTGGACGATATACTTGTGCGTGTGTGATTGGCTTAGGAATTGTTGGAATTCTTATATGACAACGGTTGTCATGCTAGTAAAGAGGTTGTACCGTTTGAAGGTCCATAAAGAACTTCAATTTGTGAAGGGTAAAGATCGTGAATTACGGACGTAAGTTAGGTTTTCGGTGCATTACAGAAATGTGGGTGGAATGAAATGACTGAACTAGAACTGATGTTGGTAACTATTGATAAGATTGTATAGGTTAAGGATCGTTTATTAGTAACAAGGAGTTGTCAGAAGAGTTATGTTGGCAATCGAAGGAAATCGATGGAGTTTGAAATTGGGAAACATGGTTATGCTTAAAGTGTCGTTATGAAAGGTGAAATTTGTTTTAGGAACAACAAGGAAAGAATTCAACTTGAAGATAAGTTGCTTTTCATAAAGAGAACTGTGAAGAGTTTTTAAGAGATTGAAGAGTTCTTAATTTCCACAAAATTAATTGTTGTGACAAACACTCATTTAAAAACCGTATTTTGTAAGTTTTCTTTATGGACACACGGCGACACTCACTAATCCTTTTTTAAAACATCTTGTTTTATGTTTCATGAAAATCTTTAAGCTAATATATCAAAGTATACTAAACAATAAGATTTGCAAGCAATTAAACAAAGAAACGTTTCTCATATTTTATCCCGCTTCAAAGTAATTTGATACATGGACAGTGCACTATATTAAAAACAGTTTGTTTTTAAGAAATTAGAGCTACCCGCTCTAATACCAATTGTGGAAAACTAGAAGGGGGGTTCAATAGTTTTCTTTTAATCTTGTAAAACTTTTTGTATCAAATGTCCATTGGCGGGGACATAGTATGAGATGCGTTTGTTTATAGTCAAAGACTATATGAATCAAGTATCACATTGAGAGATCACACCACACACAAGCAATGCAAGTATAAGGATAAACAATAAGGAAAAGTAAATGCAAACCGACACAATGATTTATAGTGGTTCGGCTACAAGGACACCTTCATTGCCCTACATCCACTCCCCGAGTCACCTACTCGAGAGTTCAACTTCACTAGTAAAAGAATCTCTTTTACACCGGTGTAGAAACCTTCACACATTGGATTACAATCTTTATCTACACCTAAGCTAGGATGTCGTGTTCTTTCACATGGGTACAACAAGTCCCTTCTACATCGCTAACACTTTATCCGGTATAAAGCTACACACCGGGTCCTTGCACAATGGATAGGACCAACACCTGTGTGACAACCCGAACCCGCGGTCATTATTTAATATTATTTTACGAATAATTTTGAAATTTTTGATGAGTTTGAATGATACGACGTTTGGAGGTTTAATTTAAAACCGACGTTGGAAGTCTTATTTTTACCCTTTTACTAATAGCGAGGGTTATTAGTGAACACGATATCGACGGATGCCCGAGATCTTATGTTTTATTATTTGTTGTTTCGATTTTTATATTTTTGACGTTTTTATTTTAATTGCGTATTAAGTCGAACCGGGATCATATTATTATCATATTTTGAGTGCGTTGTAATTTTTGAAAAGTATTTTTACGAAACCCGAGACTCGTAAATATTTTCAAAATTGACAATTTACATTTTCTACCTTGTAAACTATTTAATTGTATTTTGAACCAAAATTATGCACAATTGGCAAAAATTACCCTACCCACCACCATATATAAATGGAAAAACACACACATGCATCTTTTTTTTCCACTAACTCAAAAATTCATATCTCTCTCTCTCTTTTCTTGCTATTTCTGTCCCACCACCATCACCTAAACCATTTGATTTTTCATTTTTAACTTTGAATCAAAAGAATCTAAGACAAGTCCCATGTTGGAAATTTGATGGTGATCATTTTGGTGTAAAAATTTATAACATGCAACAACTTTCAAATTTTGATGATGATCCAAGGTGGTTTGATCTAGTTTCTTGTTATATACTTGTTGCTAGTGTTGTTATATATATATTTTAAGTATTGCATGTATAGACTTTTGAGTGGGTAATTTTTGGATGATGATTCAAGTGTGATGGGTTAGATGAGTTGTTTAAAATGATTGTGGGGTAATATTAGGAGTATGAGATTGAGTAAAATGGGTTGAAAAATTGATTTAGTATAATTTTTAGAAAGGTGTTTTACATCAGTGGGTAAAAGGTAATTTTTGGAAAACTTACTGTTTGAAAATGAATAAACTAATAGGATAGTGTTGTAGAGAATTCTTTTAGCTTTGATTTGATATAAAGTAGAGCTTCTAGCTCCAAACGAGCGAGAAGTTATGATGTTTTGATTATTCTTGTACCGGGAGACGAGTATCGACACGATCCGAAGTTGTTGTCGATATTTGGATCGAATCTCGGGGACTATAGAATGAGTTGTGAAAATGGTCAAGGTCTGATGTTTGATTCTAAACTTAGGGTTGTGAGTCTATTTTCAAACTCAAGTGTCGAATTTGTAAACGGGATTGTTTAGAATGGTCAAAATGGTTGTATGAGTCGGTGACGTAAAACTGTCCGGTTTTTGTAGTTCAAAGATGTGTCGGGCAGGGAACTTTAAAAGTAAAATCTTTTGATGGGCTTTTAACAGGTCTTTCTATATATAGTAAGTGATATCTCTGAGTAGTATCATAATTATTTGACGTGCTTAAGTGGGGTAAATGAGCTTGTACATTTGGTGTGTACCGACATATTTTTATCGAAAGAATTGACTAATAAAGTAAACATATAGAATGAAGTAATAGGTCACTTGTATTATTTTTATTTTGGGTTTGCTGTGATTTCATGACTTTGAGTTTGATGTTATTAAGTATGGATTTTATTCGAGTTTATTATTAATGAACGCACCTTTTTTGATAGGTTGCGGTTTTTGTGTTTATCGGGCATCAACTATCGTCGAAGGTCGTCTTGCTACTGCTATTACTCAAGGTGAGTCTATAGCCTCGCTTTTGTAATTGTTTTGAATGATTTTAAAACACGCGAGGGGGATACATTCTATTTGAAAGTAAAATGAACACAAGTCATGATTGATTGTTTGAACCCGAATGTTGCCTTATGTTGCCTGTTGTTGCCTTAAATTGTATAAGTACCTAAATTGCAAAAGTCCCTAAATTCATGAGCCGTTAACTATCTTCTGACTTGATGTTGTGAGTTGGGAATAGCCGCTTATTCTAATGATAGTACTATTGGGCTGACGACCCTATCTGAGACCAGGGCTTTACGCTGAGTAACCTCTGGGAAGGATAATTTTACGAGAATGAGAATGTGGTATACTTGCAATTGATACCCTAGTAGGGGAACTGGAATTCATCTAGTCATGCTGGCTTTAGGCGTGGGTGACTAAGTTAAGGGGTCGGTGTCATGAGCTTAATACAATTCTTTAGCTATTGCTATATGTCAGATTGCCTGATTAATATATTGTATACGTAGAAATTCTATTAAATGATCTTGATTGATTTTTCTCTTGTGTTCAAATGATGATTTGGAAAACCTATACACTCGCTCAACCGTTGTGTTGATGAGTTTAAGCATGTATTTCAGGTGATTGAAGTTGATGAATTGCGGAGCTTGCTGGAGAAGGATTGCGGGTTGCTTTTGTGGTGATTAGTCTAAAACATATTTCTTTCCCTTTTGTCATAAAAATAATAATGTACGGTCATGTACTTTGGTAAATTGTTTGTTGATTGGATAAAATCTTTGGGGGACCTAAATGTTACTCTGATATGTCTAAAATTGTTTTACTTGGGATCGAAAATTTTAGACAATGGTTAAATTATATCCTTTTATATTTCAAACGTATCATTTTGAGATTGTTCAAAGTGTCTTGTGTAACGATGTTTGTGTTTACACCCAAATGTGTATTTTCGCCGCGCAATGTAATTTGGGGGTGTTAAAACCTGGGTTCTTACACGCAAGTAGAACCAACACGACTTCTAACCTTACCACATTTGTAGGTACTAATCCAAGTATCGGGTTCACACAAGAACCGACAACATACATTGGGTTTTGATAGTTTGCGACATATAGAGATGACTCTATGATATGATCTTGCCTAGATCATGGATTACATCTTGAAGAACATGTCTTGA
Source organism: Glebionis coronaria (assembly GCA_025667525.1). Taxonomy (NCBI): domain Eukaryota; kingdom Viridiplantae; phylum Streptophyta; class Magnoliopsida; order Asterales; family Asteraceae; genus Glebionis; species Glebionis coronaria. The sequence continues at coordinate 289,250,174 of CM046880.1, read as the reverse complement.
CATATTCGTAATCCTTATCAACACGAGTCATGAAGCATCAAGTTCATAGATCTCATGAAGGAGAAATATGGATCTATAAAAAAAGTCAACACGTACTTAGCCTTTGGCTTTTCCACTTATAAGACGTATAGATCAATGATGATAAGTCATGGATCTCGATTAAGAAGAACACGAGATGTCAAGATCATAGATCTTGGACATAATACCATGAGATGACAAGTACAAAGAAACTAGTCTAGATAGAGGTGACACAATGACTTGATGTATGTCTTGTACTTGAACTTCTTGATCTTGTTTACACATTGAGTGATCTCTATAAATACAAAGAGAAACACTAAACAAGAAGAAAAACAATTATAGATCCAAGATCTACATGTTAGAGAGTAGAAATATCTGATAGAAGATCAGATTTAGAGATAAGAGTATGTTGGAAGGGTGTGAGAAATGAGTGAGCTTGAGGTCTATATTTGTAGCCAAAGCTCAGGTACCCACGGACCCCGCCGGGCCCTTTCCCAAAGGGTCCGTCGGGGTCCGTCTGTCTGTCAAAAAATCAGCAATTTGATTTTGCAAATCTTTGGTTAAGTCAACTCCTAAACCATATTAATTGTCAGATTTTCTTGAAGGATTTGTGTAGCTTTTGCAAGGCATGTTACTTAATGTAAAAACTATTATCTTTATTTTTACAAAGATGGAAACATGCAAGTATACACGAAATATGATTACGAGTAACTTGTATATTTTACGTTATGTATTACAAGTTACATGTTTGTCATCAACAAGACAAACGGAACCCTTTTTTATGGATAGTTAAAATATCGTAATATTTGTACTAACAGGAACTATCTGCATGCGTTTCACCTCTACATGTGTAGAAGCACTTTGTGACTTAGATCATTTTGGTTCAACTTGCATGGGGATGATTCTACGTTTGCAATTCTCCATGTTATACTTCTTCAAAATTTTATCTATGTAAGCACTTTGACATAAACCAATTAACCGTGTTGATCTGTCTCTATAGATCTTGATTCCAAGAATATATGTAGTATCACCAAAATCTTTCATAGAAAAACACTTTCTAAGGTAAGCTTTAACACTTTTTAACGTTCTAATGTCTTTCCCCATGAGTAATATGTCATCGACATAGAAGATTAGGAAAACTACATTACTCCCACTAGCTTTTATATATACACATGGCTCATCAGAATTTTGAGTAAAACCAAAGTTCTTGATTTCATCATCAAATGGCTTATTCCATTGCCTTGATGCTTGCTTTAGTCCATGGACGGACCTTTGAAGCTTTCATACTTGGTTTTGATATTTAGGATTGACAAAACCTTCAGGTTACTTCATATAGACTTCTTCGTGAAGGAGTCCACAGAGGAAAGCGGTTTTAACATCCATTTTCCAAATCTCATAGTCATAGTACTTGACTATGGCTAAAAGAATCCTTATAGCTTTGATATCTACAACTAGAAAGAAGGTTTCTTCATAATCAACCCCGTAGGTTTGAGTGAAGCCCCTCGCTATATATCGAGCTTTAAAGGTGTGTACATTGCCATCCATGTAGGTCTTCTTTTTGTATAACCACTTTCCACTAATGGTTTTAGGGTTAGGACAAAGGTCTAATAAGATCTAGACATCATTGTATTTCATGGATTGCATCTACACATTCATAGCATCCAACCATTTTTCAGATTCTGGATCTGCTAATGCAACTTTGTATCTAGTAGGTTCATTATGATCCCCTAACTCATGTTCATCAGCGTCAACGTATAAACACATACGGTCAGGAGCACGCTTACTCCTAGTGGACTTACGAATGGGAGCTATATCACTTTGAGGTTCATCAATTTCTTGATCATCCTCTTCATGATTGCTAGTATTTTTAAAAGGAACGTATCTTCATCTTGAATTACTTCAAGATATTCTAAAATCCCACTTGCTTCTTGATTCATAAGATTGATCTCTAGGAATTCAACATTACGAGCAACAATAACTTTGTTCTCGAGTGGGTAGTAGAAGGAATAACCCATTGTTTCCTTTTGGTATTTGAAAAAGATACACTTAAGATATCTGGGTTTAAGTTTGTTAGGTTTATTAAGCGTATCACGCTTAACAGGAGCCTCACATCCCCAGACCTTTAAATAAGACAACTTAGGGGCTTGCCCATACCATACTTTGTACGGAATCTTTTCAACCTTCTTAGTTGGAACCATATTGAGTATGCTTGTAGTAGACTCAAGAGCATAATCCCAAAAGGACTTTGGAAGAGTTGTTTAAGCTATCATGGAGCGAACCATATCTAGTAGGGTTTTAATTCTCCTCTCAGACACACCATTGTGTTGTGGTGTATATGGAGGAGTTCTATGGGGCGATGATCCCATGCTCCTTAAGAAGATCCAAAAACTCAAAACTCATAAATTCACCTCCACGATTGGAACGTAGTGCTTTTATTGTTTTACCAAGTTTATTTTCTACTTCCTTTTGAAACACTTTAAATGTTTCAAAAACTTCATGTTTATGCTTCAGCAAGTAGGCATAACCATAGCGACTAAAGTCGTCAGTGAAAGTGACGAAGTAGCTTGCACCTTGTCTTGACACGGTTATGAATGGGCCGCATACATCCGTGTGTATAACTCCAAGCAGATATTTAGCCTTATCCAATTGATGTGAATAAGGTTAGGTGCCATCTTTCTAGATAAACAAGAAACACACTTGTCAAAGGAATAATCATCGTTTGACTTAAGTAATCCATCAATTTGTAATTGCTTAATCCGTTTTTTGCTTATGTGGCCAAGGAGACAATGCCATAGGAGTGTAGAGTCCAAGTTTGGCTTGGCTCTTTTGTTACAAACAGCATAAATAGAACTATCATTTGTATTAGAATCACACATATCAATTTCATAAATTCCATCATGAGGAATTTCACGAAAATAAAGCATATTATCTTTTGAAACATATATTATTGCATCATTCTCAAAACGATTAACAAAACCATCGTCATACAAACGAAATACTGAAATAATTCCTCTAGAAATAGAAGGAATGGAATTGGTGTTGATTATAAGGATGTAGGGATGAGCATTTCGACCTGAATCCCGAATTGAACCCGAACCGTTCCCGGAACCGTACCGATTCCCGATACCTGAATCCTGTTCGGTACGGTACCGGGACTACGAAATAAGATGAAAAAAAATTCGGGACCACTAATTCTGGACGGGACCGGTACCAAATCGGGAAATTCCCAAAAAAGAACGGGAAAATCCCGATTTCCCGGTACCGGTATCGATTCCCGTACCGGTACCAATACCCGAATCCCGTTCGGTACGGTACCGGTGCCATAAATTTATGCTCGGGAAACAATCGGTACTAATAATTCGGGACAGGTTCGGGACGGGTCCGGTTCTGTGCTCATCCCTATAAGGATGTGATGGGTATGATTGTTGAGCACATGTATCCCAAGGCTATGAAGGAATCAATTAGATTAAAAATATCAGGTGAAGCTGTTGTCAGGGATAGAATATTTTGGGTTGGTACCAAAAAATCATTTTTTCCTAATAGTAATTGGCTCAAAAACTATATGCTCGTATCCTTTGATATGGTGCATCACCATTTTGAATATATACCCATTCCTAATAGGACATGATCGAGGCTTCCACACCTGTTCTATATTTGCCAAATACATGACCGTCTAGTTATTTCGGTAGCTTTGATCGCTAATAATTCAAGCTTTATCAACGCATGGGTGATTAAATTTGATGGTGATTTTGTTTCTTCAGTTGTATTATTATTTTCCATCGATATCCTAATTGATCAATTACTAAAACTATTAGGCTTTACTACCCATGATGAGCCGATAATTGAAATAAGCTTATGGAACTCACAATGGTTGTCTCATCACATGCAAATATGAAATTAACATCTACATACCTATGTTCGGCAACCCAATATTGAAGGAATTGTTGGTACTTTTTAATGGGCCCGTTTAAAGAATCACTTATTCTTATGGACCATATACACGATCAATTTTTTATGTATTTCGATTCCTAAATATACTTATTCGATGTAGTGTCTAATATTTATTCCTATTGTAATATATTTTGTCGTTTTTAAGAAAATAGAAAGTTTGAAAAAATTTCAAATGACCTACTTTGAACTTTAATATCTAATTAGTGGTAACTTAGTATAACATATACTCTACACCATTGGAAAGTGCTCAACGAGAATGACGCAAAACACTTTGCTACTCAAATTGATTACTTCATATGTAACGGGTATATCGACCGCAAAGTAGCTCCTAATACCCAAATCAAATACAACGAAATCAAATACAACTAAAACAAAACCCTAATTAAACCCTACACGAATTTCTAAAGTATTATAATTCTTTTATTAAAGTTTTATATACACCATATTAAACCCGTGCAATCCTATTTTTATTATTAAAATATTTTTTTAATTAAATAAAGTTCCACTTATTAAAACCCGCGGAATCTTTTTTATTTTTTTTAATTTTTGTTATCAATTGAAAAAAACCATTCACATGCCGCCATGTGTCAAAATTGATGTACACATAATAACCCGCGTAATGGGTGTCAATTTGGTAATTCAGAAAAAAGCAGTCTTATCTTAGACAAAGATACCTCAATTAGACTCTTTTAGTAATTTTTACTTATAATAATGTCTCATTAAAGTAACAAAAAGTTAAACTCACATTATTAAGTTGTTTAAAGATAAAAAACATTTTTTCGAAAATGTATACATTATCCTCGTGAAAAAAGTTTAATGTATACCAGTTTTTAGTATAAACCTAATCAATCAATTAAGCTATCTATTTTTTTTTCAAAGCAAAAAAAAAAATTAATTTTTAAAATTTAATTATCTCATAAACCGTTATCATTATATAAAATGAGACATATCATCGTGACGAAAATTAAATCATCTTTTTATCGAGTGGCACAAGTATATATTTTCGATTAACTTTTTTCTGAAAAAATCATATATGAGTATCACGAATCATATATGATTTTGAAAATTCAAAATCATATATGATCCGTGATACGAATCACATATGATTTCCACAGAAAAAAGTTCGTCGAAAGTATATATATATATTCCCCTCGATAGAACGATCATTTAATTCTCGTTGTAGTAGTATATTTTTTGTCACTTGACGATTTACTGTATGTATCTGATATTTAATTTTTAAGAAAAAATTAAAAAATTAATTTAAATAAATATGATTAGTTTATGTGATAAATGCTAAAACAAAAGTTTATATTAATCACAGCTCAAATTATTATTCGGTTTTGAAAAGTTCAATTGAGTTTATATGATGCGTTCGACAAGATTTTGATATGATAGGGTTGGTCACATCTTTCTTCTATATATGTAGCTTGAAAAGTGAAATCTTGATTGCACTTATGTGATGTGTTTTAATGATTTTGGTTAGACTTGCATTCCTAAGTTCCTAACTATTTTCACTAATTGTTTAAATTAACATGGCGTGTTGTAATTTATCACTCTTAATCTATATTTTGATTGAACATATAAGATTAAAAACATTTTATTATTTTCACACATTTTTAATAATTAAAAAAAATAAAATTATTAATCATTGAGCGAAAAAGATATATCATTACGATAAGTATTTGATTATCTTATTATAAATATATGTCATGATATACTCTAAAAAAATTATTTTTTCACGCTTCTTTTTGTTTTAACATTTTTAAGATATTTACATATATTATTAACAAAACTTTCATATTTATATATAATAATATTGTATACTATGCATTGAAAACTTGTTTTTTTAAATGTATATAATTTATAATGTTTCATTGGATATATATGAAAATTTTCCTTTTTCTCGTTGTTAAAACTTACATGAAAAATTATATAACTAGTGCTAAATCACATATCACATTAACATTTAATCACATATATAATTAATCTTTATTCATATATTGATGTTAAATAACATATGCTATTAGTTTTAAATCACATGTAAGGGTCAAATCACATACAATTTAATGTTATATTAAATATATTTTTATACGAATATTCAAATTAGTGTATAATATGTGATTTATTAATGCAAGTTTCGACAAAAAATAAGAACTCGAAGAACAGGAAAAGAAGTTTATTGAAAGTATATCATAGTTTACATCCGTAAAAAGATTATTAAATGCTCGTCGTGATGGTATATATTTTTTCGCTTAAAAATTAACGATTTATGACACACTAACATTTGAAAAAAGATGAAAATGAATTTTGAGTTTAATTTTATCCACTGAATAAAGATGAGTGTGAAAAATAAAAATTAATCATTTGATATCCAAATAAAATTTAAAAGCGAAATCATTTGAGATAAATATTTATTCAAATTTTAGTAATAACCTTATAGACAAATCATAACCACTTATTTTTTCATAAAAGAAAACATATTTTCGACCTTTTCTTATAAAATAAAACATCTTGCAAATTTAAACAAGAATGAGACTCAATAAATTTAAGAACCAAATTTTGTAAAAGATATAAACAGAAAACCGAACTAAATATAATTGTAGGTTCTCGTTTCGACTCAAATTCTAGTTTTTGGGTCTACTTGACCAGAAACCGGTCTCCTAAAAAATAATATAAAATACCTCATCCAATAATCACTCGGCCTATAAAGCAAAAATAATATGAGTCGTTAAAATCTCTTCATCATTTAAGTTAATTATTTTTCTTAAACGTTAATGTATTGAAAAAACACTAACAAGAAGCTAGAAAAAGATTACAAAGGATTGTTTAACCAAGAGTTTCATCAAAAAGCTTATGACTTTTATACTTAAACCAAGAAAAAGAAACCATACAAATTGTGGAAACCAATAAATCACGGATCGATTAAGCTTACTAGGCTAATCAACGTTCATATGATAAACATAGCGGAATTAGAACATTGATTACGAACAAGGTGTTTCTTTTCCAACGTTTACTTGTATTAAACTTCAAACGATTACAAGTAACAAACCTAGACGTGTTTACAAGGTTACACACGTCTAGAACACACGACTCAACTTTAAGACTACATTGTGAATGATGGGATGAATAAAACCTACGGTCATTGTATTATATATATACTAGAATACAAGACTTTTCTTACAAGAAAACTTTAATTACATTAGAAGTCCCTCCATCTTTTGCTAATAAGTCCTCCTTGTTGTATGAAAGGGCTCCATATTCTTGTAAAGCTTGATATTTGCATATAAGTCCTTCTTGTTTCATTATACTTGTTTTGTCTCATCAAATTAATTCCCAACAATCTTCCCCTATTTGTTGATGACAAAACCAATCTTAAAATCTTGATCTTTCACGAATGAAACAAGCTTCCCCTTAAAGTAAGATTTCTTGTAAAACATATCACCACATAAAAATAAGTTGTATACCTTGATCTTTGAATCTTCTTCCCCTTTTTGTCTCATCCAATAGGGGTCTTCTAAAGATAAACAACTAATAAACGCTTCCCCTTGAGTGATGCATGTAAATGAATCACGAACCATGTAGACTCTAATTGTAGATTACGAATGAAGAAAAACGAATATAACCTATTTGTTGAAGAAGTGGAATCTCCCAAGCTTGTACCTTATATCTTGCATTATCCATGTGACGTCGAACTTATATAATTCAGGAAACTATAAGCAGACCTCGATCTCTTGTCAAAATCCTCATCCTTTTGTGAGACACTGAGCACGATAATGTAACTCCTTCAAGTGATAGCAAGGTATCTAGTTGCTAGATATGACAAGTCTTCGTCACCATTCATGTAAGCACGAACAAGTTATCTCAAAAGAGAGGCAAGAATCTTGTGAGATATAATAAAATATAAACCTGCGAAAAACAACTCCAACACCAAAGAAGCAATAATCAAACCTCTTCATCGAAACCTCCAATTTGCAATGAAAATCATCTAAGTACAATATCATCCTCTTCTTTTATGCAACTGCTGCCTCTGTCGGCGTTCTGCTTCTAATCCAAGTCGGTACGTAACCGCAAGGTTAGCCTTGTCACATAATCAAATAAAACTTTATTGTACCAAACACAATCTTCAAAAATGAGCCATAAAAATTTAAACAGATAGTTCTGTCCGAGATCCTGAGTCATCCAATATATCTTCTGTATGTATTGTCCGATATCGAACGATACTTGTCAGCGCTTGAAAACAATATATCGGACAATACGCTGTCAGCATCTAAATTACAACGTGTCAGCGTCTTCCTTGTCAGCGTGTGCTTTATTCCTGTCAGCGGCTCGACTCGGCCACTGACACCATCTGTGGCTTCATAACTCTCAACAGCGGCTAAAAAAAAATTTTTAATTTTTTTTTTACCCCACTGTTTGTCTTCCTTTATTCCATCACCGCGTCACTATCATATGGTTACTATGCATTTAACTACGCGTTCACACCTTTTCTTCTTCTTTGTGTACTCGAAAGTATTCACCAATTGCAAATAATTCTCACTCAAGCTAATAACGAACAACACACCTTCGTTGACCACTCTTCCTTTTCATTCTGGCAGCCAATCGCAATGCCTATCTGTGTTAAAACCTAGGCAATAACAATCCAATATAGACGCACTGTTTGACCACTTTTGCTTTTGAATAGTGTGACCATAAACTTGCGTATACATACTACTACACCAGAGGAGTATAAACAATACTCTACTTTTAGTACCTAGTTGACTTGGCCCGCATACACATCACGTCACCATCAAAGTGTTAACAATTCCTCCTGTGAACACTTTCTTTGAAAATCACACGACAACTAAAAACCTTTTATTCACTTTCAACACCAGTCACATGATGACCCCACACATGAATATCTTGTTAAATATGCTTCTTGAGACCATAAGTCAATACTCCAGTATAGGACAGCAGCTTAAAAAAAAACATGTAAAGTGAATACCTCAAACGAAACAAATTTTTTTTTTCTTTGATCGCTGCTCAAATAGACACCTTTGTTTCTATCATCACGTACCCTTTCCTTTGTAAACATCGTAGGATCACAGATCTAAGTGATGCACCTTCTTTGCGTGAATCCAAAACATGGAACAATACTTTTTTACGTCACAAGTATTCTTCACATCACGTGAATAACTTGTACCTTGATTAACATGATGAACATCATTTATAAAGAATAAACAATACCTATGATATTCTCACATCCATATCCTATCGTTTTGTCTTGCTGGGACCATAACAAATAATTCAAACGAGCACATCCTTTCTTGTATAATCATCAGTATTGGTTGGAACGTGATGTTCAATGACGACATGGGCAAGGAAGAGAATGCTGTCGTTACTTTTGTTGCATTAAATCATGCCTGGTGGTATGTGCTTTTGACCACTTGTTGATCCCAAACTTAGATCGATTAGCTTTGTGTATACGAGATTAGATCAAGTAATACACGTAGAGAAACTTTGTGTATTCAACAATCTAAGTATTATGCGGAAACTAATACTCAGAACGAAGAACAAACAGAATATATGAATACCAAACTTTCACTTTAATTAATAATAACAATGCAAGATTACAATGAAAGTGTTATGAGATATGTGGAAGAGATGTGTGAAAAAGATGTATGTGAGATATGTCTTATGTCTAACCCTAAGGCCTCCTTTTATAGGTTTAAGGAGCCTTGTACAAAAAGCTAAGATCAACTATTTTAGGAAGAGACACAAGATAAACATACTCAAATAAAATATTGACTAAATCTTTTTAAACATTAAGAATATATTCTGAATTCTTATCTTCATATTTTGTCCACCAGCTTGAAGAATTCATCATTGACAGATTTAGTCCTTGTCTTTATGTTAAGATTCTTCTCGTCAGCGTCTTGATAATTCTTATCAGCGTCTCATCTGTCAACGCCCTGTTTACTCTTGTCAGCGTCCAAGTTCCTCTTGTCAGCGTCTAGGGACTTGGTCAATTTTATTCCCATCAATCCTCCCCTAAACTTGATATCTACTCTAGTAATCAAGTTTCTGAATAAAATAAAACATACAGAGAGGATTCTTACAAACATACTTATCCCTGAATTTGAGTAATAATAAATCTCGAAAAGTCAATCACTCAAATCACTTGTATAGTCAGCCTTCACTTGGTCTTAATCATCTTCAACACCTGTAGAGTCTTTGGAGCTTTCTTTATTACTTTTGTCACTCAAATTCGATTGCTCCTCCCCTTTTTAAGACTCCTCTCCAAGATCAATATACAAGGACGGAACCAAGAACGTCCTCCTTGCATCAGCTTCCAAAACAACAAGTCTATCAGTTCAAAACAGTGATCCTTGACAATTTGTACCATTTCTGTATTATGCTTTTACAAGCTAATACAGATTTTCGTCAATTCCATTAATGTCAAAGGTTTCATACTGTCCTCATCCACATTCGGGAAATGAATCCTCAATGTTGATTCATAGGACATGGGGATGGACTTACTGATGATAAGACTGACTTGACCTGCATTAAAGCTAGTGCCAATAGTCTCAGCCATCTCCATAACACTATACACCCTTGTGAAAGTGATCTCTGCTGCTACTAGATGTCAATCACTAGGAAAAACATCTCAATGATCATTAGACTTCCAGATATCCAAAAAAGAAATTGAAAAATGTAAGGGTGATGAAACATTTTGGGTCTATAAAGAAGTTTAAAAATGACATCAGCTAAGATGGCATAGCATAAAATGTACTTGAGAATGCATAAAACCTTAGTTAAAACACAAACAAAGGTAATAATCCTAAGGAAATTAACTAGTCTAATAAGCAAGAATGACAAACACTGTTCATGCATACACTCATGCAAAAGCATGATAGACACACATGAACTCTAGAGTCCTTTGTTCACAAATGCCCCAAAGAGAAAGTTAACTCATATAAAACCTTTGCAACTCCCCAAGTAAGCCCAAAAAAATATATCTACCCCAAGTCACCCATACGACCACACCCAATTCTAGGTCAAAAGTCTTGGCAGCATGCATGCAAAATAAATTACGTGCATGCTACAGTGCCTCGAGGTTTAGAAATTCCAACAATTTCATAAGAAAAGAGCCTTCATTATTTCTAACCCCCACTCACCAGTGGACACAATCTAGAATTGTGCAAGAGTGCTCTAAGAGTACCCAAAAACCTAAAGGTTTACCTCCCCTTAACAGAAGCATACAAATCATTATATGTGAAGAAGCAAAATTTTATCTCAAGATAGGAATGTAAACACTCCAACCATCATAAATAAATTTTGCAACATTGTATCCATCCAAATGTAGCTCCACATTCCTGCATAGTTAGACAAAAACCACAAAAACACACACTAACAGAGGATACCCTATCCCATGAAAATGAATAGAGATAACATGTCAGTGGATAAAAATAATATCAGCGGAAAGACCAACAATGCATGTTCCTTGAGCATCCAATATCTCAATATCCTTGATCATTAACCTGCTTTTGGATAGGCTGCTTAAAAAGAAAACAAATTAGTTTTCTTTGGAGATCCAAGTCTTGTCAGACTTGGATCTATCTAGTTGTTCAACTAGAGTGGTCTTATTCTTTGCCACAAATCCCTGTTCATCCCTTTGTGACCTAAACACCCCATTTGTTCCAATGAGACTAGTAATGACCTTCTCAAGATATTTAAATCTATTCCAAGTCATTGAAATACCATTAAAATTAGAGTTTTGCTCTTGTTTAGGTTTCCAAGTTAAGTGGGATGATGCTTCAGACCCTTGACCCTTATTAACCAAGTATCTTTGTTTATATGGTCTAAAATAAGGTCTCATACCAAACTTGGAGTTGTCAGCGCTGCATTTGTGCCTGTCAGCGTTGAGTTTGTTCCTGTCAGCGCTGAATTTGTTCTTGTCAGCGCTAAATGTGTTCCTATCAGCGCCCAAATTAGGGTTTGCTACAGGAACATGCTGTCTGTTTTACCAAGTGTTGGTCTTTTGAAAGGGCCTTTGTCTATGGGTATTAGCTGCCTTAGAGAAGAAAGGAGCTGGTCTAGTGTGGACAAAAGGTCTATGGTTGACATTGGATGACCTATTGTTAGCGAATGAATTATATCCACTCACACAATTATAGGCCAAATGAGAGAAGCTCCCACATGAGTAACAAGCCTTTTTGGACACAAACTTAGACTTAGACTGATAAAACCCTGTCCCATTAACACTTTCTTGGCTTCTGAATGACCTAGGTTTCCTATACATTTCAGCGTATTTAACACTAGGTTGTTTCTTAATTGGGGAGCCAAGATTAACAACTTTTCTAGTGATGGGATTTGTCACAGTTATAGGTGTAGATACAACTGGACTCTCAATGGGTGTAGGCACAAATGGACTCTCACTAAGTATCCCACCTTTAACAAATAAAGTGGGGTTGACCTTTTTCCACTCTTCTAGGTCAATAACCTTTTGTTGATATTCCTCAACTGGGGAAAGAACTCTAGGTGGAGGAATAAATTCCTCTTCTTGGAGTTCTGGAATACCAGTCCAAGAGAGATCCTTTCTATGGACACCATAGAAGTCCCCAGCAGGTGGTGGAACGGCAACATATTCTTTCAACCCAATCCCAGACATATCCTTAGAATCCCTTTGTTTATTAACACATTCTCCTAGGGTTTGTGTGGCCTTATCAAATCTCTGAATTTTAAGACTCACATTGTCTTTATTCTTATTAGCCTCATCTAACTTAGCTATTAAATCAACATTAACCCTATTCACGATATCGTTAATATCGTTACTTTGATTTAACTCATGTTTTAAGATATTTATTTTATCTTTTAAATCAAACTCCATTTTCTTATACTCAGAAACAGTCTTTTCAGTTTGAACAAGTGCCACTTGATAATTAGATAACGTGCATCTTACGTCTGAAAGATCTGATTTTAATTTTAAAATCTCTTTATTAAGTTTTTCAGTATTTATCCTACAAGAAGAGTCATCACATACCTCATTATCAGAATTGGAACTTGTGGAACTTGAAGTAGACGTGGCCTTAACTGAAAACATCATCAAATTCTTCTTCACCTTCTTCCTTAGCCTGGTTCACCTCACAATATTGGATCTCGTTCTTCAAATAAAAGTTTCTCAACAAGCTCTGATACCACTTGTGGAAACCAATAAATCACGGATCGATTAAGCTTACTAGGCTAATCAACGTTCATATGATAAACATAGCGGAATTAGAACATTGATTACGAACAAGGTGTTTCTTTTCCAACGTTTACTTGTATTAAACTTCAAACGATTACAAGTAACAAACCTAGACGTGTTTACAAGGTTACACACGTCTAGAACATACGACTCAACTTTAAGACTACATTGTGAATGATGGGATGAATAAAACCTACGGTCATTGTATTCTATATATACTAGAATACAAGACTTTTCTTACAAGAAAACTTTAATTACATTAGAAGTCCCTCCATCTTTTGCTAATAAGTCCTCCTTGTTGTATGAAAGGGCTCCATATTCATGTAAAGCTTGATATTTGCATATAAGTCCTTCTTGTTTCATTATACTTGTTTTGTCTCATCAAATTAGTTCCCAACACAAATAATATCGAACAAATCACTTTTCTACAAAGGATGAGCATTAAAAACGATGCTTTCTCGGTACCGCCATATATACCATAAAGCTGCCGGAAAAATTCAATACACCCGGTCTTCCGATGTCCTTATTGCTCTCCAAAACCATTGCAACCATTCAAAACATGAAAAAAACGAAGGCATATTAACATCAATCTAAACACAAATAAGCCGTCATAAGTTACAAGATGTATCACACCCGAAGAATATATGATCATTCGATTCCACACCACGTTGCATGAAGGACAAGAAATAGAAGTAATATCTAACCCAAGAGAAGATAAATCTAAACTATTTGGAAGTTATCCGATATAAGACGGCAAATGAATATATTTACCTTACAAGGTAAGATTTTTGACTACCTTGTACTTGGAAAACGCGATAGAAGAATAACATTACCACGGGGATGCGAGTATCATGCACGAAAAATACCTCATCAACAACAATGCTCCATTCCCATGAATCTGGCGAGTTGTTTACAGAAACATGAACAACTTCAGACAACAAACTCTAAAAAATGTTTCTACATTCCCGGCTCGTAAATTTTGTCGAGATCAATTCTATAACCAAATACCATTCGGAAGCCGATCGAAATGTAAGCAATTACCATCAACATCCAAGTGAATTAAACAATTATATTTTATGCTCAAAGACCCACTACCAATCTAATGTCCTTCCAAAAACGAATAAAAGAACAATTGGCCACTTTATGTCGTAAAGTGTGCAACGGAATGATATCTTTCGAATGTAACATAGAGTATGATTTTACTATGTTAGCCCACGTACCACTAATTTTACACTATTCTGATCAGATCTCGTTTCTTCTCCATGAATGGCTTTTACCACTCGAACCCAAAGAGAATCATGTTTAGCCACAAGACGTCATCTCCATTGTTGAAGGAGGGCGAGATTAAACGCTTTCAAACTCCTGATATTCAAAAAACCTTTTTCGTAGGAAGCCAAAATATAGTCCCATTTAATTCATGCCATCTTCTTTTGATCATCACTACCACCCTAGAAAAAAGAGACCTGCATAGATTCAAGCCTTTTAAGAACGGATGCTGGGCATATAAAGATTGACAGATAATTATGGCAAGGCTTCCTAAAACAACTATTATCAAAGTTAATGGTCTACGAATAGATAACAAATTCGCTTTCGAAGAAGATAATTTCTTCTGAAAATGATCTATTAAAGGCTGCCAACTTGTAATTAAATTCTTGTTTGAACCTATCAGCAAACCAAGATATGTGAATGGAACCATACCTGAAGCGCAACCAGTGGCACATGTCTTATCTTTAATTTCATGCGACGTAACTCATACCCCAAAAACGTTTGATTTAGCTATGTTAAGCTTAAGACCCAAAGTAAGATAAAATACATGAAGCACACGAATTACGTTGTCCTATCTTGAGGATTCCATTATGAAATAATAACGACAACGTCCACATAAAAAATAGGATATATTTAAACTCAAATCTCCCACCTTTGTCCCACAAATCAAACCTAAATCAACTGCATCTTGTAAAGCAATGTGAAGACCTTCTATAACAATTATAAACAAGAATGGGCTTAACAGATCACCCTGACGTATACCACGCTTGATCAAGAATTCTGAAGTCGGGCTTGCATTTACAAGAACATCAGCTCTAGAAGATTGTAAACAAGATTGGATCCAATTCCTCCCCTTAGTTCCAAAACCAAGAACCAACAACATGTGATCAAGTAACTTCCATCTTACGGTATCATAAGCCTTTTCGAAATCGAATTTAAACATCATAAGTTTCTCGTTCCTCTTTTTGTACCAAACCATAATCTCACTAGGCATAATGGGATTGATTACTTTATCAATAACTTTTACTAACCGGTTGGCTAAGATCTTCGCTATTATTTTGTATTACATACCGATTAAGGATATCGGACGGTAATCCAAAGTGAACATAAATTCAAATGCAGTCTTATTTTTTCTCACAGGCAGGGGCTATCATCCGTTTTGCTTTGATTTAAAGGTGAAGATTAACCTAAGATTAATAAAATAACATGGAAAGACATTTTTTCTAAAAAGTTTCAAAAATCGGACGGAAGGATTAAAGTTATAAATATATGAACTGATTTTTATTAATAGTAATATTCCACTAGTGAAAAAAACAATGAAATGTCACTAGTGATAAATAATAAATATCACTAGTGATATTACATTATAACTATATTTATAAAATATGACTCGTGATATTTCATTTTGTTATTACTATTGATATTTCATTTTTTTATCACTAGTGATATATCACCATTAATAAAAAAAATTCGTCAACTTTACAATTTTAAACCGTTGAGTTTTTTGTATTTTTTTGACATTTTGACAAAAACGGCCTCTCTATAATTTTTTTCTTCATAAGATTTAATTTTAAATAATAAATGACTGAAATTAATATTTTTGGTTAGTGAAAAGAAAGATGTCAGTGACTTGTTCATGGCTTTAGAAACTAATTTATTCCTTGAAATGTTTTGAGCATGAGAAATAAGAAAATTGCACGTTTTATAAATCATTACGTATTTTGTTCTAGAACGAGAACCGTAAATTTAAATCAAACCGATTCAAAAACCAAAAAGTCTCAAACTCAAGAATCAAAACTATCGAGTCTAGAGAGAGTTCAATTCTTCTCGGTCCCAATCCGATTCTCGGTTTTGGTTCAATTTTTTTGTTCTTTTACTCATCCATACAATTAATAAAGTTGCTTTAATTTTTTGTTTTACTAAACTTTTCGTACATTTTTTAGACTATTTTAGAAGAAAAAAAAATAATAGTTGAATTGCCCACTGTTACACGAAATTCACATAATGAAATTATCTCAACTATAACTACTTGGCGTTATATAATCTCGTTGACATTTATGAGTTTCGCGTGTCGATTTTAATTCATGGTTTAGCATTTTGGTTGGAGGCTACTTCTGTTAAATTAAGGGTAAAAGCTATATAATGCCATCGTACTTATCAAAATGTTCTAACTTTAAACATTTACAATTTAATCGCTAGACTTTACCAATGAACTTGTTTGTTTTGTAACAATATTACCAATATTACCGGATACATTTCTACATCATTAATTATTATTTTTAAATAATAAAAATATGCCAGCCTGGATATTAAATACTTGGCCCAAATTAAATGGGTGGGGTAGAGATCACAGTCATGTGTGATTCGTTGAATGTGTTCATTTTCTAATTGTTTTGCAAGGGCAGAAACATCAATACCAATAAGCTTTGAAACCTGCTACAACAATAACTAAGAACTCAAGAACAACATATCTTTCTTTTCTAACAAATGAATGATGAATAACCTTTGTAATCCATCTATTTTGAGCTACCAACAGAGAAAATGAATCTACTTGTTGGTCATCTATTTCAACCAAGTACTCCATATCTTTGGAGGTATTTCCAATTCATTTGCTTCTTGGTATCTGTAACTTGAAGCAATAGCCAAAAATTGCCGCAAATCATACATATTCATAGATGTCCCAACAGCAACCATATCAATAAACCCAGGAACATAGATCCAACCCCCACACTAACAGTATTTGCCCCTCTAAAAGTCTTCATCGAGCGTGAATCCCAACACTTGATTTTTTTTATCCCAACCACCATGTTACTTGACCTGTTTGATCAAAATATTCAACACATGTTGCTAAATCATCATCGATGATTCCTGAATGCATATCATACTTGGTTATAGAACGATCCAAACCAACACTAAACGCAACCGACTTCCCTTGGAAACAACAATCTAAAAGCGCAGCTTCCCCGGAAGCTTCAAAAACTATCTTAGATCTATCCACATTATGCAATCTAAGATTCTAATCTATAAATACCATCTTGGATCGGGTTTTCATCGAACTGTAAACAGATCGGATTCATCTTCTTCAACTGATACACATACGTTACATTTCTTTTTGTCATTGCTGTTTCAGGTTGTACTAAAATCGTGGATTGGCAATAGTGAATTAATCTATGTTCATGGAAGTTGTTGATGATGATTTTGATAAAAGTGTGATGAAAATGAAACTGGCATATTTTTTTGTCCTTATATATTAGTCAAAAAGTCATGGTTTTAATATATAAGTGGAAATCATACGTGGAAAAAAAAATTAATAAATTAATTACCTGGATATTACCGTGCCAGCGTGTCGGTAACAGGTAATCAAATTGGTAAAGACGATACTATTTTGAAAGTTCATTGGTAATGTATAACGATTAAATTGTAAGTGTTTAAAGTCGGTACATATTGATAAGTAGGATGGTAATGTATAACTTTTACCCTTAAATTAACTTGTAACTTTGCTAAAAATAGTTCATTGTCAAATCAATATGCTAAATATAGCAAAGTGAATTCATCGATAGTCCTGTCACGTAGCAGTTGTTAATATTACTTCTCCCTCCGTCCCAAATTATAGTCCCGTATATCATTTTGAGACGTTCAAAAATTATAGTCCCCTTCCAAAAATAGATGTAAGTGGAGTAACAAATTTACTATATTGCACTTAGTGGTACTAGAAATTACAAGATATATATTAAGTTTTAATTAATTGAATAAAGGTAAGAATGTCATTTTACCAAAAAGTAAGAGAGAGAATGTAGTGATAGTGATGTTTTCTAAAAGAATATGTTTTTTTGTCGGGGGACTATTAATTTGGGACATAGGGAGTATATTTTTTTCGTATGAGTACGCTGAAACGGTAAAGGATATTAAATTCGAAAGTGAATTGTGCAGTACTGTAATTTCTAAACATATTTTAGAATTTGTTAGAATGAATCGTAGATTCTAGAAATTACTTCGCACGCTGTAGAAATTGTGATGCTAACAATATTCTATCGACAAATATAAATAGGTAACCAAATGTTTAAAGAGAGGTTTATTGAGAGACTTGTTGACTATTATCATGTACCAACTAGTAGATTGTCGTTTTGACCGAACACATGTTTTTAATTAGCCAAAAGTGAAAACTTAGTAGAAATTTGAAATCCTGCTTGTTCGATTTTTTTGTAGATGAACATATAACATAGTATATGCTCATTAAAAAAAGCATCACATGGTCACATTTTTACATATTTATATTAACGTTAGTATGTAGAGAAAAACACAAAAGAAGCATTTTGAATTATTAATTGCTCACGAGAACATCTAGAACTAATACAGAAGCAAAATGTAAAACGGATCTTGGATGCATTTCCAGGTGGTCATGTGCACATATACTATATAAACCACGTAGAAAGAAATATATGTACTATCATCGTACATAAATAATTGATACTGTAGTAAAATACATAGTACATGTTCTCGTTGTTTAACATACTGACAAATATATACTGTAGTTAAATATATTTAAAGCATATAGTCCATGTAATTCTAGGTTTCTAATTAGACATTAAGAATTCACCATGATGGTATACAAACTACTCTACTAACACATAAATCGACAATTAGATCAAAATATATATACCGATTACATAATTCATAAACTAAAGATCTAACAAAGATTTGTATTACTTGGTTAATAATAAGATTGTGCATGCAAAATGCATAATACATAAAATAAGAAATGATGCTTTATTTATTTTTAAATGAGCTAATGAGCTTACACGAGTGAACCGACATTATTAGCTAACTTATTCTTTCATACTCACAATGTCGCATCAAGAGACATTGAGAGTTTGTCAGAGTTTGTCAGATCGGAAACAAAAATATAAAAGGAGAGTGGTGGTCTCAAAGGCTGGTGCCAACTAATGACGCGAGAATATCTCATGACGCAGTATTTCGTGGTGTGGTGTTAATAGTCTGGCGCCATAGTGGTCAGCCCACGCAGTTGATTGTTTTTCTTTTTTAGAATCTAAGGGTATATACATTTATGGTACCAAAAACATCTCATGGCATCACAAATAATCACTCCCTATAAAATGTGGTGCCATAGCAATTCTGGTGCCAAAGCCCAGTTTCCTGACGTGGCGGTACTTTTTGCGACGACACCACCCGAATGACACGACTGTTCCCTATGCTCTAAGCCACGGTGGGGCTTAATAAGTATATATGTAATCTACAAAGAAGACAAAACAAAGTGGCAAATGAATAGTACCCATCTGAAAATGGTGACGATTAAATAATAGTCAATCTCTACACGCTTGGTCTCTTCATGAAACACGATGTTGCGCGCAATCTAAGTAGCACTACGATTATCACAATATAATGGAGTGAGAATAGTAATATGAACACCCATACCCATATCAACAAGTAATCAACGTAACCAAATAATTGGCTAGTAGTGACAACCTCTATGGCACGATATTCAACTTTAGTAGAAGATTTTGAAAGAATGTCTTGTTTCTTACTCCCCCACGAGATAATCAAATCTCGAAGTAAAAAATAAAAACCAGTTGTAGACTTACGAATAACATAATTACCAGGCTAATCAACATCACAATAAGCACACAAGTCTAAAGAAGATGTAGAAGGAAACAATAGTATTTGAAATTGAGTACTACAAAGTTACTGAAGAATCTGTAAGAAAACAACCCAATGTACTATAGTTGGAGCAGTAACAAATTGACTAACAATGTAGACAACATAATCAATCTCTGGTCGAGTCGCTGTAAGATAAACCAAACTCAAACACTAGTGCAATATAAATTAGGATCGGGCAAAGGATCACCATATGTAGGTGTATATTTTTCTTTGGCAATGATAGAAATGTCAACACTCTTATTATCTATCATTCTGCCACGATCAAACAAATCAACAATATACTTGGACTGAGATAAAAGATAACCTTTTGGTGATGAAGCAACCTCAATACCAAAAAAATAACGTAGTAAAGCCAAATCTTTCATACCAAAACGAAGAGACAACTCTACATTCAACAATTCAGTTCCATCACAATCATTTTTTTAGTAATAATCATATCATAACATACAATGACAATAAAATACGTCCAACACTTAAACATTTGACATATATGCGAAATCATGATGGCTAGCGATAACTTCAAGATAAGAAGCAATAGAGGAAAACTTCTTATATCAAGCACGTGGTGCTTATTTGAGCCCATAAAGAGCATTCTGAAGTTTACAAACTTCACCTTATTGATGAGGAACACAAGAGGGTGGTTTCGTATGAACTTATTCATTCATGTCACTGATAGGTGTGTAAACACCCATCCTTTTACCACTTAATTCAGGCTAAAACAAGAACCAAAACACGTATTTAATATCATTTGTTTGGAATTATGCGTGGTTTTTGTGTTTATTGTGTTTTCAGAGCTAACCGGATGAATATTAAAGAAAACATGGGATTGCACGGGTTTTATCAAAGAAAAAGACTCAAGATAAAGTCTATTGTCCAAGAGATGCAAAAGATTTGAAGTCACTAGGCCTATTCGAAGATTTATCGAAGAAAAGGACTAAAGACGGAAGATTTTCATAAGTCGAAGAAACTCAAGTCTATTTAACGAAGAAATTAAAAGACGAGTTGAATTTAATCGACGACAAATCCCGAATCAGAATCGAAAACGTCAACTTTTCTGAAAGGACGAGAAGACAAGAAGAAAGGGAGAAAGCCCACTCACCAACCAACCACTAGGAGTATAAATAGATACTCCCTTCACACAATTAGGGAGTTAGCTTCATTTTTCTTTTTCCCAGTTCTTGTTGGTTCGTAGCTTCACCAACACCATTAGGGTGTTTGGTGATTTTTCATTTTTTTTCATTCTCTTTTTCAAATCTTGTAAGTCTTAATCATTACATCTTGTTTCTTTTGCATTAATCAATCTATTCCATCTTTTCATTCATCTTGTTCATCTCCATTTTCATTGCAAGTTTTTAAGTTTCTTATTTGATTCAAGTTTGATTTTAAAAAGTTGTTGATTTAGAGTTTTTATTGGTGGGATTTGTTTCTTTTGGTATGTTAATGATTATTGGTTAGTTTGGTAAAACCTTTTTGAGTATTGGAGTCGATTTGGATTTAAAACCGGTTCCCCTGTTTTTACTGCTACTGTTTCTGTTCTTCGTTCCCAGACTTTCCGAATTGAACCTTTTATTCCGAATAGACTAGTTCCCATTTCCCTTATTCGGAATTCTGGATATTCCGAATAGGGGTGTTTACATTTCCTTTACTCGGAATATTTTACATATTCCGCATAGCCTACATATTCCGCATAGCCAGTTTAGTTTTTCCCTTATTCGGAATATTTCATATATTCCGAATAGTGCTTGTTTTCCGAATAGGCAGTACTTTCCGAATAGGGTATCTTTTCCGCATAGAGATATTTTTCCGAATTGCATCCTTTTTCCGCACAGGCAATGTTTTCCGCATAAGGGTGATTTTCCGAATAGAGCATTTTTCCCATTAGCTAAACATTCCGAATAGCACTATTGTCAGTAAGGTTCTTTTATTAGTTTCATGTTTTAATTGTTTAACTATATTTTTGTGTTAATTCGTTTACTATTTCTATTCTAATCCTTGTTTATTCATTGCACTTATTTACATTATTAAACTAAACCCTCCTTTTTGTCACCAGGAACAAATCATTCCACTTTTAACTGAGATCAATTCGAGAGGATACCGAGAAAACGAACTTTTTCATCATACCAAAAAGCTTGTATCAAATGGCGCCGCTGCCGGCTCCTCTCGTTAAGATCAAAAGTTTTTTGTGAGAACTTGGATTTTGGGATCCGTTCCCCGTGAACGTTACTTTTTCACAAAAATTTTCAAAAACACTAAAAAATATAAAATTTTCAAAAAATCCTAAAAAGTAAAAAACATAAAAAACAAAAATATTTTTGC
This sequence comes from Glebionis coronaria, assembly GCA_025667525.1. Taxonomy (NCBI): domain Eukaryota; kingdom Viridiplantae; phylum Streptophyta; class Magnoliopsida; order Asterales; family Asteraceae; genus Glebionis; species Glebionis coronaria. The sequence goes on along the minus strand of CM046880.1, from coordinate 289,227,724 downwards.
TTTGTTTTTCTTTGTTCGTTCTTTTGCAGGTGTATGCGCACTCGATCCACGTCTTATCAAGAGCCCGAGCCTCTCGATAACTTAGACATGGCTGGTGTACAAAACAACAATAACATACCACCTCCAAACAATAATAACAACAACAACCCACCTTTCAACAACATGAACAATAACAACAACAATGAGCCCCTTCCGGATAATCGCCCGATGATTGAACTGCTGCAAGCTCATGTAGATGGAAACACGGATCCAATTGTCATACCTCCAATTGCCGCCAACAACTTCGAGCTCAAATCAGGCTTTATCCAGATGGTCTCCGCTCAACCATTCTTGGGACGAACCATTGATGACCCACACGACCATATCAGGAGATTTCTACAACTCACCAACACGGTCAAGTTCAATGGGGTTCCACAAGAAGTTATAAGGTTACAACTTTTTCCCTTTTCTTTAGAGGGACAAGCCCGGCATTGGCTTGCTAAGGAACCGCCACAGAGTATTCTCTCGTGGACGGATTTGGAAACAAAGTTCATCAATTACTTTTTCCACCTTCTCGTACTACCGCTTTGCGGAATGAGATTATAAACTTTGAACAAAAGTACGATGAGTCGTTCAGTGAATCTTGGGATCGTTTTAAAGATCTTTTACGAAAATGCCCACAACATGGTTTTACCAAAGTACATCAAATCAATACTTTTTACAATGGTTTAAGCATGAGCGACCAAGATTCACTGAACAGTGCCTCGGGGGGTAATCTATTGGCTAAGACTTCCAATGCTGCTTGGGACATCATTGAGAATAAATCTCGTGTGCAAACCAAGAGTGTTAGGACCAATGTTGCTAGTGCTAGCACTAATGACAGCGACAAGCGATTAGACAAAATCACTACGCTTCTTGAACCGCTTGTCACCCACACCGTCAGCAACAACAACAGCAACAACGCCAAACACGCTCAAGTGAACGCTGTCAGCCAACCTTGTGAGATATGCGGTGGTCCACACTCTTACACAACTTGTACCGCCACCCAAGATTACCCTGCTGAGAATGTGAATGCGGCATATGGCACCTATCAACAACCTGCTTATCAAGCTAGACCTCAAGGTGACCGTAACTTGCTTAGCTACCGCAGCAACAACTATCTTTCACCACCTGGTTTCCCTCCTGCCAACCCAAACCAACAACAAAACCTTAATCGCCCTCCTCAACAACAACAACAACCTCGACAACCATACATACCACCTCACAAGCAGCAACAACCGCCTCAACGTAACAATCAAGTCTACCAACAACCTGCTTACCAACCACCCGCATACAATGCTCCTCCCAACCAACCCACCGCTCTTCACCAGGAAGTGGAAACTTATATGAGGACTAACGATGCGATAGTGGGAAATCTTCAGAGAGAGGTGCTCAACCTGAAATCCGACTTGGTCAAGCAAGGAAACGATTTGAGAGCAGACATGAGAAATACGTTGGATAGCCAAACAAATGACTTGAGGAATATGATGGCTAGTTTCTTCCAAAGTAGTCAACCCTCTTCTTCGGGTACTCTTCCGAGTAACACCGTTGCGAACCCAAGAGGGGAGATGAAAGCAATCACCACTCGAAGTGGGAAAGGTACCAAGGAACCCGAGCTTCCTATACCTCCACCGGTGGTTGTGACTAAGGAGAACGAGTCACCTGCTCCTATTCCTCATCCTTCCCCTTCCCCAATTTCTCCACCTCTTCCTTCTACCCCTCCTCCACCCGTGGTTGTGCGTGATCCTATTCTCCCAAAGCCTTCCTCTTCTTCCAATATACCTTATCCATCTAGGTTGAGGAAAGAGAAGCAAAAGAGCAAGGATGATATTCAAGTTTCGAACTTCCTAAAAATGTTCAAAAAACTGAATTTCAATATCTCCTTCGCTGAGGCTCTCGCTCACATGCCCAAATACGCAAAAATGTTTAAAGATCTTCTGAGCGACAAGGAAAAGCTCCTCGATATTGCCAACACCCAACTTAATGAGAACTGCTCTGTAGTGCTCTTAAGGAAATTGCCAACCAAGCTTGGTGATCCGGATCGTTTCCTTATCCCTTGCAATTTCCCGGGAGTAGAGAATTGCATGGCCCTAGCCGATCTAGGTGCCAGTATTAATCTCATGCCTCTAAGTGTTTGGAAGCAATTATCTCTCCCAGAGCTAGTCCCCACCAAAATGACTTTGGAATTAGCTAACCGTACGGTTGCTTATCCAGTAGGGATAGCCGAAGACGTCATTGTAGGAGTCGACAAATTCACCTTCCCTGCTGATTTTGTTGTCGTCGACTACGAGATGGACCCCCGTGTGCCACTCATTGTTGGCCGTCCATTCTTGAGGACCGGTCGCACTCTCATTGATGTTGAAGCCGGTGAGCTTATCATGAGAGTGGGTGACGATAAAGTAGTCTTCAACATGGGAAAGCTTTCTAAACAGCCTTATTCTTACGAGAGTGTTAATTGTATTGACGTTCTTGATGAGGCTTGTGAAGAACACTTCAAGGATGCTTGTAAAAACATTCCTACCTCTCTTCCCAATGTTGAGACCGTTTCCTCTATCGACTCATCACTATCTCTATTTGGAGAAAGTGATTTCCTTTGGAAAGATCTGCAAGCCACCTTGGAAGATGTGAAGCAAGACAATGACGATTCTACTGCCAATTGGGATGATGATCTCAGTTTCATTGCAAACCTCCTCAGAGAAGACAATCCTTCCCCTCCATCTCCCACTGTTATTGCTATCGAGACTCCGACTTCGAATACGCCTCCCGTCGACAATCCTCCGGATTTGGAACTTAAGGAGTTGCCACCCCATCTTGAGTATGTATTCCTCGAAGAAGAGAAGAAGTCGCCAGTCATCATTGCTAAGGATTTGAAGGATGAAGAGAAAGCTCGACTTGTCGCTATGTTGAAGGATCATAAGAAGGCTATCGCTTGGAAGATTTCTGACATTCGTGGAATTGATCCTCACTTCTGCACGCACAAAATTCTCATGGAGGACGACTTTAAGCCCACAATTCAAAGCCAACGAAGGGTGAATCCAAAAATCCATGAAGTCATCAAAACAGAGGTTCTCAAACTTCTTGATGCGGGTATGATTTACCCTATTTCGGATTCACCATGGGTTAGTCCAATCCATTGTGTGCCCAAGAAGGGCGGAATAACCGTTGTTCCCAATGAACACAACGAGTTGATTCCCACTCGTCTCGTTACTGGGTGGAGAGTTTGTATAGACTACCGCAAACTCAATGATGCCACGAGAAAGGATCATTTCCCTCTACCTTTCATGGACCAAATGATTGAACGATTAGCCGGTAATGAATATTACTGCTTTCTTGATGGTTTCTCGGGTTATTTTCAAATACCCATCGATCCCCAAGATCAAGAGAAGACTACATTCACTTGTCCCTATGGCACTTTTGCTTACAAAAGAATGCCTTTTGGCTTATGTAATGCGCCCGGGACTTTCCAAAGGTGTATGTTAGCTATCTTCTATGACATGGTTGAACAAACCATGGAAGTCTTCATGGATGATTTCTCGGTCTTCGGGGATTCCTTCTCTTCTTGCCTTGCCAATTTGGAACGTATGCTAAAGAGGTGCGAAGACACTCGCCTTGTTCTAAATTGGGAAAAATGCCATTTTATGGTAAAAGAAGGCATCGTGCTTGGACATAAGATCTCGAAAGCCGGTCTTGAAGTTGACCGTGCTAAAGTCGATGTTATCGCAAAATTGCCTCCACCTTCAACTGTGAAGGGTGTGAGAAGTTTCCTGGGTCATGCGGGCTTCTACCGTCGATTCATCAAAGATTTCTCTCAAATCGCTCGCCCGATGACCCACCTCTTGGAAAAAGATACTCCTTTTATCTTCTCCAAAGAGTGTCTTGAAGCCTTCAACTCACTTAAGGATAAGCTAACTAAGGCACCCGTCTTGGTTACCCCTAATTGGGAGCTTCCCTTCGAGTTGATGTGCGATGCTAGTGATTTTGCTATTGGAGCGGTTCTTGGACAAAGAGTGAACAAACACTTCCAACCGATCCATTATGCTAGCAAGACAATGACTGGGGCACAATTGCATTACACGACAACCGAAAAAGAGCTTTTAGATGTTGTCTATGCCTTTGAAAAATTTCGCCCCTATCTTGTCCTTTCTACCACCATCGTGTATACCGATTATTCCGCGCTGAAGTACTTATTGACAAAGCAAGATTCCAAACCAAGACTTCTTCGCTGGGTTTTGCTGCTCCAGGAATTTAAAATCGAAATTCGCGATAAAAAAGGAGCAGAAAACTTAGCCGCGGATCATCTCAGCAGACTTGAGGATCCTTACCAAGGGGATCATCCGACCAAAGAAATCAATGATTCTTTTCCCTTGGAGACCTTAATGTCTATAAACTCGAAGTCGAATGAAACCCCGTGGTTTGCGGACTTTGCAAACTACTTAGCGGGTGGAATTCTCAAGGAAGGGTTGACGTCTCAACAAAAGAAGAAGTTCTTCACCGACATTAAGACTTACTTTTGGGACGACCCTTACCTATTCAAACAATGTGCCGACCTGATTATCCGTCGATGTGTTGATGGACCGGCAGCGTCTGAAATCCTTGATGCTTGCCACAAAGGACCCACCGGTGGTCACTTTGGTCCCAACTACACCGCCAAGAAAGTGTTTGATTCGGGATTTTATTGGCCCTCCATATACCGTGACGCTCACGATATGGTAAAAAAATGTGATGCTTGCCAAAAGCAAGGCAAAATCACACATAAAGACGAGATGCCTCAAAATTTCATACAAGAATGTGAAATCTTTGATGTTTGGGGTATCGACTTTATGGGGCCATTCCCTTCTTCTAAAGGAAACAAATACATCCTTGTAGCCGTTGACTACGTTTCAAAGTGGGTTGAAGCCAAAGCTTTGCCTACTAATGACGCAAGGGTGGTTTGTAACTTTTTGAAAGCTTTATTCGCTAGATTCGGTGTGCCTCACGCCATTATTAGTGATCGTGGGACTCATTTCTGCAATGACCAATTTGCTAGAGTCATGGCTAAGTACGGTGTAAACCATCGTCTTTCCACAGCCTACCACCCACAAACTAATGGCCAGGCTGAAATATCAAACCGAGGACTAAAGCGAATTTTGGAAAGAACCGTGGGAGAGCATCGTGCCGCATGGGCTGATAAACTCGATGATGCTTTGTGGGCTTTCCGTACTGCTTACAAGACCCCGATCGGCTGTACGCCTTATCGTCTTGTGTACTGGAAAGCATGCCACCTCCCCATTGAGTTGGAGCACAAGGCTTATTGGTCCTTGAAGTGGGCCAATTTTGATATAAACAAAGCCGGTGACCTACGCAAGATCCAACTCAATGAGCTGAATGAACTTCGGAATGAGGCTTATGAAAATTCTTTGATCTATAAGGAAAGGACTAAGCTCATTCACGATTCTAAGATTAAAAACCGAGAGTTCCATGTTGGAGACAAAGTCTTACTTTTTAACTCTCGGTTGAAAATCTTTTCGGGCAAGCTCAAATCTCGTTGGTCCGGCCCATTCACCATTGCCCAAATTTTTCCATATGGTACTCTCGAGCTCGCTCAACCTAATGGACCGAATTTTAAGGTGAATGGCCAACGAGTGAAGTTATACTTTGGTGAGGACACCTCTCAGGAGGTGATTCCATCCCTCACCACGTTCCCCATGAACTGAATTTGGGTCGAGTCAGGCTCGTGACTCGGTTATCAAAAACAAGCGCTCCTCGGGAGGCAGCCCGAGTATCTATCCCTTTAACCCCCTAAGTGTAGGGGAGGACCTATTTTGGTCGTTTGTGTTTGTGTAGTGATGTGGTTACAGGGATAACTGAAATCTTGGAAATCTTTGAAGAACCGTGCTCCCGTGTTATTCGAAATCCGGTTCTATCTCTCAACTATCGTGATTCAATTTTCTTCATAATCACATTTGAAATTGATCACTTTAGTCGTCTCTTCCTTAACTTGAGTTAACCAACGTGCACAATGTCATAAGTGTAGGGGAGATTTTTCCCACATGCTTAAACATTGAGGACAATGTTTATCTTAAGTGTAGGGGAGACTTCTATCGAAGTTTTAAGTGGACTTTTCCATGAAAATGCCTTCATTTAACCAGAAAAAAAATCCTATTTTCAACATTTTTCAAATTTTTTATTAACTTTGGCCATTTAGTCGTAATTTTTAAATTTTTATCTTTGCTTTCATATGTATATATCCCGCAATAAAGTCAAAAATATTAATAAAGATGTAGCTAGTTTAGAAGTCTTTGACATATTAGGCCCGTTGCGTTTATTTTGACTCAACCCGAATAGACTTATCCAAGTTTATTCTAGCTAGTATCCTTAACCATGTAGACCTCAATTGGTTTATTAGGCTAAGTGTCCACGAGTCTCATTACTTGAGATTTTAAATTGTGGAGGACGAGAAATGATAGAGTCAATTATAAGTCGGTATTCTTACGCAAGCTCACTTGGTGTAATTATTTGCCTATTCTCCCATCACTTGCTAATAATTTATCTGCAATAAGTAAGGTCTTACGATTTGAAAAGTTACTTAGCTTCTATCCCAAGATCGTTTAAAAGTTGCTCGGTAATGATAAGAGTTCATAGCCAAGGCATAACTTATGAAGCGGGGCGCGAAGATTGGCGAATCCGAAAAGGCCCTAACAAGGCATGAGGATTCAATTTTATTGCTGAAGATCCAAAGTGATGTGAAAAGCATTATTCCTAAAGTCAATATGAAGGATCAAGACTCACGACGAAAAGAAATCAACTCCCATAAAGATCATGGAGAAGTCTATCCGAAAAGACCCTAACAAGGTATGAGGATAAATAGATCCAAGTCCGAAAAGGAGGCGGATCGTTGTATCTCAAAATCCCAATTAGAGATTGAAGAAATAATCATGAAGTCGTGGTCAACAAAGTTGGAGTACCCCTCAAAAGTCTCCAAGTGAAGAAACTCTATTATGATGAGAAGACCATTATCTCAAGAACGTCTCTCGAAGATATGAAGTATGAAGTACATGCCAAATATCGGCCCGAGAAAGGTCTCAAATCGTGAACCAAGTTATGCCAAGATATGAACTTTTTGATATCCCGAGAAGCAGTTTTAAGAGATTTTGTCCTTTAGCTAACTATTGATCAAATCGTCCTACTTTGCTTTCAGCCTTAATAAACTATCGAAATAAGTCCAAAAATGCATCTTCATGATCATTCTAAGACAAAAATAAAATATAAGAGATACAACTAGGAATAAGGGAGTTTAAGCATTTAATTAAGCCATGTGTGTAAGTGTTTGATTTACTAACTTATAATAACAATGATCTCGTTTTTAAGCTTAGTTTGGGGAACGTGAAACTTGAGGGTGATAAATCTTCGCAACACCAAAGCCCTAATGTAAGTCCTTGATTTCTTTACAAGTTATTTCCATTCTTTTTGTTTATCTTAAAGTTTTTATTTCTCTTAGTAATTTGATTCTTATTTAGTAGAATTTAAATAAGGCCAAGGTTGATTAATTATGAGAAAAATGTAAAATTGCTTTATCACTAAGTATTGCATGAGGGCATGGCAATGGTTAAGTGTAGGGGATTTGATAGGTGTGTAAACACCCATCCCTTTACCACTTAATTCGGGCTAAAACAAGAACCAAAACACGTATTTAATATCATTTGTTTGGAATTATGCGTGGTTTTTGTGTTTATTGTGTTTTCAGAGCTAACCGGATGAATATTAAAGAAAACATGGGATTGCACGGGTTTTATCAAAGAAAAAGACTCAAGATAAAGTCTATTGTCCAAGAGATGCAAAAGATTTGAAGTCACTAGGCCTATTCGAAGATTTATCGAAGAAAAGGACTAAAGACGGAAGATTTTCATAAGTCGAAGAAACTCAAGTCTATTTAACGAAGAAATTAAAAGACGAGTTGAATTTAATCGACGACAAATCCCGAATCAGAATCGAAAACGTCAACTTTTCTGAAAGGACGAGAAGACAAGAAGAAAGGGAGAAAGCCCACTCACCAACCAACCACTAGGAGTATAAATAGATACTCCCTTCACACAATTAGGGAGTTAGCTTCATTTTTCTTTTTCCCAGTTCTTGTTGGTTCGTAGCTTCACCAACACCATTAGGGTGTTTGGTGATTTTTCATTTTTTTTCATTCTCTTTTTCAAATCTTGTAAGTCTTAATCATTACATCTTGTTTCTTTTGCATTAATCAATCTATTCCATCTTTTCATTCATCTTGTTCATCTCCATTTTCATTGCAAGTTTTTAAGTTTCTTATTTGATTCAAGTTTGATTTTAAAAAGTTGTTGATTTAGAGTTTTTATTGGTGGGATTTGTTTCTTTTGGTATGTTAATGATTATTGGTTAGTTTGGTAAAACCTTTTTGAGTATTGGAGTCGATTTGGATTTAAAACCGGTTCCCCTGTTTTTACTGCTACTGTTTCTGTTCTTCGTTCCCAGACTTTCCGAATTGAACCTTTTATTCCGAATAGACTAGTTCCCATTTCCCTTATTCGGAATTCTGGATATTCCGAATAGGGGTGTTTACATTTCCTTTACTCGGAATATTTTACATATTCCGCATAGCCTACATATTCCGCATAGCCAGTTTAGTTTTTCCCTTATTCGGAATATTTCATATATTCTGAATAGTGCTTGTTTTCCGAATAGGCAGTACTTTCCGAATAGGGTATCTTTTCCGCATAGAGATATTTTTCCGAATTGCATCCTTTTTCCGCACAGGCAATGTTTTCCGCATAAGGGTGATTTTCCGAATAGAGCATTTTTCCCATTAGCTAAACATTCCGAATAACACTATTGTCAGTAAGGTTCTTTTATTAGTTTCATGTTTTAATTGTTTAACTATATTTTTGTGTTAATTCGTTTACTATTTCTATTCTAATCCTTGTTTATTCATTGCACTTATTTACATTATTAAACTAAACCCTCCTTTTTGTCACCAAGAACAAATCATTCCACTTTTAACTGAGATCAATTCGAGAGGATACCGAGAAAACGAACTTTTTCATCATACCAAAAAGCTTGTATCAGTCACCATCAAGAAGGCACTATGAACATTTATATGGGATATTTTTTGTTGAGAACTAGAAGCCAATGCAATCAAGGTTCAAACAATTGTCATTTTTTTAAACAGGAGAAAATGTCACTTCATAATCTATGCCATACTATTGAGAGTAACCTTTAGCGACACGTCGAGCCTTATATCTTTAAATGGACCCATCAAATTTGGTTTTAATCTTATAGATCCAACGAGAGACAATAACACGCTTGCCTGCTCTCAAAGGTACCAAGTCCCACACGTGATTCTGATAAAGTGCACTAAGTTCCTCAATCATAGCACCTTGCCAAAATGGATCACAAACATATTCCGTATAGGACTTTGACTCATGAAGAATGTGTATAGAAGCAACAAATGAAGCAAAGGAACTAAGCAAGAATAAACAAAATCAACCTTTTTAGTAGATGTATGTGTAGGTCGAACATCTGGAGGACGCACTATTGCAACTTCGGGCAATGATTAAGTGGTCGTGGTACGTGATTGATTAACGATCGATGTAGCCTCGATTATTGTAAATGGTTGTGTTTTAGTAGTGGTGGTGGTTTGTGGAGGTGTATATGATACATGTAGTGTTTCAAAGACGTGTTTTTGTATATGTGGGTGACAAAATACATATAAGTTATCCAAAGGGATTAATATTTATGAGTTCAGATTGTGTCAACTTATGTGAACTAGCAAGAAAAAAGCAGTACAAAATGTGCTCTAACATTTAACATGGAGAGACGTATACAACTTTTTCTCGATCGAATCACAACAACAATACCCTTTTGACTAACACCATACCCAAGAAAGACACATAAAGTGGATTTTACATATAGTTTGTACGCTTAACATGTGGTTTTAAGACAACAAGTACAACCAAAGACACACAATACGGAATAAGCAGGTAAACTTCCATACAACTTCTCAAAATGAGATAAACTGTAACTAAGCGCAGTTAAAATTCTATTAAACAAATATGTTGTTGTAAGAACCACTTCTCCCTAAAATACACTTGGAACATCAACAAATAACAAAAAAGATCTAACTGTATCAACAAGATGACAATACTTTCTTTCAAATACACCATTTTGTTGAGGAGTGTCCATAAATGAAAGTATGATCCCATCTGATTTAACAAAACCAGTGAAATCATTGGAACTGTATTCGCCCCAAAATCATACTGAAAAGAATTTATGATCGTCGAATGCTGAGTCTTCATAATAACTCTAAGTTCTTTGAAAACTATAAGAAAACAGACCTATGCTTCATCAAGTAAACCAAGTATAGCGAGTAAATTCATAGATAAATAAAATACAATATTCGAAAACTCATTTTTTGTATACATTAAAAGGTCCTCAAACATCAGAATAAACTAGATCAAAAGGATCCTTAGAAGATAAAACACTATTATTGAATGATAATGCTAAGAACTCTACCAGTTTACAACGACTTTGTTGATCTCAAAATTAGATCGATTTAGCTTTGTATAATCGAGATTAGATCAAGTATAATACGTAGAGAAACTTTGTGTATTCGACACTCTAAGTACTATGTAACACCCCCATTTTTACCATATAGCAACATAAGCTAATCTGGGGTATTACTTCATAGTACCATAGTCACAATAATAGAAAATACCAAAAAGACATTTTTATAAAAAACAAAATGTTATCATTCATTTATTTAAATCAGAGTTTAATAAACAACTGTACATACGCTGTAAAAACACAGGTTTCCCAAAGATCTAGTTTTATTGATAGAATGATAACTTATTCAAGACACCATCCTTCACATCACGCCAGTCATCATTCACCTGAGATATATGCTTAAAGTCAACATAAATGTTGAGTGAATTTATAGGTTTTAAACATCATTTGAATACAAGTATGACTCTCGGGCTACAGTGTTATACACCCAGTTTTTAAATTCATCGATTCTTATTGCACTAGCTCATGACCCGCAACTAGACATTATCAGAAAAATCCAACAAATTGCCCTTAAGCAGGAAGATTGCCAGACTATCCTGAATTTTAGCAAAATAAAGCATATCTGTTTAGCCTAGGAATGGACCATTAGCTGCTAGCAAATGCGACTTGCCCAGATAGGAGATGTCAGTCTCCAATAGTACTATTCACGATATTAGCGCTCATTAAATGATTATCGGTTCACGATTAAAAAAGGACTTTTGATGGCAACAAGTAAACATAGTGTCAATAATCATGTAGGCAGCATACAAAAACACTTGTATTCCAGTTTTGCATATATCCCCCTCACGAGTTTTCAAATTTTTTATACTCTTTTTAAAAGTGAGGCTATAAAGTCACCTTAGCGTATAGAGTCTTTTGATTATCCAACCACAACCTTCTCACGGAATCTAGACTGACACACAATATGCATATATATCAAGTGTTAGTCCATGAGTTCAATCTCTTTATATAACATTATTTGATTGAATTAATTTGGAGTAATAGTATCATTGTTCGGGTCATCATACTCAAAAGTCATTCTATAAACGTTCGAGGAGCGAGGACACTTCAAATTGTAAACCCAACCACTCAGTCAGAACATAATATCGAGATGGAACATCTTTGTACAAAGCTCCCTACTAACATGACACAATATATTTTATTACATTTTGAGTTTCAATATTGGCAAAAATAGCCCTTGTTGTTATAGTTTAGTGTATTTACACTTTTTACCCTTTAAGTATATAGTTTCATAAATTGTAATTTTAACCTTCAATATTTAACCTTAGGGTCTCAAACTTTACAAAATTTATTCTTATAGATTTTAATTTCATAAAATGACACTTTTGGCCCAAAATGATAAATAGTTTAAGAATTGACAGTTTTAGTCCTTGGATTTGTAAAAATCACATAACAACCTCAAAAATGATCCAAATGATCTATAATTTGAAAACAAAGTTTATGAAAACATTTATAATATAATAAAAACATTTATTCAGAATTATATCTTTTGAAATGGGTTTTTTCTCATTATGTTATGTAAATTACAAAATTAGGGTTGTAAGACATCTTTAACTTATAACTTTCATTTAAAATGATGAAATGACTTAGTTTCTTTTAGTTTTTCTTTCTAACATAATTTTGGCATTATAATAAGTCTAAATAAACATTATTACAAGATCAAAGCCTTGGTTAACATAGATTTACCTAGGTAGCTCCAAAATGGCTCATTGTGGCTTCTTATGAACACAACTTGCTATCAAAGCTTCAAGAGCTTCAATGGCTAGATTCTAGACCTGGTTTTTGGTCTTGTAGGATTTACTAAGACGTATATAGAGGTGGAAATGGAGAATGGGTAGGATATATAAAGGAAACGGGGTGCAAGTTTCAAATGAAGCATTTCGCCCCTATTTATACTTGTTTTCACCCTAAGCCTCCAAGTTAAGTATCCAAACGTGTAAGAAGGATATAAGGATGAATAATGAAGGTCAGTGAAGATCTACACAAGTTTATAGGTCATAGCCTAGTCCTAATCCTTCCTTGTAGTTCAAAATAGGTCACGACATACATAGGATAAGAATGGTGATGTGTAGCAAGCAAGGAGGTAATCCACCTACTTTTCACACTCCCAAAATATCTTAGGATTCATAAATATCAGGTTTTAAAACTTGGAATGGAGGGAAACGGTTTGAAAATGTGTTTTGGAGGGAAATTACAAAACCAGATTCAAAAACTAGGGCTTGTAACTTATTTTTTGTGTTTTTGGTGATTAGGGACTTAGAAAAGTGATTAGTGAATGATTAGGGATTAATTAGGGTTTAGACATTCTATTTAAGATATTTGGGACCTTGGTTTGAAGATTAACAAGGGTTTGATGTGAAAATGGGAAGTATACATTTATAGATTAGGGTTTTCTAATGATCTAGGGTTTAATCTTAGTAAATGTGATTATCCTCTTCTTAGCTACTGATGTAAACTTAATTTAGGTCCTAGAAATTGTGTCCTAAGTGTCCAAAGAGTTCTCACACTTGGTTTAAGGTTTTAGTTTAGGTAAACATGTCTAAAGAGTAAAAATACCTATTTTGACCTAATTTACAAGTCATGCATTGAAATCTTGTACCTTGTGCATTAGGGTACTTGTACATCGTCTTAATATAATCTTATAATCTTAATGAAGTTTTATGAGTATTTGTAGACTTTTTCTTAAAGAACTACGTGATGATTCCATGTAGATTTCTTAATATAAGGGTTTTTATATCATTAAGCCTAATGACTTTCTACCTTGGGTAATTAGGGTTTATATCTTAATGTGCACTTACTCTAAGTCTTATATTGTATTTTTATGACTTATATGGGTTCTACATTCTTAGTTTGAGGGTTTATATGAGTTGATCATATTCTAGGGTTATTTAAGTAAGATTAAGGTTCTACGCTTTGAAAACTTATACTTTATGCTTTGATAATTTGTAACTTGGTTAAAGATAAATGTATGATCATATTATGATACTTAGTTGAGTTTTATGTTTTGTTGCAAAAGATTAGAGTCTAATTCATTATAGGTTGGATTTTATATGCTAATCTTGGTTTTAGGTCATTTTCTTGTAATTAGCTTGTGATTAGTGAATATTAGTGTTTTGTGATTATTCACCTTTTCTTTATATGGTGGATTAGAATTAGTGTAAAGTATTTAATAATAGTATATAGTCATTTTGTGGTTACATTGCTTGAAATATTAGTTTATAAGGGATTTCTAGGGTTTCTATGGGAATTTAGGGTATCCTTGTTATATTTGAGTTGTTCTTATTCATTGTTTATTCATATGATAAATTTTAGAACTCCGGCTTGATATATACCTAGTGTTTACAACATATAGACATATGATGTGGCAGTTGTGATAGTGAGATCCATAAGTCAGCCATGTAGTATAATGAAAATGCAAAAATTTCTGAGTAAAATCACCTTTTTATTAACATGGATATTACATTAACCAACACTACTGGATGTTATAGTCTCTCCCCCTTATTTTAAATCTCATCCCGAGTATTAAATAGAACTAGGTTTAATAGAAGAAAATAGATGTGGATATTTAGCTCGAATTTGATCTTCACGTTCCCAAGTAAACTCAGGTCCTCTTTTCGAGTTCCATCGTACTTTAATTATTGGGATACGGCTCTGCTTCAAGCGTTTCACTTCTCTATCCATAATTTCCACCGACTCTTCTATAAAATTTAACTTATCATCGAGTTGAAGTTCTTTCATCGGTATGATGAGAGATTCGTTAGATAAGCACTTCTTAAGATTCTTAACATGAAAAGTATTATGGACATTACTAAGCTCTTTAGGAAGCTCTAGTTTATATGCCACAAGGCCAATTCTTTTGGTTATTTTGAATGGTCTTATATACCTGGGATTCCGTTTCTTCTTCTTTCTGAATCAAATAACTCCTTGACGAGGCAAAACTTTCAACATAACACGATCTCCTACTGCAAATTCCAAAGGTTTACGTCTAGTATTAGCGTAACTCCTTTGTCTATCTTGTGCACCTTGTAATCGCTGTCGAATTTGAACAATCTTTTCAGTAGTTTCATGTATTATTTCTGGTCCTGTCAGTTGAATATCTCCAACTTCAGCCCAGCAAACAGTCGATCAACACTTTCTTCCATAAAGTATTTTGAAAGGCGCTGCTTTAATACTAGCATGATAACTATTGTTATAAGAGAATTCTACTAAAGGTAGATGTTTCTCCCATCCTTTTTCAAAATCTATCACACACGCTTTAAGCATATCCTCAAGAGGTTGAATCGTTCTTTCACTTTGTCCATCTGTTTGTGGATGATATGCCGTACTCATATCCGATTGAGTACCTAAGGCACTTTGCATTGATCTCCAAAATACAGATGTAAAACGACTATCACGATCTAAGATAATAGATACAAGCACCCCGTGTTGTGAGATTATTTCCTTAATGTACAATCTTGAAAGAGTTTCCATACTATCAGTCTCTTTAATAGGAAGAAATTATGCATATTTTGTAAGACGATCGACAATTACCCAGATGGTGTCATGTCCATTTGATGTCTTAGGTAATTTAGTCACAAAATCCATCGTAATTCTTTCCCACTTCCATATTAGAATCTTTGGTTGTACCAATGGACCGGATGGTTTTTGATACTCTGCTTTAACTCTTGCACACATTAAACACTTGCCAACGTATTCTGCTATGATTGCTTTCATGTTACGCCACCAATAGAGTTTCTTCAGATCTTGATACATCTTGTCGGAACCAGGATGTATAAAATACTTTGATTTATCAGATTCGTGCATAATCAAATCTCGTAAATTACCATAGGCAGGTAACCAACTACGATTTTTAATACAACGAATTCCATCTTGACTAATTTCAAATTCTCTATCCATTCCTCTTAATTTCTCAGCTCCAACATTCTCTACTTTAAGTACTTCTTCTTGCGCTTCGAGAATTTGGGTAGGTAACTTCGGTAAAAGAGTTATCATTAGCGATTTAACTCGTAACGGCTTAACACGTTCCTTTCGACTTAAAGCATCAGCTACTACATTGCCTTTACCTGGGTGATAACGAATTTCACAATCGTAATCAGCAAGTAATTCTAACCAACGTCGCTCTCTCATATTCAATGCTTTCTAATAAAGAATATATTGAAGACTCTTGTGATCGGTAAATACTACACACTTTGTACCATAGAGGTAATGTCTCCATATCTTAAGAGCAAATATTACCGCTCCTAATTTTAGATCATGAGTAGTATAATTCTTCTCATTCGGTTTAAGCTGCCTTGATGCATAAGCAATAAATTTATTCCTTTGCATAAGCACTGCTCCCACTCCTTGAATAGATGCATCACAGTAAACGATAAAGTCATCGTTGCCTTCTGGTAATGCTAGAATAGGTGCTTCACACAACTTCTGGTTCAATAATTGAAAAGTTATCTCTTGACTATCTCCCCAGACAAACGGTTTGTTTTTATAGAGTTAATTCTGTCAAAGCTTTAGCAATCTTTGAAAAACCTTCGATAAATCTTCGATAATACCCAACAAGTCCTAAAAAATTTCTAATTTCCGTAGGTGTACTAGGCTTACTCCAATTTTTCACCGCTTCAATCTTTGTAGGATCCACACGAATACCTTGGCTATCAATAACATGTCCTTGGAATTGAACAACATTGATCCAAAATTCGCATTTCGAGAACTTTGCATACAACTCCTCCTTCTTAAGTAACTCGAGAATTATACCAAGATGCTTGGCATATTCTTCTCTGTTACGAGAGTAAATAAGAATATCATCGATAAACACGATTACAAATTTGTCCAAGTAAGGCTTACACACTCTGTTCATGAGGTCCATGAAAACAGCTGGTGCATAGGTTAAACCAAAAGGCATAACTTGAAATTCATAATGTCCGTATCGTGTCCTAAAAGCAGTTTTTGGAATATCGTCTTCCTTAACTCTTAATTGATGATAACCTGACCGTAAATCAATTTTCGAATATACGCTTGATCCTTGAAGTTGATCAAATAAATCGTCGATTCTGGGTAATGGGTAACGATTCTTTATAGTAAGTTTATTTAACTCACGATAATCGATACACATTCTAAAAGATCCATCTTTCTTTTTCACAAATGAGACTGGAGCTCCCCACGGCGATATACTTGGTCTAATAAATCCTCGATCAGTTAGTTCTTGGATTAGACTCAACAATTCTTGCATTTCCGAAGGTGCTAATCGATAAGGCGCTTTAGAAATTGGTGTTGCTCCTGGTATCAAATCGATTTGGAATTAAACTTGACGTTCAGGTGGCAAACCTGGTAATTCGTCAGGAAATACTTTTGGAAAATCTCTAACTATCGGAATATCTTCTAGTTGCTTCGCTTCTTGCTGTTTCTCCGTCACTTGAACTAAGAAAACTAGACTACCTCGGGATACATACTTATTTATCTTTAAGCATGATATGATATTTAGTCGAGTCTTACTTCGCTCACCATGGACAACCAAAACTTCACCGTTAATAGGAATATGAACGACTTTCTCGTCACATAAGATTTTAGCATGGTATTTAGATAACCAATCCATCCCTATGACTACGTCAACGCTACCGAGCTTAATTGGCATAAGGTCGATTTCAAAGGATTGACGTAATAAAGTAATGATACATCCTTGAATAACGGTATTAGTGCTAACTATCTTTCCATCAACCATTTCTACATCATACTTAGTATTCATGGAAACAGTCGGTATACCTAACTTAGCAGCAATTTAAACAGATATGAAACTTTTATCAGCTCTTGAGTCAAATATTAGATTAACCAGATGTTGATGTAGATGAACATACCCGTAACCGTATTCTGATCTTGATGAGTATCGTTCAGCAAATAAGTATTTCCTCTGCTATTGCTCTCTTTACGTCACTCATTTACCAGATGCCCTTTTTCTCCACAGTTATGGCAAACCTTAGTTACCGGAATTTGATTATTCCCAGTAGCTGGTCCTTTATCTCTGTAGAATCTTGTCTGATGTCCTGTTTTTCTACAGTTCTGACACTTGATAGTGCAAAACCGTCTGTGATGTAGAGAATATTTTTGACAAAAGGGTTGTCTTCCGTTATAACCATTGTTCGTAGTTACAACATAAACTTTAGAAACATCATTTCTTTTGCTCTGCTGCTGACGATTATTGCCATGATTATAATTACAAAAACTGTTTTTCTGGAAATTACGATAAATAGGAACATTCCTCACATCATCAAACTTCATCTTGTTATTGATTGCCATTGGTGCAGGATTATACCTTATCACTTGATCCATTAACCTTTGAGTAATAGTGATAACTTCCTCTAAAGTTTAGAGTTTAGAGGCGGTAACATTTCCTTCAATGCTTATAGGCAATCCTCCAATAAAAGCTTCCATCAACTTTTCAGTATTAGGCACCATATTAGGACATAGTGATGCTAATTCCTGAAATCTTCGGATATAAGCTTTAAGATTATTCTCCTTTACTTCTAAATTATAGAATTCCTCCTCTATTTTCCTAATCTCATTGCGAGGACAATACTTCTTAGTTAGCAAATTTTTGAATTCATTCCATGGAATACGATAAGCTTGTTCTATCTCAATGGGTTGTACATAAGCAATCATGTTAGCCTCAAAATATTGAGCCAAACAAGAATGCTCGGTCATATGTTTATTATGTATCGTATTTTAGAACGTCGTAATAGGTAGTATATTAGTCGTGTTATTACGGGCTTAACTTTAAGCTAAGGTTCATTAATAAGTAACCAAAGCCCAAAAGGAAAGCCCGACCCATGATCATATAGCCCATTAAGCTACATGTAAGCAAAGGCTATATAAACCCTTCCTAGCATGTTAGGAAGGGTGTTGGTCATTTCATTTTCTTCTAATCTAATATTTCACAAGTTCACACACTTCTCTCTCTTTTCTCTCTCTAGTTTCTCTCTCTACAATTCATCTCATTTCTTCCTTTCTTTCTTCTTTAATTCGTATTAATCATCACATATTAGGGACAACAAATCCACCAAGACAAAGCTTCTTCTAATAACGTACCCGTAGCAAACTTCACTTTACAATCTTCAGAACAGTCACTGTGAACAAATACTGATTCAGTTCTCTCAAACCAGCGGATAAGTCCAACAGCTCCTTAAGATCCTTTATAGTTAAAAGGCTGACAGTTCATGAAATCCTTGTAAGTACATCTTCTTTCCATAGGAACTTCTCTTCTAGCAGCATTTTCGTTACTTGCACCGGCTACATTGGTGGCTTGTGCTTGCAAAGGTGTAGTCACACTCTCAGCAACCAATTGCCTTATTTCTTCAGGTGTCATATTTATTGTCGCAGACGTTGATGCTCTTGTAGGAGTCATCCTACCATATAATAACACTTGATATTATTTAAATTTTCATACGTGGACTATGGAATAAATTTAATATATCATTATTGATTTCTCATTCTTTTGACAATTTCATATATGAGGATTCATAATATGAATGACAAATTTCTTAACAAATTCATATATGAGGATTCATAATACGAATTATGATAAAACTAAGACAAAATGACAAGAGTTTTCAAGAACAAAAGCACACTTCTTTATCTATTAACAACTTATCCTAAATCTTTTCCTAAATCATTTATTCCTTGTAATCATATAATGTGAGTGTTAAATAACTAATTCTCTGAATTGTGTTGTTTTTACACAAACGGTTTTGTTATTCTGGTTGAATTAGGTTAAAAACGGTCTAGGGTTTTTAGGATCTATTTTGGTTTGAGTTCTTACAACCAGAATCCTCTCGTGGTTCTTCTTATAATACTTATATTCTTGGCTGCTAATCATATGGAAGATTAGGTTTTTGGTTTCAAGGGTGACAGAGGTTGAGAGTTTTCCGGTGACGATTCATTTTTTAGGGTTTGTGGGTTTTGCGTATGGAGTGGAAAGGGTCTATATCGATTGACAGGGAAAGGCTTGATGCTCGTATGCAGCGTTTAAAGGAGGGTAATGTTCGGAGATTGGGAGGGTTACAAGAAAGTAATGGTGATCGGGATGGGGCTTCGAGTAATATGAGACCTGGTTTCGATGTGGGGCAAGCAACGCCTACTGTTGTTCATGAACAAATTAATGATGTTCATGAGACTATTGTTGCTGTGCAAGTGAGCCCTAGTGCTGGACAAAACACAAGAGATGAATTTATTAGTATGTCTTCGCCTATGCGTCACACAGCTAAGTTGCTGGATGGAAATGTTAATTGTGGTATGGGCATTCAACCTGCAATTGGCGCTAATGTGTTCAATGCGAAGGATTACTCGATTAATAAGATTATGGAATTTCTTCTGGAGTCTATTCAAGATGTTAGTGAGTTCTTTATAGTCAAACTTGGCATGCCTTTAGATATTGACAATTTTGCTAAGAATATTGAATGTGGGAAATATAAAGTATGGTCGATGCTGAATCATGAACAACGTACTAGGGTTGTTAATATTGTTTGTGAAAGGATGGATTTCCTTTTAAATCCTCCACATATAGAGATCTACCCTGTGTCTATATATAGTGAAGAAGGTGCAAGTGCGAGTAAGAATGCCCTGTCAAAGGTTGATGATGTGCCTACTGGTCTGACACTGGATGGTGCAAGTAATGATTATGTACAGTCGATTGAGGATATTACCGCTGATTTTTCTAATAAAATAGATACGGTTGCTTCTATTTGCAGTCATGATACTAGTGCAAATGAAAAGGAGCAGTCCGCTGATAATGGTATATTTCGTCACTTGGTGTTAGAAGATGTTTTTGAAGGTGTAAACATCTCTATTCCTCGTAAAGTGGTTCAGAAGGTCAGTCATCGTCTTGAACATACTCTATATGGTTACTTTATTGGAAAGAGAATGGCTTTCCCGGTTGTGGATTATTATGTTTGAAACAACTGGGTGAAACATGGGTTGACACGGATCATGATGAATTCTAAGGGTTTTTTCTTTTTCAAATTCAAGTCACTTGCTGGTTTAGAAGCAGTTTTAGAAGAGGGCCCGTGGTTGATTCGTAAATCTCCGATCATTCTCAAAAAATGGTCGATGGATACTAGGTTGATTAAAGAAGAATTGACTCGTATTCCTGTTTGGGTGAAATTACATGATGTGCCTATTCAAGTCTTTGAGGAAGATGGAATTAGTTTGATTGCTTCTTTTATTTGAAAACCTGTGATGCTGGATTCCTACACTAGTTCTATGTGTAAGGAGTCATGGGGTCGGAGTAGTTTTGCCAGATGCTTAATTGAGGTTAATGATGAGGCTGATTTTGTAGATGTTGTTACCATTGGTGTCCCTTCTCTTTCGGGGGAGGGTTTTACAAAGGAAACTATCCGTTCTGAATATGAATGGAGACCTCCTAGATGTGCTGAATGTAAGACTTTTGGTCACTCTCTTGATAAATGCTCTAATAAGGTGGTTGTTTCTCCTATAGTTCCTACTGCTAGTACTGGTCCATCTACTTTTGTTGCTATTCCTGTTGTTGAGAATAATGATGGTTTCCAAACGCTGACCAAAAGAAAGAGAAAGACGAATATGACGAATTCTATTAAGGGTGGTAAGTTTACTGGTTCATCGGTTCAACCGAATGTCAAATTTGTTCCTAAAGCTACAATTAGTAACCCGAAGAAGGGAGTGACTAGTGCGAAGACTGTTTCTCTGCCTAAGTTGAAATCTATTGATACGTCATCATCAGGTGCTGGACTATCTACATCAAATCCTTACTCTATTTTAGATCATGATGATGAAGATGACGAGGTTGAAATGGTTTATGATGAAACAACCAATTTATTCTCTAAAACAAATGAGGTGGAAATTCCTTCACGGCAGCTGTTAGCTAGTTTGGTTCATTTAGTTGTATACTAGGTGTTTTGTAAGTGTTTATGGCTTGTCATAAGCACTAGATTTAGGTGTTTATCAAGCTGTTTTAGCTTGAGGTTAATGTGGTACCTTAGCCACATTTCATTTGTACTTCACTGTTTTTTTGGTTAATCTATTTACCGGGGAAACCCATTACCAAAAAAAAACAACTTATCGTTCATATTTACACGATAAGCATCGTTGTTACATAAAGGAAACTGTACATTTTTTCAAACTAAGACTAGATTTCTAAGCTTAATTTCTCATTTTGATCTCCTTAATTCTGTCCAAAATATATCCAGAGTCATATTGTTGAGTAGTTTTGAGATCTTCGATGAGTGTTTCTAAATTAAGCCCAGTTCTCATAAGTCCTTCTCTCAGTTCAGCGTTCTCCTTATCAAGTCTTGCCATTGTTACTTCGTAATTATGCATTCTTCTACTCAGTTTAATATTATGGCGTCAGGTAACGTCCATTTTATATTCCAACTGCATAAAATGCTCTTCAATTTCTTTTCTTCCCCTTATTAAATTTCTGACATTACTTTCTACTCTTCTAAAAGCTTCTAAGGATATTTCATCGAGATGACTTACAGTTGCAGATAATTGTCGGTCATGCTTCTCCACAATCCGTGCTCCACAGACCTCTTTAGTTTCATAAGGCTCTTTGCGACTTCGATTGAGAGACGAATAAAGATCCTCATGTAAGAGAAAATGAGACGTAGGTGAAGGTGTATTATTCATCACTTTAGTTTGATGTGAGAGATATTCTTGTACTTCTGGGGTATCGTAAAAAGACAAATTCAGAACACACACATCTATGGAAGATGGAGTGAACATCGGGATTTCTCTTTCATCATCGTCGGAGATGAGAATATAGGTGGAAGTAGAGATCCTTGTAGTTTTTATAACATAATAACATAAGATATGCTATTAAAGGGATAAAAATCTTACGTTGGCGCTGCTGGTGGCTGATAGTCTTGAATTTTTAAAATCTCAGTTATAGTTTAGGAGAAACCTTATTCTCTATAACTGCAAGCTCTAATGCCAATCTGTAACACCCCCTTTTTTACCATATAGCAACGAAAGCTAATCTGGGGTATTACTTCATAGTACCATAGTCACAATAATAGAAAATGCCAAAAAGACATTTTTATAAAAAACAAAATGTTATCATTCATTTATTTAAATCAGAGTTTAATAAACAATTGTACATACGCTGTACAAACACAGGTTTCCCAAAGATCTAGTTTTATTGATAGAATGATAACTTCACCCTTCGCAGCACGCCAGTCTTCATTCACCTGAAATATATGCTTAAAGTCAACACAAAGGTTGAGTGAATTTATAGGTTTTAAACATCATTTGAATACAAGTATGACTCTCGGGCTACAGTGTTATACACCCAGTTTTTAAATTCATCGATTCTTATTACACTAGCTCATGACCCGCGACTAGACGTTATCAGAAAAATCCAACAAATTGCCCTTAAGTAGGAAGATTGCCAGACTATCCTGAATTTTAGCAAAATAAAGCATATCTGTTTAGCCTAGGAATGGACCATTAGCTGCTAGCAAATGCGACTTGCCCAGAAAGGAGATGTCAGTCTCCAATAGTACTATTCACGATATTAGCGCTCATTAAATGATTATCGGTTCACGATTAAAAAAGGACTCTTGATGGCAACAAGTAAACATAGTGTCAATAATCATGTAGGCAGCATACAAAAAACACTTGTATTCCAGTTTTGCATATATCCCTCTCACGGGTTTTCAAATTGTTTATAAGCTTTTTAAAAATGAGGCTATAAACTCAACTTAGCCTATAGAGTCTTTTGATTATCCAACCACAACCTTCTCACGGAATCTTGACTAACACACAATATGCATATATATCAGGTGTTATCCCTGAGTTCAATCTCTTTATATAACATTCTTTGATTGAATTAATTTGGAGTAATAGTATAATTGTTCGGGCCATCATACTCAAAAGCCATTCTATAAACATTTGAGGAGCGAGGCACTTTAAATCGTAAACCCAACCACTCAGTCAGAACTTAATATCGAGATAGAACATCTTTATATAAAGGTCTCTACTAAAATGACACAATATATTTTATTACATTTTGAGTTTCAATATTGGCAAAAATAGCCCTTGTTGTTATAGTTTGGTGTATTTACACTTTTTACCCTTTAAGTATATAGTTTCATAAATTGCAATTTCAACCTTCAATATTTAACCTTAGGGTCTCAAACTTTACAACATTTATTATTATAGCTTTTACTTTCATAAAATGACACTTTTGGCCCAAAATGATAAATAGTTTCAGAATTGATAGTTTTAGTCCCTAAATTTGTAAAAATCACATAACAACCTAAAAATGATCCAAATGATCTAGGATTTGAAAACAAAGTTTATGAACACATTTATAAGCATAATAAAAACATTTCTTCAGAATTATAGCTTTTGAAATGGGTTTTTGATTATTATTCTATGTAAATTACAAAATTAGGGTTTTAAGACATCTTTAACTTATAACTTCCATTAAAAATGATGAAATGACTTATTTTCTTTTAGATTATCTTTCTAACATAATTTTTGCATTATAAAAAGTCTAAATAAACATTATTACAAGATCAAAGCCTTGGTTAACATAGATTTACGTAGGTAGCTCTAAAATGGCTCTTTATGGCTTCTTATGAACACAACTTGCTATCAAAGCTTCAAGAGCGTCAATGGCTAGCTTCTAGACCTGTTTTTTAGTCTTTTGGGATGTCTTAAGACGTATATAGAGGTGGAAGTGGAGAATGGGTAGGAGATATAAAGGAAACGGGTTGCAAGTTTCAAATGAAGCATTTCACCCCTATTTATACTTGTTTTCACCCTTAACCTCCAAGTTAAGTATCCAATGTTGGAGTTTGCTCGTGTCATAACTACTAATTATATGGCTAGAAACATATGGGCCTATGGGGTCACACACATATACACTAAGGTGCCATTTAAATATGTCGTTTTATCGTATTTACGGTATATTAATAACCTACGTAACTCGAGATCAACACTTGTCTTATAATAACTAATATTGTAATTATTTTATTATTAGACTAAAAAGAGTAAATGGAAAATTCCATTTAGATCCCATTTATGGACGGAAAAAGAAAGAGTCAAAATGTCATTCATTATAAAAGAAAAAAAACGTTTCACCAAAATAAGTATCTTAATTTTGGTATCATACGTTTGATATACATGACTGATTGTCAATCAATATACAAATGAATTTTATAATATATTAATGATGATTTTTCTTTCTCCTTCAAGGAGATACACGGCAAGAAAAACAACATGCTAGTGAAATGTGTTTTTTTATCTCTTAGCTATAACTATTGTAGTTAAAGGCTTAATGATTTGTTACGGATTATCAAGACTAGCATTTATTTGGTATACAAGGAGGTGTAGTGTGGATACATCATAGAGATGATCTACTTTGATCATTGGGTTTCTTGGTTTGATCTTTTGTTGGTAATTGGTCTCCATTCGATTCTACCGAATCACGCTACAAAGGTATACTTTTATTGTTTTTTTCTTTACATTAATCATATGACTCTATGGATCCGTTCATAGGTGTCTTTCCGCTGCGTTTATCATTTATTCATATCATGTTTATATGGATAGTCACCTATAGTGTCGAGTTTATACACTAATGCTTACTTTGATTGAGATGATACTCAATTCTAGTCGTAGTAGAATTTCATTTAAAAGGATAATACTACTACCTAGACGTGCTTGGCGAAAAGCACAGTTGCATTACTCATTAGTAAAATAAGAATACTTTACAGTTTCGGAAGCTATTAAGAAGATTGACAAAATAGGTTTTCTACTTGCTTCAAACAACCTACGTAATGTACTATGTCGATGCTAGTATTAATGTATTAGCACTTGAGCGCACATGTACAAAATGACAATCATCGTATTATTCAAAATCTTCACTATTTGTGAGTTTTTGAAATAAGTATTCTCAAAAGTTCACTTAAATGACAACTCAACAGGTCCTTGTGTAAAGTCAATTTCTTGTAACCAAACATGTTAATCATTCTAGGAACATTGGACTTTGACCTTCTAGTAGTCTCATGTAAATCCATTTTTATCGTATTTACGGTTTATTAATAACCTACGTAACTCGAGATCAACACTTGTCTTATAATAACTAATATTGTAATTAGTTTAATATTAGACTAAAAAGAGTACATGGAAAAGTCCATTTAGATCCCATTTATGGACGGAAAAAGAAAGAGTCAAAATGTCATTCACTATAAAAGAAAAAAAACGTTTCACCAAAATAAGTTTCTTAATTTTGGTATCATACGTTTGATATACATGATTGATTGTCAATCAATATACAAAATGATTTTTATAATATATTAATGATGATTTTTCTTTCTCCTTTAAGGAGATACATGGCAAGAAAAACAACATGCTAGTGAAATGTGTTATTTTATCTCTTAGCTATAACTATTGTAGTTAAAGGCTTAATGATTTGTTACGGGTTATCAAGACTAGCATCTATTTGGTATACAAGGAGGTGTAGTGTGGATACATCATAGAGATGATCTACTTTGACAAGTGTTTCTTGTTGTTTAATTTTGTTTCCATGGCAAATACATGCATGTTTGGCCATGGACTTAGCCAAAAACTTGTTATATTCATAACCTTATGGTATTATTATGTTTTATATGCAAAGTCGATGAAAACCTAGACCAACTGTGACATGTTGTGTGTTGATTTGCATTTAATTTCAGTTCTGGGGATTTGTCATTGTTTCAGCTTCATTAATATGTTTTTGATGTTGTTTATAGCCATTGTTTGGGCATTTTACAGTAGGTTAATGATAGTTTAATTGTTTTTAGTTATAAATAAATTGTAATCGATGCTTGGATGGGAATGACTAAAGTATTAAACACATATTGTGAAATTCGGAGCTGCTGAGTGACCTGCACTAAAACGTGATTTTCTGGAGTTCTATAAGGAGATAGAAGCCCAATTTTGGTGTGCTAATTCACAACTCATGGGCCTTCAAAAGTCTCAACTGGAGCTCAGGCTAGGGAGGACTCCTTCTATGGGTTTTGGGCCCTATAAGTCGACTGAAAATTTATGGCAGTTTTGGGCCTCATGTTCACTTTGGGTTCTACTTGCTCTTGATGGTCTTGGAGCAAGTGGGAGCCCACTTTGTGGTTGTGTTGACTTATCCTTAGTTGACTTCTTGGCCCTCGTGATAGCTCACGAGATCAAGCATAGGTTTTTCATCAATTTGAGGCTTTGCATACTTATGGTTGTGTGCTTGCTTTTTTGCTTGATAGCTTGCTATAACTTGCAAATGTTTTTATAAAAAATTAAAATCAATCACAAATCAATTATAAGACTAAATCTTTGATTTAGTTTAAAGTTTAAATATGGTATATGTTGATACAAAAGTTGGATGATCCTTGCTAGACCCGAATAAGGCTTAATTCGGGTTGGCTGGGCTCCGGCTCTTGCACCAAGTGAGTAGTCTTGCAGAGATTTTGCACACTAAAGCAATACGCGTTAGGATTACCGTGGGAGTGTGTCCCACGATTAGACTCCGGCGTGAGAGTAAGTAATTGATAGGTGTGAAAACACCCATCCTTTTACCACTTAATTACAATAATAACCAGGCTAAAACGTGTATTTTATGTCATAAATGTCGGAATTATGCGTGGTTTGTGTTTTTGTTGTGATTTAGGACGAAAATGTGAAAAAGGGAGAAAACACGGGTATTCACGGGATTTTATCGAATAAAAAGACAAAAGACGAAGTCAAGAAATCAAGAGTGTAAAAAGAACGGAAGTCCAAGACCAATTCTGAAGATTTATCGAAGAAAAAGTCAAGAGACGGAAGTTTACTAAAAGCCGAAGAACTCAAGTCTAATTTATTGAAGAAATTACAAGACGAGTTTATTAATCCCGAGACAAAGTCAAAAGTCGAAGTATTAAGAAGATTAAGGACTAAAGGATAATTAGAGAAAGAAGAAAGAGGGAGGAAGCTTCCACTAAGCACCTCCCTAATCCACTATAAGTAGATCCATTTCATTTCATTTGTAGTTGTTGGGTAGCTTGAAAAACTACCTCTTCCACCATTTTCATATTTTGCACCTTAAATTCTTGCACTTTAATTACTTGTCATGCACCTTTAATTTTTAAGTAAGTTAATTTTATTGTTATTGAATTTTCTTGTTAATCTCTCATCTTCCTTTCTTATGATTGATTTAATCTTTATGCTTTATGTTCATGTTCATGTTCTTGAGTTTTTATTAAATTGATCAAGTGGGTTTTGATTAATTTGGTTATGATTGTTAGTGTTATTGATTTGGTTTGATTAGTATTTTTTAGTTGATCATTAGTGGTTGTTTTGGTTGAATCTTTAGGTTGATTATGGTAGATTTTGTTTGAATTCGTATCTCTATTAGTTCCATTGTTCTTCGTGTTCTTTATTTTCCCCAGATTCCGGATGAGCAGATTGTTCCGAATCAAGGTTTCATTTTATTTATTCCGAATCAACACTTTTATTCCGAACCAGCATTTTCTTTCAATTTGTTCCGGATCAGTTGTTTATTCCGGATGAAGGCTCTTTTGTAATTATTATTTCGAATAAAGATTTCTTGTTTTATTTATTCCGAATGAGCATTTTTCATTTTTTTTATTCCGAATGAAGGTTTTAGCTTAATTATTCCGGATGAGCCCTACATTCCGAATGAGCTAGTTATATTCCGGATGAACCAACATTCCGAATCAAGCAATATATTCCGGATGAAGCATGTATTCCGAGTGAGGGATTATTCCGGATGAACCCTTTATTCCGGATGAGTAATTATTCCGAATGAAGGGGGATATTCCGGATGAAGCCAATATTCCGGATGAATGACTTATTCCGGATGAAGCTGTTTTATTCCGAATGAGGGATTTATTCCGGATGAACTTGTTTATTCCGAATGAAGGACTTATTCCGAATGAGTGTTTTCAGTTTTTTGTAATTTTATACATTTAGTTTTAAACTTTACTTTTCATGCCTTTTTCCTTATTTGCACTTTTACTTGCCTTCCCTTTTAGTTTAAGTTTTAGTTTGCGTTATTTACTTTATTTCCCTTTTAATTTCCCGTCATTTACTTTTCGCTAAGTTTTTATCTTTCAGTATTTCTTTTTACCGTCTTTACTTTATTTTTATTTGTTTCAAGTCTTTATTTTTAATTAGTTTACGACACCCAACAATTCTATTTTCGTTACCAAGAACAACTGAGTCACACTTTGAACCGGAAATCAATTCGAGAAGATACCGAGAAATGAACTTTCAAACTAGCAAAATCTCAACATTAAAATGGTGCCGCTGCCTGCTCTTTTCGTGAAGATTAACGGTTTTTTGTGAGAGACGCGTTGGCTTTTGGGATCCGTTCACTCGTGAACGTTATTTTTCGTGTCAAAAATTTTCAAAAATCCAAAAACATTTGAAAAATCATAAAAAGCATTTCTTTTTTAAAGTTTTGCACCAGAAATATTCTTCTTGCTTATCTATTTTTCTTTATGGATTCTTATGTCCATTACGTCGGGTGTGGGAGACGATTATACGGGAACGAATCATGTCAATGGTGTACATGTGAGCAGTGCGGAAATGATATCGACCACACACAATTCGGATTTTGTCCATCGTGCAACTCGACTAATTCGTACTTTTCTAATCTACCTCCTGTTCCCCCTTGCATATATTATGGAAGCGATTCTCATTGGCATGTTTCGTGTCCAATTCGATACCCGCCTCATGGCGAGCAAGAACTGGGTTACAATTATGGCAATGGTAATAGCTATCTACAAGAAGCACCGGATTTTTCTCCATACCCTTGTTTCCAAAATTGTGGGGGCCCTCACGATACTTCTTATTGTCAGCCAATGAATTATTATGAGCCAGATCCGTGTCCTCATTTTTCTTCACCGATGGATTATTATGAACCAAATCCGTGTTATAATTCTTCTCAACCAATGACTTACTATGAGCCACATCCGTGCTATAATTCTGGTTTTCATAACTGTGAGCCCCCACATCCCACCCTCAATCATCAATCCTCTCAGGGAATTCGTATTGCCCAACAACTCACTACTTTGAATGACGAAACACACGCCATTATTTTGAAACTTCAAGAAGCCGTTGTTCAGCTAAACGAAGCATGGGAGGAGGAAAAGCGACAACAACAAGAGCAAGTATCTAATCTTAGTGATTATACCCCTCCTCTTGTGCGTCAATACTATTATGATGATGATGACGACGATGATGTCTACGCTCTCGACCCATCTACTGAAGTTGCTGCTCCTACTCTCAATATTCCTAATGCGTCTAAGGATGATGATTCATTGAGTGAGATTAGTGATTTTGGCCTCGATAAATTCTTTGATGATGAGGTGTGTGACATACCGACTGCTATGGAGTCTGAGGACGACGTTGCTCTTACGGAAGAGGTCGATCCTAACGATGACGATTTTTCTCCACGCTATGAGAATTTCACTTTTGAAATTTCTCAATCTCCACCGGGAGATGCGGGCGATGACGATTTATTCTCTCCGGCTTACGAGAAGTTCACCGATGAACTTGCTCTTGAAGATGTGGTGGAAGACGTGATTCTCCGCGACAGATTACGGAAAGTGCATCTTCTTATTGCTTAAATCGAAGAGTTGACTTCTCTTCCTCTTTCCGAGTCTTTACCTCCATCTATTCCTCCCGTTGAAGATAATGACCCATTGTTGGAAGAAATCGACATTCACTCAATACCTCCGGGTATTGATGATGATGACACGGAGGGGGATATTATTTTTGATAATTTGCTGCAGGAAGGTATTGTCCCAAGTCCCCCTCCTGAGCACCTTTCATCCTCCCCTTTAGCCACTATTACGGAGGATGAGTGCTTTGACCCGGGAGGTGACATTCACTATTTCATGATTGATAACATTACGGCTTTGCCGAGTGCTCAGCATCCATTGTCTTTGGGGGATGATAATGTGCTTACTTTACCCACCCCACCACCCGTGGATCTTGATTTCACATACTTTTCGTATGTTGAAAGGACTTTTCTCCCATTTAAGACTTATCCCCCCGCCTCTCCTTTGTTGATGTCCTCCGTGAACGAGGACAAGGTCTTTGATCCCAGTATTACATTCGAGGCTTCCCCATGGACCATTTAATTCTGGGACGAGTCAGGCTCGTGACTCGGTTAATCTAAATAAGCGCTCTTCGGGAGGCAACCCGATTATCTATCTTTCTCTGTTTTCAGCATAAGTGTAAGGGGGAGCCCCGTTGGTGTTTCTTGCTTTCTTTCTTATCATGTGCAGGGATTAGAGCTTCAAAGACACACTCTTGATGACTTTTGACGACCCGTGATTCCGAGTTCCCGTCTTCCCGGTTCTATCCTAAACTCTTTTCGATTCACTATTTTATATTTCTCAATATTAAAATAGGAATCTCTTTAGTTGTCTCTTCCTTAGCGAGATTTAAACAACGTGCACAATGTCCTAAGTGTAGGGGAGTTTACTCCCACATTCTTAAACATTGAGGACAATGTTTATATTAAGTGTAGGGGGGACGTCTATCAAAGTTAAGTGGTCTTTTCCTTGTATTTGCTCTCATTTTAACCGGAAAATAAATTTTTCGACATTTTTCAAAATTTTTGATCTATTTTGGCCTATTAGTTTTTACCTTTGTATAGTTACTTTCTTTCTTTGCTAGAATAAATTTTTAATAAAGTGGTTTTAATTTTCAAACGTTGTGAATCTTTTGACTCAACCCGAGTTTACTTATCTAAGTTTACTCTAGCTAGTATCCTTAACATGTTTAAGTCAAGTTTTGCTAGGCTTTTATATAGGGAGCTATAAAACGCGAAAGTCTTAACTCTCACGGGTTAAGAACAAGAACTTTTCGCAAGTTCCTATAATTGATCCTAGAGAGTTGTTTATCAAGGGAACTTTAAAATGCGAATTCTAAAACTTGAAAAAGTCTAAGAGTTTGCAAGATCCTATAGACGACTCGAAAACCCAAAACTTTGATTTAATAGGCTAAGCATCCACGAGTCTCATTCCTTGAGATTTTAAATTGTGGAGAACGAGAGATGATAGAGTCAATTATAAGTTTGTTATTCTTTCGTGAATTTATGTGAGTTAATTATAAGCCTATTCTCCCATCGCTTGCTAATAAATTTATCTGCAATAAATAAGGTTGTACGATTTGAAAAGTTACTTAGCTTCTAACCCAAGATCGTTTAAAAGTTGCTCAGAATGGATTAGAGTTCATAGCCAAGGCATAACTTATTGAAGCGGGATGCGAAGATTGGCGAGTCCAAAAAGGTCCTAACAAGGCACGAGGGCTACATTTTGTTGCTAAAGATCCAAAAGTGATGTGAAGAATCATTTATCGAAAATCAATATGAAGGATCGAGACACACGACGAAAAGCAGGAACTCCCCAAAAGATCATGGAGAAGTCTATCCGAAAAGACCCTAGCAAGGTATGAGGATAAATAGATCCAAGTCCTTAAAGGAGGCGGATCGTTGTATATCAAAGTCCAAAATAAAGATTGGAGAAAAATGAAGAAGTCGTGGTCCAAAGATGAAGAATCTCTCAAAACTTCAAGTGAAGAAATTCCTATTATGAAGAGAAGACCATTATTTCATGAACGTCTCTCAAGATTTGAAGTATGAAGTCGCGGCTAAATATCGGTCCGAGAAAGGTCTCAAATCACGAAGCGAGTTATGCCAAGATATGAACTTTATGAGGTCCCGAGAAGCAGCTTTAAAAGATTTTGTCCTTTAGCTAACTATTGATTAAATCGTCCCACTTTATTTTCAGCCTAAATAACTATCGAAATAAATCAACAATGCATCCTCGTGATCATTCAAGACAATAAAAAAATATAAGAGATACACCTAGGAATAAGGAAGTCTAAGTGAATAATTGGCCCACATGAGTTCGTGTTAGTTTGCTAACTTATAATAACAATGATCTCGTTTTTAAGCTTGGTTTGGAGAAAGTGAAAACTTGAGGATGATGATCATTCATGACATTTTCAAAACCACAAGGTATGTTTTTGATTTCTTTACTTGTTTTGTAATTTTCTATCTCTTTAATAAAGGCCAAGACGGATTGATTATGATAAAAAGTGTAATCGTGCTTTGTAACTAATGCATTGCATGAGGACATTGCAATGGTTAAGTGTAGGGGATTTGATAGGTGTGAAAACACCCATCCTTTTACCATTTAATTACAATAATAACCAGGCAAAAACGTGTATTTTATGTCATAAATGTCAGAATTATGCGTGGTTTGCGTTTTTGTTGTGATTTAGGACGAAAATGTGAAAAATGGAGAAAACACGGGTATTCACGGGCTTTTATCGAAGAAAAAGACAAAAGACGAAGTCAAGAAATCAAGAGTGCAAAAAGAATGGAAGTCCAAGACCAATTCTGAAGATTTATCGAAGAAAAAGTCAAGAGACAGAAGTTTACTAAAAGCCGAAGAACTCAAGTCTAATTTATTGAAGAAATTACAAGACGAGTTTATTAATCCCGAGACAAAGTCAAAAGTCGAAGTATTAAGAAGATTAAGGACTAAAGGATAATTAGAGAAAGAAGAAAGAGGGAGGAAGCTTCCACTAAGCACCTCCCTAATCCACTATAAATAGATCCATTTCATTTCATTTGTAGTTGTTGGGTAGCTTGACAAACTACCTCTTCCACCATTTTCATATTTTGCACCTTAAATTCTTGCACTTTAATTACTTGTCATGCACCTTTAATTTTCAAGTAAGTTAATTTTATTGTTATTGAATTTTCTTGTTAATCTCTCATCTTCCTTTCTTATGATTGATTTAATCTTTATGCTTTATGTTCATGTTCATGTTCTTGAGTTTTTATTAAATTGATCAAGTGGGTTTTGATTAATTTGGTTATGATTGTTAGTGTTATTGATTTGGTTTGATTAGTATTTGTTAGTTGATCATTAGTGGTTGTTTTGGTTTAATCTTTAGGTTGATTATGGTAGATTTTGTTTGAATTCGTATCTCTATTAGTTCCACTGTTCTTCGTGTTCTTTATTTTCCCCAGATTCCGGATGAGCAGATTGTTCCGAATCAAGGTTTCATTTTATTTATTCCGAATCAACACTTTTATTCCGAACCAGCATTTTCTTTCAATTTGTTCCGGATCAGTTGTTTATTCCGGATGAAGGCTCTTTTGTAATTATTCCGAATCAGATTATTATTCCGAATAAAGCTTTCTTGTTTTATTTATTCCGAATGAGCATTTTTCATTTTTTATTCCGAATGAAGGTTTTAGCTTAATTATTCCGGATGAGCCCTACATTCCGAATGAGCTAGTTATATTCCGGATGAACCAACATTCCGAATCAAGCAATATATTCCGGATGAAGCATGTATTCCGAATGAGGGATTATTCCGGATGAACCCTTTATTCCGGATGAGTAATTATTCCGAATGAAGGGGGATATTCCGGATGAATGACTTATTCCGGATGAAGCTGTTTTATTCCGAATGAGGGATTTATTCCGGATGAACTTGTTTATTCCGAATGAAGGACTTATTCCGAATGAGTGTTTTCAGTTTTTTGTAATTTATACATTTAGTTTTAAACTTTACTTTTCACGCCTTTTTCCTTATTTGCACTTTTACTTGCCTTCCCTTTTAGTTTAAGTTTTAGTTTGCGTTATTTACTTTATTTCCCTTCTAATTTCCCGTCATTTACTTTTCGCCAAGTTTTTATCTTTCAATATTTCTTTTTACCGTCTTTACTTTATTTTTATTTGTTTCAAGTCTTTATTTTTAATTAGTTTACGACACCCAACAATTCTCTTTTCGTTACCAAGAACAACTGAGTCACACTTTGAACCGGAAATCAATTCGAGAAGATACCGAGAAACGAACTTTCAAACTAGCAAAATCTCAACATTAGTAATCGGTTAGGGTTAAGAATCGAATGTGAGGTTTAGAGTGTGGAGAATGTAATACCTTTGTGGAACCCTTGGGGGTTCCTTATATAGGCAGTGAAACCCTAATGGGCTCACTGTTTACTTCGGCCTCAAGTATAGGATAAACACCATAATTAGCTTGATTGTTATCTTCTAATTATGGTTAGTGTATATATCATATTTTAAGGTGAATCCCAACCCTAATAAGATTGTGATTCTGTCTAACCCTTCCCCGGCTGTACCGGGCCGTGGGCCGCACACACTTTATGTGGCCACTGTTCAGTTAAGCCCATAAGCTTAACTGATTAATCCAACCCATTCGTGATGGGCCAGATACGGGTAGTACCCATGGGCCGGGTCCATGACCCGGATAGGGACTATACGTCATTATGCCCCCCCAGTCTAGGTGTTACAGCCGTAGGTGGAATATCTAGACTAACAAGATCCCCCCCGGACGTACCAAGGAAAAAAACATCTTAAAATGTTGAAATGGATGAAAACCATATTTCGACCGCACGTAGCAACTTTGCTAGGAAGTTTATTCCTATAGTACACCAGCCACACATGACGACCGAGACAAATTAAATGAAACATTGAATATGGTCTTACGTATGACCGCATATCCCGACACAATTGAATGTTCATCTGCCATTTTGACTGAGAAAGTGTAAACAGTCAGTACCTCGAGCGACGCAATCTTTTGAGTCAGAAGTGACACGTGGGCCCCACCTGACTGTTCACTTGCCATTCACTTCCCAACCACACGATTTAAGTTAGTGGAAGACATGTGTCATGAATCTAACGAACCATGACCAACGAGGCAACCCTATAAATAGGTTGCCCACACAGTTGTGTGTGACACACAGTCTTTTTCCAATTTCTGCCATTAACGCTTTCTTCCTTACCACCACCTTCTTTCGCACGGATCCTCCCTTACACAGGTTAGAATACCACGCCTTCATCTTGCTTTAATTAATTATGGCTCATAGAAACAACCCTTCCATCGGATCCGTGCTAAATATAACGACATGAGAGAAACTAGGACCCTTTTGCTCTGATTTCTTCATTCCTAGCAACCTTCATCCCTCTCTCCCTGGTGCCGGGGACCTCATTACTGAGGCACCCCAGGGAAAGATTGGCTTATACACTCGTCTTTTTGATGCGGCCAATTACCGCATTCCTTTTACCAGATTCCTCGTAGATCTACTAGGTTACTATGATGTGCATATCACCCAGTTACACTGTATAGGCGCATGTAAGATTAGCCAGTTTGAAATCCTATGCCGTGCACGAAGCATTCCCCCAACCGTAGAGTTATTTATACTGTTCTATACCCCCAACTTAGTGAATGGATGGCTTTCCTTTAAGAAACGATCCCTAACCAGCCCCACAACTCATAATAAAGCTATGGACTCGTTGAAAAACTGGTACGACCACTACTTTTTTATTGACGCAGTAGTTTGGCCGCCTGAATTTTTATTTAAACATAGATTATCCCCTGACTTTCCTCCCCGGGCCGGTACATACAACGCCCAGCACGCCCAAGAAATAGATAGGAATAGGACAGGGTTTCATATGAATCTACCCGAGTCGTTCCTTTGCCTGCTAGGAATTAGCCGCAACTACTTTGGTCCGTCAAACAGATACCCTGTATTTTGGAGAAGCCGTGGCGAAGGTAGGTATAGCATTCACACCTTTTGAAGATACATAAATCATGTTTTCCGTGACTAACATACTCCTTTACTTTTGCAGAAATGAATTTCTATGGAGTCCTACGCCAGGGAGATCCTAAGACCATACCAGAAGGAGCCCGCCCTAGACGAGAAAACGAGCTACCCCTTCTCGAGCATACCCGAAATGTGACAATCGCCCTAGCGGTCGTACCGGACCCCCAATCTGATGAGGAGAACATAACAATTATGAAGTCCCCCGAAGACTTTGACAACGAAGATGGGGACAATCTGATGCTAGAGAATTAACCTGGGCCCTCCTCCCCGACGAAGACTACCACCCATGCCCATGAGGAGGAGCAGGGTGATAACATAGAGAGAACTACCTCCAGCCTCCGCCAAATGCTGGGCGATGAAGAGGAGGAAGTGCAACGAGTAGAAGAGGAGGAGAAGGAAGAACCCCAACCCGTCCTCAAGCGCACCCGCAGAAAAAACAAACGGGTAAGGAGAGCCACTGAGGCCGTGATAGGGGAACACAATGCCCCTGCCAAAAGACTGTGTGAGGACCACCCGCTCTACCAATCTGGAGAGAGCATAAACCAAGCCTCAGGGATGGCGCAGGGTGCTCCCATAGCTCAGGACGTGCCGTTACCAGTTGTGGAGCCAGTCACTCAGGTGCCTCCCACTACGTCAGAGCTGGAGAAAACCAACATGTAAGTCTTCCGCACATGCTTGTCATTACCTCTCCCTTCCAAGTAAAAGGTACGTCCTTCCGTAATAATATTAATGTGTATGTCAATTTTGTTGCAGGGATGAACAAGCTGGTGTCGCACCTGTCCAAGGGACAAGGAAGGAGAAGGAACCTGTCCTGCATGCTGCAGCGACCAAATCTGGCCTAGCCTTTGAGGAAGATACTCCCACGGCTTCACAAGAGATACCAGTTTCCAGCTCCCACACACACTTCAACCACGATTAGAAGATAAACACCACTTCTAGAATGTGGGAAGCAGAAGAATGCTGAGACTATCTGAACAACTGCATTCCACCCGGCCTAGTAAAGGACATAAATTCACTAAGTCATGCAAACTTAGTAGATGAATATAATGGTGCCTTGGTGCATCAGATGGCTATGGGTACTTCCATGCGGGTAAGATTTGAGGCCGCCCTAGAGCATGTTGACTTCTTGAAGAGGAAGAATGGCCAGAGGGAGAAAATGATTGAAGATAATGAATCCCGGATTGCTGCCCTCCAATCCTAACTTGCTACTGCTGAGGCCACCATTAAAGAACAAGCCGTGCATGCCAATGCTCATGATCAACGTGTAGTCGAGCTTGAAGCCCAACTTGAGACTGCAACAGCTAAGGTCTGTATTCGTATAGTATCACACCCACGTCCACATTATTCTTTATTCTAACCTTAAGGTATCACATGCAGGTGACCGCGGCAGAAGCTTTGGCGAAGACCTCCACTGACCAAGTATCCACCCTCCTGAAGGAGCTTGAAGACGCACATGCATTGATCTAAGGCGAGGAGATGCTGAAAGAGGAGCTTGCCAGGGATAGGATCGCGGTGGAACAATTGATGGAGGCTTCCACACAAAAGGATATAGAGCTAAATGCCCTGAGCACAGACCGTGATGAAGTGCTTTACCCCCAGCTACTAGCAGCCATTACCGGCTGCAGGTGGATGGTAGGTCATGGGGCGCGCCTAGCTGTTACAAAAGTGTTGGAGGCCCCTCAATTCGTGCAGCAATTTGCAGATCTTGTATTAGATGGCATCGACCACGGCCGTCATGAGGGGATGGTTATGGTCGTAGAGTTGATAAGTAAGAAGCAGAATTTTACTAAACATGCCTACTTTAACACTGTAGCCGCAGAGAAGATGACCGCGTCCATGGCTGCTATGCGAGATCTAGAGTACCCATTCTTGGCTGAGCTCGAGTCTATGAAGGATGCATCCAACAAGGAGATCATAGAGAAGCTAATCCTAGGTGCATTCTCGTAGGGCGAGAGACACTCCCGGACTCACTTCACACCCTCCCCCAGCCAACTCACTCTTCCCATTTACGAGGACGTCACCAGGATCATAGTTGGTGAGCAATTATTAAGTGAAGTACTGGAAGTGAACGCGGCTCGGGCTCTGAACAATAAAGACCATGGTGAAGCATTGCCTCGATTAGCTGAAGAGCAGAGGGAGATAGGTAAGTTTCTCCCCCCAATGTAGGGCGTTCCTTTATTGACTTGATTGCTGAACAATTTGGTTTGTAACAAATATTCGTCCGTGGATGTCTACAGCACTTTATCTTTTGTAACCTTATCTGAACACTTAGAATATCATGTTTATGAGTCCGTGGTAGTCACGGCAATTTTGATTGTTGGAAACTTACTTATATTCTTTAGATATTATATATCTGTGTCGCATGACATGTCACGTCTTACCTATGTAAGTGCGGCATGTGGAAACTTATTACAACGTCTTGTAAATAAGGTGTCTAGTAAGGATACATGATCCGCGTCACTGGGGTTGCATCCCTCTTATGCGACAAGTTGAATTATTAGGTTCACTTAATACTCTTACCCCGCCTGGGAGCGAATAGTACATGTACTGTTTGAATGAATGCATATGAATAAGAAATGGCATATTATAATAAGAACAAAGAAATCTAAAACACATGACAATAATTTGCACAAGAACGGGCCGTGGAGCTAGCTAGGCACCATGACATTTTATTAGAATTTTTACTATTTTTTGACAAGAATTAAAACGCTAAGACAAATTGAACCTAGAAAGCATGAAAACAAAAAATACATGGATCTTTATCAAAGTTGACCATTACGAAGTGTCCATGCGGAGGCCGTAGCCCTTTCAGAGGTAGCATATTTTAAGGTTGCAAATATTCCATGTACGATCTAAGTCACGACCATCCATGTCACGCAACTTGTACGCGCCTAGCCGCAAAGCTTCCGTGACCTCATACGGCCCTTCCCACTTTGGGCCCAACTTCCCTGTGTTCTCCGCGCGACTTTCCTCGTTAACACGATAAAAAGAATCCCCTGGTCGGAAGGAAACACCCTTGACTTTGGAATCGTAATAGGCTTTCATACGTGCCTTAGACTTGGCCTCATTGATGGCTGCTATCTCCCTTTTCTCCTCCAACAAGTCTAGATTGACCCGGAGTTGTTCATCGTTCGTGACGATGTTAACCTCCGCAATGCGAATTGTTGGCATCCCAATCTCTGCTGGAATAACGACCTCGGTTCCGTAGCCAGCGCGAATGAAGTGTCCCCATTGGCTGTTTTAATCATAGTCCTATGCGCCCATATAACATGCGGCAACTCATCTACCCACTTGGCACTTCGTTCATCTAAGCGTGCCTTGATGCCTTCGCCTAAGCTTCTATTTGCCCGCTCCACAAAACCATTAGTCTACGGGTTCTTAACAGATGCGAAGCGTCGCGTGATGTTCAATGTCGCGCACCAATCCTTGAATGGATTATCTGCGAACTGCTTCCCGTTATCCGAGATGATTTCTCCTGGTAAGCCAAAGCGGCACACAATATTTTCCCAAACAAAATTTTTAACCTGTTTGCCCGTAATGGATTTAACCGCCTTAGCTTCTATCCAGCGTGTAAAGTAGTCCATTGCGACGATCAAGAACTTAACTCCCCCTGCAACAACGGGAAAAGGTCCTACGATGTCGATCCCCCACTTATAGAATGGCCATGGGGACGTAATGGGTGTTAGTTCTTGTTGCGGATGTCGCGGTACTGGTCTGTGCACTTGGCAATCACTGCATTTACGAATCATGTCACGTGCATCCTGATGCATAGTAGGCCAATAATATCCTGTACGTAAAGCTCATGCTACTACGGATCTAGGACCTGCGTGCATACCGCATGACCCTTCATGTATCTCACTGGTCACATAGGTAGCCTGGCGTGGTCCGACACACCGCAACCACGGCTGTAAGAAGGAGTGCTTGTATAGAATACCTTCTCGGAGCTCAAAGTGCTGCGACTTCCTTCTGATACGCCACGCCGCCTTTTCATCGTCTGGAAGGGTCTCATTAGTTAAATAGCTGATGATCGGGGTAATCCATGTAGGTCCCTCTTCCTTAACTATAGCTGCAATTTCCCCTCCCGTTTAGATTTTTCCTTTAGTATTTCTACCAATACTTGCTTGGATAAGTGGGCGAAGCTTGTAGACGCAATCTTTCTAAGAGCATCCGCCTTCTTGTTTTCACCTCTTGGTACCTGCTTGATAGAAAACTTTCCGAAGGTAGCTATGAGTGACTTGACTTTATCCAAGTATCGAACCATGTTATCCTCCTTGGCTATGTAACCTCCTAGGATGTGATTCACAACAAGTCGTGAGTCCACGTAAGCCTCAAGGTTGCGGACTCCCATCCTAGCGGCGATTTTTAAACCCGCAATCAATGCTTCATATTCTGCCTCATTATTAGTGGCTATGAACTCAAAACGCAGGGCGTAGGTAAACTACATTCCTTCCGGATTCGTGAGAATAAGGCCAGCTCCTGACCCGTCCGTGCACGACGATCCGTCAGTAAACAAAACCCATGGTTCCGCTGGAATTTCCTTTTGTTGTACCACTGGTCCGTCCTCCTCTGGCTTTTCGATTAGGAAATTGCCAAGATTTGGCCCTTGACCGTTGTCCTTGGTCTATAGGAGATGTTATGCTCTCCTAGTAGAATGCTCCATTTCTGTAGCCTACCGGCAACGTCTGGCTTGTAGATGATTTGTTTTATTGACTGATCAGTGATAACCACAATTGGGTGCGCCTGGAAGTACCGGCGTAACCTTTTCGTGGCGTATATCAATGATAAAACCAACTTCTCCATAGAGGAATAGTTTTACTCCGGCCCTTGTAGTGTTCTACTTATGAAGTAGACCGGAATCTGGACTGTATCCCTATCTGTCATGAGTACTGCACTTATTGCTCAGTGCGCAGCAGACAGATACATAATGAGCTCTTCCTTAGGCCGGGGAGCCACTAGCATGGGAAGAGATGCGAGGTGCTGCTTGAGCTGGTCAAAGGCTTCCTCCGCCTCCTTTGTCCAGGGGAAATCTCATTTCTTTATGCACTTCTTTAGTGTTTTGAACAGAGGTAGTGACTTTTCCGCATACTTTGACAAGAACCTGTTTAGCCCGGCCAGCTTTCCATTTAGTGATTGTACATCTTTTCGTGTCCGAGGGGATGGTAACTGTATTATTGCGTCCATCTTTTCCGGAAAAGGCTTGATGCCGTTTGGATCAATCATATATCCAAGGAACATCCCTTCAGTTGCCCCAAACGTGCACTTTTTTGGATTCAGTTTCATGTTGATTCTCCTCAACGTGTTAAACGTCTCCTGGATATCACGGAGAAGTGCTTCCTCCGTATGACTCTTGATTACCAGATCGTCCACATAGACCTCAAGGTTGCGGCCTATCTAGGAATCAAAGGCTTTATCAATAAGTCGCTGATATGTCGCTCTGGTGTTCTTTAGCCCGAACGGAATTTTTGTGTAACAATACACACCCTGACTGGTGTGAAACGCCGTCTTCTCTTCATCCTCTTCCGCCATCTGGATTTGATGGTATCCTTTGTACGCATCTAAAAAAACACTTTCGCCAACTAAAAAACACTTCCGCCATCTGGTCTTCTCTTCATCCTCTTCCGCCATCTGGATTTGATGGTATCCTTTGTACGCATCTAAAAAACACTTCCGCCAACTAAAAAACACTTCCGCCATCTGGATCTTCATCCTTCTTACGCCAACTCCCGTCATGCTTCTTGACCATGACTGGGTTAGATAACCACTCGTGGTAGTATACCTTGCGTATAATTCCTGCGTTTACTAATTTCTGTACCTCATCCAGTATTACCTGGCTGCGCTCTGGTGCTTGACCGCGCTTCTTTTGTTTAACAGGAGGATATCCCTGGCGGATTTGAAGTTTATGTTTTGCTATTGAATGCGGTACACCTGTCATATGCTTTGGCTCACATGCGAATACATCCAGGTTTGCTTTTAGGAGAGAGCACATAGCCCTCTTGCCGTTATCCGAGAGCGTCCCCCCTATGGATACCTCTTGTTCCGAATAATCGGGATGGATTGCAACCTTCCAATTGGGGGGTGGTGATCCTTCCTTAATAGGAACAGGTTGGACTGGTGTTTTCACGGTGTAGCATTCGGATGCCGGCACGATCGTATTGTAAATAGTAACAATTCTTCCTTTCCACAGGGAACTTAATCATGCCATGAGCCGTAGACGGAACTGCCCGTATGGCCAGGATGCCTGGTCTTCCAATAATCCCATTGTATGGAGCGTGTGAGCGTATCACCATAAAGTTCATCCACGCCGTGGTGGAATGTTCTTCATTCCCAATGGTTACTACCAGACGTAGTTGTCCTATTGGCCAGATAGTGTCTCCACTAAAGCCAATGAGTAGCGACGTGACCGGTACTAATTGGCTTCTTATTTTTGGTCGTAGCTGTACGAAACAGTGTTCGTAGAATACTTCAGCCGATGACCCTCCGTCCAGATACATACGGCGAACGTTGTGGGTTCCAATGCTTATCTCAATCGTGAGAGGTGCATCAGCCACGTTTCTGGCCGTAATAAGAGGGAATGAAATCTCTCTGCCGCGCGAAATTTTTTGACTACTTTTCTGCTTTGTGCGGCGCTGCCAAGATTGGATCATATATATGTCCTTTTGGGGATCCTTCTTGTCGTGCTTTTTGTTATCCTTTCCATCCTTCCAATCCTTGACCAAATGTTTGAGTTTTCCTGATTTGATCAGTGACTCAATGTGCTTCTTGAGCTGGATGCATTCCTCCGTGCCGTGGCCCTTTTCGTTGTGGAATTCGCAGAAGCGATTTCCTTGACGGCGGTCTACCGGAGTCGTCATTGGGGGAGGCCTTGGGAAGTTCGCCCCTTCTGTCAATAAGATGTCCCGGTAAGTCATCTTTAGGGGGGTGAATTTGTCATCCGACCGCCCTCCTTTATTCTGACTCTTGTAGTCCGAACCCCTTCCATTGCCTTGGTTGCCTTGAAAACCTGACTGCCTTCTGGGTTGGTCATTCGATCGATAGTTGTGGTTTCCCTTTGTAGGATAGGTCACGGCTACCGCGGTTTCTCCTTCTACAAAGTTCCTGGC
Organism: Glebionis coronaria; assembly: GCA_025667525.1. NCBI lineage: Eukaryota > Viridiplantae > Streptophyta > Magnoliopsida > Asterales > Asteraceae > Glebionis > Glebionis coronaria. Next base: position 289,184,389 of record CM046880.1, on the reverse strand, counting down.
CCTCTCCATGAGGTCGTCATACTTCTCCGATCGCTTGTCATTGAGGCGTCTAATTAATTCCTTGTCCGTTATGGCATGCATGTAGTCAGAATATTTCAAGAGCTCTGGCATCGTTTTTGTGCGCGTGCACTCGTCGTTGAAACGTTCCGTGAAGTCCTCCGTAGACTATCCAGGCCGTTTCTTGACGGTTTCCAATGAGACCGGATCCCTATTATACTTCTTTCGCTGAGTATAACTGTTTTTAAACGCAGTGCGCAACTCTCTGACGCTATCGATGCTTCGGGGAGGAAGTCCCTCAAACCAATCACAGGCATTGCCAATCATGGTCGAATTGAACATCTGGCACCATATAGGCATGGGCTATCGTTCGATCTTTGCCTGCGTGTCAAATATCTTTAGGTGATCATCCGGATTACCAGACCCATCATAGGTTTTGACACACGCTGGCATGCGGCGCTTCTTATCCTCGGAGTAATTTCGTATGCGGAGGGTGAAGGGATCTTCCCTAGGATCACACCATGGGCGGGAGAGATCTTCTCCTTCCACCTCACGATAGTAAGGGCCACCGTAGTATCCCTCATCATCCGATGGTGGAGGAGGAGTACGCCTAGGTCGGCGACGCTTGGGGGGATGGTCATCTGAATTTGACCCAGAGGGGCCGGGAGAAGGGGCGGTGCTCCAATTCTCGGTTGAGGACCCCTTTTGTGAGAAGAGCTAGGAGCCTTCTTCCCACTGTCCACACTATCCCAAACGCTGGTGCGACGATCATTCCTGGCTGATTCCAGAACCGGGCGTTCGGCGGAGCCGTCGGACCTGTCTCCTTCCTCACGAGATTGTAGCAGTTCCTGCATAACACGATCCCCTATGCGCTCGAACACATTCTGGGGTCGCGAGTTTTCCTCCAAGTGGTTTCGCTCCTGTGGGCGCGCCTTCCTCCTCTTTTGAGTTTGAGGAGAGGCTCCAGATACGGCTCTGCCAAAGTTGAGCCTAGATTGGAGGTTCCTACCTAGGCTTAACCTTGACGCGATACCCGGTACGATCCTCTCAAAGTTCTGCATGAGAACACGAGCAAGATCTTCGTCACTAAATGGTTCCACTTCCACTTCTTCCTCGATTGATGGCCTCCGTGGCTCATTGTTAGGGGCATTAGGCGCACTCCCTAGATCAGGGTTATCCATGGTCATGGTTGGTGGTGGGGTATTAGCGGACGTGCCAGTCCCACCCAAAGACTGAAAACCGTTTCGGTTATTCGGTCCGCATGTTTGGCTGCCAGGGGACTCGTTGGGGATGAGTATCCCATCCCCTGTAGACTTCCGATTCGCAGGATTCGTGTTCCTGGGATTCCCTTGCGGATGTCCCTTCGTCATTGAAAGAGATCGAGATGAAATTTGTTCTAGCTTAGTGTTTAGGTCCCACGGATGACGCCAACTTGTTAATACAAAAGTTGGATGATCCTTGCTAGACCCGGATTAGGCTTAATTCGGGTTGGCTGGGCTCCGGCTCTTGCACCAAGTGAATAGTCTTGTTGAGATCCTGCACACTAAAGCAATACGCGTTAGGCTTACCATGGGAGTGTGTCCCACGATTAGACTCCAACGTGAGAGTAAGTAATCGGTTAGGGTTTAGAATCGGATGTGAGGTTTAGAGTATGGAGAATGTAATACGTTTGTGGAACCCATGAGGGTTCCTTATATAGGCAGTGAAACCCTAATGGGCTCACTGTTTACTTCGGCCCCAAGTATAGGATAAACACCATAATTAGATTGATTGTTATCTTCTAATTATGGTTAGTGTATATATTATATTTTAAGGTGAATCCCAACCCTAATAAGATTGTGATTCTGTCTAACCCTGTCCCGGTTGTACTGGGCCATGGGCCGCACACACTTTATGCGGCCACTTTTCAGTTAAGCCCATAAGCTTAACTGATTAATCCAACCCATTCGTGATGGGCCAGATACGGGTAGTACCCATGGGCCGGGTCCATGACCCGGCTGGGGACTATACGTCATCATTTTAAAACTAAATTCTTGTTTTCATAATAACTCGTAACGTGTTATGAATGTTATTTCTTTTATGTATTGTCTAATCTAATATTAATTCCACTTAGGCTTTATATTAGTCTTTAACTTAGACAAGTTGACATGCATAAATTAAAACAAGATTGGACTTAAGTTAAGAAATTTTTTTAACTTGTGCTACGATGGATGAATGCATGCTTCCTCGTACACAGTTTTGATTTATAAATCAAACTTTTATACCCGTCTCAAATTTAAGTCATGCCGTCCAATTGTTTGAGATTACTTGCAATTACTTTTTGCATCTTGTGAGACAGATGTGAATTGTAACCCAAGGTGATTATTATCTATGTGTGAGACCTAGACTTATTCTCGCATGTTCTCAAATTGGATGACTTAAACAGTATAACGGTGAGACCTTGACCGAGGCAGGGATGGGACTAAACATGCCAGTTTGACATTTAGTGAAATGTTTACTTATGTCATGAGTCCCATAAGGATCTAAGAATTGCACAAGATTTGCAATTGATGAACGTCATCTACCTGTTGAATCTATCATTGCTAGCAGATCAACTGATGTGATGGTGGAACCTCAATGAGGATCTTAGCCTTTTCGTAAAATTAATTGTTTTTTATAAACTTGGGTAGTTAATTTAAAAGGATAATTATCGAAAATAATAAATATGAACTTTGTATTTCTATTAATGATTTTATGCAACACAATCTGTAAACAAAGTTTGTTTCCTTTTGTGCTACAGGAAAACAAACTAAGTCTTCTTTCCTTGTAAGAATAAGACTCGTTCCCATCCTTTCTCCTTGTATGAGAAAGCTGTAATAGGAACACTTGAATATTCTCAATTCTAATCAATCTTAATACACACCTACTCAAGAAATCGCATTGTCTTGTAAGTCAAAACGATTAAGTACGGTTGCACATCTTAAAGTGTTAAGATATTAAATGAAGTCTTGATTAGAAATTGAAGTCTCAATAAACCGTGAGAGGAAAGGAAATTACTAGCATGTTTTTATAGTATATTTTCCTTACACAAACAAGTTCCATAAGATTCTACACACCTTTGAGGTAAAGTAGAAAGAGGAATTGCATGCAAAACTTTCAAGTTAATGGCATCGATGGAAATCTCATCACAAATATAGTAGAACTTGATACTTTTATTTGAATATCTATGTACATGTTTACTAGTCTACGAGACTCACATTGGCTATAATGTGTAGACATTCAAAGAACTAGAAATTATACAAATTGCTACTTGCTTTTTCACTAGTATAGATACATTCAAAATGTTGTCTAAACTAATGGGAGCAATGCATTTTTTAACCATAGGACACACTTGTAAAGTTGTCTTATTCAGTGGGAGCTATGAGCTTATCACCTTGTAAGTGACCCACTTAATTTCTAGATTGTCTTGAAATAACATCATAGTTTTCTAAGCCTTATTGCATATTATTTTAAAAGATAACTAGTCGCTTTTCTGATATCGCTTCCCGAAATGTTATCTAAAAATAGTTATGCATGATTGCTTATTAGACGATGAAGTTCTACATAACCCTTCTATACAAGCTTAATTTGAGTATGACTTAAATATTATTATATATGTGATATTTTAATATTATTCATATATGATGTTGTGCCATGCTCAAGTGGGAGAAATATTAGAGTGTGCAAGGTACAACACAATATGGCTAATAATATTCTACTAGGACTTACGCATATTGATGTATGTTGTCTAATAAAGAACTAATGTCAAGAAATAATAAAAACTACTTCATTATATTACCTAAATTGTTTAGCTAATATGCATATGTCTTCTTGAAAAGACATATATATGATGTATATAAACTAACTTGAAAATACTATTGAAACCAAAAGTAGGCATTCAATAATACTTTATTTATAATATGTTTATGTATTCAAGTAAAAACATAAACGTGAACTTCCTTGAATTGTTCAAAGAATTATAAAATAAAGTAAGTACTTGACTTGTTGTGTCTTCCTGTTAGGGCATATACAATGAAGTTCTTGAATTGTTCAATACCTTATAAAGTAAATTTAGTGACTAACATGTTATGTTTTCTTGTCAAAACATGAACATGAAGTTCTTGAACTGCTAAAATAATCATACTTTATAACATGCAATCGGCTTGAATATATTTTTTTATGTAATTTGGTTTAACCAAATTATGAAATATGTGAGCCAAAGAGTATTAGGTTATCAAAGGAATTATGATACTGTCTCACAATCGCAACACTAGGTCTCATGTGTAAAATCAAATACTATTGTTATTATTTGATTCTTAATAACATTAACTACTCTCTCTCTCGTATCTTATTAAGGTTAACAAGAATTTTAATGAGCCCGTGCTAATTCAAAATGGTTCCAAACAAGAAGGTAACTAAGAAACCATCAACTTATGGAATGGGATGAATCCCAGTAAGTCTTAGTTGAAGTTTTGAATTTGTTAAAATCATGTTAGACGTGTTATTAACATACTTGAATCAAGAAATTTCAATGTATTTTATACATCCCAAATGATAACAATTCGTTGTTGCTCGACATGTTGTGTACTTGGATACAGTCTCTCTTATAAGAAGCAAGTGGGAGCCTTTATGCATCTTTGAAGAAAGTAATTAATAAAATACAACCTTCTGAATACACTAGTGAACGACACAATTGAGGCTGAGCATGTAAATGCAAAAGCCACAAAGTGTTGTAACTCCCATTCACATATCCGCAAGGATACCTCAAGCACCTAAAGATATGAATGTCATGTCAATGTTCAGGAATATGAGTTAGAGGATCATAGTGAACCTCATAACTATCGAGACTCATTTTTAGATTTGGATTCTAATGAATGACTCAAAACTATGAATGGTTAGATGTAGTCCATAAAATAAAATCAATTTTGGAATTTGATTAGCTTTCACTAATCAGTAAGACTGATAGGTTATAAATGGTCTTCTATGAGAAGATAGATATGGACACAATTGTACACATTTATACACACTCTCTTTGAACAGAGTTTAAGGCATGCTCAAGAAATTGATCGTGATTTAAGGCTTTATTTTTGTGACAACCCTGGTTTTGAGGTTCGTCACTTAGTTTTATTTTGTGCTAGTTACGTGTCTTTACGTGTTTATGTGCTTATTGGTGTGTATAGATTGTGGTTTGGATATCGTTTCCGGTACGGGGTAACTTGTGAGTGAAACGATGTGAGATGATTTCATGTTCATGAGCTCACATGGTAGTGACTATGAAATGAGATGGTGATATTTAATGGTTTTACGTATACGTATATGTATTATAGAAAATAGTATTTTTACGATTTACGGTTTAGCATTTGGAGGTCTCGGATGAGGTAATTAGTCATATGGATATTTTTCGGGATGGTTTTAAGTCATTTAGGACTTAGTTATAAAGTTTATTTCAAAATTTGAGATTTTTTTTAAAGTGTATATTTTACGACTTTTACGGTAAAACGCGTAAATTTGACTAGTTTTACGGTTTTGAGGTTTTGGAAGCTTTAGGAGTTGTAATAAATTAAGGTAAATTAAGGTAATACTAGTAATGTATTATTAAACAATAAAAAGAAAAAAAAATAAAAAAACATATATATATGGCGGTTTGGGACAATAAAAGAAAAGGGAGGAAAAAAAAAGGAAGGTGTGCTTATACTTGGGCTAGGATTCATCCACACTTTATATAAAGTATATACTAAACCAAATTCATTATTTTTCTCCTGGAGATAAAGAAAATTCGTGATTTTTATAAAAAAATTAGGATTCTTCATAAAATTTGGGGGTTTTCATAAATCAAAGGTAATCTTCAATAACCCTTTTCAATTTAATTATTTTAATGTTTTCTTTAATCATCTTATGATGGATTTAGATTAGGGTTTAATTTAAAAACAGTAAATTAATGTTATATTAATTATATTATGATGATTACATAAATTAGGGCTTGTAATTAGCGGGATTAGGGTTAATTAATGAGGTTAATTTAATTAAACCCGTTTTTAAAAACTGGACAGAATTTTAAGTCAATTGTTTTGATCATACTGGGAGTTTTACAAACTCTTATTTTGCGATCCAAGTATCCCTGAAAAGGTAATTGAAGTGGCTTTCCAATGCAAGAAACGAGAACTAAATTGGAGGTCGGGAAGTGGGTCAAAAACAGGTTACAACAGTCGGAGGTCAAAACAGTTTTGAAGTCAGCCTGTTTTCTTTTTAAGTTTTGGGTTGTTTGGGGTACTTAGGGTTGCATTGGGATCTTCTAACGAACATGAGAGATGGTTTATATATTTTAGTAAGTATATGAACTTGGGATAAGGTTGTGGTTTAGGGTAAGACCCCCTAATCCTAACAAACCTTTTGTATGTTTAAAATCAGTAAAACTGGAATGACAAAAGTATATATATATATATATATATATATATATATATATATATATATATATATATATATATATATATATATATATATATATATATATATATATATATATATATCGGGGCCTTAACAGTAGCTTTAAGGTTGGGGCAAGTGGTAGGTGTTAGGTAACATATGTAAGGGTATGAATATTCCTTTTACAGAAACCATGGGTATGTTTAAGTGGGCGTATGACTTATAGTTTGGAGACCTAAAATTGGGACTGTTTTGTGTAAAATATGAACGGGATAGTTATTGAACTTAACCAAGTTAAGGACTTGTTAGGGAAGGATAATGGGGTGTTTGGAGTTTATAAATGGGATATTTATATGAGAGGAGGTTAGATGTCCATCATAGGTTGATGAACCGTTTTAGTGGTTGGTTCATGTTTTGATTATGTGTTTTTGGTTGTTAGCTTTTTGCTAGTGCGCGGATGTTTGGGGAAGCTCAATCAGGTGAGTTTCATAGTCTCATGTTTACTAATGATTTTGACTTCCAGATGGGATGGAAGAGACACTGTGTTGTTATTTATAAATTATGCTGTGAATGGTTTAGCGTTGGTAATGGACTTATGTGTGTATACTTATATGATTAACTGCTAGTTGATTCTTGATTGTTTATGTTTTGACTTGGTACCAAGGGGTTGTTGATAAGGCGGGGCCTTGGGGAGGACATAGAAGTGTGAGCATCTATGGGACCATGGTGTTTGGTAAGGCTAGGAGCCTTGGATTGGGATTTGGTTCATAGGTGTTTGGATGCCTATGAGAGTATGGTGTTTGGTAAGACTGGGAGCCTTGGAATTGTGTTGTTTGTTAACTCTTGAATGTTAGTTTGTTATTGCATATTAGTATCACATTGCCCATGTGTTTTTAACTTTTGGTTGTTACTCACAGCTTATGGTTTGTTTTGGCGTTGGAGTCTAAACCTATGACTCTCACCAACTTTATGTTGACGTGTTTTAGTGTCTCTTTCAGGTGTGAATATGGTTAAGCAGTGAGGATAGAAGTGGCTAGACTTGGATGCCTTAGGATTGCATATAGAAGGAGATCCCCGTTCCTTCTTAGCTTACCTTTATGTTTTTTTGATAAGTGATACATGTTGGCACCTATATGTTTGTTTGGTTTATGTTTATTGTTTGTCTTGGGTAAGTGGTAGGACTGTTACCTACTTACCTATACTCCTGCATTGTTGAGATATTGTCATGACATTTGTGTCGCCATTTATGACATTATATTTGCATTTTAGTTTTCTCTATAGAGACACCATTTGTTGTGATGATGTCCATACGTCGCGCCCCATATTCCGCCATGGTGGGGTGTGACAGAATGGTATCAGAGACAATGGTTATAGAGAATTAGGTTGCCTAGTCGCGTAGCCTAGTCTATAGCTTAAGGGTCCCTGCATATAGGCGTCATAGGAGTATGTGTGCATTTTACATAAATTGATGTGTTGGGATGTTATTTATTGCGATGTTTTGACTAGTATGAATTGAACCATAGTAAGTTCATACTTAGTCACATGCTATTTTCTTTTCGGGTTGTGACTAGTGTGGGTTGAACCATAATCATCCACGCTAGTCATCGTCGTATTTTGCTTAAATGGTACATTATAGTACATAATTCGGTACATGGTAGTTTCTGTCTTTTGTTGGGTTATTTTATGTACCTGAGGTACAGTATTTTTCTTTTGATGTTTAAGTCATGTTCCCTAAGAGTCATGTGGTGGTTCGAGTTAGTAGGAGTAGGTGGATATGAAGGATTTTATGCTGTTTCCACTCTTATGGGCGACATGACTTATAACTGATTATGTTTTCGTTTTGGATTTAGTCTATGCTGTTTTAGCTAGACTATGGATTTATGTATTTCAAGAAGTTTGACTATGTTATTTAAATAGTTGGAGTTTTGGACCTTATTGGTTATGTGGTTATGAGCTTATGTGAGTAGATGGATTTATGTGTTATATGTTGTATTGATTCTTATAAGTCACATCATAGGAGGGAGTGCATTGGGGAAAGGGTAATTGTATAAGTATGGTGGCCAACATAGTTATACAAGTACCACAACTTCAATGGGTTCTCAAGTATGATTGCATGAAAGAGGGTTAGTACATGCTTGTATATGATGAGATGTAGAATTTGGGTATACGTATAATATATGGGTTTATGTAATGGCTGCCTATGATATGGCTATTGTTCTTTTTGTGTTATATGTTTTGGGTTATAGTTGTGTTGTGTGATTATGGGGTCACACGATATGGTTTGGTTTTGGAGGTGGGCTTTATGCCTTGTTGTGGCACGATGAGATGGTGATTACTCATAGGAAAAAAACGAGCGTATAAAGCGATTGACTAACTTACGTGTATGATAACGAGTATGTTTGGGAGATTCAATAGGTATACATATGCGGATGTATATATACTAATAGATGGTATGTTATGATTTACGGTCGTTCAGTAGTTATTATAACTTGAACGTACCTAGTGCTCTCTTGTGTTTAAACAATTTATTAGAGCTCGAGTTTGGTGGAGTTTCAACGACGTTATGAATCTTTTGAAGTGTGTCTTGTAACGTATTATTTGAGTTTCGTATTTCACGTGTACGTTTTAAAATGGTGTTTTTTGTTTCAAGTCTATTGAAAAAACTTGGGATTTCTTTTGAGATAATGAAATCTTTTGTGTTGGGTCTTGCATTTCTTTTGGTCGGTATATATTGAGTTAGATGGTTGGTTGTATTCGGTAAAATAAGGGTAAGGTGTTGGAGTCGTGTTTGAAACAAGATGTAACATAAGATTTCATTTTAATCAACACTTATTTATTTCAAATTCTAAAAGACTTTTTTTTAAATAAAGCGAAGTAAAAATTTCTTTCTACATACATAGTTTATATAATTGGGTTTAACCGATTCACGTCATTTATAATTATTAATACAAGGTTAAATTGAGTTTATGAAGATTTCACATACAATTTTATCTTTCATTAATATAACACTGTTCAAATATTCAGAATGTATAGTCATGGGAGGTCAGTGGATTGGTCGGAATTGTTGTACAAGTGTCGGGTTCAAGGTTGAGTTTTGAATAGTAGTTTATTTTTATTCGGGGTACACGGGATACCTAGTCTTTGGGTTGAGTTTTGAGATCGCCTAGAGGGTTGTTTGTAGATTGTTTGAGTCACATAGATGTGGTAGGTAATAAAAAAAGAGATATAGGGGGTGTTTGATTGGTGCTTAATTGGGTAATTCAGCACTGAATGCTGAGTCGGTCAGCATTAAATGTGTTTGATGAGAAACTAAAACCACCACTGAATGACCAAAACAGTGCTGAACGATTCCCTGACAAAAAGAAGCAAAATCACTCAGCGCTTGCCACTTTCCATTTGATAATATTTACTAAACTAAAATAACTATTTTATTCTTTTAAATCAACATGATACTCTGACATGTAGTATTATAATATGTTTGCTTTTAGAAAATATTATGATATTTTTTAATGTAAAATTGAGTTTCGTGAATTAGAAAAAGGAACACGTCACGGTATCAAAAATTTCTTTTGTGCATTTTTCAACTTTATTTAATTGTTTGATTCGTGTATTATATTTGTAGTGCATTAGACGTAAAATATAGTATTTTTATTAATCACGAAAATTGGTATGGTAATGTTTTGTCATTCAGATTGTTCATTTACAACAATTATCAAACAAAAAAAACAAATTCATACAGAGTCTTTGAATCACTCAGGATCATTAATCATTCAGTGCTAAATCATTAGACTTTATCAAACAGCCCCATATATTCTTTTGGAAAAGTCGATCTTTTGCACGGTTTAAATAATATGTCGCGGGGCGAAATATGTTTGGTTGCCATTGGGTGTTTCTTGGATTATTTTTCGTTGACATAGGTCATTTTGAATTGATACATGATCTGGGTTTGAGTTTTCTTTTTAGTCTCGTGGTTTTTGACTTGTTTTAATTGGTACACGTGAAATGTCGTTAGTTATCTGTGGGTTGATTCGTTGATCGTAACTGATGGATTCAGGATGTAGTTTTGGTTTCGTATTGTTCGGGAGCGTTGAGGTAGCCATATGAAAGACTTGGTCGTGCCTACACGCTTAAGTAGGTGACCATGAGAGAACGGTCGGAATACCCTTAGTGGGGAGGAAAGAGGTTCGTAGACGAACTAATGTGGTCATGAGGTCTAATAGGAGTGCCAAGGGAGATGAATAGAAATTTGTGAAATGTATGGATATTGGCACAAGTAACGTGCCATAGAGAGTGTTGAAAGGGGATATTGTTCGTAAGGCATGTATGTTTTCTAAAAATTTCCTGAAATTTAGTAGGTTTGCCTATTATTTTGAGATAGAACCATGAATAGAGCAAGTAGGAGAAGTGAGAGGAGTTGGAGTTAGTGCCTTTCCAAGGAAATTGTTGGTGGAATGATTTCAAGAACAAGAGTTGATGGAAATTGCAACGGATGCAAGGTAAAAGTTGAGTTGCTTAGTAGTAGATTGGATGTGGAAAGCGGTTGAGTGGTCTGATGAGGAAGCATTGGTCTTTTAAAATGCGTGTAGAATTTTGCAAGTAGAACGAGGTAGGAATTTATTCGTATTGCCGCTAAGAGAGGGTGCAAGGAGGACATAGTTGAAACTGCTAAGGATGTTGTATGAACGCTTTGGTTTTACGGTTATGCATTTGGCTTCGCCAAAGCACTAGCGGTTTTCATGGTGTCAATGAACCAAGTGTGCATGAACGTGTATAAACGAGTTGTCATCGGGAGTATCGACGACATCTTGATCTACTCAAATCTGAGAAGGAGAGTGAGGCGAAGTATGTGTTGGTTTTGGAGTGGAATTATACGTGAGATTTTCAAGTGTGAGTTTTAGTATTAAGTCTACCATGATGAGTAGTTAGAGATGATGACATATCATGGAACCAGCAAGGGGCGGAGCGAAGAAGGATGAGGAAGCATTTTGGAGGCTGAAGAGGTGGATTGGATAATGAGCCGATCTTGGCATTATCGGAAGGACTTGATGAATTCGTGAAGCATGACGATATGTGGAGCAAGGATTTGGACGCGTACGAGGATGACGAAGAAAGGCGATCGCTTATACGTTGCAGGAACTGAAGATTTGGAAGAACTGGATAGACTTAGTTAGTGGAGCTGGACTGTTATATCTGCCTAGAATTCTAGAGGCATTTGGTGTACGAGACGTAGAGAATGATCTATACGGATCATGAACGTCTCCAACACATATTCAATCATCTTGATTGAACATTTGGCAAAGGTGATGGGTGGAGTTAATTGATGAAAGAAAATTTCAAGGCCAAGTACCGTCTGGGAAAGGCAAGCATGGTTGATGAGATATGGAATAAGAAGAATGAAGTGAAGCTGAGACGAACTTGAACTATATGGGTGACGTATTAGGGTGGTTTGGATGAAGGATGTAGGTTGCACGAGTTGAGTTGTCTAAAGCAGAGAACGCGTCAACATGTATGTTGCATGGCTTGGACAATCATATGGAGAAAAGGGACGTAGACTAGGAGTAGCTTAGAAAGGGCGATGTGAGGACGAAGTTGGTGGAAGGGATACATAATGCGGAGGAGGAATAAGTACGACGAGAGTTGGGGGATAGTCGATAGACTGACTAATTCATCTCATATTTCAAGAGGAATGAGAAGTCACGTATTTGAGAAGTTGGAAGGATTGCATACGGATGTGATGGAATAGAGGGTTTTGCGTAAAAGTTAGCCTACTATGTATGGAATGCATCACATTGTGATGTATGGTATGAGTTGAGGAAAAAGAAGGAAGTGTGTATAGAAGCGAAGCAAGAATAAAATAGGTCGAGATAGGAACCGAAGGTAAAACTTTGGTAGAGCCTAATGAGTAGAATAAAGCACAACGCAGGCTAATACTGTCGTAGTGTGGAAAAGGAAATGTCACTGACCTATACTGATTGTTTGGGAGGCTTAGTATCGATAATCGAATGGATGATAACCCTGGTTTTGAGGTTCGTCACTTAGTTTTATTTTGTGCTAGTTACGTGTCTTTACGTGTTTATATGCTTATTGGTGTGTATAGATTGTGGTTTGGATATCGTTTCCGGTACGGGGTACCTTGTGAGTGAAACGATGTGAGATGATTTCATTTTCATGAGCTCACATGGTAGTGACTATGAAATGAGATGGTGATATTTAGTGGTTTTACGTATACGTATATGTATTATAGAAAATCGTATTTTTACGATTTACGGTTTAGCATTTGGAGGTCTCGGATGAGGTAATTAGTCATATGGATATTTTTCAGGATGGTTTTAAGTCATTTAGGACTTAGTTATAAAGTTTATTTCAAAATTTGAGATTTTTTTTAAAAGTGTATATTTTACGACTTTTACGGTAAAACGCGTAAATTTGACTAGTTTTACGGTTTTGAGGTTTTGGAAGCTTTAGGAGTTGTAATAAATTAAGGTAAATTAAGGTAATACTAGTAATGTATTATTAAACAATAAAAAGAAAAAATAATAAAAAAATATATATATATGGCGGTTTGGGACGAATAAAAGAAAAGGGAGGAGAAAAAAAGGAAGGTGGGCTTATACTTGGGCCAGGATTCCCCCACACTTTATATAAAGTATATACTAAACCAAATTCATTATTTTTCTCCTGGAGATAAAGAAAATTCGTGAGTTTTATAAAAAAATTAGGGTTCTTCATAAAATTTGGGGGTTTTCATAAATCAAAGGTAATCTTCAATAACCCTTTTCAATTTAATTGTTTTAATGTTTTCTTTAATCATCTTATGATGGATTTAGGTTAGGGTTTAATTTAAAAACAGTAAATTAATGTTATATTAATGATTTTAGGGCTTGTAATTAGTGGGATTAGGTTTAATTAATGAGGTTAATTTAATTAAACCCGTTTTTAAAAACTGGGCAGAATTTTGAGTCAATGGTTTTGATCATATTGGGAGTTCTACAAACTCTTATTTTACGATCCAAGTACCCCTGAAATGGTAATTGAAGTGGCTTTCCAATGCAAGAAACTAGAACTAAATTGGAGGTCGGAAAGTAGGTCAAAAACAGGTTACAACAGTCGGAGGTCAAAACAGTTTTGAAGTCAGCCTGTTTTCTTTTTAAGTTTTGGGTTTTTTGGGGTACTTAGGGTTGCATTGGGATCTTCTAACGAACATGAGAGATGGTTTTTATATTGTAGTAAGTATCTACACTTGGGCTAAGGTTGTGGTTTAGGGTAAGACCCCCTAATCCTAACAAACGTTTTGTATGTTTAAAAAATCAGTAAAACTGGAATGACAAAAGTATATATATATATATATATATATATATATATATATATATATATATATATATATATATATATATATATATATATATATATATATATATATATATATATATATATATATATATATATATATATATATATATATATATATATATATATATATATATATATATATATATATATATATATATATATATATATATATATATATATATATATATATATATATATATATATATATATATATATATATATATATATATATATATATATATCGGGGCCTTAACAGTAGCTTTAAGGTTGGGTCAAGTGGTAGGTGTTAGGTAACATATGTAAGGGTATGAATATTCCTTTTACAGAAACCATGGGTATGTTTAAGTGGGCGTATGACTTATAGTTTGGAGACCTAAAATTGGGACTGTTTTGTGTAAAATATGAACGGGATAGTTATTGAACTTAACCAAGTTAAGGACTTGTTAGGGAAGGGTAATGGGGTGTTTAGAGTTTATAAATGGGATATTTATATGAGAGGAGGTTAGATGTCCATCATAGGTTGATGAACCGTTTTAGTGGTTGGTTCATGTTTTGATTATTTGTTTTTGGTTGTTAGCTTTTTGCTAGTGCGCGGATGTTTGGAGAAGCTCAATCAGGTGAGTTTCATAGTCCCATGTTTACTAATGGATTTGACTTCTAGATGGGATGGAAGAGACACTGTGTTGTTATTTATAAATTATGCTGTGAATGGTTTGGCGTTGGTAATAGACTTATGTGTGTATACTTATATGATTAACTGCTAGTTGATTGTTGATTGTTTATGTTTTGACTTGGTACCAAGGGGTTGTTGACAAGGCGGGGCCTTGGGGAGGTACATAGATATGTGAGCATCTATGGGACCATGGTGTTTGGTAAGGCTGGGAGCCTTGGATTGGGATTTGGTTCATAGGTGTTTGGATGCCTATGGGAGTATGGTGTTTGGTAAGGCTGGGAGCCTTGGATTTGGGTTGTTTGTTAAATCTTGAATGTTAGTTTGTTATTGCATATTAGTATCACATTACCCATGTGTTTTTAACTTTTGTTTGTTACTCACAGCTTATGGTTTGTTTTGGCGTTAGAGTCTAAACCTATGACTCTCACCAACTTTATGTTGACGTGTTTTAGTGTCTCTTTCAGGTGTGAATATGGTTAAGCAGTGAGGATAGAAGTGGCTAGACTTGGATGCCTTAGGATTGCATATAGAAGGAGATTCCCATTCCTTCTTAGCTTACCTTTATGTTTTTTTTATAAGTGATACATGTTGGCACCTATATGTTTTTTTGGTTTATGTTTATTGTTTGTCTTGGGTAAGTGGTAGGACTGTTACCTACTTACCTAGACTCCTGCATTGTTGAGATATTGTCATGACATTTGTGTCGCCATTTATGACATTATATTTGCATTTTAGTTTTCTCTATAGAGACACCATTTTTTGTGATGATGTCCATACGTCGCGCCCTATATTCCGCCATGGTGGGGTGTGACAATTTTCTTTACGAGTTTTAAATTAATAAATATTAATTACCATACTTGATTTCATGGATATGAAATATGGCAATTGGTGTACAAACTCTAGAAATCCAAGTGTGGATTAGAGTATGCATCTAGGAGCTGGAATCTTAAGTTTGAATCAAGGATATGATCATGATTAAAACAAGATAACTCTTTAAGCTAGTAGGAGCATATTGTATTGTTTGTTCTTAAATCTCATATGTTGTTAACATACTGGAAATGACATTCCATTCAAGCTAGTTTTTCATTCCATTCAAGCTAGTTTTTAATCCTTGGTTTGGAATATATTTCTATTGAGAGATATAAGAAATAACACAATAACCTTAGAACATATGCTTATTAGGAAAACGCATACGCGGTTAATAAGTCTAAATATGACACATCACTGAGAAAGTCTCAAAGTTGTATCTCAATTGATAAGATTGAATATGTACATAGAAACCCTTAGTTTACCTAATGGATTAATTGCATATGATATGTTATATATTAGACTAATTTTAATACTTGCATGAATGCAAGATGAACTTATTACAAAGTATCTAAGTCAAATTCATTAGATTACTATAGACTTGTTCATCGTTTACGGATTTTAGGTAAGGAGATTAGTGTCGAGTTTATACACTAATGCTTACTTTGATTGAGATGATACTCAATTCTAGTCGTAGTAGAATTTCATTTTAAATGATAATACTACTACCTAGACGTGCTTGGCGAAAAGCACTGTTGCATTACTCATTAGTAAAATAAGAATACTTTACAGTTTCGGAAGCTGTTAAGAAGATTGACAAAATAGGTTTTCTACTTGCTTCAAACAACCTACGTAATGTACTATGTCGATGCTAGTATTATTGTATTAGCACTTGAGCGCACATGTACAAATGACAATCATCGTATTATTCAAAATCTTCACTATTTGTGAGTTTTTGAAATAAGTATTCTCAAAAGTTCACTCAGATGACAACTCAACAGGTCCTTGTGTAAAGTCAATGTCTTGTAACCAAACATGTTAACCATGCTAGGAACATTGGACTTTGACCTTCTAGTAGTCTCATGTATATCTGTTTTTAAGTATTTGGATACTGGAACGTTAAGCAGTTTTATTAAATAATGAATTGATTTACTTGGTATGATCGTCTTCATGTGTACTACTGTGTTCTATATTAGCATGTTTAATCCATGAATAATTTATTTATTCTAAATCTTCCATTGTCAGTTATTGATACGGGAGTATCGATGAATTAAGACAAATATGAGTGTTTTGGTCATATTTATTTGGAATGAATATTAATTGAGGATGTCGCCAAACTCATATGTGTTCATTGAATGAACATTGGATTGACCTAACCTACGAGAATTCACTGCATGGATCAATGTCAATAGTGAATCTCGCAAGTGGTTGAATCTCTCATCCTTAGACTTGAGATGCAAGTAGGTTTTGTGCTTTAACGTTGTCCTGAACAAGGCTGCTATAAAGACCATTTTCAAGTGCGATGTGAAACACATGAACGACACGTGCAGTCAAAATAAGATTTGTTCCTTCACATGTATTGGAGTTAGATACTATTGGGCCCCTCGATGAATTGTACAGATGTATGTGTGGCCACACCCAAATGTAATTAAGATGATTCTGAATTAATTTGGTAATCGAGTTCAATATCAATATCGAGAAACATAATAGTTGAACTTAAGAATGACTTATGATCCATGTCTAAAGTTTAATAGAGTATCTGAAACAAAAGGATGACTGATATCTAAACCATTTAAATGAGATGTTTGAGAAACTATCCTCATATGTTTCTAGGAGCATTGGCGTGTTGCTAGATGCTAACCATTGCGTGTATAATTACATGATTATTATGACGTGCGCAAGTGGGAGCTGTTGGAGTTTGCTCGTGTCATAGCTACTAATTATATGGCTAGACACATATGGGCCTATGGGGTCACACACATATACACTGAGGTGCCATTTAAATATGCCGTTTTTTTATCGTATTTATGGTATATTAATAACCTACGTAACTTGAGATCAACACTTGTCTTATAATAAAAAATATTGTAATTAGTTTATTATTCGACTAAAAAGAGTAAATGGAAAAGTCCATTTAGATCCCATTTATGGACAGAAAAAGAAAGAGTCAAAATGTCATTCATTATAAAAGAATAAAAAACGTTTCACCAAAATAAGTATCTTAATTTTGGTATCACACGTTTGATATACATGATTAATTGTCAATCAATATACAAATGAATTTTATAATATATTAATGATGATTTTTCTTTCTCCTTCAAGGAGATACACGACAAGAAAAACAACATGCTAGTGAAATGTGTTTTTTTATCTCTTAGCTATAACTATTGTAGTTAAAGGCTTAATGATTTGTTACGGGTTATCAAGACTAGCATGTATTTGGTATACAAGGAGGTGTAGTGTGGATACATCATAGAGATGATCTACTTTGATCATTGGGTTTCTTGGTTTGATCTTTTGTTGGTGATTGGTCTCCATTCGATCCTACCGAATCACGCTACAAAGGTGTACTTTTATTGTCTTTTTCTTTAGATTAATCATATGACTCTATGAATCCGTTCATAGGTGATCTTGTCGCTGCGTTTATCATTTATTCATATCATGTTTATATGGATAGTCACCTATATCCAAACGTGTAAGAAGGATAGAGGGATGACTAATGAAGGCTAGTGAAGATCTACAAAAGTTTATAGGTCATATCTTAGTCCTAATCCTTCCTTGTGGTTCAAAATAGGTCACGACATACATAGGATAAGAATGGTGATGTGTAGCAAGAAAGGAGGTGATCCACCTACTTGTCACACTCCTAAATATCTTAGTATTCATAAATATCAGGTTTTCAAACTTGGAATAGAGGGAAATGGTTTGAAAATGTGTTTTGGAGGGAAATTACAAATCCGGATTCAAAAACTAGGGCTTGTAACTTATGTTTTGTGTTTTTGGTGATTAGGGACTTAGGAAAGTGATTAGTGAATGATTAGGGATTAATTAGGGTTTATAAATTCTATTTAAGAGAGTTGGGTCCTTGGTTTGAAGTTTAACAAAGGTTTGATGTGAAAATGGGAAGTATACATTTGTAGATTAGGGTTTTCTAATGATCTAGGGTTTAATCTTAGTAAATGTGATTATCCTCCTCTTAGCTACTGATGTAAACTTAATTTAGGTCCTAGAAATTGTTTCTTAGGTTTCCAAATAGTTCTCACACTTGGTTTAAGGGTTTAGTTTAGGTAAACATGTCTAAAGAGTGAAAATACCTATTTAGACCTAATTTACAAGTCATGCATTAAAATCTTGTACCTTATGCATTAGGGTACTTGTACATTGTCTTAATATAATCTTATGATCTTTATGAAGTCCTATGAGTATTTGTAGACTTGTCCTTAAAGAACTACGTGATGATTCCATGTAGATTTCTTAATATAAGGGTTTTTATATCATTAAGCCTAATGACTTTCTATCTTGGGTAATTAGGGTTTATATCTTAATATAAACTTACTCTAAGTCTTATAGTATTTTTATGACTTTTATGGGTTCTACATTCTTAGTTTGAGGGTTTATATGAGTTGATCATATTCTAGGGTTATTTAAGTAAGATTAAGGTTCTATGCTTTGAAAACTTGTAATTTATGCTTTAATAATTTGTAACTTGGTTCAAGATAAATGTATGATCATGTTATTATACTTAGTTGAGTTTTATTTTTTGTTGCAAAAGATTAGAGTCTAATTCATTATAGGTTGGATTTTATATGCTAATCTTGGTTTTAGGTCATTTTCTTGTAATTAGCTTGTGATTAGTGAATATTAGTGTTTTGTGATTATTTACCTTTTCTTTATATGGTGGATTAGAATTATTGTAAAGTGTTTAATAATAGTATATATTCATTTTGTGGTTACATTGCTTGAAATATTAGTTTATAAGAGATTTCTAGGGTTTCTATGGGAATTTAGGGTATCCTTGTTATATTTGAGTTGTTCTTATTCATTGTTTATTCATATGATGACTTTTAGAACTCATGCTTCATATATACATAGTGTTTATAACATATAGACATATATTGATGTGGCAGTTGTGATAGTAAGATCCATAAGTCAGTCATGTAATATAATGAAAATGCAAAAATTTCTGAGTAAAATCATCTTTTTATTTATAAACATGGATATTACATTAACCAAAACTACTGGATGTTATATACTATGCGGAATATACTACTGAGAACAAAGAAAATACTAACAAAGCACGTATACCAAACTTTCAATCGATTAATAACCAAAACAGTGAACAATGTATTGAAAGCGTACATAATAATAAACCCTAAGGTTCCGTTTATAGATTAAGGAGCCTTGCACAATAAGCTACAAATCAACTATTCTAGGAAGAGATAAATATAGAAAATACAATATTTGAACATATCTTCCTATTATAACAAAACATGTTGATCTTCACAGCTCATGCAATCTTTCAGTGGATAGAATCCTTCTTGTCAGTGGCTTGATGTCAGCGGCTACACAAGTCTTGTCAGCGTCTATGATTACTCTTGTCAACTGCTAGGGACTTGGTCAGTTTTATTCCCAACAATCCTCCCCTAAACTTACCAAGTTTCTGAATAGAACAAAACTATACAAGAGAGGATCCTTACAAATATGCTTAATCCAGAATTTGAGTATGAATAAACCTTAAAAAATCAACACTTAAATCACTGGTGAAGTCCACTTTGAGATTTGTTGTGACAATCCTCAAATTTCACATATGTATTATGTGCTATGATTGTCTCAATATGAAAATTTGGCTAGAAATTTTTGCTTTTTATACCTTACTTGGTAGGATGAACTGCTTCTCATAACCTGAATTGCCATTACAACATATTCCTATATGTTGTCAGTACAATGTATATATCAAGTCTAAGATATAAAAGTGATCTAATAAGTTCAATATTAATAAGAACATCTCAAATATAACCATGATGCCCTAAATTCCCTTAGAAACCCTAGAATCCCTATAGATGAGTTGTAAACTCAAGAATGGTATACTATGAATAGAGAATACATATGAATAAGTCATTATGGAATATAAACAAGTTATAAAATATACTTTGAAGACATGATATTACCTAAGAATGGTAAGAACAAACCATACAAGCTAAGTACAAGTAATTGTACATAATAGTCTAGATCACCACCTAGAAACCCTTAGTAAACAATATTTCAAGCAATGTAACTACATAATATATATGTACTATTATAAAAAACAATATACTATTTACAATCTATCATATAAAGGAAAGATAATTAATCACAAATTACTAATATTCACTAATCCAAGGCTAATTACAAGTTAAGACCTAGTAACCAAGATTAGCATATAAAATCCATTTCACATTGAATAAGAGTCTAATCTTTTGCCATAAATTATAAACTCAACTATGTATCATATTAAGATTATACATTTTTTTCAAGATAAGTTACATGTTGGTAAAGCATAAGGTACAAGTTATCAAAGCATAGGATCTTAAGCTCCCATAATTATCCCTAGAATATGATCAACCTATACAAACCTTTAAACTAAGAATGTAGAATCCCTACAAGTCATAAACATACTATATAAGCCCTAGAATAAGTGTTTATCAAACATTAATTACCCAAGATAGAAAGTCATTAGAATTAATAACCTAAAAACCCTTATATTAAGAAATCTACATGGAATCATCTCCTAGTTCTTTTTGGACAAGTATAGAAATATTTATAGGACTTCAATAAGGTTATAAGATTATGTTAAGATAATTTACAATTAACCTAATGCAAAAGGTACAAGATTTCAATGCATGGCTTGTAAATTAGGTCAAAATGGGTATTTTCACCCTTTAGACATGTTTACTTAGAATAAATTAATAAAACCAATGTAGGGACTTCATGAACACATTGAGAACAATGTAGGATGTATAAAATGAGTTTACATCAGTAGGTAATTGAAGGATAATCACATTTACTAAGATTAAACCCTAGATCATTAGAAAACCCTAATCTACAAAAGTATACTTCCCATTTTCACATCAAACATTTGTTAAACTTCAAACCAATGACCCAAATCTCTAAAATAGAATGTCTAAACCCTAATTAAGATTTAATAATTCATTAATCACTTTCCTAAGTCCCTAATCACCAAAAACACAATTAGGACCCGGTTTTATGTTTTCCCTCCAAAAATCTATTTCAAACCATTCCCTCATATTTTAAGTTTAAAAATCAGATATTTAGGATGTTGTAAGATATTTTCCATGAGATTTAAAGTAGGTGCATCACCTACTTAAGGCTACACATGTCACACCCCATCATGGCGAAATATGAGGTGCGACGTATGGATATCATCACAACAACAACGTGTCTATAGAGAAAACTAAATGAAATTGAAATATCATAAATGGCGACACAAATGTCGTGAGAATATCTCAACAATGCAGGCGTCTAGGTAAGTAGGTAACATGCCTACCTCTTACCAAAGACATACAAATGAACAAACATCAAACATATAGGTATCAACAATTTACTAAATCAAAAGACAAAATAAAATCTAAGAGGAAAGGGATTCCTCCTAATGCAATCCTAGCAGCCTCTATACTTTAGCCACTTATAACCTCATCCTTCTCTACTACCTCACCTGAAAATGACACTAAAATCTGTCAACATAAAGTTGGTGAGAACATAGGTTTAAGTTATCTAGAACATCATAAGAACCCTTGACATCCGCTGCAAATAAGTTGAAGAAAAACAATTTATAGTAATGGACCATAATGTGATAATCATGTTACATGCATCCACAACAAAATTTAAACCAAGTACCGATCACATCTACAATTCACAAAGCACACTATAACAATCAAGAAGTATCCCGTCACACACACAAGAACACACACCACACTATCCGGATCTTTCCCACACCACATGTGGAAGATGAACTATATCCCCGTCGAGATATCTTGCCTCCGAAGAGACGATGCACAAGTACTAAGGACGGATCGTGCCCCACGAACCAAGAACTCAGAACCAAGAACTCAGGACGGATCATGCCCCACGCTCTACACACATCACAACTGGTCCCATAGACTCCCATACATCTATGTACCAATCCCAATCATAACACAATCAAGATTCACATATCAGAACACATATCAAAGCACATATGAGAACACATAAGCACGTAAGTTACACAATAACACATCTATGTCCAAACATTTATGAAAATATAGTACCAAAACATTTTAAGAACACCACAAGTGTCATATCCATCCAATACTAGAAGAAAACATTTAAAAACTCAGTGAAAATAGGACTATGAACTCACCTGATAGCACATCAAACTAGCACTCCTGCAAACCTATAAAATCATACACGACACCCTTAGCTCAGGTCTTAACACCCAAGTTAAGTAAAAATCAAGGAGATGAATCTAATTCCCCAATCCCCACTATCTAGTTCTGCCACTACAAGCTATTCTATACGTAAAAATCTAGTTTTTTCCCGGTATGGTTTACTAGTCACTAAACGATCACATGTAGTGAACTTAACACCACACTTGGTTTCTACCCTACTAGATTTATGTTTTTATATGATCTATGAACTCCAAAAACCAATTTTACTTTCTACTTACACGTTTAACCCTTTCGTTTAGTCCCTACGCCAAAAGTCGTTTTTACCAAAACTGATTTTCTGTACATGCTAAATGTTTGTCACCAAAAGCCCGACCTAAACACCATAACTTTTATTGAAAACCTCCTGTACTTTTATAAGCATTATAAAGATTTCCCAAATTAAAAATCTTTCGCTATCTCATTCGTTTGGTTAGGTTTTGACTCAAATTCCCGAAATCCAAATTTATTCCTGAACAGCGTACTACTTGTGTAAAAATTGTTTAACAACCTTCCCTAACTCCATTTTCGACCAGCCTTACATTTTTGAAAACTAGATTCTTTGAACTTAATATTAAAAAAAAGAAACTCGACCAAAGGTGCAATCTACTTCCCGAAACAGTCGACACAAGACAACCCTAAAAATCAGACTGTTTTACGCCTTTATGCACTAACCTTCTAAACATCATTAATTACCCCTAAATTATTAAACAAGAACCCTAAAATCATTAATAGACCTTAATTACTATTTTTTTCCAGAAAATTAATGAAACTCTAATCATCTCAATGATGGGTAATTAATATTACAATCATGATTAATTAATAAAAACATGAATTAAGTTAAAGTTAAATTGATCACATACCTTGAATCAAGAAAAATTTTATGAAACCCTAAAAACTTGTAGAAACCGTCGACCAGAAAAAAAGCTGGAGAAAATAATGTGTTTTGATTTGTTTTTATACTAAAATAATGAGAATCCTAGCCCAATACAAATAACACTTTCCTTTTTTTATTTTTTCCCTTTTTTTCTTTTTATTTCCACCGTCTTATAATTTATTTTTACCAAAAATAATATTTTTTTTTATTTTTTTATTAAATTACTTTTTTAATAATTAATTTCCTTAATTATATATTTTTTATTAATCCCTTAATTAATTAATTACACCTAAACCTTTTAACTAGTCAATTTCACGCGGTTACCGTAAAATACGTAAAATATAAAGTTTTATGAAATTATTAAAATATGAAATAAACTTTATAACTAAGCCCTAAATGACTTAAAACCATCCCGTAAATTATTCCCGTGACTAAATACCTCATCCGAGACCTCTAAACGCTAAACCCTAAATCGTAAAAATACGATTTACTATAATACTTATGCGTACACATAAAATCCTAAAATAGCACCGCATTCTATCATAGTCACATCCATGTGAACTAATGAGCACGAACTATCCCATCATAACATTATATAATGCACCCCGCAATACACGAACGAAGACTAACATCCAATCCAAGGCTCAAATATAAACAGAATGCTCGTAAACGCACACTAAGCACATAATCAAAGTCAAACAATCAAAAGTGACAAATCCAAAATCTAGGGTTGTCACATCACTCCCTCCTAATAGAAATCTCGTCCCGAGATTTACTCCCAACTCAAACTTATTCTCAGCAAACAAACGAGGATACATATCCATGATAAAACCTTACGTTCAAACGTGAACCCAGTTTAAACTAAAATAATTTCAACCAACAACACATGAGCCTTAACCGTCTGCGAGGAAACTTATTAAAATCATAAAGTTATGTAACCAACCTAACTAAATCTCGCAACTCATCAAACAAGAACTGTCTTGATATCAAGTTAGGAGCCATTACATAACTCGACGAGTTTAAAACGGTCACCCCGATTTTGGTCTTACTCATAAATACCATAAATCAAAACTCATCAAATATAACCACGTATTCTAAGGTCTAAAGAACTCTCAAATTCCATCCCAACTCATCTCTATGTTAACCCTCCAAGTGTTCATTACCCCAAAATACCTAAACACAAGTTTAAACCATGTTGTCCGAAAATTAACCTTGAACTCGACACTTGTACAATTAATTCGACCAAGCTATTGACTTCCAATTACCAAAATTTCTGAATATTTGAAAAGTACGTTCCGAGTATATAATTTTAGGCTTTTGAATCACTCAAAAAGCTTTAAAGCCGAATAAGTTATGACCAAAACGATTTTAAACCCTAAAACCCCTTATTAATTACCAAATTCAAGCCCTAATTTATTTTAATTCCAGAAAATTAAAACTCCCACCCATCATATGATTAAATACATGATTTTAACATATTTAAGTTAATAAGAACAAAAATTCTAACTAAAGAACAATAACTTTAGGTGTTCAAAACCAAAATATTTTAAAATAAACAAGCCATGCTTATATGTTAAAAAAAATTATATTCCACCTTATTTCAAACACGTTTTCGACACTTTACCCTCATTTTATCGACTACCAACAACTATTTTTATTTTACTATTTGCAAGTTTTATTTTTTTACCATGTAAGACTCAAAACAAAAGATATCGTTATTCCAAAAAGAAATCTCCACCCTCTCAATAGCCTCTACACCAAAAATACCGTACAAACAAACACGTGAAATGAGGACTCGATAAATGCGCTACTAAAGAACTTGAACATCCCAAAGAGAAAAGAACTAGCAAACCATCCTAAGAATACAACCGATAAGTAGAAGGGATATATACATATATAGGCATAGGCATACATACACTCAAATCCATCCAACATATACTATACAAGCATGTATTAACCCTCTTTCATGCAACCATACTTAGGAATCCATTCATGTCGTGGTACGTGTATAACTATGTTGGCCACCATACTTATACCAGTCCCCTTTCACTAATGCACTCCCTCCTATGATGACACTTATAAGAATTAATACTACACATAACACATCAATCTACCAACTCAAATGAGCACATAGATCCTACAACTCATATAAGCACATAACCACTACATAAAATAATATCCAAAATCCCATGTGTTAAAATAACATAGCCAATGCATGAAACATATAAACTCATAGTCCAGCTGAACCAGCGTAGACAAAATTCAAAATGTAATAAGAACATGAAAACATAATTAAACGAAATCCAACAATGACTAGCGTATACGACTATAGTTCAACCCGCACTATTCAAAACTCGAAACGAAAATAACATGTAGCTAAGTATGAACTTACTATGGTTCAATTCATACTAGTCAAAACATCACAATAAATAACATCCAAACACATCAATTAATATAAAATGCACACATACTCCTATGACGCCTATATGCAGGGACCCTTAAGCTATAGACTAGGCTACGCGACTACGCAACCTAATTCTCTATAACCATTGTCTCTGATACCATTCTGTCACACCCCACCATGGCGGAATATGGGGTGCAATGTATGGATATCATCACAACAACAGCGTGTCTATAGAGAGAACTAAATGAAATTGAAATATCATAAATGGCGACACAAATGTCGTGACAATATCTCAACAATGCAGGCGTCTAGGTAAGTAGGTAACATGCCCACCTCTTACCAAAGACATACAAATGAACAAACATCAAACATATAGGTATCAACAATTTACTAAATCAAAAGACAAAATAAAATCTAAGAGGAAAGGGATTCCTCCTAATGAAATCCTAGCAGCCTCTATACTTTAGCCACTTATAACCTCATCCGTCTCTACTACCTCACCTGAAAATGACACTAAAATCTGTCAACATAAAGTTGGTGAGAACATAGGTTTAAGTTATCTAGAACATCATAAGAACCCTTGACATCCGCTGTAAATAAGTTGAAGAAAAACAATTTATAGTAATGGGCCATAATGTGATAATCATGTTACATGCATCCACAACAAAACTTAAACCAAGTACCGATCACATCTACAATTCACAAAGCACACTATAACAATCAAGAAGTATCCCGTCACACACACAAGAACACACACCACACTATCCGAATCTTTCCCACAACACCTGTGGAAGATGAACTATATCCCCGTCGAGATATCTTGCCTTCGAAGAGACGATGCATAAGTACTCAGGGCGGATCGTGCCCCATGAACCAAGAACTCAGAACCAAGAACTCAGGACGGATCGTGCCCACGCTCCACACACATCACAACTGGTCCCATAGACGCCCATACATCTATGTACCAATCCCAATCATAACACAATCAAGATTCACATATCAGAACACATATCAAAGCACATATGAGAACACATAAGCACGCAAGTCACACAATAACACATCTATGTCCAAACATTTATGAAAATATAGTACCAAAACATTTTAAGAACACCACAAGTGTCATATCCATCCCATACTAGAAGAAAACATTTAAAACTCAGTGAAAATGGGACTATGAACTCACCTGATAGCACATCAAGCTAGCACTCCTGCAAACCTATAAAATCATACACGACACCCTTAGCTCAGGTCTTAACATCCATGTTAAGTAAAAATAAAGGAGATGAATCTAATTCCCCAATCCCCACTATCTAGTTCTCCCACTACAAGCTATTCTATCCGTAAAAATGCAGTTTTTTCCCGGTACGGTTTACTAGTCACTAAACGATCACATGTAGTGAACTTAACACCACAATTGGTTCCTACCCTACTGGATTTATGTTTTTATATGATCTATGAACTCCAAAAACCAATTTTACTTTCTACTTACACGTTTAACCCTTTCGTTTAGTCCCTACGCCAAAAGTCGTTTTCACCAAAACTGATTTTCTGTACATGCTAAATGTTTGTCACCAAAAGCCCGACCTAAACACCATAACTTTTATTTAAACCTCCAGTACTGTTATATATATTATAAAGAGTTCCCAAATTAAAAATATTTGGCTATCTAATTCGTTTGGTTAGGTTTTGACTCAAATTCCCGAAATCCAAATTTATTCTTGAACAGCGCACTACTTTTGTAAAAATTATTTAACGACCTTCCCGAACTCCATTTTCGACCAACCTTACATTTTTGAAAACTAGACTCTCTGAACTTTATATTAAAAAAAATAAACTCGACCAAAGGTGCTATCTACTGCCCGAAACAGTCGACACAAGACAGCCCTAAAAATCAGACTATTTTACGCCTTTATGCACTAACCTTCTAAACATCATTAATTACCCCTAAATTATTAAACAAGAACCCTAAAATCATTAATAGATCTTAATTAATATTTTTTTCTATAAAATTAATGAAACCCTAATCATCTCAATGATGGTTAATTAACATTACAATCATGATTAATTAATAAAAACATGAATTAAGTTAAAGTTAAATTGATCACATACCTTGAATCAAGAAATTTTTATGAAACCCTAAAAACTTGTAGAAACCGTCGACCAAAAAAAGCTGGAGAAAATAATGTGTTTTGATTTGTTTTTATACTAAAACAATGAGAATCCTAGCCCAATACAAATAACACTTTCCTTTTTTTATTTTTTCCCTTTTTTCTTTTATTTCCACCGTCTTATAATTTATTTTTACCAAAAATAACATTTTTTTTATTTTTTAATTAAATTTGTTTTTTAATAATTATTTTCCTTAATTATATTTTTTATTAATCCCTTAATTAATTAATTACACCTAAACCTTTAAACTAGTCAATTTTACGCGGTTACCGTAAAATACGTAAAATATAAAGTTTTATGAAAATTCTTAAAATATGAAATAAACTTTATAACTAAGCCCTAAATGACTTAAAACCATCCCGTAAATTATTCCCGTGACTAAATACCTCATCCGAGACCTCTAAATGCTAAACCCTAAATCGTAAAAATATGATTTACTGTAATACTTATGCGTACACATAAAATCCTAAAATAGCACCGCATTCTATCATAGTCACATCCATGTGAACTAATGAGCACGAACTATCCCATCATAAAATTATATAATGCACCACGCAATACACGAACGAAGACTAACATCCAATCCAAGGCTCATATATAAACAGAATGCTCGCAAACGCACACTAAACACATAATCAAAGTCAAACAATCAAAAGTGACAAATCCAAAATCTAGGGTTGTCACAACACATCATCAAACATGTCCATATGTTGTCGTGAGTTATTCTTAGCCATAAGACCAAGATATTTTCTTCCTCGACTCTAGGAACTTTCATAGATCTTCCCTAGCCTCTCTTAGTCACTAAGTTATCCATTATACACATCCATATCCAAAACTTGGAGCTTAAGGGTTAGAAATAGTATAAATAAGAGCCTTTAGCTTCATTTTAGAATCATCCTTCCATTTCTTACCTAAACACCTATACATTCTGTTCCTATACCACCATTGAAGCTCTGAGAAGTCCCTAAGATCAGTAGCAAGATTTGGAAGAAGTTCTAGGAGTTCTTGAAGAGTTATGAGGAAGATATAGTCCATATACCACATTAGGAGCCATTTTGGAGCATCCTAGGTTTGTGTGAGATCAAGCTGTTGTTTATGAGACCAAGTTGTGGTTTGTATGATCAAGTTGTTTATCTGTGAATGAAATATATCTGATTATAGCTCGGATTCTGTGGACATACGGTGATTTCATAGCCTCACTGTTAATGTTTTCTAAGTGATTTGAAAACCTATGAGGGGGATATATGCTAAAACTAGAATACATGTGTTTTTAAGTTGTTTTGACTATATGACTTTTAAATATTATATCTTGAGTTCATAGCCTCACTTTTAAATGCTTTATAAATGATTTAATACCCCGTGAGGGGGATATAAGCTATAAATAGAATACAAGTGCTTTTAAAATTGTATGGTATGATTATTGACACTATGTTTAATACTGCCAATAAGTCCCTTTTTAATCGTGAACCGCTAATCATTTTTGAAAATGAGCGCTAATATTGTGAATAGTACTATTTGGGGGTTGACATCCCTATCTGGGCAAGTCGCGCTTGCTAGCAGTTGAAGGTTCCTACCTTGGCTAACAAAGACACTTTATTTTGCTAAACTAAGGATAGTCTGGCAGGCTTCCTTCTTATAAGGGCAGTTTGTTGGTTATGATATTGTCTAGCAGCGGGGTCATGAGCATAGTGCAGTATGATAACTATTTTATGTAGGTGTATAACAACATAGCCCGGAGGATATAATTGTATTCAAAATATTTTAAACCCTATGAATTCACTCAACCTTTATGTTGACTTTAAGCGTATATTTTAGATAAATGGTGACTGATAGCATGGAGCAGCACAAGGATGTCATGAAGAGGCACAAGACTGAAATTATTATAGATTTTGGGAACCTCATATTTTAAAACTCTGATTTTTCAATGAAATATAAAGAAAGTTTATTTCATCACTCTTTTGAGTCGTTTTCTATTATTATGAATTGTGTTCTATGAAGTAATACCCCAGATCTGTGTTCCGCTGCGTAAAGGTAAAATAGGGGTGTTACAGATTGGTACTCAGATCCATGGTTATAGAGAACAAGAATTAAAATCTTGAATATAACGACTTTTAAAATAAATTCAAGAAAGTCCTTCGTGCCCATGCCAATGCTGCTACAAGAATGAGGTAATATTATACCAATACTAGGACTTCTACCCTGTAGAACAATGTGTAAATGACACCATGTTTATGTGTAAGTATAAAGATTATACTTATGAGTAAGTAATATTTTAGGATTTATTGACGTCTCTAGAAATAGGTATCCCTATCTCCCTCTTATTATCATCTTATCAGATTCTCAAAAAGAGCATTCTACAAGTGTTCCTGATAACTTCCCAAAGTATATTTCCACTCTCCCGATGAATAATCCTTATGATACTTCAGAAAATACACCCAAAGACCAAAAAATCCCAAAATCCGTTTTACCCTTTGATGACGACCCCTATATGCAAGTTATACGAGCATATAATGAAGAAGTATATTTTACACCTCGACACCAAGATTTTCTATCACCTTACCCTATTAATATACCATCACCTACATCTGAAACCTTACCTAAAAATACCTATGAGCAACAACTTATTGATGTCCTACCCTATATGAAAGAAGTTTCTCCCGAGCGTATTGAAGATCTTGAAGATAAAGTTGAAGGACTTCAGAAAGCCCAAAGAATTATACAACGAGATTTTGAGAAGTTAGAAGGAGATTTAGAAGAAGCTAAAGCTAAGTTGTAGAGAAGACAGATGATACACAAGATGAAGAAATTGTCCAAGCTCGACTGAAGATTTCTATTCTTGAGTTAGTCATTGAGGACATTCAAATTAGACATCAAGCCAATATACGAAGTCTTTTTGATGCCATCAAAGAACTAAAGAGGGAGAGATGAAAACATTAGACTATTAAGTTGTAAATACTTTCAACTTTATGTCTTTACTTTTATGTTAACAGAGAAGCTTGTCCTATAAGTATAAACAAACAAGTTATTAAAAAATAAAAGTTGTGTTACTCATCTTGTCGTTTCATATTTATTTTTGAGAAATAAGAAACCCCTATTTCTTGATTTTCTCATAAATGAGTATAATTTAAATTGCGTTAATTCTGAGAAAAGAATATACTTAATAAAGTATATATTCCTGGAATTCTATTATCGTCTATGATAATGATAATTATCAAGTTAAATATAACCCGCAAGTTTGAAGAAAGAGTAAGAAAACTTCCCAAGTTTTCTAGAAATATTCTACTCTCAGATTTTGCCTATCAAAGATTCTTTTTATATGAAATGTAAAAGAGAAGCTTGTTTTATAAGACGATTATGCATGAGTCATATCTTTATAAATCCATTGTAAACTTCGAAATTTTATTTCATAATTGGATTATTATCCTTAGATATGAATGATAATCAACATAGTGAGTTACTAGTTTCTTATAAACCCCAAAAGATATACCTTGTGTTCGATAAACATTTATATGTATCCATATACATATGTGACGAATGTTTTCTGATATGAGTATACCTTGGATTCTGAATTATTTCTATTCTTTCCCCTCATTCTAAACCCTAAAAAGTATTTGAAGAAGAATTGAAGATGATGTGGTTGCAATCCTGTAAGTGAAAATTGTCAATAAGAAGTATTATTCGGAAGAAGACTTGATGACTAGTTCATTTTTGATATCCAAGGAAGAAAAGATGCTATTAGTATCACCCGTTGGATTGAAGGAGCCAATTCAGTTTCCTATCGTATTTGAAATTATAAAATGAAGCTTGCTATAAGAAGATAGCACTTCGTCGGTTATCTTGGTAAATTCTTTATACTCAGCCCATTGAGATAAAAGAAATACATAAGATCGCTTGATTAAATTTCAAATATTTCTTATCAAGAAGATGAAAGAAGAACTCCGCAACTAATGATAAAAGGAATTAATCTCGAGATATACACGAGGAAATTTCAAAAGTTAGTAGAGTTAGATCCTATTTCGTAAAATGATAAAAGCCTTCAGCCGGAGATTTTATCATGGATATATGTCATAGAATTTCATCTGAAATTCTATTAAGAATACCCCATCAAAAGATTTTGTTAGGAAAGTTTAGGAATTTTATCAAAGATTTTAAAGAAAGATTACCACTTCTAAAAATCCCAAATTATTGGAAGAAGTCATTAACATATCCCAATAGTTGATGAACAAGGTAATTAAGCACAATCCTGTGCCAAAATCAGAAAAATCTTAAGCATGAATTCAGCAAAGAAAGAACGTCCGTAAATTATAATGAAACAAGAAACTACCATAACTGGAATTACTAATCCAATCTACGGTAAATATGATGGAAATTTTCATCTGTGTAAGAAATGCACCCTACATCTGTTGGGAATAAATTAAGGCCAGATCACTTGAGCGCTGACAAGAACAACTTAAGCGTTGACAAGAACAAAGTGAGCGCTGACAGCTCAAGCGTTGACAAGTTAAAGTCAAGCGTTGACAGATTGAAGACAAGCACTGATGGAAGATATAAGCTACACGTTTATTATATTCTAGAATACTTCTAGTAAGGATAGAAACGACAATGTATTTTCTATATTTATCTTTACCTAGAATAGTTGATACGTAGCTTATTGTACAAGGCTTCTTAGTCTATAAAAGAAGGCCTTTAGGTTAATGTTTAATATCAAGTTTTATATAATTTTTCATTCGTAAATATCTTTCATTGTAAGCAAGTTCGACATTCATAATCAAAGTGAAAGTTTTGTTTACATCTTGTGTTCTTGTTTAAGTGTTAAATTCCGCATAACACTTAGATTCACAAAGCATATAACAAAGGTTTCTCTACGTGTTATACTTGATCTAATCTCGTATACACAAAGCTAATTGATCTAAGTTTGGGATCAACAAGTGGTATCAGAGCTTGTTGAGGAACTTTTGATCTTTGAAGAACACCAAAACCCTAATTTTCTCAGAAACCCTAAAAACACCAAAACCCTAAAAACATCATGTCTGAAGCAATAACCACCTCCTCTTCACCCTTACCAAACATCAGGATTCCCATACTTGATGCAACCAACTTTGACTTATGGAAGTTCAACTTTGAACAATATCTGGGAATCTTTGATTACACACTCTGGGAGATTATTGAATATGGAAACTCATTCAATAAGGCTCAAAAGATTCATGATGCCATTACTCAAAGATCAGCTGTTGAAGGATGTCCTGATGAAGATAAGAAAGAAAAAACTGGAGATGGTAGAGCTGTAGGTGCTGAAGATATTGCAAAGAAAAGGGTCGACATGAAAGCCCTAAATATTCTGAAAGTTTCTTTGGGACAAGAAAACCAGCACAAATATAGAGGCTATGAATCTGCTAAGGATCTTTGGGAAGCACTTGAAGTTGCATATGGTGGCAATGCAGACACTAAGGAAGAAAAGAAAAAGCAACTTCTGCATGATTATGCTGTCTTCAAAGCTCAGCCCAATGAGAAACTGAGTAGTGTGAGAAGCAGATTGCTTGACATCACAAGCAAGTTGTCCTTCATGGGGACACAAGTTGGTGATGTTGATACCAATGCTACCTTTCTAAAAAGTCTTGGTGAGGCATGGAAGATTGAGGCAAGATCTATTCTTGCCAATAATACTTACAAGAGCTCCTCGTTTGATGACATCTACAACAAACTAAGACTGTTGGAAGATGAAACTCTTTCAGATCATGGAAGCAAATCTAGCACCAGCAACATGGCCTTCTTCTCTCATAGTGAAGGTCAATTCAATCAGAAGGACTCTTTTATGCATCCAGTTACTGGATCATCATTTGTCAGCGCTGGAACAAGTCCTGTCAACGTCTCCTTTTCAGACGCTGACACATTCATGAATGACTCCCCAAGAGTTAAACCTGCTGGTTTGGATTTGGATACTGTGTGTGCTTACATTGCTTCCTTGCCCAATGGTTCAGTGATTACATATGAGGACCTTGAGCAGATAAGTGATGAGCACTTAGAAGAGATGGACATCAAGTGGAACATGGCTCTTGCTAGTATAAGAGCAAATAGGTGGAATAGAAGGTTCAAGAAGAAAATGACCTTCAATGCTAAAGACACTGCTGGATTGGATAAATCCAAAGTTTAATGCTACAACTGTCATCGTATGGGACACTTCATGAGGGAATGCAGATCTCCTAGAAGATCTGATGCTGGCAAACCCTCAAGTCAGATTGTTAAAGCTTAGGATTCCAAAGCCATGGTTGCAGTTCAAGGAATTGATGGCACAGGATGGGATTGGAGCTATCTAGCTAAGAATGCTGAAGAGGACAAAGCTTTGGTTGCTGATATTGAAGAAGAAGAGCATGTTGAATATGCTCTCATGGCACACTCCTCCTCTTCATCTGATAATGAGGTATATGATGATGCTTTTTGTAGCAAAGGTTGTAGGTTAAACACTGATAGACTTAACAAAGAGGTGTTAAAACTAAAAGATGATATGAGCACTGAAAGGTGTAAATTGTCAAATTACCAACTAGCTCTAACTGAAACTGAGAAAACCGTTTCTGAATACAAGAAAATGGAATTTGACTTAAAAGATAAGATCAATATCTTAAAACATGAGCTAGAGGGTAGTATGGATATTAGAAATATCATGACAAAGGTCAATAGAGACCTACAGGCTAAGTTAGATGAGGTCATTAAGAATAAAGATAATGTTGACCTCAAGATTTAAAGATTTGATAGAGCCACCCAAACCCTAGGAGACTGTGTAGCTAAGCAAAGGGATCCTAAGGACATGACTGGGATTGGGATGAATGATTACTCTCTGGTTCCACCACCAGCTGGTGACTTCTATGGTGTCCTTAGAAAGGATTTATCTTGGATTGGTATACCAGAATGCCAAGAAGAGGAATTCATTCCTCCACCAAGAGTTGTCACTCCAGTGGAAGAGTATCAACAAAAACTGACTGACCTAAATGAGTGGAAGAAAGCTAACCCTACTTTATTTGTTAAGGGAGGTTTGCTATGTGAAAGTCCCAATGAATCACCACCCATTAAGGTTACTCACCCAGTCACTGGTAAAGCTGTTGACCTAGGCTCAAACACTGTTAGAAGACCTACCATTAAATATGCAGAGATGTATAGGAATAATAGGTCACCCAAGAGCCAAGTTAACAATCATGGAACAGGTTTCTTCTCTTCTAGACCTAAGAGTGTGTCTAAGAAAGCCTGTTATACTTGTGGTAGCTTTTCACATTTGGCATACAAGTGTGTCAACGCTCCCAAAGCCAGCGCTGATAGGAACAATTTCAGCGCTGATAGGAAGAAAGTCAACGTTGTTAGGAAGTCAAACGTTGTCAGACCCAAACCTTGTGTGCAGCAAAGTCCACAAGTGATTAGACCTTCCCCATTCTTCTCTAGAAGGTCTAACACTCATGGACAAAGACCTTTTCAAAAGACAAACACCTGGTCAAATAGGCAATGGGTTCCTGTAGCAAACCCTAGGTTCAACGCTGACAAGGGTAATTTCAGCGTTGACAGGACAAAATCCAACGCTGACAGAAACGCGACCAGACCTAAATATTTGCAGCCACAAGGTAAGGGGTCTAAAGCTTCTTCAAGCTTAACATGGAGACCCAAGAAAGATCAAAACCCTAATAATAATGGAATTTCAATGACTTGCAATAGATTTAAATACATTTCAAAGGTCATTACAAAACCTATTGGGGTTAACTGGGTATTTCATCCTAAAAGGGATGAGAATGGGGTTGTTGTGAGAACTAAGTTTGTTCTTATTGAACAACCAGATGAATCCAAGTCTTCTGAGACTTGGGTTCCCAAAGAAAACTAATTTGTTTTCTTTATGTGCAGGGCATTCAAAGACAGATCAATGACTATGGATATTGGGATAGTGGATGCTCAAGGCACATGACAGGAAAGGAAGACTATCTGACGAACTTCACTCCTATTAAATATGGTGATAAGGTATACTTTGGAGGGGGCTACGGCACCATTACAGGCAAAGGAACCCTTCTCACCAATAATCTACGTTTTGAGAATGTCTTCCTGGTAAAAGAACTGGATTATAATCTGTTTAGTGTATCACAAGTTTGTGATAACAAAAATAAGGTTCTTTTCACTGATACTGAGTGTTTGGTTTTAAGCAAGGATTTTAAGATCCCTGATGAGAAGTATATTGAGTATAGAACACCTAGGCATAAGGACATATATAATGTGAATTTAAATGGGATTAAAGTGAATACAAATATGTCTTGTTATTATGCTAAGGCCTTAGTAGATGAAAGTAATTTGTGGCACAGGAGACTAGGGCACATAAACTTTAAGAATATAAACAGACTTGTGAGGCTTGGTTTAGTTGATGGTTTGCCTGAGAAGGCCTTCCACACTGACCACTCTTGTGTTGCATGTCTTAAGGGCAAGCAGCACAAGGTCTCATTCAAGTCCAAACAGGT
This sequence comes from Glebionis coronaria, assembly GCA_025667525.1. NCBI lineage: Eukaryota > Viridiplantae > Streptophyta > Magnoliopsida > Asterales > Asteraceae > Glebionis > Glebionis coronaria. The sequence goes on along the minus strand of CM046880.1, from coordinate 289,147,731 downwards.
GCATACTAGTTCCAGACCTCTTCATATGCTTCACATGGACCTCTTTGGTCCAACAAATATAGAAAGTTTGAATGGCAAGTCATATTGTTTTGTTGTCACAGATGACTTTTCTAGGTTTACTTGGACATTCTTTCTAGCTATGAAGAGTGACACAGCTAATGTTCTTATTGATTTTATCACTCAAATTGAGAAAAGGTCTGGCAATGAGGTTAAAATGCTTAGGAGTGATAATGGTGGAGAATTTAGGAACAAGAAGCTAGATGATTTTTGTGCCAGGAAAGGAATTACTAGGAAATTCAGTATTGCTAGAACCCCACAACAAAATGGGGTTGCTGAAAGGAAAAATAGAACCCTAATTGAAGCAGCCAGAACAATGTTGGCTGATGCTCACTTTCCTATAGCCTTTTGGGCTGAGGCTGTTAATACAACATGCTATGTGCAAAATAGAGCATTGGTTAACAAAATTCAGAACAAAACACCTTATGAGTTACTTTGGGGAAGAAAACCTAATATTGGTTTTCTCAGACCTTTTGGTTGTCATGTAGTAGTACTGGATACTAGTGATGCCTTAGGGAAATTTAGTGCAAAAGGTGATGAAGGTTACTTCATGGGGTATTCAGTCCAGAGCAAGGGTTATAGTGTTTATCTTAAAGAGGACAAACGTATTGTTGAGAGAGTACATGTTAGGTTCTTAGAGAATAAACCTAGTGATCCTGAAAGTGGTCCTAATTGGTTGTTTGATTTGGAACCCTTATCTAGAACTTTAAATTATATGCTTGTCACTAATCCAGACATTGTGAAGGTAACTTCAAATGTTGTGGAGGAACAAGTTGTTAATGTTTCAGGTACACAGGTTCATGAGAAGGTTGGATCACAAGTAGAAAAGGCATCTCCTACATTTGAATATGTTACAATTCCCATTTGGACAGATGCTTTTGCTGCTGCTGCTGCTGCTGGACAAGAAAATGGTGGTTTCCAAATACCACCAGATACAAACATGCATGGTTCTTCAGGCGCTGACAAAGGCAAATCTAGCGCTGACAAGACCAATTTAGACGTTGACAACAACATTTCAAGCGCTGTTAGCCCAGACGCTGACAACCAAGATTCAAACGTTGACAACACTTATGGGCATCTTTTCTCTTCCAGTTTTGAACAAGGTGGACCTTCCAATGTTCATGAAGAGATTCCTGTTGCTCAAAGAGAGTCTGATGAAGAAGATATTGGCAACATGGAGCATGAGGTTGAGGACACCAGACTTTTTGAAGGAGGGGTTCTCACCTCCACAATGAAGAATCACCCCCCATCTCAGATCATTGGTGATATTATGACTCCAGTTCAGACTAGAAGATCTCATCAAGGTCTTGGTGGGTTTATTGCCAATATACACAAGAAGGTTGATACCCCTCTTGTGCAAGCATGTTTGTTTGCATGTTTTCTGTCACAAGAAGAACCCAAGAAAGTATTTGATGCTCTCAAAGAACCAAGTTGGGTGGAAGCAATGCAGGATGAGCTTCACCAATTTGCAATTCAGGATGTTTGGGAGCTGGTTGATTGTCCTAGATATGTCAGACCTATAGGGACAAGATGGGTTCTCAGGAACAAAAGAGATGAAAGAGGTATTGTGGTCAGAAACAAGGCAAGGTTAGTGGCTCAAGGTTATACACAAGAGGAGGGGATAGACTATGAGGAGGTCTTTGCACCAGTTGCAAGGATTGAAGCTATTAGGATTTTTCTAGCCTATGCATCCTGCATGGGCTTCACAGTCTATCAAATGGATGTCAAAAGTGCATTCTTGTATGGCACTATTGTTGAGGAAGTATATGTCATGCAGCCTCCTGGTTTTGAGGATCCAGAGCATCCAGATAAAGTGTATAGAGTCAAAAAGGCTATGTATGGCCTTCATCAAGCCCCTAGAGCATGGTATGGTACTTTGTCTACCTATTTGGTGGACAATGGATTCAAGAGGGACACCATAGATCAGACACTATTTACAAAGAAGAAAGGCAAAGATGTGTTGCTTGTGCAGGTCTATGTTGATGATATCATTTTTGGGTCTACTGATCCAAAGATGAGTGAGGATTTCTCCAAGCTTATGACAGAAAAATTCAAGATGAGTGCTATGGGGGAGATGAACTTCTTTCTTGGTTTACAAGTTCAGCAGAAAGAAGATGGTATCTTCGTCTCCCAAGACAAATATGTTGCTGAAATCTTGAAGAAGTTTGGCTTTTCTCCACATGAAAAGAGGGCTACTACTCCTATGGATAGAGAACACCCTTGGGGAAAGATTGGAGATGGGAAAGATGTTGATGTCAGGCATTATAGATCCATGATTGGATCTTTGATGTATCTTACTGCTTCCAGACCTGATATCATGTTTGCTGTGTGTGCTTGTGCACGTCATCAAGTGACTCCCAAAGAATGTCACCTTTATGCTGTGAAGAGGATCTTTAGGTACCTAAGATGCTATCCTAATCTTGGTTTATGGTACCCAATGGATTCACCATTGGAGCTGATTGCATATTCAGATAGTGATTATGGAGGTGATAAATTTGATAGAAAATCCACAACTGGTGGATGTTAGTTTCTTGGGAGCAGGTTAATATCTTGGCAATGCAAGAAACAAACAGTGGTGGCTAATTCTACAACTGAAGCAGAGTATGTGGCTGCAGCAGCATGTTGTGGTCAAGTGTTGTGGATTCAGAACCAGCTGTTGGACTATGGGTATAATTTCATGCATACTAAGATATTTGTTGACAATAATAGTACTTTATGCATCATTAAGAATCCTGTACATCATTCTAAAACTAAACACATAGAAATTAGACACCCGTTTATAAGAGATTGCTTTGAGAAAGGTTTGATACAACCAGATAGGGTTGACACTGAGGAAAATGTGTCAGATTTATTAACTAAACCTTTTGATGCTGGAAGATTTCAATACTTGGTAACAAGTATTGGAATGGTTAATCTCACTTAATATGTGTTTTGGATTCTTTTTGTAAAAGTATGTACAGGATGATGCATTATTATTATTGGTCTTATTGATGGTTTAGATTTTCCACTATATTTTTCTAACACTGACAAAGGTTGCTTGAACACTGATAAGTGTTTTTGCAACGTTGTCAGCAATATAATTGTCTAACGCTGACAAAGCTTCCCTCAACGCTGTTATGTGTTATCGGGGCGTTGTCAGCAACAATGTTAGTTTTGTGGTTTTCAATCTAAATGTGCAGATGGTGTTAGCAGTATACCATTGGATACAGAGTTGCTTATGGATCAAAGGAGAAGCATTTGGACAAGTTTTTATTTATGGATGATGGTTGGAATGTTTCATTCCTATCTTGACATAAATTTTTTTTTTTGTGTTCATGCATGTTTTTAGCAAACTTTTTGTATCATGGATTAAGGGGAGGTTTTAGGAACCTTTAGGATTTTTGGGTATCCATATGATACTCTTATCACAATTCTAGATTGTGTCCACAGGTGAGTATGGGTTAGTTTTACTAAACCATGAGGCACTGTAGCATGCATAGTATATCAACTTTGCATGCTGCCAAGACATTTTTGGCCTAGAATTGGTTGTGGTCTATTGGGAGACTTGGGAATGATTTTGATATGGGATTTACCTGGGAGTAACAAGGATTTTATAAGGTAACTTTGTTGTTAAGAGTTTTGGTTAGCAAGGGACACTAGAGGACTGTTATGTCTATCTTGCTTATGCAAGTGTGCATAACTGGACAGTGCTTGCCGCCCTATGATAATTATCAGCTTTTGGTTATCTTCTCTAGGATAAATTACTTGTTAAGGTCATTTTTCACTTTTTAAAACAATTTTATTTTTGGACGCTGACAAGAATTTTCCAAGCGTTGTTGAGACCAAATTGGACGCTGACATGGCTTTAGGCGAACGTTGACAAGATTATAGCCGTTGGGCGTTGATAGGTTATTTTTGACCGTTGACACTCAATGGGACCTACCCAGTTGTTACTTTTTGACATATTTTCAAGTCGTAATTTTAGGAGTTGTTACTTTCATTAAATGCATGAGATAACTTATAACTTTTTCAATATTTTCATGATTAGTTTTTGAAAATCTTTGCCTATTTTTGGGCCAATCACATGCATTCTTTATCTCCTATAAATTTGGCTCCTATTTTTAAACAGGGTATCTATAATTCTTGTCTAACACTTTTCTCTTATCAACTTCATCTTCTACACTTCAAATTAACAGCTTTCATCAATGGCACCAAAGTTTAACTCAGCAGAATTGGAATTGGGGTTCAAGTCTCAACACAACATGATTGCTTATCTTGTTGCTGATCATGATTTGTTTCCTCAATACACACAAATGGTGGCGTATTTGAACGCATCCCCATTAAGGTATGCTCTTTCTCATGCACCACTCATTCCAGTCACACACATTAAGCAGTTTTGGAACACTGTCAGTTCCTCAACAGTTAATGGAGTGACCACATTGACTTCTATTGTTCATGGGAGATCTTGGGTGGTTACTGAGGCCTTGGTACGCCAGGCCTTGCATCTTGATGATGCTGATGGTATAGCCATCCTTCCCATAAATGAAATAGAACAAGGGCTTAGGGCTTTGGGATATCCATTTCCTGATGAAGGTACTCTTAACAAGTATCATAAGCAGGAATTTCCCCCAGCCTGGAAGTACCTCATTCACATCCTCCTTCAATGTTTGAGTCCCAAATGTACTGCACACAATGAGATCAATAGATCCATTGCCAGTGCTATTGTGTGCATTGCAACAGGGCAAAAATATAACTATTCTAAAATGATTTTTGAAGGAATGTGTAAAAACAAGGGGACACAAATGACTTTAGCTTATCCCCGTTTTCTGCAAATGATTTTTGATGATCAAGGTTATTGTTCAAGGGATCACAATGATTTTTATAAGATCCCTGAACAAAAGAAAGCTATTTTTACAAAGATGAATTCACCACCTCATAGAGACTTACCTTTAACCCCAGCCATGCTTGCTGTTATTGCAGCAGCACAACCCCAATCAGACCCCCAACCTCAAATTGACCCTCAACCACAACTTGAACCCATTCCTGAACCTTTACCCTCACCTGAACAATGCAAATTGACCAAGAACCCTTTGACGCTGACACATCAAATGTTGGCGTTGATGTGCCTATTTCCAACGCTGACACACAACCATCACAATCCCAAACACCCCTTAACCAACCCACATCTACTCATTCTTCCACACCATCTTCTACACCACCTGAATATAGGTTGATAAAACGCCAAAGGACTACTGGAGTGTTCTCCTCTGGTGGTCCTAGCCATGAAGCAGAGAGAACCACCACCACAAGTGTGGCTGGTGACCTGGATGAGGCTGGGACTATTGGTTCTGGCTTAGATGCTGGCCAAGGCAGTCCCACCATAATTAAGTCCTCATCCATGCCCAATGAATCTGACTTGGGAGGTCAAATCCCCATTTTAGAAGAGGGCAGACTGGAACCAATGACTCTTTTGGAATTGACGGCAGTCTGCATTAGCTTGCAAAAGCAAAATGCAGACTTAGTACAAATTATCAGCTCACAAGGCCTTGAACTCAAGCAATTGAGGGAGAGGATTGTTGTTTTGGAGAGTGATCATGCTAGGAGGGGTATGGAGGAGTCTTCCAAAGGGGAGGAAGATCAAAGAAATCTGAGTGATAAGAGCAGCCAAGATGGTCAATCAATGGATGTTGCTGAAGCTCTTACAACTTTGAAGGAACAAACAGGTTTTGATACGTCCTTAATCTCTCCAACCAATCTAAATTTATCATTTACAGCTGTGTTAAGAGAGGTTACACAAGGCGCTGAGGGAAAATATTTGAGCGTTGACAAGACAAATTTGGCCGCTGATAGAAGTATTTTGGGCGCTGATAGAGGAAATTTTGGCGTTGACAGACCTGCACATGAACGTGATGTATTCCAGTCATCATCTACCATCAAAGAAGTTTCTACTCAGGTATTACCATCTACCTTACCAACCATTGCACCATCAGATAAGGGTAAGGGTAAATTGGTAGAAGAAATTGTTCCAAAGGATGCAGCCCAAGTTGAATTTGATAGAAGATTGGCTGAACAAATGATGGAACAAGGTGAAAAGGAAAAGTCACCATTTTTTGTGACTTCTGAAGAGGAAAGTGATGGAGCTAGCTCTGACTCAAGTGTGATGATTATAGAACCTGAAAGGCTTGAGTATGGTGATGAGCTTGCTAGGGAAAAGTTGAGAGACTTAAAATTGCAGGTTGACTTTGACATGCCAGAGGTGGTTCAGATGTACAATTCTTGGGAAGAAAGTTGCATGGATAATCTAGACTTGACCATTTCAGATCAAATATGGGGTTTGGAGCTTCTTCTTAGAGTTCAGAAGGATTGTAAGGTGATTTTGAAGCACAAGGCAAGCAATATTCTCTCAGAATTGAAAAGGGATAGAAGAGAGCTCTACTTTATGTTGCTCAGATGTCATGGAGTTGGATGGACACATCAGAAGTTGAAGGCTTTGACATTTGATGAGTTGGAACATAGGGCTTATCCCATTTGGGTGAGAGTGCAGGAAGCAAACACTCTCAGACTTCTTTCAGATGAAAGAAGGGAGCAACTTGCAGAAGAAATGGAAATCAAGAAAGCTATGATGATTCCTAGACCAGTGAAGAAGGGATTTAAATTTGAGTTTCCAAAAGATATGGATCCACTATATCCAGGTGAAGCAGTTATTAGAAAGAGCCTCAAGCTCTCCCCATTAGAAGCTTCAGATATGGTGCAGGTGTTACCATTAGATTCCAGGAATCCAATTGTGAGTTATGATGAGGATGAATGTGGATTCTGGAAGATTGGCAGATTTGGCAAGGAGGTACACACTTTTACCACTCTCATATCTTTATTTGCAAGTTGTGATAGAGAAGACTTGGTAGACCTTTGGTGGTTGCTAGAGACCAAGTATGAGGCTGAAGCACCAACTTCAGCTAATGGAATAAAACTTTGGACCACATTCAAAAGAATGTGTGGGACAAATGAAGAAGATCCTGAAATATGGAAGGATCTTGAAGATGACCTTAGTGGTCTTAAATGGAGGTTATATTCAGCTGCTGGTGTATACCATTTGAGTTCTACAAAGTTTGCGGAGTATCTACTTGTGGATGCTCAATATTTTATATCCAAAGCTATTTTGGAAAAGATTAAGGACACTCAGCTGGAGATTGATTATTCAAGTGACGTGGCAAAGGATTTGATCAGATTTATTCATTATCAATATGATAAGATTTGTCAGACTCCTCCTAGTTCTTAATGCTTATTCAGAAACTTGATCATAAGAGTGGATATCAAGTTTAGGGGAGGATTGTTGGGAATAAATTAAGGCCAGATCACTTGAGCGCTGACAAGAACAACTCAAGCGTAGACAAGAACAAAGTGAGCGCTGACAGCTCAAGCGTTGACAAGTTAAAGTCAAGCGTTGACAGATTGAAGACAAGCACTGATGGAAGATATAAGCTACACGTTTATTATATTCTAGAATACTTCTAGTAAGGATAGAAACGACAATGTATTTTCTTTATTTATCTTTACCTAGAATAGTTGATACGTAGCTTATTGTACAAGGCTTCTTAGTCTATAAAAGAAGGCCTTTAGGTTAATGTTTAATATCAAGTTTTATATAAGTTTTCATTCGTAAACATCTTTCATTGTAAGCAAGTTCGACATTCATAATCAAAGTGAAAGTTTTGTTTACATCTTGTGTTCTTGTTTAAGTGTTAAATTCCGCATAACACTTAGATTCACAAAGCATATAACAAAGGTTTCTCTACGTGTTATACTTTATCTAATCTCGTATACACAAAGCTAATTGATCTAAGTTTGGGATCAACAACATCACACATAAATTTGCACCATCTGGTGTCGGATTTTCAACATAGTAGATCAATGGACTAGGATTTGTAAGGGCAAGTGGCCTTATAAATCATATGTTTGGTAGGATTATTCTGTATTTTATAGGGAATAAAATACTATCTTCTATTTTAACGTCGTTCGTCTCCAAAAATCGTATTCCTAGATATTATATACAAGACGTCTTACACACGCCAACGTAAAAAGGAAACTTAAGGGTAGAATATTTGTTTATATTCCTGTTATGTCGGGAATTTCTAAGTCAATGATTTACATTCTGTTTATTTGATTGAATTAGGACACTTCTTCATTCAAATGAATAAATCTAAATCACCAAATTTATGATTTATTCCTTACATAAAGTTGGACGCTTCTTTATGTAAGTAAGAATTTATAAATGGACTTAAGAATATTCTATATAAGACAAGTATAGACTAAATAAAAGTAAGATATTGGAAGATACATCAATATTCGTCTTAGATTTAGAATTTGTAAATACTTGGGAGCTGAAGTATTCTATTCAACTCGAAGAAACATTAAAAATCCTTATATTACGCTCTTAAAGCAGAATATTAAGTCACCCGACTTACTAGTTCAACCTGAATTTCCTCCATGAAAATAGGAAAGAACAATGGGGATTTGTTACTTCAAGTAGACATGATGCCATCTGGATCATTTTCAATTATCTTATTAGAGCTGCAGGATTTATTCCTATTTAGGAAATTGATAATATGGAAACTTTGACAAGATTATATGTGAATAATCTGTTGACATAGAGTATCAATATCTATCATCTAAGATCATGACGAGTGTTTCCCATATTGATCCTAAAAGTATACTCAAAATTTGTATGTTATACTTAAAATAAGTATACTAATGTGTTAAGTGGAAAAACTATCCAAATACTAAACTACATACTCCATGTATATGTTATAAGTTTTGGAAAGGACACTTACCATTGGAAAACTTTTCCCGTATAACAATAGTTTTCATGCTAGAATCAAAGTAATACTACTTGAAGCACTCTATCAAAAGAAGTGCCATTTACATATTTGTTGGGCTAAAGTTGGAGATTTTCAACTTACGAAACCCAAATTAGTTCATGAAACTATTGGAAAGATTATATTGGAATAGAACTTCGTAGAACGATGACTTGTGATAATTAGGTATCCGCTGGATTAAAATGGTAATTTAAGATAATCTAAGAGATTATTTTGATGAAAATTTCTCATTGTAATTGAGAAACTACACCATATTAAACAGTATCTAGTTGAAAAGGATCTTTTCTCTATCAATTACCCAAATTAATTTTGAAAAATGCGATAATCAATGCCAGATTTTGAATTGAGCAGTGATATATTGACTTGAGTTTCCTAAAGAACTCAGTAATAATCACAATCCTTTTTGTATTTTGGAATCTAAGGACGATTTATGTGATTAATTGGAATGTTTTCAATATTCCATTTGGTATTAAACTAAATTCTTATGAGGTAATAAAATGATTTTGATCACCAAGACATGAATGATATTTCATGTATAACCATTTTGATGAAAATTATGATAAAAGAGATCGATTTGAAACTAAATACCAACCGTAAAGCTGTATTCTTGATAAGTGAATAAAATTCTAAGAAATAATTTGAACAGCTAACAGCTATGTTTGCCCTTGATAAACTATGTTACCCTTATAATCTCGGGACGAGATTTATTTAAGGGGGAGAGACTGTGACAATCCTCAAATTTCACATATGTATTATGTGCTATGATTGTCTCAATATGAAAATTTGGCTAGAAATTTTTGCTTTTTATACCTTACTTGGTAAGATTAACTGCTTCTCACAACCTGAACTTCCATTACAACATATTCCTATATGTTGTCAATACAATGTATATATCAAGTCTAAGATCTAAAAGTGATCTAATAAGTTCAATATTAATAAGAACATCTCAAATATAACCATGATGCCCTAAATTCCCTTAGAAACCCTAGAATCCCTATAAATGAGTTGTAAACTCAAGAATGGTAAACTATGAATGGAGAATACATATTAATAAGTCATTATGGAATATAAAAAAGTTATAAAATATACTTTGAAGACATAATAATACCTAAGTATGGCAAGAACAAACCATACAAAGCTAAGTACAAGTAATTGTACATAATAGTCTAGATCACCACCTAGAAACCGTTGGTAAACAATATTTCAAGCAATGTAACTACATAATATCTATGTACTATTATAAAAACAATATACTAATTAAAATCTATCATATAAAGGAAAGATAATTAATCATAAATTATTAATATTCACTAATCTAAGGCTAATTACAAGTTAAGACCTAGTAACCAAGATTAGCATATAAAATCCATTTCACATTGAATAAGAGTCTAATCGTTTGCCATAAATTATAAAACTCAACTATGTATCATATTAATATTATAAATTTATTTCAAGTTACAAGTTGGTAAAGCATAAGGTACAAGTTATCAAAGCATAGGATCTTAAACTCCCAAAATTATCCCTAGAATATGATCAACCTACACAAACCCTTAAACTAAGAATGTAGAATTCCTAGAAGTCATTAACATACTATATAAGACCTAGAATAAGTTTTTATAAAGGTACAAACACTAATTACCCAAGATAGTTAGTCATTAGGATTAATAACCTAAAAACCCTTATATTAAGAAATCTACATGGAATCATCACCTAGTTCTTTTTGGACAAGTCTATAAATATTTATAGGACTTCATTAAGGTTATAAGAATATGTTAAGACAATGTACAAGTACCCTAATGCAAAAGGTACAAGATTTCAATGCATGGCTTGTAAATTAGGTCAAAATGGGTATTTTCACCCTTTAGACATGTTTACTTAAAATAACTTAATAAAACCAATGTAGGGACTTCATGAATACTTTGAGGACAATGTATGATATATAAAATGAGTTTACATCAGTAGCTAATTGAAGGATAATTACATTTACTAAGATTAAACCCTAGATCATTAGAAAACCCTAATCTACAAAAATATACTTCCCATTTTCACATCAAAACTTTGTTAAACTTCACACCAAGGACCCAAAGATATTAAATAGAATGTTTAAACTCTAATTAAGCTTTAATAATTCACTAATCACTTTTCTAAGTCCCTAATAACCAAAAACACAAACTATAAGTTACAAGCCATAATTTAGGACCCGGTTTTAAGTTTTCCCTCCAAAAATCCATTTCAAACCATTCCCACCCATTTTAAGTTTGAAAATCAGATATTTAGGATGTTGTATGATATTTTCTATGTGATTTTAAGTAGGTACATCACCTACTTAAAGCTACACATCATCAAACATATCCATATGTTGCCGTGAGTTATGCTTAGCCATAAGACCAAGATATTTTCTTCCTAGACTCTAAGAACTTGCATAGATCTTCCCTAGCCTCCCTTAGTGTCTAAGTTATCCATTATACACGTCCATATCCAAAACTTGTAGCTTAAGGGTTAGAAATAGTATAAATAGGAGCCTTTTGCTTCATTTTAGAATCATCCTTCCATTTCTTACCTAAACACCTATACATTTTGTTCCTATACCATCATTGAAGATCTAAAAAGTCCCTAAGATTAGTATCAAGCTTTAGAAGAAGTTCTAGGAATTCTTGAAGAGTTATAAGGAAGATAGAGTCCATATACCACATTAGGAGCCATTTTGGAGCATTCTAGGTCTGTGTGAGATCAAGCTGTTGTTCATGAGACCAAGTTGTGGTTTGTATGATCAAGCTGTTAATCTGTGAATGAAATATATCTGATTATAGCTCGGATTCTATGGACATAAGGTGAGTTTATAGCCTCACTTTTAATGCTTTCTAAATGATTTGAAAACCGGTGAGGGGGATATATGCTAAAACTAGAATACATGTGTTTTTAAGCTGTTTTGACTGTATGACTTTTAAATATAATATCGTGAGTTAATAGCCTCACTTTTAAATGCTTTATAAATGATTTAAAAACCCTTGATGGGGATATATTCTAAAAATATAATACAAGTGCTTTTAAAATTATATGGTATGATTATTGACACTATGTTTACTACTGCTATTAAGTCCATTTTTAATCGTGAACCGCTAATCATTTCTTGAAAATGAGCGCTAATATTGTAAATAGTACAATTTGGGAGTTGACATCCTCTATCTGGGCAAGTCGTGCTTGCTAGCAGCTAAAGGTTCCTACCTTGGCTAACATATACACTTTATTTTGCTAAACTAAGGATAGTCTGGCAGGCTTCCTTCTTATAAGGGCAGTTTGTTGGTTATGATATTGTCTAGCAGCGGGGTTATGAGCATAGTGCAGTATGATAACTATTTTATGTGGGTGTATAACAACATAGCCCGGAGGATATACTTGTATTCAAAATATGTTTAAACCCTATGAATTCACTCAACCTTTGTGTTGACTTTAAGCCCTATGAATTCACTCAACGGATTCTGTGGACATACGGTGATTTCATAGCCTCACTGTTAATGTTTTCTAAGTGATTTGAAAACCCATGAGGGGGATATATGCTAAAACTAGAATACATGTGTTTTTAAGTTGTTTTGACTATATGACTTTTAAATATAATATCGTGAGTTCATAGCCTCACTTTTAAATGCTTTATAAATGATTTAATACCCCGTGAGGGGGATATAAGCTATAAATAGAATACAAGTGCTTTTAAAATTGTATGGTATGATTATTGACACTATGTTTAATACTGCCAATAAGTCCATTTTTAATCGTGAACCGCTAATCATTTTTGAAAATGAGCGCTAATATTGTGAATAGTACTATTTGGGGGTTGGCATCCCTATCTGGGCAAGTCGCGCTTGCTAGCAGTTGAAGGTTCCTACCTTGGCTAACAAAGACACTTTATTGTGCTAAACTAAGGATAGTTTGGCAGGCTTCCTTCTTATAAGGGCAGTTTGTTGGTTATGATATTGTCTAGCAGCGGGGTCATGAGCATAGTGCAGTATGATAACTATTTTATGTAGGTGTATAACAACATAGCACGGAGGATATAATTGTATTCAAAATATTTTAAACCCTATGAATTCACTCAACCTTTGTGTTGACTTTAAGCATATATTTCATATAAATGATGACTGATAGCATGGAGTAGCACAAGGATGGCATGAAGAGGCACAAGCTGCAATTATTCTAGATTTTGGGAACCTCATTTTGTAAAAATCTGAGTTTTCAATGAAGTATAAAGAAAGTTGATTTCATCACTCTTTTGAGTCGTTTTCTATTATTATGACTTGTGTTCTATAAAGTAATACCCCAGATCAATGTTCCGCTGCGTAAAGGTAAAATGAGGTGTTACATTTGTGCAGATCATCTTCTTCAATACTTCTTTTGAAAATGGATAAACCTTATCTACCAACAAATATTAAGAAAACTTTGATGTGAAAAGATGAAATACACCAGCTACAGAAAACAAACGCCACCCCAATCCACTAAGATCATCTAAATCCAGCCACACTGGATCATCCTTGTCATGATCAAACATCCTTCTAAATGTTGACCAGATCTTTATTCCACCATTAGTTGAAGGAACCTCAGCAGTATACTTTACCTTCAACATATCCCAAATCGTCTCTAAATCTTCTCTGGCCATCCCAAATAGGGATATAAGAGAAGTAAATACCTGCAGTTTATCACCATACCTTGTGATCTTCCAAAAGCTTATACTGGGATCTTATTCATATTTGATCACATGGTTTCTAAGATCAAGAGGCATAACATCAGCAATATCCAAAGAAGAAATCTGCAATTTCCCTTTAACACACTTTCACTGGGCAAATTTGGATCTAATGGATCATACTCTAGGAAATTAAGCTTAACCCCCTGCTTTCTAGGCCTAGGGACTTGTGATGTCTTATTTATCCTCATGTGGATGAAATAGCCCCAAGTTATGATTAAACCCTAAAATTATCAAAAATTATCAATGTAAAATCATGTGGATTACTCCAAAATACACTAATCATACATAAACATAATCATTTCAGATGAATTTTATTCAAATTATGAGATTTTAAAAATGAGCTTGCATGTCAAAATAAATCACGGGGATATGTTACGGAAGGATTATACTTACTAAAAACCAAGATAATTTAGCTAGAAAAAAATTGATCATGGTGTTCTTGAGGTGTAGTGTTACCGTCCAAAGAGAAGAAGAAAAAGTTTCCCTTTTAGTCCCTCTATTTTATGAATGTTTTAAAATATAGCAAGTCACTAGTAACTTGTATACATATTATTTATTTAGTTTACAAAAATGGTTTATTAGAATTTGACATAAACCCGAAAATTGATTTTTGATATAAGTTAAATTTACGAAGTAGCATTTAAGGCTAGTTTGGATCATAAATCGGCTAATGGAGGTACTAGGTTATTATAAAGATTTAGTACTTATCTAAATGTATAACATGTCACAGGGAAACACAAAACTTAAAAATCTCAGGATTTATGTATTTTTAAAGTAAAAGAAACAAGTAAAACATTGAAAATCGAGAAATACAAATGAAATAATAAGTTACTTATCAGAAAAAATACGACTTCTCACACCCTTGAAGTCTATTATAAATAGAATCATATGATTATGATCCCTCAACATTGAAATTATCAAACATTGATTTTAACAATACTTTCTTGGCCTTTTTGTTAGAGTCATTCCCACCAAACCTCATAACAAAAGTGTGACAATCCTGGTTTTGAGGTTCGTCACTAAGTTTTATTTTGTGCTAGTTGCGTGTCTTTACGTGTTTATGTGCTTATTGGTGTGTATGGATTGTGGTTTGGATATCGTTTCCGGTACGTGGTACCTTGTGAATGAAACGATGTGTGATGATTTCATGTTCATGAGTTCACATGGTAGTGACTATGAAGTGAGATGGTGTTATTTGGTGGTTCTAAGTATACGTATATGTATTATAGAAAATCGTATTTTTTACGATTTACGGTTTAGCATTTAGAGGTCGCGGATGAGGTGATTAGTCATATGAATATTTTTCGGGATGGTTTTAAGTCATTTAGGACTTAGTTATAAAGTTTATTGCAAAATTTGAGTTTTTTTTAAAAGTGTATATTTTACGTCTTTTACGGAAAAACGCGTAAATTTGACTAGTTTTACGGTTTTGTGGTTTTGGAAGCTTTAGGAGCTGAAATAAATTAAGGAAAATTAAAGTAATATTAATGACATAATATTAAATAACAAAAATAAAAAAAAACGAATTTAGGGGTGTTTGGGTCGGTTTAGACGCATCAAAGAAGAAAGAAAGAAGGGAAAAGCCCAAAACAGGCCCAATGGACTTGTAATGGGATTAGGGGGCCTTTAGGACTTAACCAAACCCAACTCATAACCATAATAATCAGGTTTTTAACCTCCATAACATCTCCTAGCAGAAATTCATCAATGGTGGCCAATTAGGGTTCTTAAAAAATTAGGTTTTCTTCATCTTCTATTAATTCAAAGGTAAAACCTTCTTAACCCTTTTCATATTAAATGTTTTTAATGTTTCTATGATCATATGATGGATTAGTTTAGGGTTTAATTAAAAACAGTATATTAATCATATTTTAATGATTAAATAAATTAGGGCTTGTAATTAGAGGGATTAGGGTTAATTAATGGGGTTGATTTTGTTAAACCCGTTTTTAAAAACTGGGCAGAATTTTGAGTCAATTGTTTTAATCATATCGGGAGTTCTAGGAACATTCAAGATGCGATCCAAGTATCCCTGAAAAGGTGATTGAAGTGGCTTTCCAATGCAAGAAACGAGAACTAAATTGGAGGTTGGGAAGTGGGTCAAAAACAGGTTACAACAGTCGGAGATCAAAACAGTTTTGAATTCAGCCTGTTTTCTTTTTAATTTTTCGGTTGTTTGGGGTACATAGGGTTTCATTGGGATCTTCTCACGAACATGAGAGATGATTTATATATTGTAGTAAGTATATGCACTTGGGCTAAGGTTGTGGTTTAGGGTAAGACCCTCTAATGGTAACAAACTTTTCATACGTTTAAAATCAGTAAATTCATGATAGATAACAATATATACACATATATCAGGGCCTTAACAGTAGCTTTAAGGTTAGGGCAAGTGGGAGGATTTAACTAACATGTATAAAAGTGTGAATATTCCTTTTACAGAAACCATGGGTATGTCTAAGTGGACGTTTGACTTAAAGTTTTGAGACCTAAAAACTGGGACTGTTTTGTGTAAAATTATGAACGGGATAGTTATTAAACTTAACCAAGTTAGGGACTTGTTAAGGAAGGGTAATGGGGTGATTAGAGCTTATCAATGAGGTATTATATGGGAATAGGCTAGATGTCCATCATAGATTGATGAGCCATCTTGGTGATTGGTGCGGGTATTGATTGTGTGTTTTTGGTTTGTTAGCTCGTTGCTAGTGCGAGGACTTGTGAAGAAGCTATCAGGTGAGTTTCATAGTCCCATGTTTACTTTTGATTTTGACTTCCAGATAGGATGGAAGAGACACTGTGTTGAGTTGTTTATAAATTGATGTTGTGAATGTTTTTAAGGTTGAGATGGACTTGTGTGTACATTATGTGATTAACTGCTATGTGATTCTTGTTTGTGTATGATCTGGATTGGAAAGGTACATAGGTGTATGGGCGCCTATAGGACCAATGGTTAATGACAAGGTAGTGGCCTTGGGATAGGTACATAGCGTGATAGTCTATGGGACCAATGGTTAATGACAAGGTAGTGGCATTGGAAATTATGGTGTTTGGTAAGGCGTGATGCCTTGGAAATTATGGTGTTTGGTAAGGCGTGATGCCTTGGAAATTATGGTTGTTGGTAAGGCGTGATGCCTTGGTATTGTGATGATTGATTGAACATGAATGCTAGTTGTTAATGTATACTTGTAGCGCATTGTCCATATCTTATTGTGTTGATGGTTGTTATTCACAGCTTGTAACTGATTTGGCGTTGGAGTCTAAACCTATGACTCTCACCAACTTTATGTTGACGTGTTTTAGTGTCTCTTTCAGGTGTGAATATGGTTAAGCTTGAGGATAGAAGTGGCTAGACTTGGATGCCTTAGGATTGCATATAGAAGGAGATCCCCGTTCCTTCTTAGTTTTTATTTGTTCATTTAAATAAGTGATATTGTTGGCACCTATATGTTTGTTTTGTTTGTGTTACTTGTTTGTATTGGGTAAGAGGTAGGACTGTTACCTACTTACCTAGACTCCTGCATGTGGAGATATTGTCATGACATTTGTGTCGCCATTTATGACATTTCTTATATCATTTAGTTATCTCTATAGACACGCTATTGTTGTGATGATATCCATACGTCGTGTCCCATATTCAGCCATGGTGGGGTGTGATAGAATGGTATGAGAGCCAATGGTTATAGAGAATTAGGTTGCCTAGTCGTGTAGCCTAGTCTATAGCTTAAGGGTCCCTGCATATAGGCGTCATAGGAGTATGTGTGTGTTTTATTATAATTGATGTGTTTGAATGTTATTTATTATGATGTTTTGACTAGTATGAATTGAACCATAGTAAGTTCAGACTTAGCCACATGTTATTTTCTTTTTGGGTTGTGACTAGTGCGGGTTTAACCATAATCGTCCACACTAGTCATTGTCGTATTTTGCTTAAATTGTACATTATAGTACATAATTTGGTACATGGTAGTTCTATCTTTTGTTGGGTTATTTTTTGTACCTGAGGTACAATATTTTTCTTTTTATGTTTAAGTCATGTTCCCTAAGAATCGTGTGTTGGTTCGAGTTACTAGGAGTACATGGGTAGGAAGGATTTTAAGCCGTTTCCACTCTTATGGGCGACATGACTTATAACTGATTATGTTTTCGTTTTGGATTTAGCCTATGCTGTTTTAGCTATACTATGGATTTCTGTATTCCAAGAGTATTACTATGTTATTTTAATAGATGGAATTTTGGACTTTATTGGTTATGTGGTTATGAGCTTATGTGAGTAGATGGATTTATGTGTTATATGTTGTATTGATTCTTATAAGTGTCATCATAGGAGGGAGTGCATTGGGGAAAGGGTAATTGTATAAGTATGGTGGCCAACATAGTTATACAAGTACCACAACTTCAATGGGTTCCCAAGTATGGTTGCATGAAAGAGGGTTAGTACATGCTTGTATATGATGAGATGTAGAATTTGGGTATACGTATTTTATATGGGTATGTGTAATGGCTACCTACGATATGGCTATTGTTCTTTTTGTATTATATGTTTTGGGTTATAGTTGTGTTGTGTGATTTTGGGGTCACACGATATGGTTTGGTTTTGGAGGTGGGCTTTATGCCTTGTTGTGGCACGGTGAGATGGTGATTACTCGTATGGAAAAACGAGTGTATAAAGCGATTGATTGACTTACGTGTATGATAACGAGTATGTTTGGGGGATTCAATAGGTATACATATGCGGATGTATATATACTACTATGTGTTAAGTTATGGTATATGGTCGTTCACTAGTTATTATAACTTGAACGTACCTTGTGTTTGTTCGTGTTTTATGGTGCTGGAGTTTGGTGGAGTTTCAACGACGTTTTGAATCTTTTGAACTGTGTCTTGTAGCGTATTCTTTGAGTTTCGTATTTCACGTGTACGTTTTAAAACGGTGTTCTTGGTTTTAAGTCTATAGAAATAACCTGGGATTTCTTTTGAGATAATGAAATCTTTTGTGTTGAGTCTTACATTTCTTTTGGTTGGTATATGGAAAAAGGGGACTTGGAAATCTAGTATAGGGTTAGATAGTTGGTCGTATTCGGTAAAATAAGGGTAAGGTGTTGGGGTCGTGTTTGAAACAAGATGTAACATAAGATTTCTTTTTAGTCAACACTTATTTATTTCAAATTCTAAAAGACTTTCTTTAAAATAAAGCGAAGCAAAATTTTTTTCTACTTACATAGTTTATATAATTGGGTTTAACCGATTCACGTCATTTATAATTATTAATTCAAGGTTAAATTGAGTTTATGAAGATTTCACATACAATTTTATCTTTCATTAATATAAAACTGTTTCGGTCATAACTTATTCGTTTTTAGAGCTTTTTGAGTGATTCAAAAGCAAAAAAAATTTTATGTACTCGGAACATACTTTTCAAATATTCAGAATGTATAGCCATGGGAGGTCAGTGGACTGGTCGGAATTGTTGTACAAGTGTCGGGTTAAAGGTTGAGTTTGAATAGTAGTTTATTTTTATGATTTGGGATACACGGGATACCTAGTCTATGAGTTGAGTTTTGAGTTCGTCAAGAGGGTTGTTTGTAGATTGTTTGAGTCACATAGACGTGGAAGGTAATAATAAATAAATAAATAAATAAGAGATATATATTCTTTTGGAAAAGTCGATCTTTTGCACGGTTTAAATAATATGTTGCGGGGCGTAATATGTTTTGGTTGCCATTGGGTGTTTCTTGGATTATTTTTTGTGGTCATGGGTCATTTTGAATTGATACATGTTCTGGGTTTGAGTTTTCTTTTGAGTCTCGTGGTTTTTGACTTGTTTTAATTGATGCACGTGAAATGTCGTTAGTCATCCGTTGGTTTGATTCGTTGATCGTATCTGATGGATTCAGGATGTAGTTTTGGTTTCATATTGTTCGGGAGCGTTGAGGTAGTCGTATGAAAGACTTGGTCGCGCCTACACGCTTAAGCAGGTGACCATGAGAGAACGGTCGGAATACCCTTAGTGGGGAGGAAAGAAGTTGTAGACGAACTAGTGTGGTCATGAGGTCTCTTAGGAGTACCAAGGAGATGAATAGAGATTTGTGGGATATTAGCACGAGTAACGCGCCATAGAGAGTGTTGGAAGGGGAAGTAATACCTCAAAGGTATTTATGATTGTTCGTAGGGCATTTAAGTTTTCTGAAAATTTCCTGAAATTTAGTAGGTTCGGCTATTACTGTGAGGTAGAACCATAAATAGAGCAAGTAGGGGAGGTGAGAGGAGTTGTAGTTAGTGCCTTTCCAAGGCAAATCGTTGATGGAGTGATTTAAAAACAAGAGCTGTTAGAAATTGCAAGGAATACCGGATAAATGTTGAGTTGCTTAGTAGTAGATTGGATGTGGAAGGAGGTTGAGTGGTTCGATGAGAGGAAGTACCGGTCTTTTAAGATGCGTGTAGAATTTTGCAAGTAGAACGAGGTAGGAATTTATTCGTATTGCCGCTAAGAGAGGGTGCAAGGAGGACATAGTTGGAACTGCTAAGGATGTTGTATGAACGCTTTGGGTTTACGGTTATGTATTTGGCTTCACCAAAGCACTAGCGGTTTTCATGGTGTCAATGAACCAAGTGTGCATGAACGTGTATAAACGAGTTGTCATCGGGAGCGTCGACGACATCTTGAACTACTCAAATCTGAGAAGGAGAGTGAGGCGAATTATGTGTTGGTTTTGGGGTGGAGTTATACGTGAGATTTTCGAGTGTCAGTTTTTAGTATTAAGTTTACCATGATGAGTAGTTAGAGATGATGGAGTATCATGGAACCAGCAAGGGGCGAAGTGAAGAAGGATGAGGAAGCATTTTGGAGGCTGAAGAGGTGGATTGGATAATGGGCTGATCTTAGCATTATCGAAAGGACTGGATGAATTCACGAAGCATGACGATACGTGGAGCATGGATTTGGACGCGTACGAGGACGACAAAGAAAGGCGATCGCTTATACGTTGCAGGAACTGAAGATTTGGAAGAACTAGATGGACTTAGTTAGTGGGGCTGGATTGTTATATCTGCCTAGAATGCTAGAGGAATTTGGTGTACGAGACATGGAGAATGATCTATACGGATCATGAACGTCTCCAACAGATATTCAATCATCTTGATTGACCTTTTGGCAAAGGTGATGGGTGGAGTTAAGTGATGAAAGAAAATTGCAAGGCCAAGTACCATCTGGGAAAAGGAAGAATAGTTGATGAGACATGGAATAAGAAGAATGAAGTGAAGCTGAGACGAACTTGAACTATATGGATGACGTATTAGGGTAGTTTGCATGAAGGATGTAGGTTGCACGAGTTGATTTGTCTAAAGCAGAGAACGCGTCAACATGTATGTTGCGTGGCTTGGACAATCATATGGAGAAAAAGGCGTAGACTATACTTCCTACATAGATAGGATTAGCTTAGAAAGGGTAATGTAAGGACGAAATTGGTGAAAGTGGCGAGAGTTGGGTGATAGTCGATAGACTGACTAATTCATCTCATATTTCAAGAGGAATGAGAAGTCACGTAGTTGAGAAGTTGGAAGAATTGCGTACGAATGGGATGGAATAGAGGGTTATGCGTAAAAGTTAGCCTAATATGTATGGAATACCTTATCAAGGATTATGGCAAGGGAAGAAACGATGGGAAGCATCACATCGTGAGGTATGGTATGAGTTGAGGAGGAAGAAGTACGTGTGTATTGAAGCGAAGCATGAATGAAATAGGAACCGTAGGTAAAACTTTGGTAGAGCTTAATGAGTAGAATAAAGCACAGCGCAGGCTAATGTTGTTGTAGTGTGGAAAAGGAAATGGCACTGAGCTATACTGATTGTTTGGGAGGATTAGTATCGATAATCGAATGGATGAGGAGTTATAGGTGTGATATGCCATAGGGACGAAGGGATTGGTCTAACTGAGATAACCATCCTTCTGAGGATGTGTATAGATCGTAAGTTGATTTGGACTGGAAGAACTAATGGGTATGTGAAAGACCGTCATAGGTCCATTTTTAAGGAAATTGGAAATTTTAAGTAGTTTGGGGTACGGACTAAAGGGAGTTTCACCCATAATAACGGGTGGTATGTTTTGGTAAAATGGAAGAGTTGATGTAGAGCTTTGTAGGTCCAGTCATGATCTTTGGAAAGATCGGACCATTAGCATATGAGCATAGAATTACATGGGAGAAATGAGTTGTATACATGATACATTTCATGTATTGAGATTGGTAGAGGTTGTTTGAGAATGCATCTTGCATGTACGGTTATTCGGGACTTGTGTTAATGAGAGTCTTTGTTTTATCAAAGAGTCATCTAGGAGATTTATTGACTGTGAGGTCAAGAGTTTGACAATGAGTTTAATTGTTTTTGGTTTGTATATGTCGTATTTTGAAACTTGAACTAAAGTTCACGTGGAAATGAGAGGAGTTCTTTTAGAACAAGTATCCTCGTGTGATTTGTTGTCTGTGTGTTTGATCCTAAGGAGTAAATCTCGGGACGAGATTTCTATTAGGAGGGAGTGATGTGACAACCCTGGTTTTGAGGTTCGTCACTTAGTTTTATTTTGTGCTAGTTGCGTGTCTTTACGTGTTTATGTGCTTATTGGTATGTATGGATTGTGGTTTGGATATCGTTTCCGGTACGTGGTACCTTGTGAATGAAACGATGTGTGATGATTTCATGTCCATGAGTTCACATGGTAGTGACTATGAAGTGAGATGGTGTTATTTGGTGGTTCTAAGTATACGTATATGTATTATAGAAAATCGTATTTTTTATGATTTACGGTTTAGCATTTAGAGGTCGCGGATGAGGTAATTAGTCATATGAATATTTTTCGGGATGGTTTTAAGTCATTTAGGACTTAGTTATAAAGTTTATTGCAAAATTTGAGTATTTTTAAAAGTGTATATTTTACGTCTTTTACGGAAAAACGCGTTCATTTGATTAGTTTTACGGTTTTGTGGTTTTGGAAGCTTTAGGAGCTGAAATAAATTAAAGAAAATTAAAGTAATATTAATAACATAATATTAAATAATAAAAATAAAAATAAAAACGAATTTAGGGGTGTTTGGGTCGGTTTAGACGCATCAAAGAAGAAAGAAAGAAGAGAAAAGCCCAAAATAGGCCCAATGGACTTGTAATAGGATTAGGGGGCCTTTAGGACTTAACCAAACCTAACTCATAACCATAATAATCAGGTTTTTAACCTCCATAACATCTCCTAGCCGAAATTCATCAATGGTGGCCAATTAGGGTTCTTAAAAAATTAGGTTTTCTTCATCTTCTATTAATTCAAAGGTAAAACCTTCTTAACCCTTTTCATATTAAATGTTTTTAATGTTTCTATGATCATATGATGGATCAGTTTAGGGTTTAATTAAAAACAGTATATTAATCATATTTTAATTATTAAATAAATTAGGGCTTGTAATTAGAGGGATTAGGGTTAATTAATGAGGTTGATTTTGTTAAACCCGTTTTTAAAAACTGGGCAGAATTTTGAGTCAATTGTTTTGATCATATCAGGAGTTCTAGGAACATTCAAGATGCGATCCAAGTATCCTTGAAAAGGTAATTGAAGTGGCTTTCCAATGCAAGAAACGAGAACTAAATTGGAGGTAGGGAAGTGGGTCAAAAACAGGTTACAACAGTCGGAGATCAAAACAGTTTTGAATTCAGCCTGTTTTCTTTTTAAGTTTTGGGTTGTTTGGGGTACATAGGGTTGCATTGGGATCTTCTCACGAACATGAGAGATGGTTTATATATTTTAGTAAGTATCTGCACTTGGGCTAAGGTTGTGGTTTAGGGTAAGACCCTCTAATGGTAACAAACTTTTCATACGTTAAAAATCAGTAAATTCTGGATAGGTAGCAATATATACACATATATCAGGGCCTTAACAGTAGCTTTAAGGTTAGGGCAAGTGGGAGGATTTAACTAACATGTATAAAAGTGTGAATATTCCTTTTACAGAAACCATGGGTATGTTTAAGTGGACGTTTGACTTAAAGTTTTGAGACCTAAAAACTGGGACTGTTTTGTGTAAAATTATGAACGGGATAGTTATTAAACTTAACCAAGTTAGGGACTTGTTAAGGAAGGGTAATTGGGTGATTAGAGCTTATCAATGAGGCATTATATGGGAATAGGCTAGATGTCCATCATAGATTGATGAGCCATCTTGGTGATTGGTTCGGGTATTGATTGTGTGTTTTTGGTTTGTTAGCTCGTTGCTAGTGCGAGGACTTGTGAAGAAGCTATCAGGTGAGTTTCATAGTCCCATGTTTACTTTTGATTTTGACTTCCAGATGGGATGGAAGAGACACTGTGTTGAGTTGTTTATAAATTGATGCTGTGAATGTTTTTAAGGTTGAGATGGACTTGTGTGTACATTATGTGATTAACTGCTATGTGATTCTTGTTTGTGTATGATCTGGATTGGAAAGGTACATAGGTGTATGGGCGCCTATGGGACCAATGGTTAATGACAAGGTAGTGGCCTTGGGATAGGTACATAGCGTGATCGTCTATGGGACCAATGGTTAATGACAAGGTAGTGACATTGGAAATTATGGTGTTTGGTAAGGCGTGATGCCTTGGAAATTATGGTGTTTGGTAAGGCGTGATGCCTTGAAAATTGTGGTTGTTGGTAAGGCGTGATGCCTTGGTATTGTGATGATTGATTGAACATGAATGCTAGTTGTTAATGTATACTTGTAGCGCATTGTCCATATGTTATTGTGTTGATGGTTGTTATTCACAGCTTGTAACTGATTTGGCGTTGGAGTCTAAACCTATGACTCTCACCAACTTTATGTTGACGTGTTTTAGTGTCTCTTTCAGGTGTGAATATGGTTAAGCTTGAGGATAGAAGTGTCTAGACTTGGATGCCTTAGGATTGCATATAGAAGGAGATCCCCGTTCCTTCTTAGTTTTTATTTGTTCATTTAAATAAGTGATACTGTTGGCACCTATATGTTTGTTTTGTTTGTGTTACTTGTTTTTCTTGGGTAAGAGGTAGGACTGTTACCTACTTACCTAGACTCCTGCATGTTGAGATATTGCCATGACATTTGTGTCGCCATTTATGACATTTCTTATATCATTTAGTTATCTCTATAGACACGCTATTGTTGTGATGATATACATTCGTCGTGCCCCATATTCCGCCATGGTGGGGTGTGACAAAAAGCATCAAACAAAGATTTAGCATCTACATATTGCTAAAAATCAATAATATGCTCATTTGGTGTTAGAAATACGTTTTAACGTATATTAGAAGTATCGGTCACTCCACAATATGATTTATGTTGTAATAGCTCGTAGTTAGTAATTCGTTATTAATTGCTTATTAATTTAAGTAAGAACCGGTCCATGGGCTTGTCATGGACCGGCCCAAGTCCACTTATGACTTGGAACTATAAATACCCCTTTCCACCATGGAAAGGGGTTGGTTGTTATCATTTCTTTGTTTCCACTTAATAAAATTCACATAGTTTCTCTCACTTTCTCTCTCTAACTTTCTCTCTCTAGAAATTAACAAACCCCTTCATAGATTCATTGATTATCAATATTCTACATTTGGTATCAAGAGCTATGGGGTGATTTAAGGTGGTGATTTGTGTGGTTTTTTAGTTTTTGATTGTATTAGTGTTCTTTAAGAAAAATCATCTTGATTCTTGGTGTTTTTGGTGTTTTTGTGATTGGGATTAGTGGATAAGTATTAGTTGTTACTTATTTTAGTCGAAAGCACAAAACTTTTTGGGTTATTTGGTCAAAATCTGGGCTTAATCTTCATTTTTGGTGTTCGACTGTTCATCGGGACAACTTACTGTTTATTCAGCAAAAGTTCCGGATCAAGGAGTTCCGGATCAAGAAGTTCCGGATCAAGGAGTTCCGGATCAAGGAGTTCCGAGTCAAGAAGTTCCGAATCAAGAAACTTCCGAACCAAGAAGTTCCGGATCAAGAAACTTCCGAACCAAGAACTTCCGAGTCAAGAAGTTCCGAATCAAGAAACTTCCGAACCAAGAAGTTCCGGATCAAGAAACTTCCGAACCAAGAACTTCCGAGTCAAGAAGTTCCGGATCAAGCCAAAGTTCCGGATCAAGAACTTCCGAACCAAGAAGTTCCGGATCAACCTAGAAGTTCCGAATCAAGGTAATCTTCCGAATCAACAAAAAAGTTCCGAATCAAGGTAATCTTCCGAATCAAACTTCCGAATCAACAAAAAGTTCCGAATCAAGGGTTATTTTGCTTGTTTTTTCGACGATTTTTTAGAGGATTTAATCTTGGTTTCTTACAACAAAAACACAACACAATTCACAAGCTTTACTTCACTGCTCGATCAACCGATAATCTATGTTTCTTTGAAGAAAAACAAAATGAATCCAAATTCAGTAATGCCTCAGATGACATCTCTTACGGATATATCAATCATAACGGGAACTGATAGCCGTCCACCGATGCTTATTAAAGAGGTGTTTGAGGCATGGCAAGGTCGAATGATGCAATATCTAAAGGGAAAACCGACATACGGAAGGCTTATGGTCAAATCGATTTTGAATGGTCCACTCGACTATGGTACCATTACGGTTGACAACGTGACTAGACCACGAGAATTTGAAGAACTCACTCCAGCTCAACAACTTGTTGCAGATGCAGATGAAAAAGCTCTTCAAACAATTCTCCAAGCTCTTCCCCATGACATCTATAGGATGGTGAGTCAGTATACGGTGGCAAAGGATCTATGGGAACGGTTAAAGGTGTTGCTACAAGGCACGTCTCTCACCAAACAAGAAAGGGAGTGTCAGCTGTATGATTTGTTTGATAGATTCACCTACAACCCAGGGGAAACACTTCACGATTATTACTTCAGATTCACCACACTCATGAATGATCTGAATGTATACAATCTTGTGATTGCACCATTCCAGGTTAACACCAAATTCTTGAATACTCTACCTCAAGCTGAATGGGGTGAGTACATTACCGATGTCAAGTTAACCAGGGATCTGCATAAGTGCAATTTGGATCAAATATATGCCTTCCTTCAGCAGCATGAGAAGCATGTGATTATGCACCGCTCTCCTCGCGGTATGTATCCAGATTCCTTAGCTTTGATGGCGAATCAACCAAGCTTGTCTCACAACAACACACCTTATATCTTGGGACATCAAGCTTATCATCAATCACCTTACATGACACCAGCCTTTCCCCAATACTCGATTCTACCACAACCACCCACCTCACATCAGCAACAATATCGGTTCAATGCACCCTCACCACAGTATGCTTCACAACTTCATCCAGCAAATGTTGCACCTTATGCAGCATATCCGACAAGCTACCCTGATCAAATGAGTATTCCTTCTACTGATTATGCAGCTTATCCAGATCAAGCACTTTATTGTGATGATGAGGAAGTCCCAGTTCCTGTATTCCAACAAGGAGCTGACCCAGTTGAAGTGCTAACTACTATGTCTGCTTATCTCACAAGAACTTTAAGCAAACGAGGATTCAGAGGATCAGCTCCTACCAACAATCAGTTGAGGAATTCATCCAATTCTCGCCAACAAGCTACAATTGAGAATGACAGGGTAATGGTTCAGCCAATTCAACCATATCAGAGGAGAACTTCCACATCAACCAATGTTCGCACCGCCAATCCTGCTCCTGCTCCAATGGTCAACAACCCTCCACGGGCTAATACGGGCAAGTTGAGAATGATTACATGCTACAACTGCAAGGAAGAGGGTCATATGTCCAGGGATTGTAAGAAACCCAAGAGGAGAAGGGATGGACAATGGTTTGCAGAAAAGATCTATCTGGTAAATGCTCAGGCGCAAGGAAGGGAACTTGATGAAGAGGAGCTTGCATTTCTTGCTGACCCAGGGATTGCTGAACAAGACGTTGTCACTACGCAGAATGCCGCTTACCAAGCCGATGATCTTGATGCGTATGATTCTGACTGTGATGACTTTCAAACTGCAAAGGCTGCTTTCATGGCAACTTTCTCCAGCTTAGGGCCAGATAAGAAATCTGAGGTACTTATTAATAACACCGATAATGCCACTGATGCTAGTATTCAACCACATCAAGTTGGGCAAGAGAATGCTGATTCGAATGAATCTTCGGTGGTGAGTCCTTCAAACGAGGAGACAAACAATGATAGCAATATCAATGTGAGTTCCCAGACTTTGAGTGAATCACAACCGGGACCCAATTCGCATACGCCTACTCATGCTCAACAAGATTTGGTCATGGTTCCTGCTACACTACTTAGCCAAATGAATGCTGCACTTTTAGAAACCTTAGCTAAGAATAAGAATTTGTCTGATGAGCTTGCTTTAAGCAATGAGAAAGTACAAACTTTGGAATTGGTGCCTTCGTCTAGTGTTCTCACAAATCTCGAATATGATCACTTTAGAAACAAACAAATGGGTCACTTGCAAGAAATCGAGAACTTAAGAGCAAATCTGTCTAGTGAACTTAAAGAAAAGGAGTTAGTGGTCACTAATTTTCAAAAACTTCAAACTGATTTTGAATTACTCGAATCTAAGAAGACTGAAATGGAGATTAATGCTACTAATAAGATTAGAAGTCTAGACTACTTGCTTTTAAGACAATACGCTGCTTCACAACTAGTTCACTTATTTGATGCTTCATTTAGAGAATTTAACTTATCACGTCTAAAAGGCCTTCCCCCTAATCCACGATATGCAAAACAAGCTTTAAGACATAGTCCTAGACTTTATAATGCAACTCAAGTAGGATTGGCTTTAGACCCGATTGTTTTTCCCAATGATCGAACAAGTAAGGATCTAGTTGATGAGGATCGGTCATACAATTCAGCAAAATATCCCGATTGTGATTATTTTAAAATGAATAAGGAGCTTGCTAAAACTGATTTTAGAGTTCGCTTCCATATGGATAAGGATCTCATTACAGCACCAACCTACATGATAGAGGAAGAAAGCCCTAGTACATTTCCTACACTTGTCAACACGGAAGGTCCTAAGGAAATTCCAAAGAATCTTCCACCTGTTAGCACCGGAGAATGGGCTTTCGAACACATGAACGAGGTGTTTAAAACTAAGATCAATCCGTTTGTCGAAAGTCTAAAAGGAAGTTTTGCATCTCTTAAGGAAAATCTTCAGTTTGAAATTGGGGAAGTTCAAAAAGTGTTTTATGAAATGGACACCGCTTACGAACTGCAACTAATTGAAAAGGAAAAGATTTTAACCGAATATGACCGATTCTTGTCCGAAGTTATCTCGTATGATGTGCTTACTATTGTAAATGTTAATTATTCGACTGAGCTTACATCTGCTGTGATTAATTATGATGCTGTGGATATTTGTGATGATGTTTGTAATCTTTCTGTAAATGTTGCTGATACTGTAAATGAGGTAGAAAATCATTCTTGTCACGAATCTAACGCTGAGTTTTTAAAGCTACAAGATTCTTATAATTTACTTTCCCAACGCTTTAATCAACTAGAACAACATTGTATATCTTTAGAATTAAAACAACAAAATCAAAATGAAAATCTTTTGATATCAAATGCTTGTGAAAACGGCGTTGAGAATAGTGACAAGATGATTGCAATTGTTAAGACATTAGAGGAAGAAATCATGAGATTGAAGAGAGAGATATCATCAAAGGAAACATTAAGAATGGAACTAGAGGCTGCAGAGTCTAAAAACCAGGTCTTAGAAATTAGACTATCAACTGTTCTAGGGGAGATGGATCGGACCAGGCAGGGACTATCCTCTCTTTATGGTTCACTAGAAGAACGCTTCGCTTTTAATGCGGCACAGCAATATTATTATGTTGAACAACTGAACCAAAAGTGCGAGGAAATCTCTGACTTGAACATCCTGCTCATAGACAAAAATATGGTTTTGGCTGAGTTAAAGGAGACACTTCTTCTCACCCGACAAGAAGTTGTTGATAACTTAGCTACCGACTCTGCACCGTCCACTAGTGCTCCAACAACCAAATCAGTAGTGCTTTATAAGAATCCGCTTCATAAGAGAAACCCGGTTGTATACGATGATTATATGAGGAATGCCATTAAGCATGTCGATCTTCTTAGGGACATTTTAGACGATCTTTATGCCTTAGATCCCTCAAGTAGCGACTATTATTCGGCTCATGAATATGTTAAGCAAGTTCAATATTGCTTGGCTTATTTGCAATACATAGGTACACCAGGTTCTGCACTACTTAATAATAGGCCCATTGCTGTCACTCCATTTAATAAGACTCCAGGAGCGAAACCGTCATTGGCACAATCAAGTAAGACACCTTTAAAATCTGCTGCTAATGTTCCCAATTTGCCTTCTACAGGATTAAAAGAGACTACTAAGGCTAAAGGATCGCCACTCAAGAAAGCTAAGATCAAGCCCTCCACTAGTAGTGCCACAAAGAAGAAAGTAGAAGTCCACAATAGGAATGCTAGTTCAGTTTTAAATAAAATGAATCATGTTAAGACTAAAAGCTCTGCGCCTGTGCAGCAGCCTAAACCATTCGTGAATTCTGATTTAAATTGTTGGAATTGTAATGAATGTATGTTTTCCCAGCGTCATGATTTGTGTCTGATTGATCACGTTAATGAAATGAATGCTATTAAGAATGGTCTTGAATGGAAGCCAACGGGTAGAACTCGTGCCCAAGTTGGCTGGCAATGGCGTCCCACTGGTAGGACCTTTACATTAGATGGAAAAATGTGCCCTTTAACTAGGAATGCATCCATTGAGGTTAGGTCTGAGCGTCCTTTAGCTAGGAACACTCCCACTCAAGTATGGAAACAGCGCCCTTTAATTAGGTCAGCCCCCACTATAGTGCCTATCAGTGAAGAAATACCTCAGGATTTGAGCCAATTAGAATCTACACCACCAATTAAGAAGAAAAGGAAGGCTAGGAAATCTAAGAAACCTAGAGTTAGCAAATCTAAGATTATTAAATCTGTACCTGCTAATAACAAGGAACACTCAGATTCCGATACCTCTACATTGTCTTTGTGTGGTGATATTTTCAGGTGGTCCAAATCATCCTGTGGTATTTGGACTCCGGTTGTTCAAAACATATGACCGGAAATCGCTCGATGCTCCGAAATTTCGTCAGCAAGTTTCTTGGTACGGTTAAATTTGGGAATGATCATATAGCAAAGATTATGGGGTATGGTGAATATCAGATTGGAAACGTGACGATTTCTAGGGTATACTATGTAGAAGGTCTTGGTCACAACTTATTCTCAGTAGGACAGTTTTGTGATTCCAACCTTGAGGTGGCTTTTCGACAACACACTTGTTTCATCCGCAACTTGGAAGGAAAAGATTTGTTGAAGGGATCTCGTGGTGCAAATCTATATACCTTGTCCTTACAAGACATGATGGCCGCTTCTCCAGTATGTCTTCTCTCTAAAGCTTCTAAGACCAAGTCTTGGTTATGGCATCGCAGATTATCTCATCTTAATTTTGATGCTATTAATCATCTGGCTAAAAACGAGTTAGTTCGTGGTCTTCCTAAGCTTAAATTTCACAAGGACCATTTATGTTCCGCGTGTTCAAGGGGGAAAAGTACCAAGAAATCTTACAAGCCCAAAGCTGAAGACACCAATCAAGAAAAACTTCATCTTTTGCATATGGATCTTTGTGGGCCGATGAGAACTGAAAGTGTGAGCGGTAAGAAATTCATTCTGGTAATTGTGGATGATTTTTCAAGGTTTACATGGGTGAGATTTTTACGTACAAAGGATGAAGCACCGAAGGCTATCATTACTTTTCTGAAGTTCATCCAGGTACGTTTGAATACCACTGTCCGCCGTATCCGTACAGACAATGGTACAGAGTTCGTCAACCAGACTCTTCGTGATTATTATGAAGGAGTTGGTATATCACATGAAACATCCGCTGCACGCACTCCACAACAAAACGGTGTCGTTGAAAGACGGAATCGTACACTTATGGAAGCTGCTAGGACCATGCTTATTTATGCGAACGCTCCATTGTTCTTGTGGGCAGAGGCTATTTCTACTGCATGTTTTACCCAAAACCGTTCTATCATTCGGAAACGCCATGGAAAAACCCCTTATGAGCTTCTACATGACCGCAAACCCGATGTTTCATTTTTCCATGTGTTTGGTGCTCTGTGTTATCCAAACATCAATAGTGAGAACTTGGGTAAGCTTCAACCAAAAGCCGATATAGGTATTTTCATTGGTTACTCACCGTCCAAAAGAGCATACCGAATCTATAACCGTCGTCTTGGCAAGATTGTAGAAACTATGGACGCTGATTTCGATGAGCTGACAGCGATGGCTTCTGAGCAACACAGCTCTGAACCCGCGCTTCATGAGATGGGACCCGGTGCTATAAGTTCCGGATTAGTTCCCAACAATCCTACTTCTACATCATTTTTACCACCATCAAGGCCCGAGTGGGATAAACTGTTTCAACCGTTGTTTGATGAATTCTTCGATCCCCCGACTGATGAAGTTCCAGCACCTGTAGTAATTGCTCCAATACCTGAAGTGGTTGCTCAAGCTAATGAACCTTTATCTAATGCATCTACAATTCACATTGAACCGGATGCACCTTCACCAAGTGATTCTCAAACTACACCTGAATCATCACCCCTACTTGTGCCTAATGATGTAGAAGAGGATACTACTGATCACGACCTGGAATATGCTCACTTGCAAGAACTTCCTTTCTTTGGTGTAGCGATCCCTGAAAACCCTTCAGCCGCCTCTACCTCAGAAGAAGCTCCATCTATTGTTCACTCCAGACCACCTAGGATTGAAAACCATAGCACTAAATGGACAAAAGATCACCCAATTAGGAATGTTATTGGAGATCTAGATCGACCAGTCTCTACACGCCATCAATTACAAGAGAGTGCACTTTATTGTTACTTTGATGCATTTCTCTCTGAAGTTGAACCCAAAAATTGGCAGCAGGCTATGACCCAATCATCTTGGATTGAAGCTATGCAGGAGGAACTCAATGAATTCAAACGACTAGAAGTATGGGAATTGGTTCCTCGCCCTGACAAGGTTAACATCCTTACTTTGTTATGGGTTTATAAGGTTAAACTTGATGAGATGGGTTCGGTATTAAAGAATAAAGCAAGATTGGTCGCTAGAGGATATAAACAAGCCTTGGGTATAGACTTTGAGGAATCTTTTGCTCCTGTGGCTAGATTGGAGGCGATTAGACTATTCCTTGCGTTTGCTGCTCATATGAACATGATCGTCTATCAAATGGATGTAAAGACGGCATTTTTGAACGGTGAACTAAGGGAAGAGGTTTATGTTAGTCAACCGGATGGGTTCGTGAGTACGGAGTCTCCTAATCATGTGTACAAGCTTAAGAAGGCTCTTTATGGGTTGAAACAAGCTCCACGCGCGTGGTATGATCTCCTGTCAACTTATCTCATGTCGGAAGGCTTCTCCAAAGGCAAAGTGGACCCCACTCTATTCACTCTCAAGGACGGCAACGACATGCTTCTGGTACAAATTTTTGTTGATGATATAATTTTTGCTGCCACTAACATAGAATTGTCTAAACAATTTGAGAAGATAATGTCCACACGCTTTCAGATGTCGATGATGGGAAAAATCTCATTTTTCTTAGGATTACAGATTTCTCAGAATCCCAGAGGCATCTTTATAAATCAATCCAAATATGCTCTAGAATCACTTAAGAAATATAACTTTGAGAATTGTGACCCCGTAGACACTCCAATGGTGGAGAAATCCAAGTTAGATGAAGATAGGGATGGGATTATTGTCGATCCGAAACTTTACCGTGGAATGATTGGCACCCTTCTCTATCTGACTGCTAGCAGGCCTGATTTGCAATTTGTTGTATGCATGTGTGCCCGGTATCAGGCTCGGCCTACCGAAAAGCACCTACATGTTGTGAAAAGGATCTTTCGGTATCTAAAAGGTGTTGGGTCGAATTATTGAGTTGATAAGTCAAAACACAACAAAATAAGAAGACAAGGGCTAAAAAGTACAAGTTGCAAAAGAACAAGCCGTTGGAGTCTTTTTATTACTTTAGCTTTCTTTGTAAGCTATGTTTTCTAGTATATAAAGAAAACATAGGACGTAGGTTTTATACAATATATCATTCACAATGTAAACCTAAAGTGTGTGTCGCACTAGACGTGGGATTCAATGTATACACGTCTAGTGGATGTTTGTTATTAATATAATGAACATCCCCAATTGTTTTAATTCGTGTTCTTTGTGTCTAAACACCTTGTCATGATCATTGTTCTTTTCCGCTATGTTATCATATGAACGATGATCAAACCTAGATATATGGTTCCTAACCATTGAGTCGAACGATCTATAGGTTCCACAAGTGGTATCAGAGCCTAAGGCTCATGATATCTAGGTCCGACGAGGTGTTCGTGTATGGTGAAGAAGAAAAATTCGTATTGAGTTTTTCTGGACGTTTTTGTGTGCGCAGCAGTATTCAGAAGGTCATAACTTTTGATCTAACCGTTGGATCGTCACGAAATTTTAGATGTGTGTTCTACATACATAGATCTAAACATCCACCGGAGGGATTGTCAAGTTTTATCCCCAGGCAAAAGTTATTAAGCGTCGAAGTTGACAGCAGAGGTGATTTTCAGTTTTTCTGCTTTCACATGAAATCATGAACTAGGGTTCTTCAAAACCCTAGATCTACATAAAAAGCAGGAAGAATTGATGTTCGTGGCTGTTAAAACGTGTGAAGATTCACGATCTAAGGTTAAATTACAAACCCTAATTAGGGTTTTGATGTATAATGTTAAAAACCCTAGATCTGGACGTATTACAAAGAAGAATTCACGTATGGTTTTCATGTGGAAATTGAATTCTCTACATACTGGTGCATTGTAATCTCGTGAGTCTTCAATTCCCATTGGTGGAGGTCTTTGCATTCACACGGTTTGACAGTGGAGGAATAGAGGAGCGTTCATACGATCATTAAGACCAGTAAAGTGAAGATCTGCAAACAAAACCCTAATTCCATATAATATTCGATCCTCTACATGCTGGTCTAGCTTTGTTCTCGTAGGGCTCGTTCCTCATTGGTCAGAATTAGTGTGTTCACACGGCCTAAGTTTTGCATTCACACGGTTCGGACAATAGACAAAACCCTAATAGTTGTTATCCTCTACATGCTCGTCTATCATTATTTACGTGTGGATGCATCTACATACAAGTCTTTCGTCTCTGATTGGTGAATATCTTATGCATTCACACGGTTTGATATTTCCTATTGGTTGAAGTTTTTTTTTGTGTTCACACGGCTATGCTCAGTTGAATATAATATTGGTTATACTTCGCATGAAGTAATTCCTCCTCAAACGTGATTGGTTAACTTTGGTTCTTTCAAAGAGTTAAAGACGTGATATATGGGATTGATGGTGACGTGGGCTCCAAAGGTTATTTTTATGTCCATGCTACACATATATCATGTAAGAAGTTGTCAGTGTTTTAATGCAACGCTGACAAGAAAGAGGCGCTGACAAAAAGTAGAATGGACGCTGACAGGTTATAAGGTTGGCACTGACGTTTGTTATTTGGGCGCTGACAGGAAGGGTTTCGACGCTGACAAGGAATAAGTCAACACTGTTAGGTTGACAGTGTTGTCCGAGATATGTGTTTCAACGCTGATACGTGTTGTCCGATATCGGGCAATACACATAGAAGGATATTGGACAAAGAAGATCTCGGGTAACACATGGATAGCTGCTGTTTGAGAAAAACTGGTACGTTTTTAAGCACACAAAAAGAAGGGAAAGACACACAAAGGTACATGGAATCTCCGTTATAATTTAGAATATCATGATGATATTTATGGCTCGGATATTTTTAAATGGATTAATGATTTTAAAGCGAGTTAGCAATTATTTGTGGGATTTGATGGATATTTTAAACTATGTAATCGGGATAGCCTTGCGAAAGAGTTATCCATCAGTAGCTTTTACATATGGTATGACAATGTGATTCCATTAAAATCGTCATGAAGAAGTGTTAGCTTAAGGGGAAGAATTCTTATGGAAAGTTTGATGATTGAAGAAGATTTTCGCGAGTTTGTGTTCTATTATATCTTAAAGTCATGCACTTCCAGCCACTGACTTTAAAGGTAACTTGTTCGTGCTTACATAGTTGGTGACGAAGACTTGTCATAAACACTTGAAGGAGTTACATTATCGTGCTCAGTGTCTCACAAAGGATGAGAATATTGACAAGGGATCGAGGTCTACTTATATTTTTCTTCAGGTATAAGTTCTTCATCACATGGATAAACAAGACATGGAACATAGGTTTGTGGTATTCTACTTCTGCATCAAGACTACTTTATTTATTTTTCTTCAGAATCATTACATAGAGCTACTTTTGGAGAATCTACAAGATTGCATACTTTCACATATTCCCTATTGATGTGTCAAAAAGGGGAAGAATATGTGCTATACTTAAGGGGAAGCTTCTTGGAGATCATGTACTACATACAAAGGATTCATGCTTAAGAGGAGTGTTTTGACATCATCAACTAGGGGAAGATTGTTGGGTCGAATTATTGAGTTGATAAGTCAAAACACAACAAAATAAGAAGACAAGGGCTAAAAAGTACAAGTTGCAAAAGAACAAGCCGTTGGAGTCTTTTTATTACTTTAGCTTTCTTTGTAAGCTATGTTTTCTAGTATATAAAGAAAACATAGGACGTAGGTTTTATACAATATATCATTCACAATGTAAACCTAAAGTGTGTGTCGCACTAGACGTGGGATTCAATGTATACACGTCTAGTGGATGTTTGTTATTAATATAATGAACATCCCCAATTGTTTTAATTCTTGTTCTTGTGCCTAAACACCTTGTCATGATCATTGTTCTTTTCCGCTATGTTATCATATGAACGATGATCAAACCTAGATATAATGGTTCTTAACCATTGAGTCGAACGATTATAGGGATCATCAAAAGGAACACTTCATCGTGGTCTATGGTATCCGAAAGATTCCTCGATTGCTTTAATATCATACGCAGATGCCGATCATGCTGGATGTCAAGATACGAGGCGTAGCACTTCTGGATCTGTGCAACTCCTTGGAGATAGATTGATCAGTTGGTCTTCAAAAAGGCAGAAAAGCGCTGCAATATCAAGCACGGAGGCTGAATACATCGCCATGTCCGGTTGTTGTGCTCAAGTCCTTTGGATGAGATCACAATTAACTGACTACGGTCTTGGATTTAACAAAATCCCGATGTATTGTGACAACAAGAGCGCCATTGCCCTTTGCTGCAACTATGTTCAACACTCCCGGGCCAAGCACATTGACATTCGCTACCATTTCATTAAGGAGCAGGTGGAGAATGGAGTGATCGAGCTGTATTTTGTCACTACTGAGTACCAGCTGGCGGATATGTTCACCAAAGCCTTAGATCGAGGACGAATCGAGTTTTTGATCGATAAGCTTGGC
This sequence comes from Glebionis coronaria, assembly GCA_025667525.1. Classification (NCBI taxonomy): domain Eukaryota; kingdom Viridiplantae; phylum Streptophyta; class Magnoliopsida; order Asterales; family Asteraceae; genus Glebionis; species Glebionis coronaria. The sequence goes on along the minus strand of CM046880.1, from coordinate 289,110,578 downwards.
ATGAAATCATTCACTCCAGCGACTCTCAAAGAGTTGGCAGAAGAATCAGCTGAATAGTCGTGGTAAACTATTCATAGTATCCTTTGGTTGTGATCATGTATATTATCGTAAATATATAAACCACAAAAGAAAAATACAAAAATATAAAACCAAGAAAAACCATAAAAAATATAAAACCTAGAAAAACCATAAAAATTATAAAATCAAGAAAAACCAAAAATATTTTTCGTTTTAAATCGGGCATGTCTTTTAGTACGGTAATATTTACGGCCTTAGAAATGTCGATCAATATTGACACGGTGCCATAAATAGAGTCCGTGTAAAAGTTGTACATTTTTAAAACATGCCCATAATGGCTTGTAGTTATTTCAGACTGCAACCCGATTTTCATATTAAAGTCACGTATTTCCTTGGAAAACGTTGGCTCAGAACGGGAATTAATTTTCTCGGGCGTGATTTACAAGCCAAATCATGCAAAGGGATCAAGTTTACTTTACAACTTGGTCTAACACGAATTGGTGTACGTCTCAGTGCATTAATTTGTTAAAATAAGAGAAATCTTATTAATACCACGAATCAAAATTTTTCAAGAGATAAGTTGGAAATGCTTTCATCACTATTTGACTCTTTAAACAATGACTACAGCTCTTTAAATAGAAAACGGGTCATCGTTTAAGGGGGAGAAAATAGTAAAATCATCTTTGTCATTAAAATTGATTTCAAAAGTGATTGTGAAAATTAAGGGCTACATGGTAATTGAGTGGTTTTGCTTTAGAAAACGACTAGTGTTCGTTCTAAGTGATAGGCATGGCTTTTAGATATTGGAGAGATGCTAATAGATGCGTTTGCTAAATTGTGTGTACGTTTAACAAAGAGTTAGGAGAAATGGAAAAATTAGAAACAAAAAGGAAAGAGTATAGATAATAGAGGGGCCAAAAGTGACATGTATTGAAACTTGTCAAAAATTTGACCTAGTCAAATAAAACCCCCCCGCCCCTCACTGTTCCCTTTCACTGTTTCTCCTTTCCTTTGCCGCCATTGTTACACTCACACAGGAAATAAAATCCTTTGCTTAATCCATCTAAGATCCTGTTCTTTCGACTAATTAAGGTATACACATCAACATGCTAACTTCTAATCCTCATTTCTTATCATATAATTCTGTTAAACATGCTCCATTAATCAGATTAATCCATTTAGGGCGTATGATTAAATTAGGGTTAATTAACTAAGGATTTGTGGTGGGTTTTATGCGGATTTGTATGCTATGATGTTTATATGCCTTAGTTTGCCTTAGAAACTCACAAACGCGCTAGAATAAACATCTGAGATTCGTTTGTAAAAGTTCCGGATGAACATGGCTTAGAACTTCCGAATGAAGGATTTCTTCTGAAAAAACTTCCGAATGAGGAAGTTCCGAATGAAGGACTTCCGAATGAGGAAGTTCCGAATGAAGAACTTCCGGATGAAGGAAGTTCCGAATGAAGAACTTCCGGATGAAGGAAGTTCCGAATGAAGAACTTCCGGATGAAGAAGTTCCGAATGAGGAGAAGTTCCGAATGAAGAAATGTTCCGGATGAAGATGTTCCGAATGAGTAAAAGTTCCGGATGAAGAGTTTGATTATTCTTGTTTGCATGCTATCTATGTACTTGTTGTTTTATCTTATGAAATGTGTTATGCTTAGAAGTAAGAATGATATATATCTATCTGTTTTTGTGCATCAACCTTTCATGTCTTATCTTAAGCAGATAAAATGACTAATCCAACAGTACAAGCTATCCAAGAATCTAGAGAAGCCGATATTGCTAAAGCTCGAACCCTTAAGTTTATACCCAACAACTATAGGCTGAAGCAAGTCTCTAAATCCACTCACCATGGTTTTAAGGTCGCCATAGCCATCCTTGATAACTCTCACTTCAAGAACGCCCTTAGGAATACAGCCTCGGTGCCTTATGAGTATATGTTTGAATTTTGGGCAACCAAGAAAATCACTTCGAACAAGATCACCTTCACCATCGACAACAAGCAGCAGACACTCACCGTTTCAGACTTCCGTAAGATTCTTGGTATACGGGATACACCCAAGGGCATGTCTTTCTCAAGGGATCCTACTAAAGATGAACTCGCGGAGTTATTTGACGCACTTGGATGTCCGGAAATACGAGTTGCATCTGAGTTTACTACTGCTAAGGTAGGACAACCCTGGAGAGCTTTGATGGGTATTCTCAGTAAATGCCTTACACCTAAAACGAGTGGACATGATGCTTTGCGCAGTCCGATAATGAACCTCTTCTATGGCATGTACAAAGCTGCGAATTCAGATTATGCTTTGTTGATATGGGAAGAATTCACCTTTCAACTCTTCTACAACAAGAAGCTGAAGACAAACTTCTTTCCTTATCCTCGGTTTATTAAGCTTATCATAAATTATTTTATGAAGCTTGATGCTACTATTGATAGGCATGCAGGAGGTCGCTATCACACTGAAGAAGCTGATGATACTGTCGATCTGAGGCATGAAGGACCGTCGATTGGTGTGATTCCGGGTCCTGTTCCTGATTACCTTCTATCTGATAAAATCAAAGGTTCTGCAGATTACAAGCTACTGCAGATAGAGATCAAGAGGCTGAAAGAAAACCTTCAGACTGGAGAAGACTCGTCCACAACGGTTCAGAGTAAAGGTAAACGCAAACAACCAGCTGCGTTACCTGAACCCGAACCCAAGAAGAAAAAGACAGAGGGTAAGAAGGGAAAGGGTAAGGATTTGATGCGTCTACGTGATGAAGAAGATATTGTTGATCCTACTCTTGATAAATCCGAGCAACAAATGATGAAGATTGCTATTAAAAGGAGTAGGAAAGATACAGGCGGTAGTGGTTCAGGTGCGAGGGTAGATATCGAGGATGAGTATGTGGAACCGGATGATGTTGATGAGTTTGGGTCACCTGAACACTATTCCACTTCGAAGGAGCCATCAATCCCTATTTCAGCAAGTGTGGAAAAGGAACCTGTTGCTCCTACGATCATGGTGACAACTCAACCCTTAACAACTCAACCTCCACCCATACAACCCTTAACAACCCGACCGGCTTCAACACCATTTCTTCCACCACCCATAATCCCCATCCCTAGTACAGCAGTAACAACCGAGCCCCTCCGGTCAACCCAAAGCAGCTCTGCAACATCTGCAATGGCTGCATTAGTGATGGCCGAGATGTTTGATACTAACAAACGCGAAATGGATGAACTTCGCCAAGAGTTGCAAAGACGAGCTCAGAGGGAAGAAGAATCAAGGAAAGCTCAAGAAGAGTTGATTGCCAAGTTCGCTGCAGACATGGAAGCTACACGTAAAGCTCATGCAGAGGAACTTGCTCAGGTTAAGCAGGCTGAGGCTGATAAGCATGCTGCACGCATTACCAGACTTCAAGCGATGAGGGATAAATATAAGGAACAAAAGGAAGCACTTGAAGCATCTGTGAAAGAAAGAGTGCAAGAATCCGTTGAATCCTTAATGCCTAAACTTCGCGATGAGTTGAAGACACTTGCTGCTGACAACTTGATGGTCAAATCATCCAACCCTTCAGAAGCCGCCTACAAGATTGCTTATGACCTGACGGATTTTGAATTGAAGAAGATCCTTAAGGCTCGTATGGTGGAACTTGGGTCGTTTGATAAGTCGAGGATTCAACGGGCTCTATATAAATCCCTGAATGATGCTATCATGGAGGATGATAGATTATTCAAGACGTTTGGAAGTGTGGTACCATATCACATCTTACCGGAAGAAGAAAGGGAAGAGAGTGAAGAAGAGGGTTCAGGTGCAGAAGAGGAAGAAGAAGAAGAAGAAGGAGAAAAGGATGATGAGGGTGGTGATGATGACGAGGATGATGACGATGATGACGAGGATGAGGATGATGATGATGGCGATGATGGTGGTGATGAGAATCAGGAGAGTGCTAGGGGTAGTAACGGGGATGACAATCAGGATGATGATGGGGGTGAACAACCGAAAGAGGGAGACAAGGTTACCAGCTCCAAGAAGACTTCTACTAAGACTGGAACCAAGTCCACAAAAGATGCAGCACAGAAGGACAAGTCGACATCCTCAGAATCAAGACGAACTAAGTGGCGCCACGATGTGAATGCCACTACAGCGTCATTGGTTCCTGGTATCTCTGTTGCTGTATCTTTACCTATTACCACTAACCCCATAAGTTCTGCTGTTGTTCCTCCTGTGATTGCAGAATCAGTGACGGAACCCGAAGCTGCTCAACACTCCCCAGTTCACGACACTGCTGAAATGCCTGAAACTGAACCAACAGATGTTCGCACTTCAACTCCTCAACAACAAGCTCAACAATCTACGGTTCCTGAACCAAGCATACGAAATTGGGAAGACACGTTGGAGATAGACGAGTCTGCACCACCACAAGCTTGGATCACGGCAGCAGCTCAATATGATCCGATCACAGATGCCGACAAAGATGTGTTGTATCTCCGTATCCGAAGTCCGATTGACTTATGTGCATTCTTTGCTCATGAGTATAAGACTTCGGTTACTCCATCCTTGGTGAAGAAGGCGCTGAGAGATAAGAGACTGCGTGCCAAAACCCGATTACCCCGAATGGAGCTCGAGTATTATGCCGATGAGATCATAAAGGCTTTGAAAACCGTTCAACGGCCAGGACTTCATGAATCAGAAAGAGCTCCACCTCCAATGGATCCTGCTCAAGATAATCAGATTGCTCTTGACTTCTTCGTCACCAACGATCTTGTGTATCTACTGAAGGGATCATCAAAGTACGCAACCTCTCTGACATTGCTGAAAGCTGCCAACTGGGGGACAATACCCTTCATCGAGGAAAAGGTAAATCGACTCTGGGTCCCTAAAATGAATCGTAATTATGATATGTATGCTGTCATAGGTGCATCTCATTGGGACGAACGAGTCCGAAGGGCGTACAGGGGTTGCTGCTTGGTCAATTCTGGAAGCAATGTTAGATCCGACATCCGCATCTCCAGCATTTTAGGAATGAAAACGGAAGCCAAGAACGGCTATCATCATGTGACGGAGATTCGCTTGAAAAGGGAGGATGACAGGGAATACAAAATCCAGCAAGGAGATTTTTCCATCATTCGCCTTGAGGATATCGAGGATATGCTGCTTCTGATGACCAGAGATCAACTTACACACATTCCTCGTGAAGACCTGATTGCTTTGAATACAGCACTTCGTATGTTCACACGAAGCGTTGTCATCAAGTCACGAGTTGAAGACCTTCAGTTGGGAGTTGAAAGCTATCAGAGGAAGCTCAATTTAACCCGTCCTGTGAATCAAGTGCTACCTCAACATGTAGAAAGATGTCCCTATACTGGCATTTCTGTCCCGAATTACGGCATTTTCTACCTGAACAGTCGAGGTTTGATGAAGTTTATGAGGGTGGGGGAGCTCCACAAGTATAGTGATGGAACTCTTATACAAGTCCGAGATAAATTGGAGCATCTGAACTCGGGTGGGACTCTGCCAGAGATGACGGAGGATTGGCATCCGGGTTACCGGCAGATGGCAAAGTATGTCATCAAGAAGATCGATCAGAAGCTCCGTGAACGTAGATTGATGAGGAGCTTGGAAAGATTCGTGGGTGGTAGACCATATGGAGTGCACTACAGGACACTGCAACGATCCATCTAATGGGTCGTACATTTCAGGTCACTCTATATTGGTTTTCAATTGTGAATATGTATATTTGTGAATAATGTGCTTGAATGGCTTGATGTAGTGTTAAGGTATGATAATTTTTCAAGAATTTCTCACGAGATTCTAAATCTTTCAAAATATGTCATACCAAAGCACTACAACTATCCCTTATTAACTTAAGGGGGAGCAATAACTTGTTCTATGGCCAAACTTCAATTTCATTTTTACCCAAAGACTGGTTAATCCATTCAATATCCCAAATATTAATGGTTAACATTTTGGATAAGGGGAGAAAATGGGATTAAGGAGACGTAAGTGATACTTGGCTAAAAGATGAAAAAGACTTAAAGATTATCCAACTTAATATGTGTAAAGCACGTGTTAAGGGGGAGCGTTTTTGATGAACAAAACACCTAAGGTACAAAACTTTTGATTTCAATATCACAAGTACTTTAGGTGATTTTCAATGATTTCTCATGGTGGCAATTCCTTCCCAAAACACGCTTAATTCACGACGGATGTGGTGACAAAAGGGTGGTAGGAATAGGTTAAGTCCAATGATTCATCAGAGCCGATGGAATCTTCCCAAGGACAATTCCCTAGATAGAATTAGAAGTCCTAGGAAAGATGGAGAAAGAATGTGAACGTAGCTGAATGCCGACCAAGTACTTAAGCTAGCACTGGAACAATCACAACAAGGTGCTAGTGATGACGTATTGGTAAGCATTGAAGGGGTTGAAGAATGAAAAAGAAATGTAAAGATAAAGGGTGTAAAGAAAGAATCCCTCCTTACAACTTTAGGCAGAAACCGGGTCAATACATATGCTATTGAGGTCATTTTTGTTAATGATTCTCGGTATTGAAGAAAGACATCATGGACCCAGTGATGCAATGCACAACCCTTCCCCAGCTAACTCAAATATCTCTTAAAAGGTATTTGTTTTAATCACACGAAGATCAACACGTTATCTATTGGTTTATTCACTCCGAATAAACTGGTATTGAAAAGGTGGCACTCCTCTCCAGCCATCGCTCACTAAATCAAAACGCACAATCGAGTCTAGAGCCAAGAGATCATCAAAAGTCTCATTAGGACACTGTCCATTTATTCCTTGCTTTCTCACACACTGTGAAAAGTAAGAGATTTTCATGAGTCCTACGCAGTATTCCTGTAATATTGCCAGAACATCCGAGTAATACGTAAGTATTACAATGAAGATGGAAATCCTGCTTGAGCCAACATCAAACAAGCTCATGGTAGGTTACACGTGCGGTTCTTTTAGAACTAATCTTGTGAAAAACTGGAAGGTAACAGTGGTTTAATTCTTAATTGAACTTAAACTCGTTCCAGGCCTCTTCGCATTATCATATGATCTTGCCAGAACACTCAGAGTGACTCTTTATTGACCACAGTGACGAGTGGAAATCCTTCTAGTGTCAACATCAAACAGCACTTGGTAGGTAACGTGCAAGATTCTTTATGAATCAAGCTCGTGACAACTGGAAAGCAACGATGGTGAAAATCTTAATTGAAATTCACTTGTTCCAGGTTTCATGAATTGACGGCTTTTAATCACAAGGATAATTTATCCAAGTGATTCACTCTTTATGTTCGCAGTCAGCTTTGGACGGTCGAATAAAGAGAACGGGTTTACCCGCGAAATCCTGTCAGGAAGTTACTTAATTGAAACTATCCGTCACGGGTACGATATCTAATATCGTCCAACGGTCTTCACCGACCGGAGGTAAAATGCTACCGAATTAGAATAAAATGTTCAAAGCCATTTTATTCGTGTCGTTGCTGTGTACCTGCGAAAGACGGTGGCGTTGCTGAGTACCTGTTGAAGACGGTGGCGTTGCTGTGTACCAGTGAAGATGGTGGTGTTGCGGTGTACCTGTAAAAGTCGTTCCCACATGCTTATGTCTTTTGCAACAAAAATTCAAGAAAGTAAAAGATGAAGTCTTCCGCTGTATCAAACTCTGAAGCTTTCAAGAATCCAACAAAAAGACGTAAGTGTGTGGAACATGAAGTCACGAGGAGGCAAAGTTCACAAGAAAGGCAAAGATCGCACGTGAAAGGCCAAAGAACAATGCTCTCAAGTCAAAGCCAAAAAGATCAAACCAACATATTCACAACAAAAGAAAGAAAAGAAGAAAGGACTACGAGCTAAAGAACGAAGACTTAGTATAGTATGCTAGGTTTAGAACTTTGTAACGTGGAGTGACCTCCCTTAGGGGGAGATTGTTAGAAATACGTTTTAACGTATATTAGAAGTATCGGTCACTCCACAATATGATTTATGTTGTAATAGCTCGTAGTTAGTAATTAGTTATTAATTGCTTATTAATTTAAGTAAGAACCGGTCCATGGGCTTGTCATGGACCGGCCCAAGTCCACTTATGACTTGGAACTATAAATACCCCTTTCCACCATGGAAAGGGGTTGGTTGTTATCATTTCTTTGTTTCCACTTAATAAAATTCACATAGTTTCTCTCACTTTCTCTCTCTAACTTTCTCTCTCTAGAAATTAACAAACCCCTTCATAGATTCATTGATTATCAATATTCTACATTTGGTATTGCTAGCATAACAATACTTCTGGTTTTCATACCATTGGACCTCCTCTTCTTATTCTCTTCAAGCAATATTTCTAGTGCTTTGCCATCATTTACTATAGGGTTGGTGTGAATGTTTAAATAGACAATAACTTCTCACAGATCCCAATTGTACATCTACACAAATTGAGTGAATCTGAATTTCCATTCTCCAAACTCTCCTTGCTTGAAGACTGAAACTTTGTTTATAGTGTTAGGTAGTGTAGCCTCTAACTCCATCTCTTTGATTAATAGAGTTCTTGAATAACCTTCAAGATCAAAGCTTCTCAACAAGTTCTGATACCACTTGGTTATCCCTTATGATCTTGTTAGCCTAACTTGTAGACTTAGAATACTGAGGATAAATCATATATAGACTTAGTGAGAACTTTGAATGATACCAAAGAGTATGCGGAATCTACTATCTGATATTATGAAGATTATATAAATTATATGAACAAAAGACGTGTTGTCCCTTTAATTTGTGATGATTAAACAAGAAATAAAGAAGAAAGATAGATGAATTATAGAGAAAGAAAGTAGTGAGATAAAAGAGAGAGAATGGTGAAACTTGGTGAATATTAGATTAAAGAGAGTTAAAAATAAGCCAACCACCTCCTAACATGCTAGGAGGTGTGTGTATATATAGTCCACCCAGATGCGGGCTTGTATGGGCTATATATTAATGGGTCGGGCTTTCCTTTTTGGCTTTAGATACTTATGAATGAACTTTAGCTTAAAGTTAAGCCCGTAAAACACGACTAATCTACTACCTATTACAACGTTCTAAAATATGATACATAATAAGCATATGACCGAACATTCTTGTTTGACTCAATATTTTGAGGCTAACAATCTCCCCCAATGAGAGGTCATTACCCTTTGTCTTTTGGAGATGTGTAGAGATTACTAATCTTGCCAAAAATGAGTCTTAAAGATGTAATAGTAGTCTTGTTCCTTCATGTCGTGATCTTTGAGCCTTTGTCGTTGTCTTTCGACTTTGTCTTTTGATTTTGAGATCTTCAAATCATCCTTGACTTGTCTTTGCCATCTTACGATCTTGTGTCTTCATCCACATGCTCACACTATTAAGTGTTGAATATGTCTTTAGGCATGAGTATGTGGTTTTGAATCTTTGACTTTGCTGAGTACACCGTAACGCCACCTTCTTGAGACAAAACATAGACACAGACTGAATGGCTTTGACATTCGTCCTAAATTGTTAGCGTTTTACCTCCGGTCGGTGAAGACCGTTATACGATATTAAATACCATACATGTGATTAGGTAGATTCAATTAAGAATCTCCATGACAGGGTTTCGCGGCTGTACGAGCCGTTCTCTTTACTCGACCGTCTCAAAGCAAGACTGCGAACATGAAGAGTGAATCAATAGGATAAATATCCGCTTGATTAAAGTCGTCAATTTAAATTCCTGGAACAAGATTGATTCTTGAAGAATCTTACCATTGTTGCTTTCTAGTTGACACAAGCTTGATTCATAAGAATCTCGCAAGTCACCTACCGTAGCGCTATTTGAGGTTGACGCTAGAAGGATTTCCATTCGTCACTGTGAATATTAATGAATATCACTCTGAATGTTCTGGCAAGATCATAAAGATATTGCGTAGAAACCTGAAACGAGTTTGAATCAATTCAGAATCAAACCACTGTTGCTTTTCAGTTTACATGTGTTCAATTCATAAAGAATCTTACACATGACCTACCGCAGTGCTGTTGATTTTAACACTGGAAGGATTTCCACTCATCATTGTGAATACTTAGTAGTATCACTCTGAGTGTTCTAGTAGTATCGCAAGGATATAGCGCATGACTCTCTTTATCTTCATTTCGTGTGTCCTAATGAGATTTGATTGATCTCTTGGCTCTAGACTCAATTTGTGCACTTTTAGTGGTCGGAGGCTGGAGCAGATGCCACCTATTCAATATCAACTATCTCGGAGTGAGAAAGCTAATAGAATTCATGTTGTTCTCCGTGACAATAAAACAAAATTCTTTTGAGAGAAGCCTGAGTAGCTAGGTAAGGGTTGTGCATTACATCACTGGGTCCATGATGAGTTGTCTTCATGATGTGTTGACCCGGTTTCTACCTAAGTTGTATGGATGGCTTCTTTCTTTATACCCTTTATCCTTACATTTCTTTTTCATTATTCAATCCCTTCAATGCTTACCAAGACAGCATTACTAGCATCTTGTTGTGATAGTTCCAATGCTAGCATCAGTACAAGTCGGCATTCAGCTACGTTCACATTCTACTCCATCTTTCCTAAGGACTTCTAATAATCTATTGGATTGTCCCTGGGAAGATCCCTCCGGTTCTGGTTGGATCATAGGACTTATACCTAACCACCCTTTTGACACCAATAACGTCGTGAATTAAAGATGTTGAGGGTATGAGATCGTAACCATAAAACCATAAACTTTCAAGTGGTTTCAAGAAATGCTCCCCCTTCACATGCGCATTGAAATGCGAAATTATTTAAGAAAACATTTTGCACATGTGGGTAAGAGTTAAAGTGCTTGAGTTTGTAGATAGATCACATTTTAATCACATTTTCTCCCCTATCTCTAATATATAAATCTTTTGATATTAGAGATACCAAATTTGATTAAAATATATTGTGAAAAATAGTCTTAAAAACTTTCGGGAGAAAAATGTGTCAAACTTAGCATGACTTAGGAAAGATCCTCCTTAAAAATTGATACAATTGAATTGTCATTGTGAGGATTTGATCCACATTTCGCTTTTTGAGGATGGGAGTTGTTGAACACACATTTTTTGAAATATTTTGAATAATCATTGAAAAACTCTTGAAAAAATTGTGTTCAACGCTTTTCGAAAAATCACAACATTCAAATTTTTTGAAGAAATGGATTTTCAAAAGCATAAACTTGAGTTCATAGACTTTGAATGTCTTGACAAATCCACTCAAGTGTAAGAAGATTTCTCTTCTTTTGCTGAGGGTAAGAGCACTAAATCGTACACTCCCCCGTGAATATAGATCCAGGTTGCAATCAGAAAGCGATTACAAGCCATTGTGTTGAGCTCAAAACGTTGAATGTTTTGTTACAAGCTCAACCTAAGATAGTTGCTCTACCCGTTGTTTGGAAATATTGTCCAAAATAGACATTTTTCTTTATTAAAGATAGAAATGACATGTTTTGAAAAATATTTACAACTTTCATTCGAGCTTTATGTACACAGCCGTGTCGTTATTGAGCGACATTTCTAGGTACGTCCATATTATCGATACTGAAAGACATGTCGAGAAGAATATTTTTGGATTTTAAAACATTTTTAATTTTGTGTTTTGGTTTTATATGTTTTATTTTTTGTATTTTGCTATTTCAATGATATTTACAAGTAGATGTTTGATTGATGAATCAAGCAGACACCTTTGCCAGAGTCTCCAGGTTTGCTGGAGTCAAACATCTCATACAAATTTGCCTAACGAGGTACTAAAACCTATCTTTCGACATAGCTTTCGTAAATAAGTCGGCTAATTGGTAATTCGTTCCAACAAAGTATAATTCAACTATACCTCTTTCAACTTGTTCCTTTATGAAGTGGTATCTGACATCGATGTGTTTCGTGCGGGAATGCTGTACCGGATTGCAGGAGATGGCTATGGCCGACTTTGAGTCACAGTACATAGGTACTTTATCAAAGTGGAAGCCATAATCCGTGAGTTGTGTTCTCATCCAAAGAACTTGAGCACAACACGCAGATAGAGACACATACTCCGCTTCGGCTGATGACAATGACGTGCAGTCCTACTTCTTGGAAGACCATCCCACGAGCTTATCTTGACCTAGAAATTGTGCACCACCAGAAGTATTTTTAATTGTATCAAGACACCCTGCATGATCAAAATCTGAATAGGCCGTTAGAAAGAAACTGGTTTCCCTCGGATACCAGAATCCCAAATGAATGGTATTCTTGAGGTACCGAAAGATCCGTTTGACCTCCTTGAGGTTCTTTTTCAGTGGGTCGTTCTTGATATCGTGCACAATAACACGTAGCATGTGAAATATCGGGTCTACTTGCTGTCAAGTACATGAGGGAGCCGATCATGGAACGATATCTCGTTTGATCTATGGCATTTCCCTCCAAGTCAGCATCTAACGATGTGGTTGATAATGGTGTCCCAACGGGTTCACATGAAGTCATACCATGCTTTTTGATTATCTCTTGACAATACTTATCTTGGTTAATAAAAATACCACTTGGGGATTGGTGAACTTGAATTCCAAGAAAGAATTTTAGTTCTCCCATCATTGACATTCCAAATTTGTTGTGTATTAATAAACCATTTTGAAAGTTTTGGGTTTGTAGACGCGAAAATAATGTCATCAACATAAATTTGCACAAGCAAAATGTCATCCCCATAATTATAAGTGAACAAAGTTAGATCAATGGAACTTTTTGAGATACCTTTGGATACCAGAAATTTTGAGAGCTCGTCGTACCACGCCCTTGGAGCTTGCTTGAGTCCATAAAGTGCTTTGTGAAGACGATACACCTTGTCAGGATAATGATGATTAAAGAATCCTTCCGGCTGCATGACATAGACTTCTTCCTTCAAAGGACCATTAAGAAATGTCGTCTTCACGTCCATTTGATAAACAGTGAATCCCTTATGTGTAGCATAAGCAAGGAAAATCCTGACCGCTTCCATACGAGCGACTAGTGCAAATGATTCTACAAAATCAATACCCTCTTTCTGGCCATACCCCTTAGCCACTAGCCTAGATTTGTTCTTGATGATCGTGTTTTCTTCATCCATCTTGTTTTTCCAGATCCATCGAAGATTTAACGGTATTACATCGTATGGTCTATCAACAAGTTCCCAGACTTTAAGTCTTTTAAATTGTTGATGTTCATCCGTCATCGATTCAATCCAAGCATGATCAGCCATGGCTTCTTTGATGTTTTTCAGTTCAGCTGTACTTACGGCTAGTGCGAACATACAAACATCGCCATCGGTTTCTAGTTGTCGTCTTGTATGAACAGGCTGTGAAGGGTTTCAAATTACTTGAACAAAAGGATGATCTCGGGTCCAATGATGTGTTGAAGGATGTCATTGATAAACGTATGCATATTTGACGGATCAACATGGCGAGTAGAAGACTCTCCAGTTTCATGTACCAAAGTACCGAATGGATTGTGAAAATTATCATCATCAGATAATGCATCGTCTGCTTGATTTGTGTTCTTTGGAGCAATGACAGTAGTTGTGGATGTTGTAGGATCGTTTGTTGAAGTAATATTCTGAGGAGGTAAATCTGCAGCAACCCATGTTGAAGTAGATGAAGTTGTATCCTTTTGTTGATGATGATCGGTATCATCATTCTTATCATGAGTGACAACGGAAGACTTCGATACAACATGTTTCTCCCCCGTGAAATATTCATCAAACATTGGTCTATATAACATTTCCAACTCTTCGAGTGTCGTGTCCACTGTCATATCTTCTCTTGGAACATTTCCTTGAACCAGCTTTGAACTTGACGGTTCATTGTTGTGGTCTTGAGTTCCGAGTTCCATATGGTTGTGCACAGAAGTCTTTTGTTGTTGTGGATCGGGACTTAAACTGCTTTGTTCAAGTGCCACCTCTTGCAATTCATCGAATCGGACATGAATAGTCTCGACTATCAATTTTGTTCTCTTGTTGTACACTCTATATCCCTTAGACTGAGTTGCATATCCCACTAAAGTGCATGCATCACCTTTCTCTTTCAGCTTGTCCAGATTTTCACTATCTCGAATTATGTAGCACGTACTTCCAAAAACATGAAGATGTTTGAGTGAAGGTTTGCGATCATGAACTATGTGATATGGTGTCTTTTCGTGCCTTGGGATAATTAAGGAATGGTTTTGTGTGTAACATGCAGTTGACACGGATTCGGCCCAAAAGAATAGTGGTAGTTTTGAAGCGGATAATAATGTTCGAGCAGCCTCAACCAAAGTACGGTTTCGTCTTTCAACAACACCGTTTTGTTCAGGTGTTCTAGCAATATATGTTTCGTGTTCAATCCATTCGGCTTCAAAATAATTCTTAAGAGTTAAATTCAAGAATTTCGTGCCTCTGTCAATACGTACCACTTTTACTTGAGCTTGAAGACCACGTTGTATCAGCTTAAGGAAGTTAATGAGAACCTCAGGTGTTTCATCCTTGGACCTTAAGAAGTGAGTCAACATGTACCTTGAGTAGTCATCGACAATTACCGTAACGTATTTCTTCCCATTGATGCTTTGAACACGCATGGGGCCACACAAATCTATATAAAGAAGATCTAACCATTCTTTAGAGCTTGGTGTATTCTTTGTCTTGAAACTATTCCGTTTAGCTTTACAAAGCTCACAAGAAGAACAAAGATGATCTTTGATGAATTTCAAATTTGGAAGGCCTCGCACAATATCTTTCTTGGAAAGCAAGTTGATGGTATCAAAGTTAAGATGAGATAATCGTTGATGCCATAACCAAGCTTGAGTCATTGAAGCTTTAGCCATGAAGCAGACTGGAGTTGAAGAAGTGGAGTCTTGAAGTGAAATAGTGTAGAGATAAGTACCCCGTGAACCGCTAAGTAAGTCATTCCCATCATAATCACGAACAAAACATGTCTTCTTTCTAAAAGCAACCTCCAAATCCGCATCACAGAATTGACCAACCGAGAAAAGATTGTGATTGAGCCCTTCGACGTAGTAAACCCTTTTGATTGTGATATTCCCCTGAACCAAATCTCCATATCGTAGGATCGGTGTAAATTGATCATTTCTCAACCGGACCGTACCCAGAAACTTCTCCACAAAGTTAATTAGAAGCTTGAGATTCCCCGTCATGTGCTTCGTGCATCTGGAGTCCAGTATGAAGAGAATTATTTCGATCACCTGCAGAAGAATTAGAACACGATGGAGCATTTGCTATATTGGATTCCATGTTAGTTGTGATTTTCGATTCATTAATTTCCCTACCTTCAGCACTAAAAGGCACACTAACGCTCGTTGTCACGTCTTCTTTTCTAACCTTAGGCATCCATTTATATCCTGGAGGACATTGATTAGCAAACCACCATTTCCAAGACTTGCTAGCAGACTCATATAATTCCCTAATTCGGCTTCTAGGGTTCTTAGTGGTGGAGTCTGATGCAGTACTTTTCTTAGGGGGTTGCACCAGAATGGTTCACTTTACATTTGGGTTTTCTAGCACTAATAGGCATCGTAATTTGCTTCTTAGTTATAGTATCTACGCCTTTGACATTATTCGAAACACACATAGCATGATTAGCATTGGCACATTTTCCACATTTCACACAAACAAACTTAACATTCAAAGCATTCAAAGTCGAATCATTCAAATCGTCATTACACGCGAGTACAGACGTTTTATTCTTAGAAACATTGAAATTCCTAGGGTGGTCTTCTACTTCCTTCATCTTCCCTTGACTTTTGTTTTGCCAAACCTTTTCATTCATTCGAGTGCTCTTAAGCTGAGGCCGGCTAACACTAGCAGTGGGGACTACTCCTGTAGTAAAATACACACGTCTATTAGTGTTTCTAGAAGTGTGAGGTGATTGACTTTCTTTGTTGTGTGTAGATTTAGTGGCCAATCTATACATTCCTGGTTTAATACATTTGTGTTCTTAATGCTTTGTGATCGAATATGTGTTTTGGGAGTAATCTGTGGTAACCTACCCTTCCCAACCGTCTTGGGGGCAAACCCAGGTTTTGCAAATGCAGAATTGGAGAAAACATATGGTTTTCCCAAGACGGAGGGTTTAGTCACTTTATACGCATTGGGTTGTCTTACAGCAGGTTTCTTAACACTAGGTTCCACAATTTTCCCACCCATCTTAGCGACGAGTTTCTTCAACTCTTCGATCGCTATGTTCCTTTCTTGTAACTGAGCTTTCAAATCTTTAATTTCCAAACTCTTTTCATTCATTTCTCGACACATTTTGGAAAGTTTTTCTTGCAATTTATTATCATGTGGAATACTGTCGATGTATTTTTGCAAAGCAAGTTCAAGAGAATGACAATGTTATTGAAGGAAATCAGTTTTGTGTTGAAGTAACTCAAAATCCTTTTTATCAACATTTCTTAACGTTTCAAAAGCTCAGTTTCAAGCCGTTCACACTCTTTGATCTTATCAAGATACTTGCATGCAACATCAGAATATTCACCGATATCAACACAAGATTGAAGAGTAACACACAAAATATCTTTGGAGAGACATTCTTCTAAAAGTAGATCATATTCGTTTGAAAACTCTGATTTGTCATTTTGAAGTTCATCAATTTCTTTTTCAAGAGACTCAACATATTTCAAATCATCAAACATTTCAGATCGGATTAATTTTTCAAACTCAAGAACATTTTCTTTTATTATCTTCATATTTGGTATGAAAAGTTATCTCACAAGGACAGTTATATCGTGAGGAATCTCTTTTTTCCACTTATCATTTTCATGTTTTTGCCAATCTCTTTCAACAATTGATTGAACATTATCATTGTGATGTTTAAGAATACCAAGTATTTTTCTACTTTTACTTTTAGAAATATCAAGAGGCAAATAGTTAATATATTTAGAAACATTTGATTTCTTAGTGGCAAAATTTTTATTCCACTACATTCTTCGTTGTTTGCTTTCAAGAAACAATTCCTCACGAGACTACTGTTTTTATGGAGTGAAAAGACCATAAAGACTGTTTTCATAAGCATAATTATATGGTTTCACAAAATCTTTATTGACCGGTGATCTACTCTCCTCATCCCAGAGGGACGTCTCTTCACTATCGAGCCTAACTACTGGGCAATCATGATCGATCCATTCGGACTCATCAAGATATAAGTGAGGGTTCGCAGCTTGAGCTTGTTCGAGGTACTTGGGACTTTCAAAACTAGCTTAACCCTTGAAAAACGACCGAGGTGCTATCATTCTTACGGTTTGAATAGATTCATGCGTTTTATAAACAATTTTTTTCAACAAATCGACTTGTTCTTCGAGTTCTGTTACTTTTTCAGTATCTTTGCCTTGTCTATTTTTGACATCTTGTTTTAATTTTTCAACCTATTGTTTCTTTTCGTCGAGAATTTTAGTAGAATTGGTGGTATTCATAGAAAGCCTCTGTTCAAGTTTGTTTACTTTTGTTGTGGCAAGGTACATTTTTTGACGTTCATCACTTAATAAAACATTAAATTGATCTTTTTCTTTAGTTAACAAGGCAATAGCTTCATTGTATTTATTTTCAAAATCGTCCTTTTTAACGTTATTAAATGATTTTTGTACCCCACAAGCTCTTTGTCTCTTTGAAGAAGGTGAGCCTATACCTATCAATGGTCTCACTAGATTTTATAAGAGCGGATTTGCTTTCTTCAAAGTTTTGAGTGAGCGCTGCGTTTGCCTTCTTTAATTGCTTTTGACTCTTTCTATTTTCATTGACATATTTTTGTAAACTAGCAATTAAATTAGCAAGCGCAACACACTCCTCATCATCATACTCATTTGCATGTTGATCATCCTCAAACTCATTATTTCATATGTCTGATGAATCAGGTGTGGTATTGCTATCAACCGTTTCCATCATACATCTGTCAGTAATTGTTGTTGGTAGATCACTATGCTCATGTGTATCACCAAACACATTATATTCATCATCATGTTGTACCTTATCAATTGGCTCGGTATCAATGATAGGACCATTGTAATCTTCAGTGATGTTAAGGACCTCGTGAATGTTTGCCATGTATGAATAATGTGCCTCGAGTTCTTGGTCGGAGAGTTCATCGTCTGTATCGTCAAGCATTTCTCCTTCCTCAGCAGATAACTTGATCCCAGCTTCCATCTTTTTGCATAGCAGCATCTCTTCCTTATGACAACTATAATCTTTAACCCTCTTTGGATACCGGCATTCCCTAGCCAAATGCCCAAAACCTCAGCAGTTAAAACATTGAATCCTACTTTGTTGCACAACTTGAGTACCAACAGTTTCCCTATTTCCAACAATAGTAGCAACCCTTTGATTATTATACTTAGCGGGTTGTCGATCATACTTTGGAGGACTCTCAACACGCCTTCATGTGTCATTCCTTGGAGGACTTTGAGTATAGTTGTTCCTCGTGTTTGATGATGTTCTGAGGTTGTTGTTGGTGGGTTTGTAGATTTTCCTGTATTGCTTCATAATGAAAGCCATTTGTTGCTTGAATTCCCTATCCTTTTGAGCTAGTTCTTCATCACTGTCTTCTTCGGATGATTGCTCAAGTGTGGGTGATGGTGCTCTTACAACTTCTTTGGCTCATGATCTTGTTGCAGCATGTGACTTAGAGACAGTGGATGACCGTGGTGATGATGATAGATTAGAGTAGGTCTTTGGAGCACGAGAACGATAATCTGGGTAATGTTCAGTGGTAGACACCAAAGCAAGTGGATTTGCAACCTTTGCAACCCGTTCAACTCGAAGTTTGTTTGCCTCATTCTGAAATTGTTTCAGAATGTCAAAGAGCGTGTGATATGAAACTTTGTCTAACTTTTTTTGTTGTTTCACAAGGTGACAAACTGTGTCTACTCTGGTTGAAGTTGCTGTAGAAATTAGTCATTGACTTTCATGGTGGAAACTTGCAAGTTGTTTCGGGTCATGTAATTTATCATTTTGTAGAATCGGGAGTAATAAGAATCAATTGATTCCCCATCCTTTGAAGTAAACTTGCCAAAGTTCCAAAACATCTTAGTTTTCACATCTTGTTTGTTAAGTGATTCACCTTGTTGCAATCTTTCAATAGCCGTCCACATTTCTTTAGCAGTAGGGCATGCATCAACCGTGGAATAAATATCATCTCTAATGCCACTGAGAATTAAGTAGATTGCTTCCTTCTTTGCATCAAACCAAGCACGGTTCTCTGGTGTGAGGTTGTTTCTCTTTTCATCACGTTCATATGCGGGTTGTTCATCAGTTGTGTCTGTGGCTGGTACTGCAGGAACTTGTACCATTGAGAATTTATAGGTGTTGGTCTAAAGTTTCTTAGGATTTAGCAATGTTTGATTTATCTATTTAACAGAAGCGATAAGGAAGAACTAGAGTTAGAAGGGTAGAAAGAGAAAGGAGAGAAATAGGAGAAAGATGGAAATGAGAAAATGACTAAGTGTTCAACCCCTCCTAACATGCTAGGAGGGGGTTTATATAGCCACCCTACATGTGGGCTTTGGTGGGCTATATGTTTATATATTAGATCACGGGCCCAATACTTGAATCTATCTTTGGAGTGACCGATCCTTTCTAAATACGTAAAAACGTATTTCCAACAATCTCCCCCTAAGGGAGGACACTCCAAGTTACAATGTCCTAAATAGTCTATAGCTCGTGATCTATGCTAACAATGATGTGACCAAGACTTTCTTTGGAAAAACGTATTTCCAACAATCTCCCCCTAAGGGAGGTCACGCCATTTTACAAAATCTTAAACCTAGCATACTATGCTTGAGTCTTCGATCTTGTTCTTGTGAATATGCAGATGAGATCTTTGACTTTAGTCTTGAGCATGTTTCCTGGCCTTGACCTTGTGCATTCATCACTTGTGATATTTGCCTCCTCGTGACTTCATGTTCCACATACTTATACTTTTATAAATTCTTGAAAGCTTCAGAGTTTGATACAGCGGAAGACTTGACTTTTAGACTTTCTTGAATTTGTTGAAGTGTTAAGTGCATACAGTATAAGCATGTGGTGACAACTTCTTCTGGATTGTACACCGCAATGCCACCTTCTTGTTACGCTGCATAAGACAGTTAGCAACAAAACATATACACGGATGAAATGGCCTTGAACATTTCATTCTAATTCGGTAGCATTTTAACTCCGGTCGGTGAAGACCGTTGGACGATATAAAATATCGTAATTGTGACAGGTAGTTTCAATTAAGAACCTCCTTGACAAGATTTCGCGGGTAAACCCGTTCTCTTTATTCGACCGTCCAAAGCTGACTGCGAACATAAAGAGTGAATCATTTGGCTAATAATATCCGCATGATTTGAAGCCGTCAATTCATGTTTATGGAACAAGTGAAATTCAATTAAGAACCGCATCATCGTTGCTTTCCAGTTGTCACGAGCTTGATTCGTATAGAATCTTACAAGTTACCTACCAAGTGCTGTTTGAGGTTAACACTAGAAGGATTTCCACTCATCACTGTGAACACTAAGGTATCACTCTGAGTGTTCTGGCAAGACCACTAAGATATTACGTAGAGGCTTGGAACGTGTTTAAATTCAGTTAAGAATTAAACCACTGTTGCTTTCAAGTTATCACAAGTTTGATTCATAAAGAATCGCACAAGTCACCTACCATGAGCTTTTTTATATTCGCTCAAGAAGGATTTCATCTTCATTATAAATACTTTCGTATTACTCGGATGTTCAGGAAAGATCATGAAGATTTTGCGTAGGACTCTTAAAATCTTTCTTACTTTTCACAGTGTGTGAAGAAGCAAGGAATTATGAAAGTGTGTCCTAGTGAGATATTTGATGATCTCAAGTGGCTTTAGACTCGATCGTGCATTTTAGATTTTAGTGATCGGAGGCTGGAGAGGAGTGCCACCATTTCAATACCAACTTATTCGGAGTGAATAAATCGATAGAAGACATGTTGATCTCCGTGTGATTAAAACAAATACCTTTTGAGAGATATCTGTGTTAGCTGGGTTGAGTTGTGCATTGCATCACTGGGTCCATGATGTCTATCTTCAATATCGAGTATCATTAAAAATGATCTCAATAGCATATGTGTTGACCCGGTTTCTGCCTAATTTGTAAGGAGGGCTTCTTTCTTTTCACCCTTTATCTTTACAATTCTTTTTCATTCTTCAACCCCTTCAATGCTTACCAATCGTCATAACTAGCACCTTGTTGTGATTGTTCCAGTGCTAACTTAAGTACTTGGTCGGATTCAGCTACGTTTACAATCTTTCTCCATCTTTCCTAATGACTACTATTTCTAGGTATGGAATGTCCTTGGGAAGATTCCTCCGGTTTTAGAAGAATCATTAGACTTAACCTATCCTACCATCCTTATGTCACCACAATCGTCACCGTCGTGAATAGAGATGTTGCGGGGAAGTATATGTCACCATGAAATCCATTTTGATATCCAAATCCATTTTTCTCCCCCTTAACATATGCCACGATATTCGAAAACATTTCGCATATGTCGGAATGAGCCAGCACATTAAGTGAAACCGTTAAATTGATTGATCTCATTATTAAATCACATTTTCTCCCCCATATTAAAAATATTAACCCAATCGATGTTTATAGTATCAATTGATTTAATAAAGTTTTAAGAAAATTTGGGAAGAAAAATGCAAATCCAATTATCTTCATGCTTTACACAAGCTCCCCCTCAAATTAATGAGAGTGTACTTGAAACGTGAATGAAGTACCTTTTAAACACAAGTGAAGGTACTTATCACATGCAAAGATCATATATGATAATGTATTCACAAGATTAGCGATTTATGAGGTTGGACCTGAATGATGGAGAACATCATATGAAAGAAGCACATGGTTCTTGTTCACGAATGTTGGTCGCCTCATCACGTCTGAAGTTATCTCTTGACTCCATGTGTACGATTGATGTCGTTGTCTTGACACCAATATGTGAACTTGACACTCTAGGCGTCAAAGATTCTGAATGTTGGACAATTGCCCCCCCTCAATTGTTGACCCGTGTTCTATTGAAAGAGTTGTAGTCACCGTTTGATTAGTCGCATCGTCGAGTATGTAGATATCAATTGTAAATTGCTATGGTTGGTGGAGATGATAACTTCATAAAAATCAAGATTTCTCTTGTTTTAACAAATAAATGCACTGACGCGTACATATATTCGTGTTAGATTGTGTTATTACGTAAACAAAATCCCTTACATGGTTATAAAGTAAACCATGCCTGAGAAAATTAATTCCCGTTCCTGAGTCAAAGCTTTCCGGTGAAATGCTTGACTTGAGTATGAAAATCGGGTTACTATCTGAAATAATAGCAAGCCATTTTGAACATGTTTTAAATCATTTAAACTTCTGCTCATACTTTATTTACAACCCCGTGTCATTATTGAACGACATTTCTAGGTTCGTAAATATTATCGATTGCAGAAGACATGTTCTTTTTATCAAAACATTTTTGAACACATAATTTTGAAAGATTTAGAAAAACCTTTTGAGAAATTCTCGAAAAATTGTGTTCAAAGTTTTGAAAAACCAATTACTTGAGCTTAAGATGTTGAATATCTTACAAAACAAGCACAAGACCAAGAAGTTGTAAACTTCCCGTTGTGAGGATAAGTTTATCATCGGCAATAAACTTGCCTTTTAAATGAAGAACGAGTCCTGAGTTGACATTTACTTAGAAGTCGTTTTCATGAGCTTGAAAAACTTTTGAATGTTTTAACATATAGCTCATGACCGAGAAATATGACTTTCTCGTTATGAAGAAAAGTTCTCTTATTTAAAAGATGCACTTTCCTTTCTGAGCTTAAAAACTTGGAATGTTTTAATACAAGCTCATGACCGAGAAAAATGAATTTCCCGTTACAAGGATAACTTATCATTACAGATAAGCTTTCCTAAAATAAATTCCGAGTTACAGTCTGATATTTAACTGTACGTCATTGTGCATGAGCTTGAAAACTTCGAATATTTTTAATAAAAGCTCATGCCCGAGAAAAATTAATTTCTCGTTGTGAGGATAAGTTTATCATCGGCGATAAACTTTCCTTTATTTGAAGATCGGGTCATCATCTGATATTTAATGATGAGCCTTATACACGAGCTTAAAACCTTTGAATGGTTTTAGGATAAGCTCGTGTCCAAGAAAACTTAATTTCTCGTTAAGAGGGTAAGTTATCGTTCCGTAGATAAACTTCCCTGTCTCTGAAGTCCGGGTTATCGTCTGTCATTTAACGAGGAGCCATGTACACAAGCTTAAAACCTTTGAATGGTTTTAATTTTAGCTTGTGTCCAAGAAAATTTAATTTCTCGTTTAGAGGGTAAGTTATCGTTGCGTAAATAAGCTTCCCTTTCTTTGAAGAGCGGGTCACAGACTGTGATTTGTCTATAAGCCTTGTACACGAGCTTAAAACCTTTTGAATAGTTTTAAATGTAATCTCGTGTCCGAGAAAAATTAATTTCTCGTTTTTGGGATAAGTTTATCATCGGCGATAAACTTTCCTTTCTTTGATGAACGAGTTAGAGTCTGTGATGTGACTATAAATCCTGTGTAACTTAACTACGAGTCCCCTGAGACATTCGTTTCTTAGATATCAGCTTCTTCAGCAACCAAACTCTGAGAGCGTCCTTAATTAAATGGTATACAATGATTGGACCGCTTCGTTCTTTTGGAACATCCTCTTTGGTACCTGCATTCTCATTAGGAATTTGCATGTTTTGATATGGGTTAGCGATATCTATCTTAGAAGCAAGTGGGGGTTCACAGTTTTCTTTTCTTGTGCTAGAGGTAACCTGAGGAGATGATTCACTTGTCTTAGCTGGCAAACGTTTCCTTTTATAGAAAACCTTAAGTTCAGGCTTAAGTGATGTATCCTCCTTTTCAATTTCCCCCTAGTAGTCTTAGTAGAATCAGAGACTATCCTAGTTAAAGGGCACTCGTTTCCTACAAGAGTGAAAGTTCTACCAGTGGGGCGCCACATTTTACCAATGGGTTTGATTTTAGCTACCCACTGAGATTTAAGTCTAGCACGGGAGTTCACCTCATTAAGTAATTTTTTGATACAGGAATCATGATTGGCTTTAAAGACACAATTCCTACATGTTTTAAAAATAGCATATTTAATGTCCGAGTAAGATCTAGAATTCCTAGATGATTGATTGATGCTTCTAGAATGTGACATGCTACGGTTAGCAGTGTTGGGTAAACTAGAAGGCATCTGACTAGGTTTGAAATTCCTATCTCTTACTTGTGTCTTTTGCTTAGTTTCCCTTAGACCAAACGTATGGAAAACGTCATTAGAACTAGTTCGAGACGTGTTCTTTTGATTATGTCTAGGGAGACTAAATGTAATCATGTGATTAGGTCTAGCAAAAGCTTTCTTAATCACATTCGCCCTAGTTGGTGGAGTGAATGTTCTAAAAATATGAGCCATATCAACTTGGGAGGCAAACCACGGTCTCGAGGATTGTGGTCGCTCGGATCTAAATGTAGTCGGTTGTCTAACGGACTGTATTTGAGGCGGTTTCCCCAAGATTGATGGTTTTTCAAGCTTAGTGTCCACACTAGTTCCTTTGGTTTTCCTCAACTCGTTTTTCAGAGCCGCTATTGCAAAAACCTTTTCCTTAACTTGAGCCTTTAAAGTCTCATTCTCTTTGAGCAATTCATCTTGGGATGCCAACTTAGATTCAAGCAACTTAATTTGTTTCAAAATATTATCCTTTTCAGCTTTAGAATCTAGAACTGTTTGATCCAATTTTCGTTCAAGAACAACGTTTTACTTTTCAAGTTTTTCAAAATATGTTTCAAATTTCTCCGTTTTCTTTAAAAATTCAATTTTAGCATCCTCAAGCTCTTTTGATTGCTGAGCTAAAATCACTCCAAGCTCTTCAATCCTTGAAGCAGAATTGGTTAAAGTAGCAGTCATAAAGCACATATCATGATCTTTAGAATTCTGATCATTTTCTCCCTCATTATGATTCACATCGGATGAATCAAAAGTGGTATTGATATCACTCTTTTCCATCCCATGTTCAGCATAGATAGGGTCGGAATGCTCAACATGCTATAAATCTTTGTTAGATACAGTATTCAAATGTACCCCCAACTATTGGCTCTTCGTCATGCATGCTTGAATCATGTTGTCGTGATGCAATGACGCTGCTATCATTGTTAACCGAGGTGGTCTCCTTTGAGTCATCCGTAAGACCATTTGTTTTCTCTGGCATCTGCATCAGATTTTCTTGTATTCCATTATCATGCTCTAGTTGAAGTTGTGAACTTTCATAAATCAAAAGTGCAATAGATTTCATGAAATTGAGCAATCTATCACTGAAGTCTTTAACCTCGATTTGTGTGTCTTCAAGGAATGACTGGTAGATCGTTGAAGCTTCAACCTTGGCAGGATCAAATTGTAAGAAACTCGAAAAATGTTGCTCTAGAACTTGAAGTGAATGTGAGGATTCAATTTGATTAATGTCTTCTTTGTTGATCTGCTCTAGTAGTTGGTTAAATTTGAGGAGAATTTGGTGGACGAAAATGGTACGATCTTGACCGAAGAGTGTCACAAATCTGCTTCCTTCTTTAAGTAGAGAAATGTTCGACAAATGGGACCAAAGTGGTAGAAATAAAGTCATTCTACTTTCTCTACCTTTAACTTTCATTTGATGCGATTCTCCCTCTTGAAAAGTCAAATTCAAAGACTCCATTGAATTATGATGAAAAATGATCGTGACTGTAGTTGTATTCGGAATTTTATAATTCGTGAAGAAATCGTGAAGTCAAATTTACGAGATTTTTACACACCAACCAATTACTTTGACACGACCCGATTTAACTTGGTGAATAACTTTCGACCAAATACAACTTAATTATAAAACACAGCCCTTCGATAAATATCACTCACGTAGAAACCTAATTACTCAAGAAAACGTGAATAATTTTAAAAAACGTGGCCCAAAACGTTGCTTATATCAAATATTGACAAAACGTGAATAACTTAAACGTTAGTTATATCCAATCCAATGAGTAGCAATGTATGACAAATAGCAACAACAATGACGTTGGAGGGTTCTGATGGTTTGGCTTGGTATAACTTTGCCAAAAAACTTTCCAAAAACTCACAATATACAAAAAACGTGGCCCAGCCCGTATTATATTAACGTGGCCTGAGTATACGTGATGTTTGTATGAAACAAAACGCGTGACAAAAAGAGATGATTACTGTGTCAAAACACACATGCCAACAAATAAGGAACGAAACGTGGCCTCCTTTAACCCCACTTATATAGTTTGTAACCTCCGCCCAAATAAAACCAATATTAAAAACTTTGCATCAGTCTAATAACCTAAAACTAATCTTCCCATCTCTCTCTCCTAACATCTAAAAACAATTCAGCCACCAACTCTCATCCCAATCTCCCAACATATATGAAACGCATAAAGAGCGAAGAACCAAGATGATTTCGTCTTCTAGATCTTCAAAATCGAGATCACGGGTAGGTGTCGAAAGTTTGATTTAAATTCGTGATGAGTTTAAAACAAAAACATCGAAATTATTAAACGAAATTAACATGCATATTCATTCTCTGATTTCAAAAAATTAATATTGGGTAAAACCAAACACAAATCAATGATGTTTTTCGTTCAAAAAATAAGATCTAAAAAGATCTATAATTTATTGAACAAATCTGAGATCATACAGTTTAAATATGATTCTTGTTTGATGTTTGTCGAGAGTGTGATTTTTGATTGTGAGGTTTTCAGTGTTGTTTATGTGTGGTTGTCGAGTGAGTGATGGTGAGGCAGCAGGTGTTGGGAGATGTGGAGTCTTGTTTGAGTGGTTGTTGGTAATGTTGAGTCTAGGTGTTACGTCATGGTCGAGTCTGTTATGATGATGTGTTCGAGGGTGTGAGAGTGAGTCCTGTGTGGTTTGACCGAGAGTCTGAGTTCGATCGAGTCCGTCTGGTTTGTTTTTGTTTGTTTTGATGTTTAGAGATTCAAGTCATCGCAATATCCAAAAAAAATAAAGTCATCGCAGTCTTTCATCGCAACTAGTCATCGTAGCCAGATGTGATCGCACTTGATGATCGCACTCGTGATCGCAACTTTGGATCGTAACAAACGATCTTAGGATGTGATCGTGATCTTAGATCGCAAGTAGAAACCCCCAGGGTTTATGCGATCACAAAAATCAGATCATGACATAAAGTTATATGTTGCCAGATTCTTGATAAAAAAATTTGTTGGATCGCAACTAGAAAATTATACCCAGACAAAAAATCCAAAAGTTGATGAAGTTGATAAAGTTGATAAAGACAAAATGACAGTTTTGGACAAAAATATTATGATAAAGACAATTGATACATTAAAACTGTTTGCTACAGGAACCCATTGTCTGTTAGACCATGTATTGGTCTTTTCAAAAGGCCTTTATCCATAAGTATTAGACCCTTTAGTAAAGAATGGAGCTGGTCTAGTGATTTGTGGACTTTGCTGAACAAAAGGTCTGGGTTTAACCATAGTTGACTTTTTATCAGCGTTGACTTTTGAAGCATTGACACACTTATACGCCAAATGTGAAAAACTCCCACACTTATAACAAGATTTTCTAGACATAACCCTAGGTCTAGATGAAAAGAAACGTGTCCCATTATCACTAACTTGACTTTTGGGTGACCTAGGTTTTCTATACATTTCTACATATTTAATACTAGGTTTTCTATCAAAATTTGAGCCAAGGTCAACAGGTTTTCCAGTAGAAGGGTTGGTCACTTTTAAAATTGATAAAAAACAAAAGGTGATAATCAGATGCCAAAGAAATGAAATATTAGACGAAACAAACAGAATTGTTTAAAAACAGTTTTGGACTTTGGACTACACTCAAGCAAATCAATAAATATAAATTTTGACCCGTAACACAAAAGTTATACCAAATCAATAAATCAAAAGTTATACCAGATTCGGAACCAAACGAAAAAAAATTTGACCACCAAATCAATAGATCAAAAACACGTCAATCCTAAGATTCAACCATAGCTCTTGATACCAATTGTAGGTCTAAAGTTTCTTAGGATTGTGCAATGTTTGATTTATCTAAAGATAGAGAGGGAGAAGGAAGAACTAGAGAGAGAAAGGTAGAGAGAGAAAGGAGAGAAAATGGAAGAAAGATGGAATATGAGAAATATCAAAGTGTTCAACCCCTCCTAACATGCTAGGAGGGGGTATATATAGCCACCCTACATGTGGGCTTTGGTGGGCTATATGTTTACATATTGGATCACGAGCCCAATACTTGAATATATCGTTGGAGTGACCGATCCTTTCTAAATACGTAAAAACGTATTTCCAACAATCTCCCCCTAAGGGAGGTCACTCCAAGTTACAATGTCCTAAATAGTCTATAGCTCGTGATCTATGCTAACAATGATGTGACCGAGACTTTCTTTGGAAAAAACGTATTTCCAACAATCTTCCCCTAAGGGAGGTCACTCCAAGTTACAATGTCCTAAATATTCTATAGCTCGTGATCTATGCTAACAATGATGTGACCGGGACTTTCTTTGGAAAAACGTATTTCCAACAATAGGGTCCATCAAAAATGCATTGCCTTAAAGCATCACCGTTAGGTTTTGTGTCAAGATAACATAGAAAATAGAATTGCCATTGATCATATCGACCAGACACAAGCATTTGTGGTCTCTCTTTGTTACCCGCCACCATGATGTTGTTGTTCGTCACACGATATTCTGTAGTAGAATCCATCTCAATATTCTCTGTAATGATGAAGTGAATACAGATCTTAAATAGATGTTATAGTGATTGTTGTTGAAGAGAAAAAGTGTTGAAATCCCTTAAAAATGTTCTCGAAAAACCAAAAAATTCTCCACGACCAAAAAACACACGAAATTTTTAAGTGTATTTTTGGAATAATTTGTATCTTCAAAATGTTCAAAAAATCCTCCAATCTTCAAAGCTTTGTAATGTTCTCAAAGATTCGCAATGTTCTCAAAGCTTCGCAATGTTCTCAAAGCTTCACAATGTACTCACCTTCGCAATGTTAAAAACTGAATCTTCGCAATACCCAAATTCAAAGTTCGCAATGTCTCACTCTACTACTCTTCGCAATGTCAACACCAGTCGTAATACCAATACCAACACCTGTCGCAATACCAACACCTGTCGCAATACTAACGCATGTCGCAATACCAACACCTGTCGCAATAAGTATCGCAATATATAAACCCTAGCACATTGCGATGGAAATGAAAGCACAAGTATCGCAATGTGTCGATTGATTCGAGAAAAATGAGTAAAAAGAGATTTTTGCTTAAAAATTCGTGATTTTAACCAATCCAAAGCACCCAAATCCCTACCACAACTATGTAGGAGATTTATATCAAGATTTAGAGCACGGAAAACACAAAAGAAATTGAATCCGAGATGATTTATGGATTAAATCATACGAATCAAATGAAATAACATCAACCAATCACAAATCTACCCCGTGAAGATTGATACCAAATGTTGTCTTTTTAATTTGTGATGATTAAACAAGAAATAAAGAAGAAAGATAGATGAATTCTAGAGAGAGAAAGTAGTGAGAGAAAATAGAGAGAATGGTGAAACTTGGTGAATATTAGATTAGAGAGAGTGAAAAATGAGCCAACCACCTCCTAACATGCTAGGAGGTGTGTATATATAGTCCATCCACATGCGGGCTTGTATGGGCTATATATTAATGGGCCGGCTTTCCTTTTTAGGCTTTAGTTACTTATGAATGAAATTTAGCTTAAAGTTAAGCCCGTAAAACACGACTAATCTACTACCTATTACAACGTTATAAAATACGACACATAATAAGCATATGACCGAACATTCTTGTTTGACTCAATATTTTGAGGCTAACAAGATGTAAACTAAATACTTTAATACTATTAATACTAATACCCTTAACACAAAGTACTAGGGTTACAACCTTAAAGTAAGATTGCAATGCAGAGAAACAGAAATTAATCGTACCTAAAACGTGGACCTAAGACCTCCTTTTATAGTGCAAGGAGTCCTTTACAAGACAAAGATATGTACAAATAAATTAAAACACTTAGAAGATATACATAATATTGTTCGGAATAAAATTAGCCAATTCATCTAGCCGCTGACACATTACATCAAGCCGCTGACATAGTGTTATCAAGCCGCTGACAGAATAGGCGCAGACAAGAATTATCAAGCCGCTGTCAAGACTTAAAGTCAACACATTTTGTTATATTAGGAAGATATGCATGAATATTGTATTTTTTATGTTTATATTAATATATCTTCCTAAAATAGTTTACACGATAACTTTATGTACAAGGCTCCTTATGTGTATAAAAGGAGGCCTTTAGGTTTATGTTTGATATACTTTTCAATCACTGTTAATTCATCGTTATTATTAATCGAAGTTGAAAGTTTGGTATAGGTTCTTTGTAAATTGTTCTTTGTTCTAAGTATTAATTCCGCATAATACTTAGTTTGTTGAATATACAAAGTTTCTCAAACGTATTATACTTGAAATAATCTCGATGATACATAAGCTTAATCGATCTAAGTTTGGGATCAACAAGTGGTATCAGAGCCTGTTGAGGAACTTTTGATCTAAAGAACACAAAAACCCTAAATCGCTGAAAACTGTAAAAACCCTAAAACACCATGTCTACTGAAAACTCACACTCATCAAATCACAATCTCAAAATTCCTATACTTGATCCTAATAACTTTGAACTTTGGAAGTTCAAATTTGAGCAATATATCCAAGTAGATAACTATGTTCTCTGGGAAGTTATTAAGTACGGTAACCAATTCAAAAAGGAAGAAAAGATTATTGTTGCCATAGAAGCAAGAAGAACAGCTGAACAGACTGGAGATGGGCTACTTCCAAAACCTGAAGATGGAAGGGTTGTTTCAGCCACTGAGGTAGCAGAAAGAAGGATTGACATGAAAGCTTTAAGTACTCTCAAACTGGCTCTTGGTCCTAAGCAGTAACACAAATTCAGAAAGTATGAATCTGCTAAGGAACTTTGGGTAGCCCTTGAAACTATCTATGGTGGTAATGAGGAAACTGTCAAACAAAGGAAAAAGCAGCTAATGATTGAATACACTATATTCAAAGCTCATCCTAATGAGAAGCTAAGTGAGGTAAGAAGTCGTCTTCAAGATATCACTAGCAAGTTGGCATTTATGGGAACAACCCTTGAAGATGAAGATATTACTGCTACCTTTCTTAGAGCTCTTGGTGATGCTTGGGAAATTCATGCTAAGTCTATCATTGCTAGCAAGGCTCACAAGAAATCCTCATTTTATAACATATATAATCAATTAAATATTATGGAACTTGAAGCTATGCTCAAACAAGGAAGCACATCAACATCAGGGAGCATGGCATTCATTTCTCATAATGATTCTTCAGTTGCTAACAATGTTTCATATGTCGGTGGATGGAACTCACATGTCAGCGGCTTAACCTCATCAGCCAATGACACATACAATGTTAGCTCATCAAGTCTCAAACCAGCTGGAATAGATTTAGATACTGTATGTGCAAACATTGCTGCTTTGCCCAATGGTTCACCAGTTTCTTTTGAAGATCTTGAGCAAATCAGTGATATTGATCTCGAAGAGATGGATATCAAATGGAATATGGCACTTAGCAGTATAAGAGTCAACAAGTGGAACAATAGATTTAGAAGGAAGATGACATTTGATAGCAAGAGACTGCTTGATTTGATAAATCCAAAGTTGAATGCTATAACTGTCATAGAATGGGACACTTTTTGAGAGAATGCAGATCTCTACGTACGAATGATGTTAGAAAGAGCTCAAGCCAAATCATCAAGGTTGAAGATGTTGATCCAAAAGCTATGGTTGCCATGAAAGGGGTTGATGGCCTTGGATGGGATTGGAGCTTCATGGCAAATGATGTGGAGCAGAATCAAGTACTGATAGCTGAGAAGGAAGAAGAGCATATTCAATATTTCATGGCTAAATCTTCCTATTCATCAGATAGTGAGGTATATGATGATGCTTTTTGTAGTAAAGGTTGCAGGCAAAACACTAAAAAACTTAATCAAGAAGTTTTAAAATTTAAATCAAACTTTTTGATGTAGAAATCAAGCTTGCAAACTATGAAAGGGGTCTTACACAATCTGATGGGATGGTAGAAGAGTATAAGAAAATGGAATTTAATCTTAAAAATCAAATTACTATTTTAACTAGAGATCTAAAAGTGAGTAATGATGACAGGGATTCTCTCATGAAATCTAGGGTTGAATTGCAACTTAAATTAGATGAGGCCATTAAAGCTAAAAATGATGCAGGGATTAAAATTGAAAAGTTTGATCAAGCCAGTGGTTTCTTAGAAAAATGTATGAATGAACAAAGAGACCCTAGGGACAAGTCTGGTATTAGGATGAAAGAATTTGCTGTTGTTCCACCTCCAACAGGAAATTTCTATGGGGTTCCTCAAAGGAAAGACCTCTCTTGGGCTGGCTTGCCAGAATTCCAAGTAAAAGAATTTATTCCTCCACCTAGAGTTCTTAGTCCAGTTGAGGAGTATAAGAAGAAGGTGACAGACTTAGAACAATAGAAAGCAGCCAACCCTTTTCTGTTTGTTAAGGGTGGACTGCTTGATGATGACAATGTTGACCTAAAACCCATTGTTGTGACTAACCCTAATACTGGTAAAACTATTAATCTTGACTCCACAACTAAAAGTAAACCTAGTGTTAAATATGTAGAGATGTATAGGAAACCTAGGTCACCAAAAAGTCAAGCAAATGTTAATGGAATAGGGTTTTATCAGTCTAAGCCTAGGTTTGTGTCTAAAGAGGCTTGTTACACATGTGGGAGCTTCTCACATTTGGCCTATAATTGTGTTAACGGATACACTTCATCCACTGACAATAGGTCAACCATGGTCAACCCTAGACCTTTTGTCCAATCAAGTCCACAGGCAACTAGACCAGATCCTTTCTTCTCTAGAGGAGCTAATACTCATGGACAAAGGCCCTTTCAAAAGACCAACACTTGGTCTAATAGACAGTGGGTTCCTGTAGTAAACCCTAATTTAGCCGCTAACAGGAACAATCTATCCATTGACAGGGAGAAACAAGCAGCTGAAAAATCTAGGTTTGGTATGAAAATGCCACAAATAGCTACTGTCAGACCTTATGTTAAACCAAGTAATAATAGGTATTTGAAACCTAAGGGACATGGGTCTAAGGCTTCATCTAGTTTAACATGGAGACCTAAACAAGAACAAAACCCTAATTTTAATGAAGTTTCTATGACCTGTAACAAATTTAAATTTCTTGAAAAGGTCATTACTAAACCTATTGGAGTAAATTGGTTGTTTAGGGCACAAAGGGATGAACGAGAGGTTGTTACAAGGAATAAGTCAATTCTTGTTGAACAACCACATGAATCCAAGTTTGTAAAGCCTTAGGTTCCTAAAGAAAACTAATTTGTTTTCTTTATGTGCACGCCATTCATAAGCAGGTCAATGATCATGGATATTGGGAAGTGGATGCTCTAGGCACATGACAGGGAAGGAAGATTACTTAACAGATTTCATCCCCATTAAAGATGGAGGCAAAGTACTTTGGTGGCAGCTATGGAAACATCTCTGGCAAAGGCACTCTTATCACCAACAACTTAAGGTTTGAGGAAGTCTTCCTGGTAGAAGAACTTGATAATAATCTGTTTAGTGTGTCACAAGTATGTGAGAACAAGAATAAGGTTCTTTTTACTGACACTGAATGTTTGGTTTAAGTAAAGATTTTGAGATTCATACTGATAAGTTCATTGAGTTTAGAGCACATAGACATAAAGACGTTTATAATGTTAATATGAATGGCGTTAAAATGAATAACAATTTTTCATGTCTTTATGCTAAGGCTTCAGTAGATGAGAGTAACTTATGGCACAGAAGGTTAGGGCATATAAACTTTAAAAACATGAATAGACTTACGAGACATGATCTTGTAAGATGATTGCCTTCAAAATCATTCCATAATGATTACAATTGTGTTACATGTCTTAAAGACAAGCAACATAAGGCCTCATTTAAGTCTAAGAGTGTGCATTCTAGTTCTAAACCACTTCACTTACTACATATAGATTTATTTGGCCCGACCAATATAGAAAGTATCAATGGTAAATCATACTGTTTTGTCATTATTGATGATTATTCTAGGTTTACTTGGACCTTCTTTTTGGCACAGAAAAGTGACACTGCTAAGACTTTAATCAACTTCATTACACAAATGGAAAAGAAAACATGACATGATGTTAAAGTTCTTAGAAGTGATAATGGTGGTGAATTTAGGAACAACATTTTAGATGCCTTTTGTGTCAATAAGGGAATCTCTAGGGAGTTCAGCATAGCAATAACTCCACAACATAACGGTGTAGTTAAAATAAGGAATAGAACTCTTATAGAAGCAGCTAGAACCATGTTGGTAGATGCTAGTTTACCTATTGCTTTTTGGGCTGAGGCTGTGAACACTGCATGCTATGTTCAAAATAGAGCCTTAGTCTATAAATCTCATAATAAGACTTCTTATGAATTGCTTTGGAATAGGAAGCCTAATATAGACTCCTTTAGACCTTTTGAATGTCATGTAGTAATATTAAATACTAGTGATAACTTAGGCAAGTTTAATTCAAAAGGTGATGAGGGACTTTTTATGGATACTTCATGAATAGCAAGGGGTATAGGGTTTATAACAAGAAGTCTAGAGTTCTCATTGAAAATATACATGTTAACTACTTGGAGAGTAAACCAAGTGATCCTGAGTCTGGACCAAATTAGCTATTTGATTTAGAGCCATTATCTAGGTCCATGAATTATATTCTTGTAACTAATCCAGACGTTTTGGAAGTAACTATGGTTGATAATGCAGGTATATAGGTCAATGAGGTAGAAGGATCACATGCAGATGAACCCACTTCTATTTTTAACTATATTCACATACCAATTTGAAGTGAAGAGTTCATTCAAGTATCTGCTGCTACAAAAGAAGAGGAAAGAAAGCAACAAGGGGAGCCACAAGTTGATGAAACAGTGAATGAATCTTTATTCGCTGACAGCTCCAAAACAGCCGCTAACACTATAGATTCAGCCACTGACACCTGGCTTTCATCATTTGATAAAATATTCTTGAACTTGTTGTTAAAGATCCCATACCCAATGAAGGTGTCAGTGGCCATGTTCCAGCCGCTAACAAATTGTCTCCTAGTTCAAGTGGGCATGGAAGTAGTAATGATGAGGATCTTGGCAATTTAGAATCCACAGTTCATGAAAACACAATATTTGGGGGAGGAATTCCAACAAACATGGACAAAATTCATCCTCACACTCAAATAATTGGTGATCTTAATACTCCTGTTCAGACAAGGAGGACTAAGAAGACTCAAGGTGGATTCATTGCTAATATTCACAAGAAGGATGATACTCCTTATGTTCAAGAATGTTTGTTTGCCTGTTTCCTCTCTCAGTTAGAACCCAAGAAGATTTTTCATGCTCTTAAAGAAGAAAGCTGGGTTGAAGCAATGAAAGATGAGCTTCATCAGTTTGCAATACAAGATGTTTGGGTGCTTGTGGATTATCCAAGGTATGTTAGACCTATTAGAAAACGAAGGGTTCTAAGAAACAAGAAAGATAAGAGAGGCATTGTGGTTAGAAACAAGGCAAGATTGGTTGCTCAAGGATACACTCAGGAAGTAGGTATTGATTATAAAGAGGTTTTTACACCTGTTGCTAGAATATAATCAATAAGGATTTTCCTAGCCTATGCTTCCTGCATGGGTTTCAAAGTCTACCAAATGGACGTGAAGAGTGCATTTTTGTATGGCACAATAAAGAAGAAGTCTATGTGATGCAGCCTCCTAGTTTTGAAGATCCTAAGCATCCAGAAAAGGTTTATAGAGTGAAGAAGGCAATGTATGGCCTTCATTAGGCCCCTAGAGCTTGGTATGGTACAATTTCCATTTATTTGTTGGAAAATGGTTTCAAAAGGGGCACCATGGATTAGACTCTATTCACAAAGCAGGAAGGGAATGATTTTCTTCTTTTACAAGTCTATGTTGATGATACCATCTTTGGTTCATCTAACCAAAGAATGAGTGATGATTTCTTCAAGCTTATGACGGATAAATTTCAAATGAGTCCTATGGGAGAGATGAATTTCTTTCTTAGTTTACAAGTTCAGTTGAAAGAAGATGGAATTTTTATCTCTCGAGACAAATATGTGGCTAAAATTTTAAAGAAGTTTGGTTTCTCACCACATGAGAAACGAGCTAGCACACCAATGGACAGGGAACATCCTTGGGGTAAGATTGGAGATGGTAAGGAGGTTGATGTCAGGCATTATAGATCAATGATTGGTTCATTGATGTATCTCATAGCTTCAAGGCCTGACATCATGTTTGCACTATGTGCATGTGC
This sequence comes from Glebionis coronaria, assembly GCA_025667525.1. Taxonomy (NCBI): domain Eukaryota; kingdom Viridiplantae; phylum Streptophyta; class Magnoliopsida; order Asterales; family Asteraceae; genus Glebionis; species Glebionis coronaria. Next base: position 289,074,067 of record CM046880.1, on the reverse strand, counting down.
ACGTCATCAAGTGATTCCCAAGGAATGTCACCTTCATGTTGTCAAGAGGATTTTTAGATACCTTCGATGTTTTCCAACATTGGGATTATGGTATACTAGAGACTCTCCATTGGAGCTTATTGGCTATTCAGAAAGTGATTATGGTGGTGATAATGGGGATAGGAAGTCCACAACTGGTGGATGTTAATTCCTTTGAAACAGACTTATATCTTGGCAATGCAAGAAGCAAACTGTGGTAGCTAATTCAACAACTGAGGCTGAGTATGTAGTAGCTGCTGCATGTTGTGGGCAAGTGCTATGGATTTAAAATCAGCTTTTAGATTATGGGTACAATTTTATGCATACTAAGATTTTTGTAGATAATAACAGTACATTGAGCATAATTAAGAATCCTGTACATCATTCTAAAACCAAACACATAGAAATCAAGCATCATTTTATAAGGGATTATTTTTAAAAATGATTAATATTTCCAGATAAAATAGACACAAAGAAGAATGTGTCTGATCTTTTAACCAAACCTTTTAATGTTGGGAGATTTCAGTACTTGGTTTCAAGTATTGAAATGATCAATCAATAAATTATGTGGTTTTTGAAAATGATGTAAAGTATGTACAGGATATGCACTATTATTAGTTTTTGTATAAGTTGGATTTTCCACATTATTTTTCAATCCACTGACAAAGGCATTCTATCCACTGAAATAGAGGAAAGAAGCCGCTGACAACTTTTATGGTAGTTTTTGTGGTTTTTCATCTAACATTGCAGGCATGTAGGGAAATTGTAAATATGGATATAGAGTTGCTTACGGACTCAAGGAATGTGGCAACAAGGTTTATTTATGATGGTTGAAATATTTATATTTCTATCTTAAAATAAATATTTTTGTCACATATATTTTTAAGTATACTCATTCTAATTTAAGGGGAGGTTTAGGACAACCTTTAGGATCTTTGGTATTCTTAGAATGCTCTTATCACAATTCTAGATTGTGTCCACAGGTGAGTGGGAGTTAGAAATTATGATGCTACGTTTTTATAGATATGGAGGAATTTATAATTTTCAAGGCACTATAGCATGCACGTAATTTATTTTGCATGCATGCTGCCAAGACATTTTGACCTAGAATTGGGCTGGTGAGTTTAAGAGGTTTTGTTACATATTTATGGGATTACCTGGAAGTTACAAAGATATTATATGAGATAAATTCACTCTTAAGGACTTGTTGAGCAAGGGACACTTGAGGACACTCATATCTATCTTGTGGAAGCAAGTGTGTATGATTGGACAGTGCTTGTAAAAATCTGTCTTTTTATGATAAGATAACTCTCTTAGGATTAATAGTCTTTGTTAGGTCTTTTACTTTTATTTTTCTTTTTATTTTTGACCTAATAACTAATGAAATTTTATCCACTGACAAAGAACATTTTAGCCCACGACCCATCTTATCTAACCCGCTGACAAATATAGCCGTTGTCGTTGACAAACATTTTGACCGTTGAAAAACACTGGGTCCTACCTAGTTGTATCTTTTGTGATATTTTGAGCCGTAATTTTTGGGGAGTGGTTATTTTCTTTAATTTTTATGAGATAAGTTATAATTTTTCAAAGATTTTAATGATTACTTTTGAGAAATTTTCTCACTTACCTTATTTTTCAACCAATCACATCTCTCTTATTTCTACTATATATTCGGCTCACCATATTGTGTACAGGGAAACCTGCTTATTTTTTTTGCATACTTCTTTTACAGTATAACTTTTACCTTCACTTAAAGCTTTTCTTTTTCATCCATGGCGCCAAAGTTTAAAACCAATAATGCTGCTTTGGAATTCAAAGATCAACATAATATGCTTGCATATTTGGTTACTAATACCGAGCATCCTCAATATACTCAGATGATAGAGTATCTATTGGCTTCTCCATTAAGGTATGTAATAAGTGTGAAAACACTTCTCCTTTTACCACTTATTTCCAATAATAACAAGACCAAAACATGTATTTTATGTCATAAAAGTCGGAATTATGCGTGGTTTGTGTTTTTATTGTGTTTTAGGACCAAAAGATGCAAAAGGAAGAAAACATGGGCTATCACGGGCTTTTATCGAAGAAAAAGACTAAAGACGAAGTCGAAAGATCGAGAATGCAAAAAGAACGGAAGTCCAAGGCCAATTCTGAACATTTATCGAAGAAAAAGTCTAAAGACGGAAGTTTAATGAAGTCGAAGAACTCAAGCCTAATTTTAGAACAATATTATAAGACAAGTTCAACTTATATCGACAAATCCCGAGACGACGTCGAGAAAGACAAAGAAATTAAGTCGAGTCGAGTCGAGAAGAAAGAAATTAGATAGCTTAAGCATGTACTCTTCCACCTCCTATAAATACCCTCCTAATATGTCATTAGGAGGGTGTTAGGTGTTTGAGTTTTCAATAGTTGTAGTTTAATTTTTATATGCTTTTTATTTCTTCTCTCTAGTTTTTCCTTAAAAACTTGTTAATCTTTCCCTTAATCTTGTAATCTTTTTACATTCATCTTTAATCAATCAAGCTTATTTCCTTAATTATCATTTTACCTTTCTTAATCTTTTATTTAATCTTGATAATCATGTAGTTTTATCTTAATCTTGTTGATGGTTTCATTGTTTAGCTTATTTGGTTGTGCTTATTAAATTGGTGATCATAAAAGTTTCTTTATATAAGTGCTTATTGCTTTAATCTTATAGTTTTAATAGTTTTTATATATAAGTTGTTTTTGATAAGTTTAAGTTTTTTTTATAAAAAGTCCTTTTTGATTTCTATCTTATTTAATGTTTTAAAAGTTTTTAAATTTTAGCTTATTTACCTTTTTCTAAAATCTTTTTGACTTAAGTTTTGGTATGTTCTTATTCTTGGAATTGCTTATTTGCTAAGTTGTTTAATCTTCGGGTTCTCTAAAACCCTTTTATTCCGATTAGTTGTCAGATCATAACATTCCGGATAAACTTTATTATAGCTTATTCCGGATAAGTCTTATATCCCTAGTATTCCGGATAAGATGCATGTCAGGTATTCCTAATAAGCCACGTTATAGACATTCCGGATAAGGCCATTGTTACATATTCCGGATAAGTTGTGTTTTTATTTCTCCGGATAAGAAGTTCAAATGGTATTCCGGATAAGCAGCACTTCAAGGTTATTCCAAATAGTGAGTACTTCAGATTATTCCGGATAAGTCCTCCGTCTCATTCCGGATAAGTTGTTTGGGATTATTCCGGATAAGCCTTCAAAATAAAGATTTCGGGTAAGCAGCAGGGGATATTACGGATAAGCATCATTTCTTTATATTCCGGATAAGGAGCATAGAAGGATTCCGGATAAGCCACGAGTTAGTCTTTTCCGGATAAGGGTTCGAAGATTTTTCTGGATAAAGGGTCGAGTATTATTCCGGATAAGCTACCTTTTTACAATCCGGATTTTATTCCGGATAAAGGTTTTGTTTTACCGTTTTTTAATTTTTAATTTTCCCGCCTTTTTACTTAGCTTATTTCTAACTTATCTTATTTTAGTTTAAAGATTTAAAGTTTACATTTTTTCAAGTTTTAATTAGTTACTTTTCAATTTTTAAAGTCTTCATAATTACTTTTTAAATTCTAAAGCTTTCATCTTTATTTACTCAACGACATTTTCATTTTTAGTTTAAAATAGATAACCAAACCTTTTTATTTTCCACCAAGAACAATTGAGTCGCACTTTCTACCAATAATCAATTCGAAAAGATTCGGACGATAAATATTTTATACTTGGAAAAATCCTTGTATCAAATGGCGCCGCTGCCGGCTTTTTTCGTAAAGATTAACGGTTTTTAGTGAGAGACGCGTTGGATTTTGGGATCCGTTCATCTTTGAACGTTATTTTCCTTGCTTTAAAATTTTCGAAAATCCAAAAAATATAAATTTTTCAAAAATACAAAAAAATTAAAAAAAACATAAAAAACCAAAAATATTTCTGCTTTGTTAGTTCTTTTGCAGGTGTATGCGCACTCGATCAACGTCTTATCCCGAGCCCGAGACTCTCGATAACTTAGACATGGCCGGTGTACACAAAAATAATAATAATCCACCTCAAAACAACATGAATAATAACAACAATGAACCTCTACCGGACAATCGTCCTATGATCGAACTTTTGCAAGCACATGTAGAGGGAAACCACGATGCTATTGTCATACCCGCGATTGGAGCCAACAACTTTGAGCTCAAATCCGGCTTTATTCAAATGGTCTCTGCTCAACCATTCTTGGGGCGTACCATTGATGATCCTCATGACCACATCAAAAGGTTCCTTCAACTCACGAATACGGTCAAATTCAATAGGGTTTCACAAGAGGTAATTCGCTTGCAGCTTTTTCCTTTCTCCTTAGAGGGACAAGCCCAGCATTGGCTTGATAAGGAACCGCCACAAAGTATTCTTACGTGGACGGACTTAGAGACCAAATTCATAAACTATTTTTCCCACCCTCTCGTACTACCGCTTTGCGGAATGAAATCATTACTTATGAACAAAAGTATGATGAGACTTTTAGTGAATCTTGGGACCGTTTTAAAGAACTTTTAAGGAAGCGCCCACAACATGGTTTTACCAAAGTGCACCAAATTAATACTTTTTACAATGGTTTAAGCATGAATGACCAAGATTCACTAAATAGTGCCTCGGGGGGTAATCTTTTGGTTAAGTCTTCTAATGCCGCTTGGGATATTATTGAAAACAAGTCTAGAGTGCAAACCAAGAGTGTTCGGACCAATGTGGCTAGTGCTAGCACTAATGAGAGCGACAAGAGACTTGATAAGCTTACTTCGCTTGTTGAATCACTTGCTCTCCAAGCCGCCAATAATACCAAAGCTATCACTGCCCAAGCCAATGCTATGACTCAATCATGTGATATATGCGGGTGATCTCACTCATACACCGATTGTCCTTCTACTCACGACAATCCGGAAAATGTGTATGCCGCCAACGGTACCTATTCTACATGAGGCTATTAAGCACGTCCTCAAGGTGACCGCAACTTGCTCAGCTATCGCTCAAACAACTTCCTTTCACCTCCATGTTTTCCCCCACAAAACCCAAATAACCTCATTGCAACAATCAAAACCAACCACGTGCTCCAACTCCATATCAAAACCAAAGAAACCCATATCCACCTCAAAGAAACAACCAAGTTTACCAACAACCTGCTTATCAACCACCCGCCTACCATGCTCCTCCTCCCAACCAACCCAACGCATTACACCAAGATGTTGGAACCTACATGAGGACTAATGATGTGATAGTGCAAAATCTTCAGCGGGAAATGCTCAACTTGAAAGCAGATATGGTGAAACAAGGAAACGATCTTCGAGCTGATATGTGAAACACTTTGGCAAGTCAAACGAATGACTAGAGGAACATGATGGCTAGTTTTTTCCCAAGTAATCAAGCCTCTGGATCGGGTTCTCTTCCGAGTAACACCGTTGCTAATCCAAGAGGGGAGATGAAAGCAATCACCACTCGCAGTGGAAAAGGTTTAAAGGAACCCGAGCTTCCTACACCTACACCGGTGATTGTGACAAAGGAAAATGAGTCTCCTTCTCCAATTCCTCCATCTTCTATTCCTCCAACTTCTACTTCTCCAATTCCACCACCTTCTACTTCTACCCCTCCACCACCCACGGATGTGAGTGCGAATTCAATCCCAAAGGCTTCATCTCAACCCAATATACCTTATCCTTCGAGGTTGAGGAAAGAGAAATTAAAGAACAAGGATGATATTCAGGTTTCGAACTTTCTTAAAATGTTCAAACAATTGAATTTCAATATCTCCTTTGCTGAGGCTCTCGCTCACATGCCAAAATACGCTAAAATATTTAAAGATCTTCTCAGTGATAAGGAGAAACTTCTCGATATTGCTCAGACCCAACTTAATGAGAATTGCTCTGCAGTACTCTTAAGGAAATTGCCAACCAAACTTGGTGATCTGGGTCGTTTCTTGATTCCTTGCAACTTCCCGGGAGTAGAGAATTGCATGGCCCTAGCCGATCTAGGTGCTAGTATTAACTTAATGCCATTAAGTGTTTGGAAGCAATTATCTCTCCCTGAGCTAGTCCCCACATGAATGACTTTGGAATTAGCTAACCGTACGGTTGCTTATCCAGTGGGGATAGCCGAAGACGTCTTCGTTGGTGTCGACAAATTCACCTTCCCGGCGGATTTTGTTGTCGTTGACTACGAGATGGATCCCCGTGTTCCATTAATCGTTGGACGTCTATTCTTGAGGACCGGTCGCACTCTCATTGATGTAGCCGTGGGCGAATTAATCATGAGAGTTGGTGACGATAAAATCGTCTTCAACATGGGAAAATTTTCTAAGCAGCCTTCGGAAAACGAGAGTGTTAATTTTATTGACGTTCTTGATAAGGCTTGTGAAGAACATTTCAAAGACGCTTGTAAAAGTGGTTCTTCTTCTCTTCCCATTGTTGAGACCGTTGCCTCTATTGCTCCATCACTAACTCCATTTGGAGAAAGTGATTTCATCTTGAAAGAATTTGAAGCAACTTTGGGAGATGTGAACTTGAAATATGACGATTCTCCCTCCAATTGGGATGAAGACATTCGTACCATTGAGAAACTTCTTAATTAGGACCATATTTCTCCACCATCTCCTAAGGATATTTCTATCGATGAACCGAATTTGACTACGCCTTCCATCGAAAATCCTTAGGATTTAGAACTTAAGTACCTACCGTCTCATCTCGAGTACGTTTTCCTAGAAGACAACAAGAAGTCACCTGTGATCATCGCTAAGGACTTGAAAGAAGAAGAAAAATCCCGACTTATCGCCGTGCTAAAGAATCACAAGAAAGCGATTGCTTGGAAGATCTCCGATATTCGTGGAATTGATCCTCACTTTTGCACACATAAAATTCTCATGGAGGACGACTTTAAACCCACTATTCAAAGCCAAAGAAGGGTGAATCCTAAGATCCATGACGTAATCAAAAAATAGGTTATCAAACTTCTTGATGCGGGAATGATCTATCCTATCTCAGATTCACCGTGGGTTAGTCCCGTCCATTGTGTGCCTAAGAAAGGCGGAATCACCGTTGTTCCCAATGAAAACAACGAGTTGATTCCTACTCGACTCGTAACGGGTTGGCGAGTTTGCATCTACTATCGTAAGCTCAATGATGCCACTCGTAAGGATCATTTCCCTCTTCCTTTCATGGATCAAATGCTCGAGCGTTTAGCGGGTAATGATTTCTATTGTTTCTTAGATGGTTTTTCCGGATATTTTCAAATCCCTATCGATCCAAAAGACCAAGAGAAAACCACATTCACTTGTCCCTATGGAACATTTGCTTACAAACGTATGCCTTTCAGCTTATGCATTGCTCCCGGGACTTTCCAAAGGTGTATGATGGCGATATTTCATGACATGGTTGAAGAAACTATGGAAGTCTTTATGGACGATTTCTCGGTCTATGGTGATTCTTTCTCTTCTTGCCTTGCTAATTTAGAACGTATGCTCCAACGGTGTGAAGACACTCTTCTCGTTCTTAATTGGGAAAAATGTCATTTCATGGTAAAAGAAGGCATCGTCCTCGGTCATAAAATTTCTAAAGCCGGTATCGAAGTCGACCGTGCTAAAGTTGACATCATTGCTAAGTTACCTCCACCTACCACCGTCAAAGGAGTTAGAAGTTTTTTAGGCCATGCGGGATTTTATCGACGTTTCATCCAAGATTTCTCGAAAATAGCTCGTCCAATGACTCATCTCTTAGAAAAGGATGCTCCTTTCATCTTCTCTCAAGAATGTCTCGACTCTTTCGAGCTTCTTAAAGGTAAATTAACTAAGGCACCGGTCTTAGTCTCTCCAAATTGGGAGTTACCTTTTGAGCTCATGTGCGATGCTAGTGATTTCGCGGTAGGAGCGGTTTTAGGTCAAGGAGTTAACAAACATTTCCAACCCATTCATTATGCTAGTAAGACAATGACGGGGGCTCAATTGCATTATACTACTACCGAAAAAGAGCTTTTAGCCGTAGTGTATGCTTTTGAGAAATTCCGCCCATATCTTGTGATTTCCACTATCATCGTGTACACGGACCATTCCGCGTTGAAGTACTTGTTAACTAAACAAGATTCTAAACCAAGACTTCTTCGTTGGGTTTTGCTACTTCAAGAATTTAAAATCGAAATTCGTGATAAGAAGGGAGCTGAAAATCTAGCCGCGGATCATCTCAGTAGACTTGAGGATCCTTATCAAGGGGATCATCCGAACAAAGAGATCAATGACTCTTTTCCCCTAGAGACCTTAATGTCTATCAACTCGAATTTTGATGAAACCCCGTGATTTGTGGACATTGGAAACAACTTGGCGGGTGGAATTCTCATTGACGGGTTAACATCCCAACAAAAGAAAAAGTTCTTTAAAGATATTAAGACTTACTTTTGGGATGACCCGTATCTCTTCAAACAATGCGCTGATTTGATTATTCGCTGATGTGTTGATGGACCGGCAGCTTTAGACATTCTCGAAGCTTGCCACAAAGGACCCACCGGTGGTCACTTTGGTCCCAACTTCACCGCAAAGAAAGTGTTTGACTCGGGATTTTATTGGCCCTCCATTTATCGTGACGCTCACAAAATGGTGAAAAATTGTGATGCTTGCCAACGACAAGGCAAGATCACACATAAAGATGAGATGCCTCAAAATTTCATACAAGAATGTGAAATCTTTGATGTATGGGGCATCGACTTTCTGGGGCCATTCTCTTCATCTAAAGGAAACAAATACATCCTTGTAGCCGTTGACTACATTTCTAAATGGGTTGAAGCCAAAGCTTTACCCACTAACGATGCAAGGGTGGTTTGTAACTTTTTGAAGCAGCTATTCTCTAGATTCGGTGTGCCTCGTGCCATTATTAGTGATCGCGGGACTCATTTTTGCAATGATCAATTCGCAAGAGTCATGGCTAAGTATGGTGTCAATCATCGTCTTTCCACCGCCTATCATCCCCAAACCAATGGGCAAGCCGAGATTTCCAACCGTGGATTGAAGCGAATTCTGGAGCGTACTGTGGGAGAGCATCGTGTCTCTTGGGCCGATAAGTTAGATGATGCTTTGTGGGCTTTCCGTACTGCTTATAAGACCCCGATCGGTTGTACACCTTATCGTCTTGTGTACGGGAAAGCATGCCACCTCCCTATCGAGCTGGAACATAAGGCATACTGGGCCTTGAAGTGGGCTAACTTCGACATCAACAAAGTCGGTGATCTTCAGAAGATTCAACTCAACGAGCTAAATGAATTGAGGAATGAAGCTTACGATAACTCATTGATCTACAAAGAGAAGACCAAGATCATCCACGATGCTAGAATTAAGAACCGAGAGTTCCACGTTGGTGATCAAGTCTTACTTTTTAACTCTCGGTTGAAGATCTTCTCGGGCAAGTTGAAGAGCCACTGGTCTGGTCCATTCACCGTCGCCAAAGTCTTTCCCTATGGCACCATTGATCTTTCTCAGCCAAATGGGCCCAATTTTAAGGTGAATGGTCAGCGTGTTAAGTTGTACTTTGGTGAGGACATCTCTCATGAGATGATCCCATCCCTCACCATGTTTCCCATGACCTAGTTTTGGGTCGAGTTAGGCTCGTGACTCGGTGAACAAAAACAAGCGCTTCTCGGGAGGCAACCCGTGATCTATCCTTTACCATTTTCATAATAAGTGTAGGGGGAGCCCCGTATGTGTTTGTTGTCTTGTTTCTTCTTCTGTGCAGGGATTAAAGCTTCAAAGATCCATTCTTGATAACTTTTGACGAACCGTGATCACGTGTTCCCGTCTTCCCGGTTCTATCCTAAAACTGTCGTGATTCAATATTTCATATCTTATATGTTCACATTGAAATCACTATAGTTTTCCCTTCCTTAGCAAGATTTAAACAACGTGCACAATGTCCTAAGTGTAGGGGAGTTTACTCCCACATGCTTAAACATTGAGGACAATGTTTATATCAAGTGTAGGGGGACTTCTATCGAAGTAAGTGGTCTTTTCCATGAATTTGTCCTCATTTTAACCGGAAAATTTGATTTTTTGACATTTTTCAAAATTTTTAATCTATTTTGGCCTAGTTGTATAGTTGTATTTTCCTTTATTATGGTTATTTTCTTTCCTTGCTAGAATAAATTTTCAATAAAGTGGTTTTAAATTTTTCAAAGTCGTGAATATTTTGACTCAACCCGAGTTTACTTATCTAAGTTTACTCTAGCTAGTATCCTTAACGTGTTTAAGTCAAGTTTTGCTAGGCTTTTATATAGGGAACTTTAAAACGCGAAAGTCTTAACTCTCACGGGTTAAGAACTAGAACTTTTTGCAAGTTCCTATAATTGATCCTAGAGAGTCGTTTATCAAGGAAACTTTAAAATGTGGATTCTAAACTTGAAAAAGTCTAAGAGTTTGCAAGATCCTATAGATGACTCGAAATCCCAAAACTTCGATTTAATTGGCTAAGCATCCACGAGTCTCATTTCTTGAGATTTTAAATTGTGGAGAACGAGAGATGATAGAGTCAATTATAAGTTTGGTATTCTTTCGTGAATTTATGTGAGTTGATTATAAGCCTATTCTCCCATCGCTTGCTAATAAATTTAACTGCAATAAATAAGGTTGTACGATTTGAAAAGTTACTTAGCTTCTAGCCCAAGATCGTTTAAAAGTTGCTCGGTATTAATTAGAGTTCATAGCCAAGGCATAACTTATTGAAGCGGGATGCGAAGATTGGCGAGTCCAAAAAGGCCCTAACAAGGCCTGAGGGCTACATTTTGTTGCTAAAGATCCAAAAGTGATGTGAAGAATCATTTATCGAAAATCAATATGAAGGATCGAGACACACGACGAAAAGCAAATACTCTCCTAAAGATCATGGAGAAGTCTATCCGAAAAGACCCTAACAAGGTATGAGGATAAATAGATCCAAGTCCTAAAAGGAGGCGGATCGTTGTATATCAAAGTCCAAAATAAAGATTGGAGAAAAATGAAGAAGTCGTGGTCCAAAGATGAAGAATCTCTCAAAACTTCAAGTGAAGAAATTCCTATTATGAAGAGAAGACCATAATTTCAAGAACATCTCTCAAAGATTTGAAGTATGAAGTCGCTGCCAAATATCGGTCCGAGAAAGGTCTCAAATCGTGAAGCGAGTTATGCCAAGATATGAACTTTATGAGGTCGCGAGAAGCAGTTTTAAAAGATTTTGTCCTTTAGCTAACTATTGATTAAATCGTCCCACTTTGTTTTTGTCTTAAATAACTATCGAAATAAGTCAAACAATGCATCCTCGTGATCATTCAAGACATTATTAAAATATAAGAGATACACCTAGGAATAAGGGAGTCTAAGTGAATAATTAGGCCACATGAGTTCGTGTTAGTTTGCTAACTTATAATAACAATGATCTCGTTTTTAAGCTTGGTATGGGGAACGTGAAACTTGAGAATGATGAATATTCATGACATCCTAAAACCCCAATGTAAGTCTTTGATTTCTTACTGATTTTGTTCTTTTAAGTTTTCTTAGTGTTTAGTATTGAATAAAGGCCAAGGTAGGTTATATATGATGAAAAATGTAAACCGTGCTTTGAAATTAGTGCATTGCATGAGGACATTGCAATGGTCAAGTGTAGGGGATTTAATAAGTGTGAAAACACTTATCTTTTTACCACTTATTTCCAATAATAACAAGACCAAAACGTGTATTTTATGTCATAAAAGTCGGAATTATGTGTGGTTTGTGTTTTTATTGTGTTTTAGGACCAAAAGATGCAAAAGGAAGAAAACATGGGCTATCACGGGCTTTTATCGAAGAAAAAGACTAAAGACGAAGTCGAAAGATCGAGAATGTAAAGAGAACGGAAGTCCAAGGCCAATTCTGAAGATTTATCGAAGAAAAAGTCTAAAGACAGAAGTTTAATGAAGTCTAAGAACTCAAGCCTAATTTTAGAAGAAAATTATAAGACAAGTTCAACTTATATCGACAAATCCCGAGACGACGTCGAGAAAGACAAAGAAATTAAGTCGAGTCGAGTCGAGAAGAAAGAAATTAGATAGCTTAAGCATGTACTCTTCCACCTCCTATAAATACCCTCCTAATATGTCATTAGGAGGGTGTTAGGTGTTTGAGTTTTCAATAGTTGTAGTTTAATTTTTATATGCTTTGTATTTCTTCTCTCTAGTTTTTCCTTAAAAACTTGTTAATCTTTCCCTTAATCTTGTAATCTTTTTACATTCATCTTTAATCAATCAAGCTTATTTCCTTAATTCTCATTTTACCTTTCTTAATCTTTTATTTAATCTTGATAATCATGTAGTTTTATCTTAATCTTGTTGATGGTTTCATTGTTTAGCTTATTTGGTTGTGCTTATTAAATTGGTGATCTTAAAAGTTTCTTTATATAAGTGCTTATTGCTTTAATCTTATAGTTTTAATAGTTTTTATATATAAGTTATTTTTGATAAGTTTAAGTTTTTTAATAAAAATTCCTTTTTGATTTCTAGCTTATTTAATGTTTTAAAAGTTTTTAAATTTTAGCTTATTTACCTTTTTCTAAAATCTTTTTGACTTAAGTTTTGGTATGTTCTTATTCTTGGAATTTCTTATTTGCTAAGTTGTTTAATCTTCGGGTTCTCTAAAACCCTTTTATTCCGATTAGTTGTCAGATCAGAACATTCCGGATAAGCTTTATTATAGCTTATTCCGGATAAGTCTTATATCCCTAGTATTCCGGATAAGATGCATGTCAGGTATTCCGAATAAGCTACGTTATAGACATTCCGGATAAGGCCATTGTTACATATTCCGGATAAGTTGTGTTTTTATTTCTCCGGATAAGAAGTTCAAATGGTATTCCGGATAAGCAGCACTTCAAGGTTATTCCGAATAGTGAGTACTTCAGATTATTCCGGATAAGTCCTCCGTCTCATTCTGGATAAGTTGTTTGTGATTATTCCGGATAAGCCTTCAAAATAAAGATTCCGGATAAGCAGCAGGGGATATTACGGATGAGCATCATTTCTTTATATTCCGGATAAGGAGCATAGAAGGATTCCGGATAAGCCACGGGTTAGTCTTTTCCGGATAAGGGTTCGAAGATTTTTCCGGATAAAGGGTCGAGTATTATTCCGGATAAGCTACCTTTTTACAATCCGGATTTTATTCCGGATAAAGGTTTTATTTTACCGTTTTTGAATTTTTAATTTTCCCGCCTTTTTACTTAGCTTATTTCTAACTTATCTTATTTTAGTTTAAAGATTTAAAGTTTACATTTTTTATAAGTTTTAATTAGTTACTTTTCAATTTTTAAAGTCTTCATAATTACTTTTTAAATTCTAAAGCTTTCATCTTTATTTACTCAACGACATTTTCATTTTTAGTTTAAAATAGATAACCAAACCTTTTTATTTTCCACCAAGAATAATTGAGTCGCACTTTCTACCAATAATCAATTCGAAAAGATTCGGACGATAAATATTTTATACTTGGAAAAATCCTTGTATCAGTATGCTTTAACTCATGCTCCTATCATCCCTGTCACACACATCAAACTTTTTTGGAACAGTGCTAGTTCCACAACAGTTGATGTAGTACCAGAATAGAGGGCATCATCCATGGGAAACAATAGGTGATCACTGAGGCTTTAGTTCGCCAAGTCTTGCATCTTAATGATGATGATGCTGTTGTCACTCTTCCTAAGGAGTTGCTACATGATGGTCTTCGAGGCTTGGGGTATAGACTCCCTCTACAAGGGAAAATAAACAAATATTCTAAGGGTCAATTCCCCCAGCCTGGAAGTTTTTAATACATGTCCTTCTATAATGCCTTAGTCCCAAATGCTCTTCATTCAATGAGATCAACCGTTCAATCGGAAATGCTCTTGTGTGTTTAGCAAATGGGTAACCTTATAGTTTTTCAAAAATTATTTTTGAAGGCATGTTACACAACAAGGGTAGCAAGATGACTCTTGCTTACCCTAGGTTTTTGCAAATGGTATTTGATCTCCAAGGAGATTGTGACAAAGATCATGAAAACTTTTATGAGATCCCTTCCTAAAAGAAAAAGCTTTTTGTCACCCTTAACACTGAACCATATGCACCAATTCCTTTGACCCCACCCGTGCTTGCTGTCATTGAGGCAGCTTTACACCCACAACCTCACCAAGAACCACAACCAGTCCCTAAACCAGCACACCAACAAGAACAACAACCACCTTCCCCACCACCATATCTTGAACCATTTCCTGCAACCGCTGACATTTCTATGTCAGCCGCTGACACTTCAATCATAGCCCCCGACACCACCCATATAGACCCAACCACCTCTTCTAAATCTCCACCCCAGCAATTTCACCTAGCCAAAAGACAAAGGACCATTGGGGTGTTCTCCCTTGATGGTCCTAGCCATGAAGTAGAGAATACCACCACCACAAGTGTGGTTGGTGATATGGAGGTGGCTGGACCTATTGACCCTATTACAAGTCAAGCTAGGTCCACTGTAGCTAAGTCCACCACCATGCCCCATGATTTCTCATTTGGGATTGAGTTCCTTCATGTGGATGAGGGGAGCATGCAACCATTGACTAACTTAGAACTGACGGTACTCTGCATGAGCTTGCAAAAGCAAAATGCAGAGTTTGTACAAAAATTGACAGCTCAAGACCTTAAATTCAATACATTAAGGGAGAGGATTGTATTATTGGATTCTAGACGCACATTTGTTGTAGAGGATTCTTCCAAAGGGGAGGAAGAACAACCAATAGAACCCTTTATTTCCAGTGACAAAAGTTCAAAAGAGGGGTCCTTTGGTGAAAAAGAGATAGTTGCTGCTCTTACAAGGATGAAGGATCAAGAACAAGGGAGACTTGATTCATCCAAGGTGTATTTGATGACACCTACACAACTATCATTTGTTGAATTAATGAAGCAACAAGAAACAGGGTCAGCCATTGACAAAGCCATTCTACACGTAGGCACTTAAATGGTAGCCGCTGACAAACCCATAGATGTATCCCAACCATCTATGGTGATTAAAGATGTTTCTAAACAGGTATTCCCATCTACTTTGCCTACTATTGATCCTAAGGATAAAGGAAAAGGAAAATTGGTAGAATTAGAAGTTCCTAAGGATGATGCACAGGTTAAGTATGATGCCATGTTGGCACAACAAGTCTAAGAACAGGAAAGAAGGGGACTTAGGAAAGGGAATATTGAAGATCAGATTAGCTTAGAATCTGAGAGTTTGAGGAGAGAGAGTGACAGACATGAGGAGGAAAGTAGTGGCCATGGTTCTAATGCAGATATGGAAAAGGAACCAGAAAGGTTGGCGTATGGAGAAGGTGAGGCAGCTTTGGAGAGACTTAAGCAACTTAAGCTGTAGGTTGATTTTGATATACCTACCATTCCTGGTGTATATTTTAGGTATGAGGAAGAGGTGTTGAATAATCCTGAAAGAACTTTGACAGAGAAAATTTAGGGGTTAGAGTTTTTGCTAAGGGTTCAGGAGGATTGTAAGACTATCTTTGATAATAGGGCAAACAAGGTATTGACACAAAACAAGACTACAAGAAGGGAATAATATTATATGCTTCTTAGATGTCACCAAACAGGTTGTACATACACAAAGTTAAGGAAGCTATCATTTGAGCAGTTGCAATTTATTGTCTATCAAATTTAGGATCGTGATTGTGAGGAAAACACTTTTAGGTTGCTATTTGCTGAGAGACAATAAGAGATTGAAGAGGAGTTGAAGATTAAGAAGGTATCTATCACTCCTAGGCCAGTTAAGAAGGGAGTAAAGTTTTTGTTTCCAGCATATTATCCCTATGATGCAAGATACAGTGAAGCAGGTTTGAAGAAGAAAATGGAGCTTTCACCCTTGGAAGCTTCAGACATTGTTGATGTGGTACCTCTTGACTACAAGAACCTAATTTTGAAGTATGAAGAAGATTCTGCTGGTTTTTGGAAAGTGACCAGATATAGTGAAAAGGTACATGTCTTCACTTCTCTTATTTCTTTGTTTGCAAGTATGGACAGAGAAGATTTGGAGACTTTATGGGAGTTAATAAAGTAGAAATATGATGTTGAGGCTCCTTCTTCACTTGGTGGCAATAATATATGGACAACATTCAAGAGAATGTTTGCCCATGATGATTTAGATCTAATTTGGTTGGATCATGATTATTTGAGTGGCTTGGATAGGCGTTTGTATTCAGCTGTTGGTGTCTACTATCTTTGCACTTCAAAGTTTTCAGAATATATGTTGATAGACAGGGTATATCCACTGTCACAAGACTTATTGAAGAAGATGGATGGTACTAAGCTCAAGGTTGACTACACAAGTGACGTTAGCATTTACTTTTTGAAGTTCATGTATTCCCATATCAAAGAAGAATAGGTTGATTTGTAAGAATCCTCTCAACATTTTGTTTTATTCAGAAACTTGATGATCATGATGAATATTAAGTTTAGGGGAGGATTGTTGGGAATAAAATTAGCCAAGTCATCTAGCCGCTGACACATTACATCAAGCCTCTGACATAGTGTTATCAAGCCGTTGACAGAATAGGTGCAGACAAGAATTATCAAGCCGCTGTCAAGAGTTAAAGTCAACACGTTTTGTTATATTAGGAAGATATGCATGAATATTGTATTTTGTATGTTTATCTTAATATATCTTCCTAAAATAGTTGACACGATAACTTTATGTACAAGGATCCTTATGTGTATAAAAGGAGGCCTTTAGGTTTATGTTTGATATACTTTTCAATCACTGTCTATTCATCGTTATTATTAATCGAAGTTGAAATTTTGGTATACGTTCTTTGTTAATTGTTAATTCCGGATAATACTTAGTTTGTTGAATATACAAAGTTTCTCAAATGTATTATACTTAAACTAATCTCGATAATACATAAGCTTAATCGATCTAAGTTTGGGATCAACAAATATCTTCTATCTATATGCAACACGTCTTTAGTCTTTTTCTTCAACTCAACACTAATATCTTTACCAACATCAAGGTTTAACCACGTCTAATCCAATATTACTGCAACCAACACTAAGAATACTACGACCAACATTAATATAATTAATATTGGTAATGTAATATATACCAGCACTAATTCTATTCCCAACAAAGTTCTTTATTCCTATTATCATTCAGTATGTCTATGTGTTTTTCTATCTTGTGTTCTTCATCCTCTATTAACATGTTAGGTTAACTCGATTAGTGTCTGCTTATGCTTGCATGAAACATAGCTTGTGATCTGTTGTTTTGTTGTTTCTTTAAAATGGCATGTATATTCGACTTAAAAAATAGCTTATCTTAGCAACGACATATAGGGAAACGTGATCAATTAGACAGATAAATTTGCAACAGTCTTCATACTACCTTGCTTTTGTGTGATTGATTTTGATTTAAGTGTTTTATAATACTTACACATTTCATTACAAGCATGACGAGCAATGAGATTAGAGGGAGCACGCTAGGGAGTAGTGCATGATTAAGTGGACACATTTTTTCATATACGAGTTTCCCACGATTTACTTTCCTTGCACTTAGATTAGATAGTAGTTTAGATAAACTACCCACTATTCAAATCATTGATTTTGCTTGCTTTTATAAAAACATAAAAATACAAACATAATCTTCTTTCAAACTCTAGACCTTTGTGACATTCATTTGAACCACCTGTGAGATCCCCAAAATCAGGCAAGGAAACACGTAGGCAGCAAGGGGGTGTCATGTCATGGTACAAGAAACAATGAAATAATGTTGACACAAAGTTGACGTAATTAAAACATATACATTACATCAATAAAACTCAGAGTTTTAAACAAAGGGTCCTAGAGTTTTATAAGCGGATAAATCTATTATTTAAACATGATTTGTAACATATAGTTACCAAAAATACAGAATAAACTTCTGACAGTTTTTACCAAAACCAAATTTTAAAAAGTAACACAGAAGTCTCCAAGTTACGGAAATATCCTACGGGCTATCATCCAAGAAAAACTAAGCATTATACCTGAGATTAAACATGTAAATCATCAAACAGAAAGTTGAGTGATATTCATAGGTTTAGTAGTAAAGTTGTGGAACACAAGCATTCATTTGTAAAACAAGAAATAGGAAAAATGGGTATGTACATTAACCATAGTCCGAAATCATTATCATTGCTATTTAGTTCATGAACAGAAGCTTATCAATCATTGTAAGTTCCTCTAGTAAGTATTCAACCTAA
Organism: Glebionis coronaria; assembly: GCA_025667525.1. Lineage (NCBI taxonomy): Eukaryota > Viridiplantae > Streptophyta > Magnoliopsida > Asterales > Asteraceae > Glebionis > Glebionis coronaria. Next base: position 289,055,760 of record CM046880.1, on the reverse strand, counting down.
ATACTCAAGTATAAACAAATGCTATGCATCAAAGTAATACGAAACAGGGATTGTCAATCCCGATGGATCGACCCACAACATTCGCACTTAGCACAAGGTAATACGGGAAAATTAACGGTTCACGATCAAGAGAGGAAACTTAGGGGCTATAGACTAAAAGCAATAATATCAATGAAAAAATGTTGGAAATCATTAAGTTCTGCAAAGCATACAAATTCTAGATAGCATACAAGTTCTGGATAGCATACAAGTTCTGGGTAGCATATAGTTTTAAATGAATGTGTTCCACCATGTAAAATCTCACTCCGCGTTTAGAAACAATGTGCAAGTAGTAAAAAGGGCTATGAACTCACCTTAGTACAAGTGTGACGGGTTGAGAACCGGTCTGTAGACGCCAATGGGAAATACTCCAAGGGCTGCCGGCGACCTACAAGGGTGATCACGACCCGTAAGTATGCGTTTTATAAAAATATAAAAAAATTATATCAAAATATTTTGTAAAAATATAATATGTATATAACTTGCACAACCAACCGATCCTAAGTGTGGTCGTGAACTTCATTACATACAACCTGTAGAAAAATCATAACATGATAGCTTAAGGTCTCAAATCAAGTAACCCAAGTGATATGCACCTAAAAACGCCAACAATTTATTTAACCGTAGGCGTAAAGTCACATTTTCTGGTATAGCTGTTTTGTAAAGGGTGTAGCTCCCAATCCATAAGTCCGACAATTATGAGGTTCTTACCCCTGGAACGGGTCTCTCATGAGGTCTCCAGAATGTCCAATCATTTGAGCTAAGAGTTTACGGAAATTTTAAAAGTCCAAAACACTTACAGCCACCCCGTAAGCACTTAATGGTCAAACTGTACTAGTCAAACTTGGGACAAAATAACCCGTTAACCTATAAGGTTTAAGGGTCTGAGATTTCCACCATTGGAAAGCCTCAAGGCTCTAATTTCGGACCATACCAACCACGAGTAAATAGCTACTACCAATTAACGGGAAAGTTACATTTTTTTAAGGTTACAAAATCAGAATTTAGGTTTTCAAACACGGGTTTACCGTTTTAGCCATAAAAACCATTTGGTGATAGCTATCGATGCGAGGTCAGTGGCGTTCGTTAGATTATAGTGTATAATAACTCACCATGTCTTAAAAATTCAAATATATGATCCATGACCTGGAGCAAAAAGCTATACAAGTCTGTTGGGTCAGATTGGGTTCACAACCGTAAATCAGTCATAACTCACTCATCTGGAGGAGTTGATCGCCCATCCAACTCGCTAATAACATGTAAAAGGGTCAATGAAACCATCTAAGCAATAAAAACAACAGCTACAGTGGAACAATAACTGATTTTTGGGCTCACAAACCTGCTGTTCGAATTTAAGCACTTAATTCGCCTATCAAATCATCATCAAATCCACCCAATCAACCAAAATGCTTATAATTATCTAATGTATACTGTGATAAAAAAACCTATCTATCAAAAAGGGTTTCATTGCAAGTAAGTAACATGATTCACCATTGAACCAAAAACCAAAACATGAACTCTATGTGGGAGCATGTTTGTCCGCGGGTAAAGAGAGACAAAAAGGGGAAAAATAAACAATTTTCTTAGTTAAATTTGTAGTCACAATAAATTAAAACATCTTTTAAACCTATTGGCAATGTCAAGCTTCAAAGTTTATGATATTTGAAAATTATGGTTTCCTTCAAAGTCAATGCATGTGGTGTTTTTGAGTGGATTTAGGGTTAAAATCAAACAAGGAACAATTTGGTAATGTTTAATTTAGCACCCCACTTTGATAAGTGGACCGTTACGTGTAATTATGGCGGGTCATCAAAGCATGCAAGGTAATATGTACTAAAACATACATGACCATAGGGAAAATCAGAATCAAACATCGGTTCCCAAATATAAGCTCAAAACATAAATAAAGTAAATGAACTAGAAGGACAAGACAAGTGTCCAAACAAGCATAAGTATAAGAAGGCAAAAAGGAGAAGAAGTCTAACGCAGCTTCCATCCTATGCACGTCCTCCAAATGCTCAAGTCTGTCCTTGGGTACCTGCCGTTTTAGGACATGGAAAGGAAAGTAACGGCTGAGCAAATACGCTCAGTGAACGGAATATGACATAGTATGAATGACTGAAACATAAATAAAACTAAAGGCAGTGGAAAAGTATAAGTCCTAGATAACCTGGAACATGTTCATAAAACTAGTGTTATAGTTTGAAAAGACTTATGTTTTTATCATAAAACTGTATTAATTAGCCAATAGCCCGTATAAGTCATGAGGTTCCACCGTACATGAATACTTGGAGGGGAGACCTCGTCATGTAATTAGAGGGGTTGCCTCTGATTAAATAGTCTGGGTAGGAGGGATCAACTCCTTGTGAAGGATGCAAGGCACACATCGCATTCACCATGAAAATCTTGTAAAACATGTAACTAGGATGCACCCATACGCCCCACATGATAATAAAATATAATGGCCAAAACTGAAAGGGACGCCACGAGCAATCACTCCGCCGTGGGGAAGTCATAACACGGGTGCCCTCCTAATGTTATGGTTATGGTACCTCCATAACTAGGTGATACTGGTCATGCATGTATATGGCTTAGGCATTTAATCTAACATAAGTAATCAAACATATAAAACATATACTGGGAAAACAATTGGCTGCAAACGGGGAATCCTTATAAGGAAAGAATGTCCATACTGAAAGGACGGGAAATCCGTACCTTGTGTCCAGTGAACGAAGAAAGACGAAAGGATGAAAGCCTACTCCGATCTCACTAATGCTACATAAATAGGGGACATGTATAAGTATTTTGTTTACTGAGTACGTAACTGATTATATCATGTCTTAACTTGTTTAAAAGGTTCTTGTCTTGTTTTACTGATTTTAAGATTATGTTGTGTTTATCATATATTCTATGTATTCTGATTAAGTATTACTTGTATTTCTTGTATTATTTTACTTGTTGTGTAATAATAAGTAACTTTCTAAAAAAAATAGCAGGTTTCCTAAAATAGGATATTTTCAAAAATAGAAAGTTTCCAAAAATAGAAAGTTTCCAAAAATAGATTAACTTCTTAAAATAGACCAGTTTCTAAAAATAGAAAGTTTCCAAAAATAGTAAGTTTCCTGAATTAGAAAATTTCCATATTTAGAAATAAGCTGGATTAATAAGCTAATAATATAAGCTTAAGTTTACTGGTTAAATTTCATAAGTCATGTGATTATTGGTATAGTTTATCAATAATATCGTGTTAATTAAATAAACTATAGGTTATATGATTTAATTAAATATAAGCATGATTTAATTAAATTAAGGTGTATAAAATACTTAGCTTACACATGTATTAATATTATATTAATTATAACCTAAGTCATGTTTATTAATTAATTATAGTCCATGTTTAAATAATTAAATAATACTATAGTCTAAATCAAATAAATGAAATACTTATGCTAAAACATGTATTATTTCATAAATAATAATTAACTTAAGTCCATGTTAAATTAAATTAATTATTTTTCATGTCTTAATTAATTTAATTCTCTTGTTAAAATAATATACTTGTAAAAATAATATAACTTGTAGAAAATGTAACTTGTAAAAAAATGTAAAGCTTGCAAAATTAATCCCGTGAGTGTACCCGTGTTTTAATTAGACTAGAACATGAAGCGGATCGGGTCCCCTTGAACCAGACCGAACCCAAACGCACCCTAGCAGTGGCTACCCCGCTTAGCCGGTTGCCACTGCTCGAACTAATTCACCACTGGCTGCAGCCGGTGGTTTCCCCTGCTGTCTCGGCTAGCCACTACACCCAACAAGGTTCCCACCGGCAGTAAGCCGGTGGTTCCCCCTGTTGCGCTATTTCTCCCCCTGTTCGAACCAAGACAATCATCGGCTTAAGCCGGTGGTGCCTGTTGTTGGACCGCGACCCACACCGAGCCCCCTAGGGGTCTCGGCAGTGGCTAAAAGAGGGACACCGAGAGCTTGGAGCTCTCGGTTAGCTGCCGAACCACAAACACAAACCAAACGAACCCTTCCATGATTTTATTTTAAATTCATAACATGTTTAACCATACTTTTGAAGATCAAACTCATGTATTCATAAATAAATTAAAAGGAAATCAAAAGATGAAGGTTTTTGATAATTACCGAATGTGTGATTTAAAAGAACTAAAACACGAACATGTATACCAATGAACCCAAGATCAAAATCAAAACGGATCTTCCTCTTGTGTTTGTTGAATGCCGTGGCCAAGGAAAACAAGAAAGGGGCTAGGGTTTTATCTTTTCTAAAATGTCTTATGTTATGAAACCCTCTGCGTCTAGTTTTCCTCATTTATTTAAAATTAAAATGGGCTTAGCCCTCTTGTCTTGGGTTGCTGCAGACACAAGGCCCAAAAGGAGTACACCGAGCATTTTTACATGTACAAGAATCTAACGTGTTCGCTTGTATGTTAAAATGTTTGTATCGGATCATGTTTTAGTATTCATGATATATTCATCATACGTAACCTGTTTACCGTGTATTAATATATACTACGCAGTTCATGTGTTCGTGTTTTAATGTTCGTGATTATAATTATTTTAATTAATATTTATCGTGTACTATCACGTACTTAATACTTATCGTGTAAAAACACATACGTACTTTCAGTAATTAATAATCTTGACACGTGTTCGTGCTATAAAAGAAAAGTTTTAATTTGTTCGTACGTTTACTAAGTGTACTGTTCATGGTAAAAGTATGCGGGTTTTACAACTCTTCCCCTCTAAAAAGAATAATTCGTCCCCAAATTATAGATAAAGTAAACTGAAAAGAACATGGAAGCGACATGAATGAATAGGACGTACAACTCTTCCCCTCTAAAAAGAATAATTCGTCCCTGATTTATAGATAAAGTAAACTGAAAAGAACATGGACGCGACATGAATGACTAGGACGTGGAACGTGACGTGCCTGAAAAGAACGTAACTGAATTATGGAAGGATGAGAGGATAAAATCCGAATGGAATCCTCCTTTTCCAAGTGGTTTCCCTCTCGGAACTGTTCCTCCACAAGATATTGACGGAAATAGCAATATTAGTCTTCATGACCTTGTCTTTATGATACAAAAGTTTTGGTTCATCAACGTAAGACAGATTCGCATGAATCTGATCGAGTGGATGAGAACTAACGTGCCAGGGTAATTGAAACGTTATGATGCGAAATAATCTGAAGCAAATGACATAAGTATGTCTGAGCAGTGATGCCCGACACATACTGAAACGTAGTACATGAACAATTGTGAACGTGATACGTGAACAATTGTGAACGTGATACGTGGAGATATGGGGAGTGTAGTATGAGAAACATACGGTGGACAATGATATGTGCAACATATCGTGAACGTGATATGAGAAACGTGGAACAGACATGACATGTGAAACATATTGTGAACGTGAGATAACTGAGGAGTAATGCCAATGATATAAGGTGATGGAAATTTTACTAGAATTAAGTCTGGTCTCTCAAGCTTCTGCAAAACTTCCCGAACGAAACATGAAATGTAAATTGTAGGCCACGATATGATCAGGAATGTGACAGTGTCATGAATGTGAGCGCGAAAGCGAGTCGTAAAATTAGAACAAGGACGTGAACGTAAATAAGGAGCACAGATGTTAACCTTTTCCTAGCTCGACCATTGAGGAATTACCAAGTGATCGGATGAGCCTTGGCTAGAACATGTCTGATCAATCTGCTGACTCTGAAATCCTTGCGGATGTAAGGATTCTGCAGACTTGGTCAAACTGTTGACAATAACCCAGATAGCATCATACTTCTTCTGAGTTTGCGGAAATCTGGTAACCAAAAATCTATGGAGATATTGTCCCATTACTGATCACAATTTCTGATGGTGGAAAAACATCCCAGTCTGTTGGTGTTCTATCTTAGCCTGTTGGTATGACAGGTACTTAGATATGAACGTAACTGTATCTTGCTTCATAGAAACTTGATACATAGGAGTTTGCAAAACTATGAGTCTCCGAAATTAAACTTCTCTTAGAATAGGATTTACTGGAACACCTACTGTAGTGTAGGGTTCTTACCTTTACGCATAATCTGAGTCATGGTAAAATTACCCGAGAGAATCCATGTGATTCAGCGTGTCACTGTAATTAACCATAATTTATATTGGAAAATTTCAGGGTGAAATTTCTTCTTTTTGTAACATGGAGTGAAGATGGTCGTCGTGCTCTTCTCTAAACTTAGGGAAGATTAGATTGTCATAGAAGAAAAATAATAACAATTTGTTTAGGAGTTATTGGGAATTTGATTTATTAAATCCATAATACTGTTGGAGCATCCATAAAACTAAAACAAACTCATGAATTTAGCATGACCAAATCGTGTACGAATAGCAGTCATGGAATGTCCTGCTATTTCCCTTGTCACTGTTGGCAGCATGATCATGAGTCCAATCTTGGAAAAGTGGTTAACACCCTAAAGTCGATTGGATATATCGTCAGTACGTGGAGGAGTTGAACAGTCATGAATGGTGATTTGTTTCGGTAGTCGACACATAATCTCAAGTTACCGTCCCTCTCTTATAAGGTTGCTCTGGAATACATGTGGTAAGATTCTGGAATAATCGGCTGGTTATGAGTAAGGGGCTTCAGAAGTTGTGTCATCAATAATAGCTGGATTCTTCGCAGCCATTGAACAACAAATACGTGCTTGTAAAGCATAATTATTTGTACAGATTTTCCTGATGGAAAATCGTGCTGAATGTATTCAATAGCCTGAACATCGTTGTACATACTCTGATATAAAGGGTGACTAACCTTAGCATGGGCTGCGGTTCTTAGTCTATAATCAAAATCATATTTAATTCGCATCAATCTGAGGTAAGTGCGTTAGCATATTGGATCTTATCATTAGACTGAAGGAAAAGCCTCCGTATACATGAGTGATACGAGTGGCTTGCTTTATGGTCATGGGTATATGAAATATGAAATCTAGAATTGAAAGTGTCATAAAGAAAACGTGACAGATCTCACTGGATGTGTTTTGCTTGTGTCACTTAGAACGAATCCTACGTGTCCAAACGCGAATAATATGTCGGTGATGGTATTGAGATTCTTGTGGCCTGACTAATACATGGCACAATAACATGGATGTACCCCTTGGAGGGTACCGTAAATTTCTTAGGGCTGTTTCAGAAATAGACGTGAGTCATGTGTCCTGACTCGTGTCTTGGGAAATATACGTATGACATGTGTCTTAACTGGTGTCTTGACATGTGTCTTCAGAAAATATTCGTGAGCCATGTGTCTTGACTGATGTCTTGACTGATGTCTTGACTGATGTCTTGACATGTGTCTCGAGGTGTGAAACAAATAAAGCTGTAAATCTTAGGTTATCATGCCAGAACTGGCGGATCGGTTGGACTGCTGACCTTTTGTAATATCTGATCACGTCCGTGACCGGTGTTCTGTTGTGATAGCTAGGATAGTTGTTGTCACCGTAGTGGTTACTATCATCTTATCTATCAGTTCCACGACGGTCATTCTCATGACTGTGATTCATGTAACTATTCAGCTGAGTGGCCGGCTGGTACCGGTTCTCACTCATATGACTGAAAAGACAACTGAATGACGTGTGACATGTAACCAATAATTAGGGATGGTTTATGATGGAAATCGTCTGGTGGTGAAGCATCTTCTCGTCCGATCGCTTTGATCCAATGCCTTTGTCTTCGTGTTGTCGGATCTCCAGGTTGTGAACAACGTCTTCATCTCGTAGCGTTTCCAAATAGTCAGTAGCATCAACATTTAGTAACATCTCCCAGTTAGGAGCGGCATCAGCATCTTGTAGAACATCAACAAGTGGAATAAGCCTGAGATGATTTTAGAATCGACTAGCGAATACTCGTGGAGTATTGTAGTGAAATAAACATGGATTAAGGTATGTGTAATACATATGGGATACGGTACATGGAGTACACATGGAATGCACATGAAATGATCGGTATGGGTTCGATCATCTGTCATGATTTTAAGGGAAAAATAATTGGTTAAACGGTTAGAAAACCATCATGATAACCTAGCAATGCCAACATAGACATCATTCTGGTTGCATAGAGAAATGCTAAAAGTGTGGTTAAACGAAATTCAACGATGATTTGTCTGAAAGCATGATTAATGAAAACCAACCATGACTATCGTGAAAGCAGGATTACATGAAATCCATCAATGTCTTGCATGAAAGCATAATCAACATGATGAAAGCATAATCAACATAAGAAACGTAAGACATAATCAGCGTGAAGACGAATTCAACATGAAGAATCATGGAACAAACTTAACATGAAGGAGTATAAAACATAATCAGCATGAAAACGAAGTTAACCATGATAGTATGAAAACATACTTGACATAAAGAGACATAGTAACTAATTAGGGACATGAAAAAACATATTTATGACTGTAATGAAATGAATCCGAAAATCGCTGGTGTGGACGACCATTGGTCGGTTCACAAAATAAAATTTGACATGATTTATTTAATTAGGACATAATACATAATCATGAAAAAAATATTTATGCATATAAACATGAAAAATTTTATGCATGAAAACAGTGTATGGATGCATGATAATGAAAATAACATGGGTTTGGGTGAACGCCTATGGGTCGGTTCACCTAAACAAAATGATCCGATTAAAAGCACAAGCGACTAAATATGGCCAGTCCTGTACCAATCATTACTTAGTCAAAATACCTGCAATAATAACACATGGAATAAATGAGTGAAAATCAGCTGTCAAAACTTAACAGAAAAAGATTTTATGTGACCAATTATGAACTAATGGGTTTCAGTCCACATTAGCCACAGTTCATGAGGAACATCATGCATGAAACAATGACACATAACTAAGTAGGGATGACAGTTGTTCATCCATACTAGTAAAACAATACCGATGAAAACATCATGGTTAAAACAACACGGTGATGAAAACATCAATACGTGAAATAACAAGCGTTGACTTAGGAAGCTTCTGGTGACTACCCACTAGTCACAGGTCGATTTTTAGAGCCTACAGGTCGAAACCTTGTCTCTGATACCATAATTGTAACACCCCACTTTGATAAGTGGACCGTTACGCGTAATTATGACGTGTCATTAAAGCATGCAAGGTAATATGTACTAAAACATACATGACCATAGGGAAAACCGGAATCAAACATCACTTCCCAAATATAAGCCTAAAACATAAATAAAGTAAATTGTTGGAAATACATTTTTACGTATTTAGGAAGGATCGGTCACTCCAACGATATATACGAAGTATGGGCTCGTGATCTAATATGTAAACATATAACCCATAAAGCCCACATGTAGGATGGGATATATATACCCCCTCCTAGAATGTTAGGAGGGGTTGTTGGTTCCCATTTCACTCAATCAATCTTTCTTTCTCTCGTTCTCTCCTTTCTCTCTCTAACTTTCCCTCTCTAGTTCTTCATCTCACTCTCGCCCTTTTATTAGATCTTTACAACACATAGACAATCCTAGGAAAACGTGGACCTACAAATAGTATCAAGAGACATGGTTTGATTGGTTGTTCTTGTGTTTGTTTTGATTGATTTTCGTGGGTTTTGATTTTATCAAGCTCAAATCTTGAAATTTTTACGTTTTTGTGGTTTAAGTTTGTAGACAAATCGACTACATAGATGTGTTAGTGATTTGAGTTACTTGTTTTGGTCAAAATCGCAAAATTTTTGGTCATTTGGTGATTCTTGGGGTATTTTTTAGTTACGGAGTGTTTTATTACTGGTCTTTTTCATATTCTGAAAAGATTCTTTTTTATTCCTTTTGTCAATTTTTGTATCACAATCCACAAGGGTTTTGCTATTCCAATCCATATTCCGATCAGTTACATTTTTTGTCTTATTCCGATCCAATACTCCATATTCCGATCAGGTACATTTTTTGTCTTATTCCGATCGATATTCTGATCATTATTCCGATCGATATTCCGATCGAATCTTTGTTGGTGATATTGTGATCGTTTATTGAAGGAGACATTGCGACAGTTAGTGGGCCATTGCAATAGATTCTTATTTTGTGACATTCCGATGGTTTTGATATTGCGATAGACTATGTGATTGCGATGGATATGTGTGTGTCTCTGACATTACGATAATGTTACAACAAGACTCGACCAGACCAAGCACTTGCATATACTCCACCCACAGACTCATAACGAAAACCAAACTTCAACATAAACGTGACTCGACCACAAACTAATCCCTTCGTCTCAAAAGCTGACTCGACTTAAACAACCACCAACACCTAAACTGTCCAGACTCGTGCTCAACTATCTGGAATCGAACCATACAACAAATTTTTTGGTATTCGACCAACATTCAAACCGTGACTAGACTCGAACCATAAAAAGAGACTCGACTCACGACTCATCTCAAAAGACTCGAAAAACCTGCCTATAACACTTAAGATCTTAGATTAATTTCGTGGTTTTTCACATGCATCATAGATCTAAAGAAGGGATTCTAACAAATCTGTTAAACCCAATCTTTGTTTTGTTTAAATCATTACACTACATCTTTTATATTCGAATCTTAAAAGGTTAGGGACATAAACAATAATGTTTTGTCCTTCCTTGATCTGTTAACAAAACAACACATACAAGAACGTAACCGAGATCAAACGAGTGTCTTGAAGCTTCGTCTAATATGAAATAACTCGTGGGATTTGCTGTGGTTTAACTGATTTTGACTATTGAGCAAACTCAATTAATTGTTTCGTGAAGAAGGATTGAATCGAGCTTTGTGATTCGTGATGGTTTTTGATAATATGGTGTTATGATTTGATGTATGGTGAAGGGATGATCAGATTTGTTCATTACTTAGATGAGATTGAAAGTTGGGAGGCGTTTTTTGTTTTGGTAATTAGAGTTTTGGAGGCGTGAGTTTGTAAGAGGATAAGAGAGACGGAGTTTACAAGGAGTAGATTTGAGAGTGACTGCGTTTTATTTTGTGAGTATTTTAGGGTTAGTGGATAATTATACCCGGGTGATTAGGGTTGGTATAATTGGGCTTCAACATAACACCGGATGTGATTTTATTCAGATTATGGGCCGAGTATATTCATAATCTCACTTATGGACCAAGTAATATACATTTGAGTTGGGCCAACTGCTTTCATCCGAGAATTGGGCTTCATATCCATTTTCATTTCACAATTTATTGGGCTGATAGTTTTTGGTTATTAAGGTTGGTTTGGATTGGACTAATATTGTATGGTACATGGTTATTAAGTTTGATTAATAGTTGGACTTAAGACAAATTTAGAGGTTCATAAGCATTTTTTATTTTTCATCGGCATTCAAGGAGTTAAGAATTTTTTACGGTTTCTTAGTGGTTTCTAAAAATCCCGAGGATTAACTTTTTGATTCGACAACAACAAAATTACTTCATCGATCATCAATCCTTATCTTTATCGAACTTCAATGGAATTGTTGCATTCGACATCCCAAGAGGGAGACTTGCATCTAATGCAAAACGCAGCTAGAGAAAGTGGTATAACGTTATTTCGACTACTTCAGTCTCATCTTGTAACCCTTTCATGGCTTCAAGGAGGAAGCGAATTTGTGACACTCTTCGGTCAAGATCTTTATATATTCATCGACTCAATATTCCTCAACTTGAACCAACTAGCTGAGCAACTTCACAAAGAAGACTTTAATCACTCTGCATCAGAATATGCATATCAGACTCTCGTGACACAAATTACGCACTTCTTCCACTTCAACATCGTTAAGTCTGGAAATTCAGGGATATGCCAGTCATTTCTTCAATACACACATACCAAGGTTCAAGACTTCCGTGGTAAACTGTTGAAACTCATGACATCGGTTTCATCTTCGATTTATGAAAGAAACCGACTTCAGCAAGCGTATGATAGTGGAGTGCAAGAATCTACGATGCAGATGCAAGAGGAGAATGGTCATACGGTTAACAATTTGGAGCCTAAAGATTGCAAGGGCATGGAATCAACAGCAAAGCATGATATCAGCAGCACGTTAGGGAATGTTACAGACATCACTTATGATGTCACGACACCCGTTTAGGACGAAGAGCCTACAAACATGGTACAATGTAATGTTGTATATGATGTATATGCTGATGAAATTCCGCATATTGAGCATTTCGAACCTAAATATGACAAATATGGGATGGAAAAGAGTGATAGTGATACCATTTCTGATTCATCCGATGTGCGTCATAATGGGGGAGAAAGTGTTCGAAATGCTAACAATCATGATAATTGCCTTATGACTATTTCATTAACTGCTTCTGATTCCAAGATTAAAGAGCTCGAAACGATCGTAGCTCGGTAATCAGAAGATCTTGAGGATGCCAAACTTGAATTTTCTAAGAGAACTGACAAGTTTGAAACATATTTTGAAAAACTTGAAAAGTCAAACATTGTTCTTGAACGAAAATTGGATCAAAAAGTTCTAGATTCTAAAGCTAAAAAGAATAATCTTTTGAAACAAATTAAGTTGCTAGAATCTAAATTGGCATCCCAAGATAAATTGCTCAAAGAGAATGAGACTTTAAAGGCTCAAGTACAGGAAAAGGTCTTTGTTATAGCTGCGTTGAAAAATGAATTGAGGAAAACTAAAGGAACTAGTGTGGACACTAAGCTTGAAAAACCATCAATCTTGGGGAAACCGCCTACAAATCAGTCCGTTAGACAACCGACTGCATTTAGATCCCAACGACCACAATCCTCGAGACCGTTGTTTGCCTCCCAAGTTGATATGGTTCATATTTCTAGAATAATCACTCCACCAACTAGGGCCAATATGACTAAAACAGCTTTTACAAGACCTAATCACATGATTGCCTCTAGTTTCTCTACGAATAAAAAGAACACGTCTAGAAGTAGTTCAAATGACGTTCGCCATAAATTTGGTCTGAGGGAAGGTAAGCAAAAGACACAAGGAAGGGATAGGAATTTCAAACCTAGTCAGATGCCTTCTAGATTACCCAACACTGCTAACCATAGCATGTCATATACTAGGAGCATCAATCAATCATCTAGGAATTCTAGATCTTACTCGGACATTAAATATGCTACTTGTAAAACATGTATAAAATGTGTCTTTAAGGAAAATCATGACTCTTGTGTCAAGAAATTCCTTCATGAGGTGAACTCCCATGCTAGAATTAAATCCTAGTGGCTAGCTAAAATCAAACCCATTGGTAAAGTTTGGCCCCCTACTGGTAGAACTTTCACTCTTTTAGGAAACGAGTACCCTTTAACTAGGATAGTCTCCGATTCTACTAAGACTACTAGGGAGGAAATCGAAAAGGATGATATATCACTTAAGCCTGAACTTAAGGTTTTCTATAAAAGGAAACGTTTGCCAGCTAAGACAAGTGAATTATCTCCTCAGGTCACCTCTGGCATAAGAAAAGAGATTTGTGAATCCCCGCATGGTTTTAAGATAGATATTGTTAACCCATATAAAAGCATACAAACTCCAAATGAGAATGCAGGTACCAAAGTCAAGGATCAACAAAAACCAACCGGTCCGATCTTTCTACATCGTTCACTAAGGACACTCTCAGAGTTTGGTTACTGAAGAAGCAGATATCAGAGAAACAAGTGTCCCAAGGGATTTGCAGTTAAGCTTGTTGTAAATGGCTCATAGTCAAATCATAGTCTGTGACCCGAACTTCAAAGAAAGGGAAGTTTATCTCGTCAACGATAACTTACCCTCAAAACGAGAAATTAAATTTTCTCGAACACGAGCTTACATTAAAACTATTCAACGGTTTTAAGCTCGTGTATATGGCTCATCGTTAAATGTCAAACGATGACCCGATCTTCAACAAAAGGAAAGTTTATCGCCGATGGTAAACTTTTTCTATTTTACTTTGGATATAAAATAGAAAGTCTTTATTAGTTTGATCTATTCCCAATATATTCCTTTATTTCATTATTCTAGTCAATAAATTGTTGTTCATATTGAAATGAATCGAGATTGATAAGGAGTTGGTTAATGATGCTCACAACGAGAAATTAATTTTTCTCGGGCATGAGCTTATATTAAAAACATTCCAAGTTTTTAAGATCATGCACAACGGCTTGCAGTCACATGACAGATTGTAGCCTGCGCTTCAAAGAAAGGAAAGTTTATCACCAATGATAAACTTATCCTGACAACGAGAAATTAATATTTCTCGTTCATGAGCTTATATTAAAAACATTCGAAGTTGTTAAGCTCATGCACAATGACTTACAGTTAAATATCAGGCTGTAACTCGGACTTCAATTTTAGGAAAGCTTATCTTTAATGATAACTTATCCTTGTAACGGGAAATTAATTTTTCTAGGACATGAGCTTGTATTAAAACATTCCAAGTTTTAAGCTCAAAAAGGAAAGTGTATCTTTTAAATAAGAGAACTTTTCCTCATAACGAGAAATTCATCTTTCTCGGTCATGAGCTTTACGTTAAAACATTCAAAAGTTTTTCAAGCTCATGAAAACGACTTTTAAGTAAATAACTCGCTCTTTATTTAAAAGGAAAGTTTATCGCCGATGGTAACTTATCCTTGACAACGGGAAGTTTACAACTTCTCGGACTTGAGCTCGTTTAGTAAGATATTCAAATTCTTAAGCTCAAGTAATTGGTTTTCAAAACTTTGAACACAATCTTTCAAGAATTTTTCAAAAGGTTTTCTAAATCTTTCAAAATTATGTGTTCAAAAATGTTTTGATAAAAAGAGCATGTCTTCTGGAATCGATCATATTTACGATCCTAGAAATTTCATTCACTAATGACACGGGGTTATAAATAAAGTTCGATCAGAAGTTCAAATGTTTTAAAACATGCTCAATTTTAGCTTGCTATTATTTCCGATGGTAACCCGCTTTTCGTATTAAAGTCAAGCATTTCACCGGAAAACTTTGACTCAACAACGGGAATTAATTTTCTCGGGCATGGTTTACTTTATAACCATGTAAGGGATTGTGTTTACGTTATAACACAATCAAACACGAATATATGTACGTGTCAGTGCATTTATTTGATAAAACGAGAGAAATCTTGTTTTTATGAAGTTATCATCTCTACAATCATAGCAATCTACAATTGATATCTACATACTCAACGATGCGACTACTCAAAACGACGACTACAACTCTTTCAATTGAACACAGGTCAACAATTGAGGGGGAGCAATTGTCAAGCATTTAAAATCTTCGATGTCGAGAGTGCCAAGTTCACAAATTGGTGTCAAGACAACGATATCAATCGTACACATGGTGTCAAGAGATAACTTCCGACGTGACGAGGTGAACAACATTCGTGAACAAGAACCATGTGATTCTACCATATGATGTTCTCCATCATTCAGGTCCAACCTTGTAAATTGCTAATCTTGTGAATACATTATCATATATGATATTTGCACGTGATAAATACCATACACTTGTGTTTAAAAGGTATTTAATTTACGTTTCAAGCACACTCTCATTAAATTGAGGGGGAGCTTGTGAAAATCATGAAGATAATTGAATTTGCATTTGTCTTCCCAAATTTTCTTAAAATGCTATTAAATCAATTGATATTAAAAACATCGATTGGGTTAATATTTTTAATATGGGGAAGAAAATGTGATTTAATATGGGAAATGATTAATCACAAATGGTTTGACTTAACATGATAGCTCATCCCGACATGTGCGAAATGTTTTCGGATATCGTGGCATATGTTAAGGGGGAGCAAAATGGATTTGGATATCAAAATGGATTTCATGGTGACATACACTTACCCAAAACATCTCTATTCACGATGGTGAAGATTGTCGTGACATAAGGATGGTAGGATAGGTTAAAGTCCAATGATTCTTCTAGAACCGGTGGAATCTTCCCAAGGACATTCCATAGCTAGAAATAGTAGTCCTTAGGAAAGATTGAGAAAGATTGTGAACGTAGTTGAATGCCGACCAAGTACTTAAGTTAGCACTGGAAAAATCACAACAAGGTGCTAGTTATGACGTATTGGTAAGCATTGAAGGGGTTGAAGAATGAAAAAGAATTGTAAAGATAAAGGGTGAAAAGAAAGCAACCCTCCTTACAACCTTAGGTAGAAACCGGGCCAACACATATGCTATTGAGATCATTTTTAATGATGCTTGATATTGAAGATAAGACATCATGAACCCAGTGATGCAATGCACAACCCATCCCAGCCAACTCAGATATCTCTCAAAAGATATTAGTTTTAATCACACAGAGATCAACACATTATCTATCGATTTATTCACTCCGAATAAATTGGTATTGAAATGGTGGCACTCCTCTCCAGCCTTCGATCACTAAAATCCAAAATGCACGATCGAGTCTAGAGCCATTTGAGATCATCAAAAAACTCATTAGGACACACTTTCATAATTCCTTTCTTCTTCATACACTGTGAAAATTAAGAAAGATCTTAAGAGTCCTACGCAAAATCTTCATGATCTTGCCTGAACATCTGAGTAATACGCAAGTATTTACAATGAAGATGGAAATCCTTCTTGAGCGAACATTAAAAAACTCGTGGTAGGTGACTTGTGCGATTCTTTATGAATCAAACTTGTGATAACTGGAAAGCAACAGTTGTTTAATTCTTAATTGGATTTAAACACGTTCCAGGCATCTACCTAATATCTTAGTGATCTTGCCAGAACACTCAGAGTGACACCTTAGTGTTCATAGTGATGAGTGGAAATCCTTCAAGTGTTAACCTCAAACAGCACTTGGTAGGTAACTTGCAAGATTCTATACGAATCAAGCTCGTGACAACTAGAAAGCAACGATGGTGCGGTTCTTAATTGAATTTCACTTGTTCCAGGAACATGAATTGACGGCTTCAATCATGCGGATAAGTTTATCCAAATGATTCACTCTTTATGTTCGCAATCAGCTTTGGACGGTCGAATAAAGAGAAAGGGTTTACCCGCAAAATCTTGTCAAGGAGGTTCTTCATTGAAACAACCTGCCACAAGTATGATATTTAATATCGTCCAACGGTCTTTATCGGCCGGAGGTAAAATGCTACCGAATTAGAATGAAATGTTCAAGGCCATTCCAACCGTGTATATGTTTTGTTGCTAACTGTCTTATGCAGCGTAAAAAGAAGGTGGCATTGCGGTGTACAATCCAAAAGAAGTCGTCAAAACATGCTTATGATGTATGCACTTAATACTTCAATAAATTCAAGAAATTATAAAAGTCAAGTCTTCCGTTGTATCAAACTCTAGAGCTTTCAAGAATTTATAAAAGTATAAGTATGTGGAACATGAAGTCACGAGGAGGCAAATTTCACAAGTGATGAATGCAAAAGGTCAAGGAAAGGAAACATGCTCAAGACTAAAGCCAAATATCTCATCATCATATTCACAAGAACAAGATCGAAGACTCAAGCATAGTATGCTAGGTTTAAGATTTTGTAAAATGGTGTGACCTCCCTTAGGGGGAGATTATTGGAAATACGTTTTTCCAAAGAAAGTCTCGGTCACATCATTGTTAGCATAGACCGCGAGCTATAGACTATTTAGGACGTTGTAACTTGGAGTGACCTCCCTTAGGGGGATATTGTTCGAAATACATTTTTACGTATTTAGGAAGGATCGGTCACTCTAACGATATATACGAAGTTTGGGCTCGTGATCTAATATGTAAACATATAACCCATAAAGCCCACATGTAGGTTGGGCTATATATACCACCTCCTAGCATGTTAGGAGGGGTTGTTGGTTCCCATTTCACTCAATCAATCTTTCTTTCTCTCATTCTCTTCTTTCTCTCTCAAACTTTCCCTCTCTAATTCTCCATCTCCCTCTCTCTCTCTCTGTTAGATCATCACAACACATTAACAATCCTAAGAAAACGTGGACCTACAAATGGTATCAGAGCTATGGTTCAATCCTTGGATTTGCGTGTTTTTAATGTTTTATTTGGTGGTCTATTTTTTTTCTTGGTCTAGATCAGTCTTAAAAAAAATTAAGACAATAGTGCAAGCTTAAGTAACAAGGTCGAGGAATTTTTATTCAGTTTCACGTTTGTATATCCGATTTTCTCCATCAGTGGTCACTTCAAATTGCCTACAATGGGTTGGTAAAGATAGCCATGGAGAGTTTATGAGTAGATAATTTCGATCAGCAACTGATTCTCACAAAATATATAATTCATCTTATTTATGATTCTCACGAGATTTCAGGTACATGTGCGTACGATATATTGCTGGTTCCGAGGTTTCGAAACCATCAAGGGGGAAGAAGAATATTGAACGCACAACGAGTACGCGTGATGAACTTCATACCTTCTTTTGATTTGAAGACATTCCGAGAAGACATTTGTCATAACCGTAGAGAAAATCAGTATTTTAACTCGTGGCGTTATCAGTCTCTAAACGGTACACTATTGTTCGATGTTTAATTGTTTTGATGTTGCAATTATTCGTCATCATTATCCTATATGGAGAGATATGCACTTCTGGGACTTAATTGACTCTGGTGCATCTCTGGAAGAAGATATGTGCATTTCCGGGACTTAATTTACTCTGGTGTTACGATGTCAACTTCATGAATGGGATAAAGTGTCTACTTCAATATTTGGGCTTCATACATGGGATTGGTTTCCTTTCTTCAACTACATGGGGGAGAAATGTCTTGATTCTTTCTAGTATGCATAACTTGAACTTTTAGGGGGAAGAAAAATTCAGAAGAATTATTCAAAGGTGAGAAGAGACGTTGTTGATCTACTTGGTGTACCCCAAACTTTTGATCTCTCATAGCAACATTCTTGTTGAATTTCGTTGTGAGCTTAATCATTCTAAGCTTTATTGAAAGCTTTGAAATTGCTTATGAGGATTGTCGGTTTAGGGGGAAGCTATTAAAAGCTTCTACATCAAGATTATGTGGCATGAATTAGGGGGAAGTTTATTTAGAAGCTTCTCCTTAACCAGAAGTATATGGATTACTTAGCTCGTACCATTACAGTATTTCTACTACAAGTTACTAAGAAGATGAGTCACTATGAAGTGAAGACTTGAAGTCAAAAGCCTTAGAAGACTTCATCAGCATTGGACGCTTCATGGAAGATTTTGTTCTTAATCATTATGTACTTGTTAGGAAAAATATTGTAAGGAATTCTACACGTCGTCCCATGGTGTTGGAAATTCACTTTATGTAACGACATTTAAGAATTCCCATTAGTTATCATAGTCACTCAGGCAAAGACTAGACTAGGAAACTATGTATAGTGTAGGCGTGTGAGTGACTATATATACCCCTCCAAGGCTTCTAAGGAGGGGTTATTGATGGTGTTTTTCCCATTTTTCATTTGAATACATTTTTCCTTTCTTTATCTTTACATACACAACCCTCTATCTCTCCACCATGGCTGTCCATCTACCACCACATAAGACCATCGGATCTAGTAAATGGCAAACCCACATAAATGAACTAGAAGGACAAGACAAGTGTCCAAACAAGCATAAGTATAAGAAGGCAAAAAGGAGAAGAAGTCTAAGTCAGCTTCCATCCTATGCACGTCCTCCAATTTATCAAGTCTGTCCTTGGGTACCTGCCGTTTTGGGACATGGAAAGGAAAGTAACGGCTGAGCAAATACGCTCAGTGAACGGATATATGACATAGTATGAACGACTGAAACATAAATAATACTGAAGGCAGCGGAAAAGTATAAGTCTTAGATAACATGGAACATGTTCATAAAACTGGTTTTATAGTTTGAAAAAACTTATATTTTTATCATAAAACTGTATTAAAGTAGCCAATAGCCCATATAGGTCATGAGCTTCCACCGTGCATGAATACTTGGAGGGGAGACCTCGTCATGCAATTAAACGGGTTGCCTCCAATTAAATAGTATGTGTAGGAGGGATCAACTCCTTGTGAAGGATGCAAGGCACACATCACATTCACCATGAAAATCTGTAGAACATGTAACTAGGATGCTCCCATACGCCCCACATGATAATAAAATATAATGGCCAAAACTGAAAGGGACGCCATGAGCAATCACTCCGCCGTGGGGAAGTCATAACACTGGTGCCTCCAGTGTTATGGTTATGGTACCTCCATAACTAGGTGATACTGGTCATCCATGTATATGGCTTAGGCATTTAATCTAACATAAGTAATCAAACATATAAAACATATACTAGGAAAATAGTTGGCTGCAAACGGGGAATCCTAATAAGGAAAGAATGTCCATACTAAAAGGACGGGAAATCCGTACCTTGTGTCCAGTGAACGAAGAAAGACGAAAGGATGAAAGCCTACTCCGATCTCACTAATGCTACATAAATAGGGGACATGTATAAGTATTCTGTTTACTGAGTACGTAACTGAGTATATCATGTCTTAGCTTGTTTTATAGGTTCTTGTCTTGTTTTACTGATTTTAACATTATGTTATGTTTATCATGTATTCTATGTATTCTGATTAAGTATTACTTGTATTTCTTATATTATTATACTTGTTGTATAATAATAAGTAACTTTCTAAAAAACTAGCAGGTTTCCTAAAATAGAAAGTTTCCAAAAAGAAAGTTTCTAAAAATAGAAAGTTTCCAAAAATAGTAAGTTTCCTGAATTAGAAAGTTCCAATATTTAGAAATAAGTTGGATTAATAAGCTAATAATATAAGCGTAAGTTTACTGGTTAAATATCATAAGTCATGTGATTATTAGTATAGTTTATTAATAATATCATGTTAGTTAAATAAACTATAGGTTATACGATTTAATTAAATATAAGCATGATATAAATAAACTAAGGTGTATAAAATACTTAGGTTACACATGTATTAATATTATATTAATTATAACCTAAGTCATGTTTATTAATTAATTATGGTCCATGTTTAAATAATTAATTAATACTATAGTCTAATCAAATAAATGAAATACTTAGGCTAAAACATGTATTATTTCATAAATAATAATTAACCTAAGTCCATGTTAAATTAAATTAACTATTTGTCATGTCTTATTTATTTAGTTCTTTTGTTAAAATAATATACTTGTAAAAATAATATAACTTGTAGAAAATGTAACTTGTAAAAAAATGTAAAGCTTGCAAAATTAATCTCGTGAGTGTATCCTTGATTTAATTAGACTAGAACATGAACCGGACCGGATCCCCTTGAACCGTACCGAACCCAAACACACCCTAGCAGTGGCTACCCGGCTTAGCCGGTTGCCACTGCTCGAACTAATTCACCATCGGTTGCAGCCGGTGGTTTCCCCAGCTGTCTCGGCTAGCCACTGCACCCAACAAGGTTCCCACCGGTAGTAGGCCGGTGGTTCCCCCTGCTGCACTACTGCTCCCCCTTGTTCGAACAAGACAGCCACCGGCTTAAGCCGGTGGTGCCTGCTGTTAGACCGCGACCCACACCGAGCCCCCTAGGGGTCTTGGCTGTGGCTAAAAGAGGGAAACCGAGAGCTTGGAACTCTCGGTTGGCTGCCGAACCACAAACACAAACCAAACGAACACTTCCATGATTTTATTTTAAATTCATAACATGTTTAACCATAGTTTTGAAGATCAAACTCGTGTATTCATAAATAAATTAACAGGAAATCAAAAGATGAAGGTTTTTGATAATTGGTGAATGCGTGATTTAAAAGAACTAGAACACGAACACGTATACCAATGAACCCAAGATCAAAATCAAAACGGATCTTCCTCTTGTGTTTGTTGAATGTCGAGGCCAAGGAAAGCAAGAAAGGGGCTAGGGTTTTATCTTTTCTAAAGATTCTTATGTTATGAAACCCTCTGTGTTTACTTTTCCTCATTTAGTTAAAATTAAAATAGGCTTAGCCCTCTTGTCTTGGGTTTCCGCGGACACAAGGCCCAAAAGGAGTACACCGGGCCTTTTTGCATGTACAAGAATCTAACGTGTTCGGTTGTATGTTAAAATGTTTGTATCGGTTCATGTTTTAGTATTCATGATATATTCATCATACGTAACCTGTTTACCGTGTATTAATATATACTACGTAGTTCATGTGTTCGTGTTTTAAAGTTCGTGATTATAATTATTATAATTAATAATTATCGTGTACTATCACGTACTTAATACTTATCGTGTAAAAACACGTACGTACTTTCTATATTTAATAATCGTGACACGTGTTCGTGCTATAAAAGAAAAGTTTTAATTTGTTCGTACGTTTACTAAGTGTACTGTTCATGGTAAAAGTATGCGGGTTTTACATTAATCATGGTATAATTGAGGTTTTAATTGATGATGATGATGGTTTTGCGCTGAGTTCGTTGCACAGAGAAAGAACAGGGAGGAAGGATATTATTTTGGTAAGAAAATTTAAGTGTGTTGTGTTTTTGTTTGTGTTTAGGCGTCGGTCAAAATAAAGGGAGGAAAAAATGAGCTTTGGGCCATAGCTAAATTAGTTATTAGTACAACTAAAGCCCAAAGTTAAAATTACTTCTAGCCCGACTCGATTCCTTAAAACGCTAATTGTTTCGACTCGGTGCAAGTTATAATACGAAAACAAAATCTTTTATAGAAAATAGTATTTTGACTTCATAAAGTTGGAATATGTAGCCATCGGTCCTCGTTCCGTCGATTCGAGTAAACTTTTTGTAAAACGCGTCCGAGTGCTTTTAAATCAAAAATTTTGATTTAAACAAGTACGGAAAAATAAAATAAACTTTTTATAATTCCAAATAAAGTATTTTCGATGATCAGAAAAATAATTAAATATATAATTTAATTAAAATTCTCGAGATCTCAGGATTTACGTATGAAGAATGCCAGAAAAGGTAACATGTTGGAAAATTCAAGAAGCATGAATAAAAGAATAAAATAATACTGGAAAAATACGAGTTCTCACAGTCGACCCCCTAAAGGAACTCTGGTTCCTCAGAGTTCAACTGGAGATGGGAGAAGATGCGAACATATGGGGATACCTAGTTTAAAACTGATTCTTCGCTTTTCCCAGGTAATTTCTGCACCACGGCGAACCTTAACAATTGGAATGTTGGTCCAAAACTTGGATCGATTAATCTTTGTGTTAACGAGATTGAATCAAGTTTAACACTTAGGATCGATTGATTTCATTGAAGGATGTACACTTAAGACTAAGACATTGTAGGAGGACATGTATCAAGAACTTCCAGGCTGGGGAAATTTTTGTTTTGAATATTTGTTAATTTTTCCCTCTAGGGGTAAGTCATACCCCAAACATCTAAGTCCTTCCTTGAACAGATCATTAGGAAGGGTAGTCACACCATCAACATTATCAAGCTATAAAGCTTGACGAATAAGTGCTTCAGTAACTACCCATTTTGTCCCATGACCAGTCCCTGATAATGTAATCATTCCATCAACTGTTTCAAGACTGGCAGTGTTCCAAAACTGTTTGATGTGTGTGATAGGAACGAGTGGATCATGGGTTAAAGCATGCCTTAGATTAGAAGCCAAGAGATACTTTATCATTCCAGTATACTGGGGATGATGATCTTGATCAGCCTCAAGATAGGCAATCATGCTGTGTTGATCCTGAAACCCAAAGTAGCACCAGCAGGTTTAAATAATAGACCCATGAAAACTGTTTATGAAAGATTAGGATGAATGAAAATGAAGATGTATGGTTATGGAGAAAATATGAGACAAATATGCAAGTTACCCTGTTTAAAACAGTATGAGCCGTATATATAGGTGGTAAGCTAAGTTACTATTGGTTGAAAAAGAGGTAAGTTATTCAAAAAGTAATGATTAAAATATTGAAAAACAATAACTTATCTCTTAGCTTTTAAAGAAATTACCAAATCCCATAAAATTACGGCCCAAAATATCGCAAAAGTAACAGGTGGGTAGGACCCAGTGTTCTTCAACGGTCAAAATATTAGTGTCAGCGGGTAACAGCTATATTTTGTCAGCGTGTAAATTTTCCATGTCAGCGTTTGAAAATGTGCTTGTCAGCGGATGAACCACTTATATGTCAACGGCCAAAAAATAAAAAGTAATAAAATAAAAATACCTTAACCAAGAGGTTTACCCTAATGAAGATAACTCATCTCTGACACAGACTGAAATTAGTAGTCTCTGTCCAATTATACACACTTGCATAAGCAAGATAGACATAATTGTCCTCAAATGAACCTCGCTAAAGTAAGTCCTTTAGAGTGAATTTATCTCATATAAACTCTTGGTAACTCCCAGGTAAGCCCATTTTTGTTTACACTAAGTCTCCTAACCAACCAATCCCAATTCTAGGCCAAAAAGTCTTGGCAACATGCACAGTATATCAACTTTGCATGCTACAGTGCCACAAGATTTAGAAATTCCAACAATTCTTAAAAAGAAAAGCTTTCATTATTCCTAACTCCTACTCACAAGTGGACACAATCTAGCATTGTGATAAGAGTACTCTAAAAGTACCAAAAAACCTAAAGGTTTCCTAAGCCTCCTCTTAAACTTACACAGTTCGCAACATAAATGAAATGAGAATTTTTTATTTCAAGATAGGAATGTAAACATTCCAACCATCATAAATAAATATTCTTCATATCCTTGAAGTCCATAAGCAACTTTGTATCCTATTGCACAATGCTTAACCTGCCTGCATGATTAGATGAAAAACCACAAAAACTAACATAGACTGTCAGCGGCTTCTTTCCACGTGTCAGCAGATAAAATGCCTGTTAGAAAATTTAATGGAAAATCTAACACATTTACATGGAATAATAACAATGCATATCTTGTACATATTATACAATGAACCTAAAAATGCATATTTTATGGATTGATCATTCCAATACTTGTTACCAAGTACTAAAACATCCCAACATCAAAAGGTTTAGTCAAAAGATCAGCCACATTATTTTATGTGTCTACTCTATCCGGATGTATTAAACCTTTTTCAAAAGAATCCCTTATAAAATGATGCCTAATTTTTATGTGTTTAGTTTAAGAATGATGTACAGGATTTTTAATAATGCATAGTGTACTGTTATTATCCATAAAAATCTTGGTATGCATAAAAATGTACCCATAATCCAAAAGCTAATTTTAAATCCATAGTACTCGCCCACAACATGCAGCAACAGCTACATACTCAGCCTCAGTTTTTGAATTGGCCACCACTGTTTGTTTCTTGCATTGCCAAGAGATGAGTCTACTTCCAAGAAATTGACATCCACCAGTTGTGGATTTCCTATCATGATTATCACCTCTATAATCACTATCTGAATAGCCAATAAGCTCTAAAGAAGACTCTCTAGGATACCATAATCCCAATGTGGGAAAGCATCTAAGGTACCTAAAAATACTTTTAACTGCATGAAGGTGACATTCCTTGGGAGTCACTTGATGACGTGCACATGCACAGACTACAAACATGCTATCAGGTCTTGAAGCAGTAAGATACATCAATGAACCAATCATTGATCTATAATGCTTGACATCTACCTCTTTACCATCTCCAACCTTTCCTCATGGGTGTTCCCTGTCCATGGGAGTGCTAGCCCATTTTTCATGTGGTGAAAAACCAAACTTCTTCAAAATCTCAGTCACATACTTATCTTAAGAGATGAAGATACCATCTTCTTTCTGCTGAACTTGTAGATCAAGAAAGAAGGTCATCTCTCCCATAGCACTCATCTAAAACTTATCTGTCATAAGTTTGGAGAAATCATCACTCATTCTTTGGTTAGATGAACCAAAAATGATGTCATCTACATAGACCTGGACAAGAAGAAAGTCCTTCCCTTCTTATTTGTAAACAAATTCTGGTCTATGGTACCCCTCTTAAAGCCATTGTCCACCAAGTAAGTGGAAAGTGTTCCATAACAAGCTCTAGGGGCCTGATGAAGGCCATACATTGCCTTCTTCGCTCTATAAACTTTATCTGGATGCTCAGAATCTTCAAAACCAGGAGGCTGCATGACATAGACTTCTTTTTTGATTGTGCCATACAAAAAGGCACTCTTCACGTCCATTTGGTAGACTTTGAAACCCATGCAGGAAGCATAGGCTAGGAAAATCCTTATTGCCTCAATTTTAGCAACAGGTGCAAAAACCTCTTCATAATCAATACCCTCTTCCTGAGTATATCCTTGAGTAACCAATCTTGCCTTGTTTCTAATAACAATGCCTCTATCATCCTTCTTGTTTCTTAGAATCCATCTTGTCCCAATAGGCCTGACATACCTTGGACAGTCTACAAGCTCCAAAACGTCTTGAATGGCAAGCTGATGAAGCTCATCCTGCATTACTTCAACCCAACTTTCTTCTTTAAGAGCATCAAAAATCTTCTTTGGTTCTAATTTAGAGAGGAAACAATCAAACAAACATTCTTGAACAAAATGAGTATCTTCCTTCTTTTATATATTAGCAATGAATCCACCTTGAGTCTTCTTAGTCCTCCTTGTTTGCACAAGAGTCTGAATATCACCAATTATTTGGGTGGGAGGATGATCTTTGGCCACCTTTATAATAATTCCTCCCCCAAATAATGAATTATCATGAACAATGGATTCCATATTACCAATATCATATTCATTGCTACTCCCATGCCCACTTGAACTAGGAGACATGTTGTCAGCGGCTGGAACTGGTCCACTGACATCTTTATTAGGTATGGGATCTTCAGTATGTTCAAAAATATTTATGTTGGAGGAAGAGAATAAATTTCCAAACAGATTTTCAACGGTTGAATCCCATGTGTCAGCGTCTGATTTGGCTTTGTCAGCGGATGAAGATGCATGCATTGATTCATCAAGTGGTGTCTCTTGTTGCTTTTCTTCCTCCTCTTTGGCAACAGCAGATGCTTGCATAAACTCTACACTCCATATAGGTATGGTGACATAATCAAACATAGAAGTTGTTCGACTACATGTTATCCCTCTTCCATATCAAACTGTATACCTGCATTATTAACAATAGGTGCTTCCAAGACAACTGGATTAGTCATAGGCATATGATTCATGGACCTTGATAATGGCTCCAAATCAAATAGTCAATTAGGTCCAGACTCAGGATCACTTGGTTTACTTTCTTAGAAGTCAACCTGAATGTTTTCTGTTAGTATTTTATACTTCTTGTTGTAAACCCTATACCCCTTGCTATTTGTAGAACATCCCATAAAAAGTCCCTCGTCACCTTTAGAGTGAAACTTGTCTAGGTTATCACTAGTATTTAAAATCACTACATAACATCCAAAAGGCCTAAAGAAGTCTATATTAGGCTTCCAATTCCAAAGTAATTCATAAGGAGTCTTATTATGAAACTTATTGACTAAGGCCCTATTTTGAATATAACATGCAGTGTTCACAGCCTCAACCCAAAAAGCAATGGGTAGATTTGCATCTGCCAACATGGTCCTCGCTGCTTCTATTAGAGTTCTATTCTTGTTTCAGCTACACCGTTCTGCTTTAGAGTTCTAGCTATGATAAACTCCCTAGAGATTCCTTTATTGACACAAAAGGTATCTAGAAGGCTGTTCCTAAATTTACCACCATTATCGCTTCTAAGAATTTTAACCTCATTACATGTTTTCTTTTCAATCTGAGTAATGAAATTGATTAAAGTCTTAGCAGTATCACTCTTTAATGCCAAAAAGAAGGTCTAAGTAAACCTAGAATAATCATCAGTGATAACAAAAAAATAGGATTTACCACTAAGACTTTTTATATTAGTTGGGCCAAACAAATCCATGTGTAATAAGTGAAGTGGTTTAAAACTAGTATGAACATTCTTAGACTTAAATGAGGCCTTATGCTGCTTGCCTTTAAGATATGCAACACAATTATGATCATTGTGGAATGCTTTTGAAGGCAATCCTCTTACAAGATCATGTCTCACAAGTCTATTCATGTTTTTGAAGTTAATATGCCCTAACCTTCTGTGCCATAACTTACTCTCATCCACTGACGCCTTAGCATAAAGACATGACAAGTTGTTACTCATTTTAATGCCATTTAGATTCACATTATAAACATCTTTATGTATAGGTGTTCTAAACTCTGTGTACTTATCAGCTAGAATCTCAAAATCTTTACTTAATACTAAACATTCAGTGTCAGTAAAAAGAACCTTATTCTTGTTGTCACATACTTGTGACACACTAAACATATTATAATCAAGTTCTTTTACCAGGAATACTTCCTCAAACCTCAAGTTATTGGTGATGAGTGTGCCTTTGCTAGAAATGTTTCCATAACTGCCACCAAAATACACCTTATCATCATCTTTATAGGAGTGAAATCAGTAAGGTAATATTCCTTCCCAGTCATGTGTCTAGAGCATCCATTGTCCCAATATCCAAAGTCATTGACCTGCTTATGAATGCCCTGTACATGATGAAATCAAATTAGTTTTCTTTGGGAACCCAAGCCTTTGCAGACTTGGATTCATCTGGTTGTTCAACAAGAATTGATTTATTCCTTGTAACAACCTCTATTCATCCCTTTGTGCCCTAAACACCCAATTTACCCCAATTGATTTAGTAATGACATTTTCAAGAAATTTAAATTTGTTGCATGTCATGGAAATTCCATTTGAATTAGGGTTTTGATCTTGTTTAGGTCTCCATATTAAACTGGATGAAGCTTTAGACCCTTGTCCCTTAAGTTTTAAATACATATTACTTGGTTTAACATAAGGTCTGACAGAAGCTAGTTGTGGCATTTTCATACCAAACCTAGATTTGTTAGCGGCTGATTTGGTCTTGTCAGCAGAGAAATTGTTCCTGTCAGCGTTTAAATTAGGGTTTGCTACAGGAACCCATTGTTTGTTAGACCAAGTATTAGTCTTTTGAAAGGGTCTTTGTCCATGGGTATTAGACCCTCTTGAAATAAAAGGAGCTGGTCTAGTGGCCTGAGGACTTGGTTGGACAAAAGGTCTAGGTTTGACCATGGTTGACCTATTGTCAGCGGGGTAAAGTGTATCCGCTGACACAGTTATAGGCCAAATGTGAGAGGCTCCCACATGTGTAACAAGCCTTTTTAGACACAAACTTAGGCTTGGACTGATAAAACCATGTCCCATTAACACTTACTTGGCTTTGGGGTGACCTAGGTATTCTATGCATTTCAGCATATTTGACACTAGGTTTACTTTTTGGTGTTGAGCCAAGATTAATAGTTTTACCAGTGGTAGGGTTGGTCACAACAATGGGTTTAGTTTCAACTGGGTCATCATTAAGCAGTCCACCCTTAACAAATAGAAAAGGATTAGCTGCTTTCCATTGTTCTAGGTCGGTCACCTTTTTCCTATATTCCTCAACTGGACTAAGCACACGTGGTGGAGGAATAAATTCCTCCTCTTGTAGCTCAGGTATGCCAGTCCAAGAGAGATCTTTTTTAAGGACACCATAAAATTTTCTAGCAGGTGGTGGAATAGCAGCATATTATTTCATTCCAATCCCAAACATGTCCCCATACCCTCTTTGCTCACTCACACATTTTTCTAGGGTTTGGCTATCTTTTTCAAACTTTTCAATTTTTAACTCTACATTTTCTTTAGACCTGATAGCTTCATCTAACTTAAGTTATAAATCTTCTCTAGACTTCATTAGAGAATCCCTAGCTTCATTACTAACTTTTAGATCTCTTGTTAATACATTAATTTGATCTTTAAGGTCAATTTCCTTTTTCTTATACTCCTCAACCATCCCATCAGATTGAGCAAGACCTCTTTTATTGTTTGCTAGCCTGATTTCTACATCAAAAACATCTGATTTATACTTTAAAACTTCTTTGTTAAGTTTTTAAGTATTTAACCTACAACCCTTACTACAAAAGCATCATCATATACCTCACTATCTGATGAAGAGGAAGAGTTGGCCATGAGAGCATATTGCACATGCTCTTCTTCCTTGTTAGCTATTAAGGCTTGATTCTGTTCCACTTCATCTGCCATAAAGCTCTAGTCCCATCCAAGTCCATCAATTCCATGCATGGCAACCATAGCCTTTGATCCAGCATCTTTAACCTTGATGATCTGGCTTGAGTTCTTTCCAGCATCGGTCCTACGTGGAGATCTGGATTCCCTCATGAAGTGTCCCATCCTATGACAATTATAGCATTCAACCTTGGATTTATCAAATCCAACAGTTTCTTTGTCATTAAAAGTCATTCTCCTTCCAAACCTTTTGTTCCATCTATTGGCCCTTATGCTAGCAAGTGCCATACTCTACTTAATGCCGATCTCTTCAAGATCAGCATCACTTATTTGCTCAAGATCCTCATAAGTAACTATAGAACCATTGGGCAAGGCAACAATGTATGCACACACAGTATCCAAGTCAATACCAGCCTGGTTTGAGAGTTGGGGAACCAACATTGTAGGTGTCAGTGGCTGAAGATGAGCCACTGACATATGTTGATCCAATGACTGGATGTACATTCAAGTCGCTGACATGTGAAACGTTGTCAGCGGTTTGCGAGTCATTGTGAGAGATGAATGCCATACTTCCAGATGTTGAATTGCTCCCTTGTTTGAGCATGGCTTCGGGTTCCATGGTCCTTAGTTGATTAGAAATATCATCAAAGGAAGCATTCTTGTACGCCTTGGTGGCAATGATAGATTTTGCATGAATCTCCCATGCATCACCAAGACCTCCAAGAAAGGTAGCTGTGATATCTTGCTCCTCAAGATCTGTTCCCATGAAAGCCAGCTTGCTAGTGATGTCTTGAAGATGGCTTCTCACCTCACTTAGCTTCTCATTAGGACGAGCTTTGAAAATAGTATACTCAATCATTAACTGCTTCTTCCTCTGTTTAAGAGTTTCCTCATTACCACCATAGATGGTTTCAAGAGCTTCCCAAAGCTCCTTAGCAGATTCATACTTTCTGAATTTATGTTGCTCCTTAGGACCAAGAGCAAGTTTGAGTGTACTCAAAGCTTTAATATCATTCCTTCTATCTGCTACTTCATCAGCAGAAACAACTCTTCCATCTTCAGGTTTTGGTTTGAGTTCATCTCCCGTTTGTTGAGCTGCTCTTCGTGTTTCTATAGCAGCTTGAATCTTTGCTTCCTTATCGAATTGATTACCAAACTCAATAACTTCCCAAAGAACATAGTTATCAACTTGTAGATATTGCTCAAAGTTGAATTTCCAAAGTTCAAAGTTGGCAGGATCAAGTATTGGAATTTTGAGATTGTGATTTGATGATTGTGAAGTTACGGCTGAGGTGGACATGATGTTTGGATGATGTTAGGGTTTTGTGCGATTTAGGGTTTTTGTTCTTAATGATCAAAAGTTCCTCAACAAGCTCTGATACCACTTGTTGATCCCAAACATGGATCGATTAAGCTTTGTGTTAACGAGATTGAGTCAAGTTTAACACGTAGAGAACATTTGTGTTAACAACAATCTAAGTGTTATGCGGAATTAACACTTAGAACAAAGAACAATGCTAAACACAATATAAACCAAACTTTCACTTCGATTAATAATAACTTGCGTACAATGAAAGTATAGAAAATGTATATCGATATCAAACCCTAAGACCTCCTTTTATAACACAAGGAGTCTTGAACAATAATTTACCTATCAGCTATTTTAGGAAAAGATAAACAATAAGAATACAATGTAAAACATATCTTTTCCTAAGTATACAAAACGTGTTGACTAAGTAGATTGATATAACTGGGATTTCCTTTGTTAGCTCTTGAATTTGTCTTGTCAGTGCTTATTCTGTCAGCGCTTGAATTAGTCTTGTCAGCGTCCAAAATCCTCTTGCCAGCGGCATAGTGAGTTAGCTAATTTTATTCCCAACGTGGAATTCAACTACGCTTCAGCTTCTTAACTCCTTTTTTATTTAATTTCAAACTCATATTAAAATAATAACCTTTAAAGTACAAAGAAATATAAAGAGATAGCATGAACACGAGAATTGCTTAAACGGACAAGGTGCGCTAAAACGAGTTAAGATTGATAATCAACAAGGAGTCGCAAATTGCGCAACTGTAAAACATGACAATCTACTTACTAGAGAATAGAGGGGAAATATAAATTACATATAGACATTTAAAATAAGAGTTTCCACAATTATCCGTTCGGATTTGGTATTACTTTAAAACTCGACGTAGGTACTTTCTTGATAAAAAAAAATTGTTTTTTTTTTTGTTTTTTTACAAGGTTTGTTCGTTTGTGACTTTAAAATGTTACGACACTTTCAAAATGGTGTCAATATATCTACAGTTGCTTATCAAAGCGTTTGGTGATTTGAAATCAAAACTACTAGTAAAGAAAAAAATTGTAACTATGTTATATATGGATTAAGGAGAAATTGAATATTTAGAATAATTAATAGAAGTATAAATTACATCGGTAATTTCATTAACTTGAAAGTAAAATATGATAAATCATATAGTTTAAAAGATAAAGCATGGCATATTTTTAAACACTAGTTATAAATCTACCAAAGAGTATGTATAGATCCGACCTTTAACTTGAAACAGTTATTTTGGTAATTTAACCACTTGATAAAATGCGTAAAACGTTCTTAAAAATTTATAATAATTTTTAGAAATCCAAGAAGGTGTTTAATGCATCAAATGGTAAACATGGGACATATTCGGGGTTTCAAAGGTGACAAGATAGCAAACAAATATGAAACGAATAATAATCAACAATTTGTATGCAAGCAATAACATGAGGAAATAAAAGGAAATTCGTACCAAATACTTAACGAACATGATAGAATAGATGCATTGATGATAAGGACAATAAGAAACAAAGAATTTAGCAAATGATTCATTCATGAGCGTGGTTGGTGTCACCAACAACGGCTTATTATGTTCTAGATGGTCGATACACGATCGAAAGAGAAAAGCCACACAACAATTTCTTTGAATCAAAGAAAATTCTTAAAAAGTCACTTGGGTATAATTCAAGTAAAATGAACAACATTAGCAATTAGAGAGCGAAATCAACGCATGGTTCACACGAATGAATTTCGAGACGATAGAGGCTGACACACATCATGACGGATATAGAAAATCATTATTCGCGTCTGGAGACATTTCAAAAGAAAGGAGTTCTCGCTTTCAAATTGCAAATAATATAAAACTCCCAAAAGATCTACTTCGAAGGTCTACAAAAATACATAAAGAAGGTTGGTCGATGTAGAAGCATAACAACGTTCAAACTTTCAAGTCTGGTATCAATGGTCGGTAATTAGGTGAGTGGTAACGATAATTGTATCATGAACGGGTGCTACTCGCATAATATGTAACAGTTTTCAAACTTTATTTTTATCTAGCTTTTCTAAAACACAAGTAAAAAATTGGTTCTTTGACAAAATATTTAAGGTGACTACTATTCGGCCTCGCATGGCTCCTTCTAAATTACGCATAGGTGATCAGGCCATGCATAATTTAGGACTAGCAATGCGATGCTTAGTTTCGTCAAACTAGTAATACATGTCAGATGATTTAAAATATGTATATAATGCCAAGAATAGAAATCGAAGTAATTTCTGAAACTTTTCGCAAGTAAGTAACTGGCTAGATATTTAATCCAACAATTCTAATGTCAATTATTTTTATAGGGTAACATTCAAGTATTTTGTAAAGCCCAAGTAGAACATTTTATAAAATGACATATAAACAATACCGGTTTGAGTTTATATGGTAACTTATAAAATAGCGAGTGGGTTACACGAGAGTAGTAAAGAGTAGTTCACAAGAAAATCGATGAAAAGGTTACTAGGTGATAAGGTTTTAAAAGGTTTAGATGGAATCGTCAGGAGACACGTGTCAAGATGGTAACGAAGGATGTGAAAACGAGAACTTCAAATCTTGACCCAACTCAGTGGTACGATGGAAGAAAAGAAAGATAATATAGAATGACAAATAAGTCATACATAAAAGAAAGGATAAAGGAATTCCATATGCGTTCACATCGTAAACTAATTGACATAAAAATGCACAACTTTTTCGAAAAAATTATAGCTCACCATCGGTTTATCCAAACACTCGGTTTCAAAAGTTGACGATATATGTATGTATAACTCGTACCCAAAGTTACTATTTTTAAACGTTTTCAAACGTAACTAATGTTTTTTAGTTGTAAAATATCATTTGTTAAAGTTCTACAAGCTCAAACGAACTCAAAAACACCTAAAAACCATATTTCAAAATTTCTATCAGCTTTGATTTTTTAGTCAACTTTGACTTTTAGGTCTGACCCGATCAATTAACCCGTTAAATGACATTTTCAAGACTCGGAGTCTAAAGCAATTTAGTGCAAAACAATGTTTCGAACAATTTTCTAGTTTTACCCAAGATCTGAAACCTAACGTAAAATAACCTAAATGCACTTGCACGTTCTGCGCAGGTTTGACTATATTATCCTAAAACGCAGGTTTTCATTTTTAAGGTTTGACCCGTATATACTATTTTTCGGACTTGATTACCTATGCGGTAAGATAAAACTGCATTTTAAACAACTTTTTAGTTTTACTCGAGACTTGAAACGGACAAAAAATGGACGAAAATGCCCTCGCATCAGATTTGTAAAAAGAATGGTATTTAAAAAAAACGCAGACTTTATTAGATAAAAGACCAATAAATATTCAGTTTCAACACTAGTTCCTTCGCAGTAGACGTAAAACGATATTCCAGACAACTTTCGTACTTCGGCCGAAGGCCGAAACGGACCAGAAATGACGATTTTACCCCCTGCAGTTCTGCATCGGCAGTAAATTTCCATATACGCAGAAAATAAGTTCTTAAATTTTACAATTTCAAACGAGCGTAACTTGCTCGTTTTTAAGATTTACGGTCGAATTTTATCTCCTAAACGGACGTCTCAACAAGTAGAAATATATTTTTATGTCTAAAGTTTATAAAAAATATATTCTCAACATCGTTAAATTACATTTAAATTTTTGCAGAAAGTATATTTTTCGACACACCTTGAAATTTAATCAAACTCCATAATGACCCGGAATTTATGTACACACATGACTTGTGGATTCCATAAAGACGAAAGAGAATAGATTGTATAATTAAGCATGTAAAGAAAAACATAGTATAAAAATGGTTCAAGAATGCCAACGATAATCTAAGAAATAAAAAACGGCGCATGACATCCGTGTCTTAAATTTCAAGGTGCAAAGTAGGAAGGTCTCTTGGCGGCGTGATTTTCCAAAAACACAACGCATACTGAGAAACAAATGAAACATTAACGAGTTGCACTCCCGGAGCGAGGAGGTTTAATGAAAAGGGAGGATACAAGTTTATAGGATTAAAATCGTATTCCAAACAAGCACCACATTATATCATAGGTTATGAATTACAAGATGATGGTGGTGTTTTCGAAGGTACAAGCGGACGTTATAGTTCGAAGTCGAAACGTAGAATGGTCAATGAAATAAAATTTAATCGACATACGAGTGCCATGTAAAACGGTGACGTAAAGGTCAATCCAGGTTACGAAAACCCACGATGTTATTCAACATGGATTCAAGGAATGCTTCGAGATGTGTGACTCACATGATGTCCTTTAGTCTTTTTCGGAGACACATTGAGCTACACAATGGTCTATAGACTATTTTTCAACACATCCAATCACAAATGGTCGGAAAACAATTTGGATATCTAAATAGATATCTTAAAGGAGTTAAACAATGAAAGCAACACGCACGGTAGTAAAATGTTAATCGGAAGTTTCATCAAAAGCAACACTTACTGATAGGTGTGAAAACACCCATCCTGTCACCACTTAATTATAATAATAACCAAGCCAAAACGTATATTTTATGTCGTAAATGTCGGAATTATGCTTGGTTTGTGTTTTTATTGTGTTTTAGGAACAAAAGATGAAAAAGGAAGAAAACACGGGCTTTTATCGAAGAAAAAGACAAAAGACGAAGTCGAAAGATCAAGAGTGCAAAAAGAACGTACTCAAAGGCCTATTCTGAAGATTTATCGAAGAAAAAAAGTCGAAAGACGGAAGTTTAATAAAGTCTAAGAACTCAAGTCTAATTAATGAAGAAATTACAAGACGAGTTCAAATAATCCCAAGACATCGTCGAGAAAGTCGAAGAATTTAAAAGACGAAAAGACGAGAAGAAAGAAGAAGCATCAACCATACTTCCACTCCTCCTATAAATACCCCCTAATATGTCATTAGGAGGTGGTTAGCTAGTTATAGATTTTAGTTTTATTATTGTAAGGTAAGTAGGAGTAGATTAATATACTTTCTCTCTCTAGTTTTTCTTAATGTTTTTCAAGCTTTCTCTTTAATCTTGTGTCAAATCTTTGATCTTTAATCTTTTACATTCAAGTTATTAATCATTCTCATTCTTCCCTTCTTGTTCTAAATCTTTCATTTGATTCGTTTTAATCTTTAATTTTCTCTTTATCTTTATGCTTATTTTGATAAAAGTTTTTATCTTGTTGTTCTTATCAAAGTTTTTATACGAGTTAAGGTTTAGCTTATTTTGATTTTTGCTTATTTCCATTCAAGAGTTTTTAAAAGTTTAATTTTTCTTAAAGTTTATTTTATAAATCGTGTTTATTTTTAGCATTTTGAAAGTTTTTTTATTAATGCTTATTTATTTATTTTTATTGTGTGATTTGGTAAGCTTAGATTAGTGCTTATTTAAACTTAGAGGGTGTTTCTTTTTCCACTAAATTGCATGAGTGGAGAAAGAAGTGGGACCAAATATTATTTTAATATTAAAAATTTATTAAATCTTCCATATGAACAAGGCAACTAAAGCCCCTCTCTCCCTATTATGATGTTTTAGTGGATGTAGGGTCCACCTTCCACATGAAAAAGGAAAAAAAGAAACAAACCCTTAGCTTATTCGGTTTTGCTTATTTTCCTTTTAATTTCGTCGAAAAAGTTTTTTTTTTTTCCTTCTGTATTCCGATCAAGCCATCGGAATGGGGTTTTAGATTTCGACCAATATTCCGATCACAGTATCGGAAAAGGGTTTTGGGATTCCGACTGCTATTCCTACTAGCATTCCGACGGTAGGTTTTCCTTTCATTTATTCCGATAGCTTTCTTTTTACTACATTCCGATAGCTT
This sequence comes from Glebionis coronaria, assembly GCA_025667525.1. Classification (NCBI taxonomy): domain Eukaryota; kingdom Viridiplantae; phylum Streptophyta; class Magnoliopsida; order Asterales; family Asteraceae; genus Glebionis; species Glebionis coronaria. The sequence continues at coordinate 289,018,615 of CM046880.1, read as the reverse complement.
TGGTTTTCACTACTTTCCGATAGCTTTCTTTTTTATACATTCCGATAGGGATTCCGATTGGATATTCCGACACTTATTCCTTTGACTTATTCCGACGAGTACATTCCAATCCTATTCCGACGGTGCATTCCGATGGGGGTATTCCGATGGAGTTCTAGTTTCTATTTTCTAATTTTATTTTTAATTTCCCATTTTACTTTTTTGGGCCATTTTTACTTAGTGTTATTTTAATTGTCTTAACTTAGAATTATTTTTAAGTTTACATTTTATTAAGTTTTCAAATTTTACTTTTTAAAGTTTTTAATTTTTCGTCATTTACTTTTTAAGTATTAATTTTTAGTTTTAAATTTCAAGCTTCCACTTTTACTTAACGGCATTTACATTTTCATTTCCATTTTAATTTTCGTTTTACTTTAGTTTAAAATAGATAATCTTTTCCCTTTATATTCCACCAAGAACGACTGAGTCCCACTTTTAACTAGTATCAATTCGAAAAGATCGGTTCAACGAACTTTCATACTTGGAAATCCCTTGTATCAAATGGCGCCGCTGCCGGCTCTTTTCGTGAAGATTAACGGTTTTCTGTGAGAGACGCGTTGGATTTTGTGATCCGTTCACTCTTGAACGTTATTTTTCTTGTCTAATTTAAAAAAAAAAATCAAAAATCCTAAAAAGTTAAAATTTTCAAAAATCCAAAAAATAGAAAAACATAAAAAACCAAAAATATTTCTTGTCTATCTTTCTTTTCCTTTTGTAGGTGTGTATGCGTACCCGTGCTCGTAAGAAGAAAGCAACTCAAGCCGAAGTCGAAACTCAACCTATTGTCACCATGGGCAATCGACCAATGATCGAGCTTTTGCAATCACACGTAGAGGGCAACACCGATGCTATTGTCATACCCGAGACTGGAGCCAACAACTTTGAGCTCAAATCTTGCTTCATTCAAATGGTCTCTGCTCAACCATTCTTGGGGCGTACACTTGATGATCCTCATGACCATATCAAAAGGTTTCTTCAACTCACTAATACGGTCAAGTTTAATGGGGTTTCACAAGAGGTAATTCGCTTGCAACTTTTTCCTTTCTCCTTAGAGGGACAAGCCCGGCATTGGCTTGATAAGGAACCACCACAAAGTATTCTTACGTGGTCGGATTTAGAGACCAAATTCATCAACTACTTTTTCCCACCCTCACGTACTACCGCTTTGCGGAATGAAATCATTAACTTTGAACAAAAGTACGGTGAGACATTTAGTGAATCTTGGGACCGTGTTAAGAAAACTTTTAAGAAAGTGTCCACAACATGGTTTTACAAAAGTACATCAAATTAATACTTTTTACAATGGTTTAAGCATGAATGACCAAGATTCACTAAATAGTGCCTCGAGGGGTAACATTTTGGTTAAGTCTTCTAATGCCGTGTGGGATATTATTGAGAATAAATCTAAAGTGCAAACTAAAAGTGTTCGGGCTAATGTGGCTAGTGCTAGCACTAGTGACACCGACAAGAGACTTGATAAGCTTACTACGGTTGTTGAATCACTTGCTTTACAAGACGTTAACAATGCCAAAAACAACAATGCTCTTCATATAACTTGTGAAACTTGTGGTGGGCCACACTCTTTTGCTAATTGTGATAAAGCTTATGATCAATCTCATGGGGAAGTGTATGCTTACAACAACACCGAGAGAGTTCATTTCAAGCCTAATGTCGATGTTAATAACTTGTCATACAACTCGACAAATTACTTGGCTCCACCCGGTTTTCAGCAAAGACCTCACCCAACCACCCATAACAACCAAGGGCCACCTAGAGCAAATGTTCAACAAAATGCAAATGTGAGGGGCTCCAATGCAAATCAGGGAAACTTTCACATGCAAAATCAAGGCTTCCCAAACCAAGGTTTCAATCCTCAAGGTTTTCCACCTTTTAACCAATACCCAAACCAAGGTTTTCAACAACAAGGGTTCAATTTACCTCATCCGCCAATGGACTTGGTTTTGCAAAAATTGAATGAACATGAGAAAATAATGCAAGCAATGCAAGAATCTGCAAGAGCCTACGGATAGGAAATTCGTTCAAATGTTTCAAACCCTTCGCCCCCAAGGTGCTCTTCCTTCCACAACCGAAACAAACCCTAGAGCGAATGTGAGTGCTATTACTACTCGAAGTGGAGCAAATTTAGTAGGACCTTCTACCCCTCCTCCCGTTACTCCATCTACACCTCCTCCACCTTCATTTATCCCTCCTACTACCACACCTAGTACTAGTTCTCCATTACCGTCTCCACCTCTTAAGGAAGAAGTACCCAAGCAAAACCCTCCACTAACCCCACCTACCACCTTTAAACCCTCTACTTCTCAACCTTCAACCTCTCAACCTTTACCTGCTACACCCACACCACCTAAACCCAACATCCCTTATCCTTCTCGCCTAGACAAGTGCAAATTGCTTACTAAAGAGGATGCTCAAATCACTTCTTTTATGAAGATGATCTATAAAATGAATTTCAACATTAGCCTCGTTGAAGCACTTGTCCAAATGCCGAAATTCGTCAAAGCATTCAAGGAATTGCTTAGCAAGAAGTAAAAGATGGCTAAGTTTGTCAACACACGCCTAAATGAAAACTGTTCTGCAGTCATTCTTAAAGAACTTCCGGAAAAACTTGGAGATCCCGGTTGTTTTGTGTTGCCTTGCATTTTTAACAAAGATGAAGAATTTACTGCCTTAGCCGATCTCGGGGCAAGTATTAATCTGATGCCTTTAAGTGTTTGGAAAAAGCTATCATTACCCGACCTTACTCCAACAAATATGACTCTTGAGCTAGCAAATCTCACTCTCGCTTACCCCGTTGGTATTGCCGAAGATGTGTTTATTAAAGTTGGTACCTTCACTTTTTCCGGTCGATTTTGTTGTTGTTGATTATGAAATGAACCCCCGTATTCCGTTAATACTTGGACGGCCATTTTTAAGAACCGGAAAAGCTTTAGTCGACATTGCCGAAGGTGAATTAATCTTAAGCATCGGGAATGATGCTCAAGTTTTTAAGATGGGGAAGATTACAAGTAAGTCAAATGGAAAAGAATCAGCGAATATGATTAATGTGCTTGATGATTTTGTCTTCTACAACAATCCTCTTTTCGATTCTTGCTACGATAATCCACTTTTCCAAGATGATGTGGATGATTCTCTCTCCAATTTTGATCCTCCACCAATTCATGAGTCTCCACCGATCTATGATGATTATGATAAAGATTCTAGTTCCGATAGGGATGATTATGCTGCTTTTGTTACAGAGTATAAAGACATACCAACATATGATGATTTTGATGATGTTGATACTCTCTCGAGTGATTCTTCACATGATGACCTTACTCCTACTTTTGATGAAGATCCTCCACCAAACACTCTTGATACTTTGGATAATTACTCATTTGAGGAAGATTTTGCCACTTTCCTTAATACATACTTCCCCAATGAGAATGATTCTCCTCCTTTGGACTTTGATGATGCTCTTTATCCTCCTTTGGATATGAAGAAACCCGTTTCAAAGGAGAAGAAGCCAGATGACACCGCTATCCGTAGTACCTATGTCTTGACACCTCTCTATCCACCTTCTGAGGATGAGATTGTGCGATTTATGAGCGGATCTTCTTCAAGGACTACTGAGCCTGAGTGTTATTTTCCCCTAAAGGAAAAGGTGTTCGATCCCGGTATTGCAATTTTTAAGCCATCTCAGTATCCATCTGATGAAATAAAAGGAAAGATTTTTGGAACTTATGGAGATATGCTTGCACCTCATCACACTCTCTACCGCCATGCTCAATCTTTGCTTAAGGGAACGTTGCCTACTCTTCTTTGGCTTGCCTTGTTCACCTTAAGCTTGTGCTACTTGATTGATGAAAACCATGTATTTGATCCCGGTAGATGTTCTTTAAGCTTCTTCCTATGCTAATCAAGGTCGAGTCAGGCTCACGACTCGGTTAACAAAAACAAGCGCTTCTCGGGAGGCAACCCGCAGTATCTATCCTTTTTGTTTTGTTTTTATAATAAGTGTAGGGGGAGATCCTGGTATGTGTTTGTTGTTTTCTTTCTTATCATGTGCAGGGATTCGAGCTTTCAAATATCCATTCTGATGACTTTTGACGACCCGTGATTCCGTGTTCCCGTCTTCCCGGTTTTATCCTAAACTCTTTTGATTCACTATTTTATATTCTGCAATATTAAAATAGGAATCACTTTAGTTGTCTCTTCCTTAGCAAGATTTACACAAAGTGCACAATGTCCTAAGTGTAGGGGAGGTTACTTCCACATGCTTAAACATTGAGGACAATGTTTATATTAAGTCTAGGGGGACATCTATCGAAGTTAAGTGGGCTTTTCCTTGTATATGTCCTCATTTTAACCGGAAAATTGATTTTTCGACATTTTTCAAAATTTTTGATCTATTTTGGCCTAGTTGTATTTACCTTTGTGTAGCTATTTTCTTTCTTTGTTAGAATAAATTTTAATAAAGTGGTTTTAATTTTTCAAAGTCATGAATCTTTTGACTCAACCCGAGTTTACTTATCTAAGTTTACTCTAGCTAGTATCCTTAACGTGTTTAAGTCAGGTTTTGCTAGGCTTTTATATAAGGAGCTTTAAAACGCGAAAGTATTAACTCTTACGGGTTAAGAACAAGAACTTTTCGCAAGTTCCTATAATTGATCCTAGAAAGTCGTTTATCAAGGGAACTTTAAAATGCAAATTCTAAACTTGAAAAAGTCTTAGAAGATGCAAGATCCTATCGATGACTTGAAAACCCAAAACTTTGATTTAATTGGCTAAGCATCCACGAGTCTCATTACTTGAGATTTTAAATTATGGAGAACGAGAGATGATAGAGTAAATTATAAGTTTGGTATTCTTTCATGAATTTATGTGAGTTGATTATAAGCTTTTTCTCCCATCGCTTGTTAATAAATTTAATTGCAATAAATAAGGTCGTACGATTTGAAAAGTTACTTAGCTTCTAGCCCAAGATCGTTTAAAAGTTGCTCGATATTAGTTAGAGTTTATAGCCAAGGCATAACTTATTGAAGCGGGATGCGAAGATTGGCGAGTCCGAAAAGGCCCTAACAAGGCATGAGGGCTACATTTTGTTGCTAAAGATCCCAAGTGATGTGAAGAATCATTTATCAAAAATCAATATGAAGGATCGAGACACACGACGAAAAGCAAATAATCCCATTAAGATCATGGAGAAGTCTATCCAAAAAGGCCCTAACAAGGTATGAGGATAAATAGATCTAAGTCCTAAAAGGAGGCGGATCGTTGTATATCAAAATCCCAAATAAAGATTGGAGAAAAATGAAGAAGTCGTGGTCCAAGTATGAAGAATCTCTCAAAACTTCAAGTGAAGAAATTCCTATTATGAAGAGAATACCATTATTTCATGAACGTCTCTCAAGATTTAAAGTATGAAGTCGCTGCCAAATATCGGTCCGAGAAAGGTCTCAAATCATGAAGCGAGTTATGCCAAGATATGAACTTTAAGAGGTCCCGAGAAGCAGTTTTAAAAGATTTTTTCCTATAGCTAACTATTGATTAAATCGTCCTACTTTATTTTCAGCCTAAATAACTATTGAAATAAGTCAACAATGCATCCTCGTGATCATTCATGACAACAAAAAAATATAAGAGATACACCTAGGAATAAGGGAGTCTAAGTGAATAATTGGCCCACATGAGTTTACGTTAGTTTGCTAACTTATAATAACAATGATCTCGTTTTTAAGCTTGGTATGGGGAACGTGAAACTTGAGGATGATAATCATTCATTACATTCTAAGACCCTAAGGTAAGTTTTTGATCTCTTTACTTGTTTTCTTCCTTTAAATATTTTGTCTCTTTAATAAAGGCCAATGTGGATTGATTGTGATGGAAAATGTAAATCTTGCTTTGTAACTAATGCATTGCATGAGGGCATTGCAATGGTCAAGTGTAGAGGATTTGATAGGTGTGAAAACACCCATCCTGTCACCACTTAATTATAATAATAACCAAGCTAAAACGTATATTTTATGTCGTAAATGTCGGAGTTATGCGTGGTTTGTGTTTTTATTGTGTTTTAGGAACAAAAGATGAAAAAGGAAGAAAACACGGGCTTTCACGGGCTTTTATCGAAGAATAAGACAAAAGACGAAGTCAAAAGATCAAGAGTGCAAAAAGAACGGACGTCCAAGGCCTATTCTGAAGATTTATCGAAGAAAAAAGTCTAAAGACGGAAGTTTAATAAAGTCAAAGAACTCAAGTCTAATTAATGAAGAAATTACAAGACGAGTTCAAATAATCCTAAGACAACGTCGAGAAAGTCGAAGAATTTAAAAGACGAAAAGACGAGAAGAAAGAAGAAGCATCAACCATACTTCCACTCCTCCTATAAATACCCCCCTAATATGTCATTAGGAGGTGGTTAGCTAGTTATAGATTTTAGTTTTATTATTGTAAGGTAAGTAGGAGTAGATTAATATACTTTCTCTCTCTAGTTTTTCTTAATGTTTTTCAAGCTTTCTCTTTAATTTTGTGTCAAATCTTTGATCTTTAATCTTTTACATTCAAGTTTTTAATCATTCTCATTCTTCCCTTCTTGTTCTAAATCTTTCATTTGATTCGTTTTAATCTTTAAGTTTTTCTTTATCTTTATGCTTATTTTGATAAAAAAAATTATCTTGTTGTTCTTATCAAAGTTTTTATACGAGTTAAGGTTTAGCTTATTGTGATTTTTGCTTATTTCCATTCAAGAGTTTTTAAAAGTTTAATTTTTCTTAAAGTTTATTTTATAAATCGTGTTTATTTTAGCATTTTGAAAGTTTTTTATTAATGCTTATTTATTTCTTTTTATTGTTTGATTTGGTAAGCTTAGATTAGTGCTTATTTAAACTTAGCTTATTCGGTTTTGCTTATTTTCCTTTTAATTTCGTCGAATTTTTTTTTGTTTTTCCTTCTGTATTTCGATCACGCCATCGGAATGGGGTTTTAGATTCCGACCAATATTCCGATCACAGCATCGGAAAAGGGTTTTGGGATTCCGACTGCTATTCTTACTAGCATTCCGACGGTAGGTTTTCCTTTCATTTATTCCTATAGCTTTCTTTTTACTACATTCCGATAGCTTTGGTTTTCACTACTTTCCGATAGATTTCTTTTATATACATTCCGATAGGGATTCCGATTGGATACACTTGTTCCTTTGACTTATTCCGACGAGTACATTCCGATCCTACTCCGACGGTGCATTCCGATGGGATTCCGATGGGGGTATTCCGATGGAATTTTAGTTTCTATTTTCTAATTTTATTTTTAATTTCCAATTTCATTTTTTTCCGCCATTTTGACTTAGTGTTATTTTAATTGTCTTAACTTAGAATTATTTTTAAGTTTACATTTTATTAAGTTTTCAAAATTTACTTTTTAAAGTTTTTAATTTTTCGTCATTTACTTTTTAATTATTAATTTTTAGTTTTAAATTTCAAGCTTCCACTTTTACTTAACGGCATTTACATTTTCATTTACATTTTAATTTTCGTTTTACTTTAGTTTAAAATAGATAACCTTTTCCCTTTATATTCCACCAAGAACGACTGAGTCGCACTTTTAACTAGTATCCATTTGAAAAGATCGGTTCAACGAACTTTCATACTTGGAAATCCCTTCACTTACTTAATCCCAAACAATGGTATCACGAGAATACACACAACATGTAAAAGTGAGTCGAGAAAAATAGGCGGTTCAAAACGAACAAGTACATCAGGTCAGACGTATCACGCATAATTGAAATAGCAATAGTACTCAGAAAAGTGAGTATTAAAAGTCGGCAGCATACGTGCTCCGAATACATGTATGTAATGCCATAACAATTTAAAATTATTACAACAAGATAAATTCACAATAACAAGAATTCAAGAAATACAGTAAGGGCAGAAGTAATCACAGTAATATCCAATGATAATTCCTTAAGCACAAAGGATTTGGAAAAAGATAGTAATTATCGTCATGAGGGTAATGTAATATTTCAAAACGTAATCAAGAAATGAAATACTACAACGAAAATTAAAAGTAAATAATAAGGATTAGAGAGTTACCCGCGCAGATATCAAACAACCATGGTAGATTCTGTGTTTAACAATTAGAAACATGAAATATTTGAACTTTTGGTTATAAACTAAGTTTTGAAAACGACTCAGTTCCCTATGACCATCGCTCTGATACCAATTCGTGATACCCCCAAAATCAGGCAAGGAAACACGTAGGCAGCAAGGGGGTGCCATGTCATGATACAAGAAACAATAAAATACTGTTGACACAAAGTTGACGTAATAAAAACATATACATTACATCAATAAAATCATAGTTTTAAACAAAGGGTCCCAGAGTTTTATATGCGGATAAATTTATTATTTAAACATGGTTTTGTAACATATAGTTACCAAAAATACACAATAAACTTCTGATAGTTTTTTTTCCAAAACCAAATTTTAAAAAGTAACACAGAAGTCTCTAAGCTGCGAAAATATCCTACAGGCTCCCATCCAAGCAAAACTAAGCATTATACCTGATACTAAACATGTAAATCGTCAACACAAAGTTGAGTGATATTCATAAGTTTAGTAGTAAAGTTGTGGAACACAAGCATTCATTTGTAAAACAAGAAATAGGGAAAATGGTTATGTACATTAACCATAGTCCAAAATTATTATTATTGCTATTTAGTTCATGAACCGAAGCTTAACAATCATTTTAAGTTCCTCTAGTAAGTATTAAACCTAAATACAAAAGTATAAACAAATGCAATGCGTCAAAGTAATACGAAACGGGGATTGTCAATCTCGATGGATCCACCCACAACATTCGCGCTTAGCACAAAGTAATACGAGAAAATTAACGGTTCATGATCAAGAGAGGAAACTTAGGGGCTATAGACTAAAAGCAATAATATCAATGAAAAACTGTTGGAAATCATCAAATTTTGGAAAGCATACAAGTTCTGGATAGCATACAAGTTCTGGATAGCATACAAGTTCTGGGTAACATACAATTTAAAATGAATGTGTTCCACCATGTAAAATCTCACCCCGCGTTTAGAAACAATGTGCAAGTAGTAAAAAAGGGTTATGAACTCACCTTAGTACAAGTGTGACATAATGAGAACCGGGCTGTAGATGGCAATGGGAAATACTCCAAAGGCTACCCGCGACCTACAAGGGTGATCACGGCCCTTAAGTATGCATTTTATAAAAATATAAAACAATTACATCAAAATATTTTGTAAAAATGTAATATGTATATAACTTGCACAACCAACCGAGATTAAGTGTGGTCACGACCTTCATGACACACAACCTGTAGAAAAATCATAACACGATAGCTTAAGGTCTCAAATCAAGTAACCCAAGTGATTTGCACCTAAAAACGCCAACAATTTACTTAACCGTAGGCTTAAAGTCACATTTTTTGGTATAACTGTTTTCTAAAGGGCGTAGCTCCCAGTCCACAAGTCCAAAAACTATGGGGTTTTCACCACTGGAACGGGTCTCTCGTGAGGTTTCCAGAATGTCCAACCATTCGATCTAAGAGTTTACGGAACTTCTTAAAAGTCCAAAATACTAACAGCCACCCCGTAAGCACTTAATGGTCGAAGTGCACTAGTCAAACTTGGGACAAAATAACCCGTTGACCTATAAGGTTTAAGGGTCTGAGATTTCCACCATTGGAAAGCCTCAAGACTCTAATTTCAGCCCATACCAACCACGAGTAATTAGCTACTACCAATTAACAGGAAAGTTACATTTTTTGAAGGTAACAAAATCAGAATTTAGGTTTTCAACCTCGGGTTTACCGTTTTAGCCATAACAACTATTTGGTGATAGCTATAGACGCGAGGTCAGCGGAGTTCGTTAGATTGTAATGTATTATAACTCACTAGGTCTTAAAAAGTCAAATATATGATCCATGACCTAGAGAAAAGCCTATACAAGTCTGTTGGGTCAGATTGGGTTCACAACCGTAAATCGACCATAACTCACTCATCCGGAGGAGTTGATCGCCCATCCAACTCTATCCATCTAAACTATGAAAACAGCAGCTAGAGTGGAAAAATAACTGAGTTTTGGGCTCACAAACCCGCTGTCCGAATTTAAGCACTAAATTCGCCTATGAAATCATCATCAAATCCACCCAATCAACCAAAATTCTTATAATTATCTAATGTATGATGTGATTAAAAACCTATCTATCAAAAAGGATTTCATTGCAATTAAGTAATATGATTCACCATTGAACCAAAAACCAAAACATGAACTCTATGTGGGTACATGTTTGGCCGCGGGTAAGGAGAGACAAAAATGGGAAAAACAAACCATTTTCTTACTTAAATTTGTAGTCACAATCAATAAAAACATCTTTTCAACCTATTGGCATTGTCAAGCTTCAAAGTTTATGATATTTGAAAATTATGGTTTTCTTCCAAATCAATGCATGTGGTGTTTTTGAGTGGGTTTAGGGTTAAAATCAAACAAGGAACAATTTGGTAATGTTTAATCATGGTATAATTAAGGTTTTAATTGGTGATGATGATGGTTTTGAGTTGAGTTCGTTGCACAGAGAAAGAATAGGGAGGAAGGATATTATTTTGGTAAGAAAATCTAACTGTGTTGTGTTTTTGTTTGTGTTTAGGCATCGTTTAAAAGAAAGGGAGGAAAGAATGGGCTTTGGCCCATAGCTAAGTTAGTTATTACTACAACTAGAGCCCAAAGTTAAAATTACTTCTAGCCCGACTTGATACCTTAAAACGCTAATTGTTTCCACTCGGTGCAAGTTATAATACGAAAACAAAATATTTTATAGAAAATAGTATTTTGACTTCATAAAGTCGGAATATGTAGCCATCGGTCCTCGTTCCGTCGATTCGAGTAAACTTTTTGTAAAACGCGCGCGAGTGCTTTTAAATCAAAACTTTTTATTTAAACAAGTACGGAAAAATAAAATAAATTTTTTATAATTCTAATAAAGTATTTTCGATGATCAGAAAAATAATTAATTATATATTTTAATTAAAATTCTTAAGATCTCAGGATTTACGTATGAAGAATACTAGAAAAGGTAACATATTGGAAAATTTAAAAACATGAATAAAAGAATAAAATAATATTGGAAAAATACGAGTTCTCACACTACCCAAACTATTCCCCTAGAGAACGATAACGAATCCGAGTCTTGCCAATAATACACTACAATGGTGAAGTGAACTACATAGGGGTTTTAAAGCTTTTTGCGATATAAATACCTGAATCATAGCATAATCTTATCGACGAAGGGTCGGAAAATTTTTCGAGAACTAAAATTCTATTGTCTTGTTCCTAGAAGCGGTGTCCATATCAATGATACTCCTAGTAAGCATGTCCAATACTATCATACTACTAACATCGCATGGCTTCTTGTATGTTGCTACTTGTTGTAATTAGGGGTGCAAAAAATAATATTTTTTATCAAGCAACTCGAGCTTATCGAGTTGATATTTTATTGACCTCAATCCCTAGACCAATTAACCATCTCGAAACATATAACGAGCCGAGCTTAAGTTTTTAATAGCTCGAACTCGAGCTTTTATCAAACTTTTCGAGTCTTCAGGAACATATATATATATATATATATATATATATATATATATATATATATATATATATATATATATATATATATATATATATATATATATATATATATATATATATATATATATATATATATATATATATATATATATATAATTTAGATAAAATGGTGTAGGTGCTTAAAGTTGTTAAAATAAAAAGCAATAAAAAAATGGGTAAATTTCACATTATTGATTAGTTTTGGTTCGTTTAATCAATTATTGGTTCGTGTACGAGATATTTGGAAGTTTTAGTTCGTGTACGAGTAGTTGATTCCCGACTTTTAATATTACTAGTTTCTCGTGTATCAGTTGTGTATCATAGTTTAGGAATTGTTAGTTAGCTCGAATGCAATTTGTGATAATGTATCACTGAATTTGTAAATAAAATAATTATTTATGCTAATAATACTTTATGAAGCAAAATTATGTATCATATGTATCAGCTATAAAAATTTTGCGTATCAATTTTTTGTGGTTTTATATAAATTTTTATGTGTATCATTTATAATTTTGTGTCTAATATTAAATACATCACGTGTTAATTATAAAAAACAATGGTTAAGATAACTTCTCATTTTAATAACTTTAAGCTACTACACTACAATAACTCAACTATATATATATATATATATATATATATATATATATATATATATATATATATATATATATACGTTTTATATTCATAAAACAACCTTAAGGATAACGTGAATATAATAACTAAATATTTGTATGATGACGAATTAAACCTAATTTACCCTGATTTTTGCATAAGTGCTTTGATTATGTGCTAATTGCGCATTTTCTTGAACTTATTAATGAAATTAACTATCGAATAAAACTTTATTTGTAAATTCAAGCTTTTCAAGTGAAGCTCGAGCTTTACTCGAGTTGCGCTTGAGCTTTACTCGAGCCAAGCTCAAGCCTGGATGATCAAAGATCGTCAAACTATCCAGCCAAGCTCATGTCTACCTTATAATTTCTTTATCCAAACTTAAACCCTGTCAAGCTTGAGCTCGGCTTGACTCGATTACACCATAAGTTGTTGTAGAATATATATCAGTTTAGAAACATGTGAAGGATTAACAAAAATGATCCCGTTGTTTTCTTTATCCCAGTCACACCATAATGACTTAATCTTCAAACACTGCAGTCGGCTTTAGCAGCTAACGCGAGTACATCTCTAAGCATGATGATCATCAGAACGCGTACAACCACTTTCGCTATGCGTTGTACAGCTTCACAACCAAGAGAATGCCACACCACTTCTTTGAAACATCATGTCTATAAATTGTAAACCTATTGCAACAAAGTTTACACAAGTTCTCGTGATCCAAACACATCATTTACATAGCTGGCGCACGCAATTCATGTGTAATGTCACTCTCAGGTGATAAAAACATAGATAAAGACGTGTAGGTGTTTAATATACACGTTCACCATCAATCACACAAAACTCGTGAATTAGCATTTTGCTTAGATGCATCGACATTTTCCCTACTTTGTACAATAGCGGATCACGCGATTCAATCATATCATTCACGTTCACAAAAATATTTTTTTTATTTCTAAAGTTTACCATGTGAGCTACCATGGCTTGAGTCCATAACGCCACCCAAGATACCCTCTTCGTATCGCCTTTCTCACGTCAAACTATGACACCATTGTATCAAACATGGTACCGAATGTCTATATTGCTAAGCACTTAAGCCGCTTGTGTGAGAACTCGTATTTTCATGGTATTATTTTATTCTTTTATTCATGTTTCTTGAATTTTCCAACATGTTACGTTTTCTTATATTCTTTATACGTAAATCCTGAGATCTTGTTAATTTTAATAAATTATACTTTTATGTATTTTTTGATCATTGATAATACTTTATTTGGAATAATAGAAATTTTATTTTATTTTTCCATATTTATTTAAATCAAAGTTTTTGATTTAAAAGCACCCGTGTGCATTTTACAAAAGTCTACTCAAATCAACGAGTAACGAGAACTACTAGTGATCGCGGTAGCGACGGATGCCCGAAATTTTACGTTTTATTATCAAATGTTTCGATACTTGATTATTTTGACGTTTTCGTTTCATTACGTTTTAAGTCAAATTTAAATCCATATTATCATATTTATGACGCATTTTAACTTTTGAAAAGTATTTTTACGAAACCCGAGTCCCGTGAATATTTTTAAAATTGACTAATAGCCATTTCCCGCTCTTTAACTAAATAATTGAATTTTAGTCCACAAGAATGCTTAAATGGCAAAATCTACCCGCAACTACCACCACTATATAAACCATATTTTCACCTAACTTCCCACTAACTTCATTTCTACAAAAAAAAATTACACACAGTTTCTCCCCCCCCCCCCCCCCCGCCCCCCTTGTGTTGCCGTGACCTAAACACCACCATAAAAAATTTCAAGCTTGATTTTGGATAATCAAACACAAGACCCATCTTAGAAATCATGTTGTGAGTCTTTTGATATAAAATTTTCCCACACGCATCAACTTTTTATTTCTCATGAAAACTTGTATTGTTTGATCTATTTTTATTGTATGGATGTATAGTTTATCAAATTTATACTTGTTTTTATTGAATGCATGTATAAATTTTGATTTGGGGTTTTGAAGAAATGAACATGCAAGTGTACTAGGAGTATAAGAGTTGGTATGGGATGATTATAGGTTGTTATTTGATGTATAAAAATGGTGGAAATGGGTCAAAATACTAATTTAGTAAGATTTTTAAATGGTCATTTTAAATCAGTAACATTAAGGCTATTGTTAGTGGTCTTAGGTTTGAGATATGGATGAGATTATTTGATATTATTATAGAGCTCTTCTTAAGCTTCAAATTGGTACCAATTAGAGCTTCCAACTCAAAACGATGAGGAAGTTACGTTAGTTTGATTATTCGTGTACAGGGAGACGAGTGTCAACACAATCCGAAATTGTTGTTGATATTTGGTTCGAATCTCGGGGACTATAAAATGAGTTTTATAAATAGTCAAGGGCTGTTCTCAGGCTCTAAACCTAGGGTTATGAGTCTATTTTCAAAGTCAAGTGTCGATTTTGCAAACAGAATTGGTTAGAAAGGTCAAATTGATTTTACGAGTTAAGTGTGCAAAACTGTCCGGTTTTTGAAGTCTAAAGATGCTTTGAGCAGAAGGTCCTAGGAGTAATATTTTTAAATAAAATTTAAACTGAGTTTTATTCATGTTATGATTGAGTTTTTCACCAAGTTTCATAAAAATCCGAGTTGTCAAAGTATGGGAAATCAGCGGGTACATTTGGTATGTACCGACTGGGTGCTTTCGGGAGTACTTGTCTTAATAACGTAATCTTGTAAAGGCATCTAGTATATCCACTTGTGTAGTTTGTTCTTGTGTATATACTATGGGTTTGAGTTTATTTAATTAATTTCACTAAGTATGAGTTTATACTTGGGCATATTAATAAAGTGCGCGCCTTATTTGGTAGGTTGCGGCTTTCGTGTTTACCGGGCATCTATATCGTCGACGATCGTCTTACCACTACTTTTTCTACTCAGCTTCCGATTTCCGTGATTCACTTACCTCGTGGCTTAAGGTGAGTTCATAGCCCCTTTTTACTACTTGTACATTGTTTCTAAACGCGGGGTGAGATTTTACATGGTGGAACACATCCATTTAAAAATTGTATGCTATCCAGAACTTGTATGCTTTCCAACAGTTTTCATTGATATTATTTCTTTTAGTTTATAGCCCTTAAGTTTCCTCTCTTGATCATGAACTGTTAATTTACTTGTGTTGCTAAGCGTGGATGTTGTAGGTGGATCCATCGGGACTGACAATCCCCGTCCCATGTTGTAGTTATTTAACCATTGACGCATTGCATTTGTTTTGTTACTTGAGTATTCAGGCTGAATACTCAATAGAGGAACTTACACTGATGTTAAGCTTCGGTTCATGAACTAAATAGCAATAATAATAGTTTCGGACTATGGTATCGTACGTCCATTTCCCTATTTATTGTTTTACAAATGAATGCGTGTGTTCCACACCTTTACTGCTAAACTTATGAATATCACTCAACTTTGTGTTGACGATTTTACATGTTTAATCTCATGTAATAATACTTAATTTTGCTTAGATGGGAGCCCGTAGGATATTATCGCAGCTTGGAGATTTCTGTGTTATTTTTTTTAAAGTTTGGTTTTGGTAAAAGCTTTCAAATGTTATTTGTATATTTGGTAACTATATGTTACAAAACCATGATTAAATAGTAGATTTATCCGCTCATAAAACTCTGGGACCTTTGTTTAAAAACTTTGATGTTTATGATGTAATGTATATGTTTTTATTACGTCAACTTTGTGTCAACAGTATTTCATTGTTTCTTGTACCATGACGTGGCATCCCCTTGCTGCCTACGTGTTTCCTTGCCTGATTTTGAGGGTCTCACGTATTGGTATCAGAGCGATGGTTATAGGGAACTGGGTCGTTTTCAAATACTTAGTCTATAATCGAAAGTTTAAATATTTCATGTTTCTAAGCGTCAAACACAGAATCTGCCATTGTTGTTCGATATTTGCGCGAGTAACTCTCTTATCCTTATTATTTACTCTTAATTATCTTTGTAGTATTTCATTTCTTGATTTCATTTTGAAATATTACATTGCTTTTATACGATAATTACCATCTCTTCCCAAAACCTTTGTGCTTAATGAATTATTATTGGATATTACTGTGATTACATATTCCCTTACTTTATTACTTGAATTCATGTTCTTGTAAACTTGATCTTGTTACAATAATTTTAAATTGTTATGGCATTCCATACTTGTATTCGGAGCGCGTATGCTGCCGACTTTTCATACTCACTTTTCTGAGTACTATTGTTATTTTGTTTATGTGTGGTGCGACTGACCTCATATACTCGTTCATTTTGAACCGCCTGTTTTTCTAGACTCATTCTTTTACATGTTGTGTGTATTCTCGTGATATCATTGTTCGAGATTTAATAAGTGTTGCTTTAGATGAAACTTTTGATTGTCATATTACTACCGTGCGTGTTACCTTCATTGTTTAACTCTTTTAAGATATCTATTTAGATATCCAATTGCTTCCCGACCATTTGTGATTGGATGTCTTGAAAAATAGTCTATAGACCATTTTGTAGCTCAATGTGTCCTCGAAAAAGACTAATGGACATCGTGTGAGTCACACATCATGAAGCATTCCTTTAATCCGTGTCGAATACTATTGTGAGTTTTCGTAACCTTGATTGACCCTTACGTCACCGTTTTACACGACACTCGTATATCGATAAAATATTACTTCATTGACCATTCTACATTTCGACTTCGAATTACAAAGTTAGTTTGTACCTTGGAAGTACCATCGTCATCTTGCTATTCATCCTCTATTATGTGGTGCTTGTTTGGAATACGATTTTACTCCTATAAACTTGTATCCCCCCTTTCATTAAACCTCATCGCTCCAGGAGTGCAACTCGTTAATGTTCCATTTCTTTCTCGGTATGCCTTGTGTTTTTGGAAAATCACGCCACCAAGAGACCTTCCTGCATTGCATCTTGAAATCAAAGACACGGATGTCATGCGCCGTTTTTGGTTTCTTAGACTATCATTGATATTCTTAAACCATTTTTATACTATGTTTTTCTTTACATGCTTAATTATACAATCTATTCTCTTTCGTCTTTGTGGAATCCACAAGTCATGTGTGTACATAAATTCCGGGTCGTTATGAAGCTTGACTAAATTTCAAGGTGTGTCGAAAAATATACTTTCTGGAGAAAAAGTTACATGTAATTTAACGATGTCGAGAAAATATTTTTATAAACTTTAAACATAAAAATATGTTTCTACTTGTTGAGACGTTCGTTTAGGACATAAATTTCGACCCTTAAATCTTAAAAACGAGCAAGTTACGCTCATTTGAAATTGTAAAATTTGAGAACTTATTTCTGCGCATTTCTAAAATATCATTTGTTGACAGATTTGATGCGAGGGCATTTTCGTCCATTTTTTATCTGTTTCAAGTCTCGAGTAAAACTAGAAATTTGTCCAAAACATCGTTTACACCAAATTGCTTTAGGGTGTGTGATAGGTGTGAAAACACCCATCCTTTTACCACTTATTTCTTACTAAAACAAGACCAAAACGCGTGTTTAATATCATTTGTTTGGAATTATGCGTGGTTTTTGTGTTTATTGTGTTTTCAGAGTCAACCGGATGAATAGTGAAGAAAACATGGGATTGCACGGGTTTTATCGTGGAAAAAGACTCAAGACGAAGTCTTTTGTCCAAGAGATGCAAAAGATTTAAAGTCAATGGGCCTGTTTGAAGATTTATCGAAGAAAAGGACCAAAGATGGAAGATTTACATATGTCGAAGAAACTCAAGTCCATTAAACGAAGAAATTAGAAGACAAGTTGAATTTAATCGTCGACAAATCCCGAATCAGAATCGAAAACGTCAACTTTTCTGAAAAGACGAGAAGACAAGAAGAAAGAGAGAAAGCCCACTCACCAACCAAGCACTAGGATTATATAAAGGATTCCCTTCACACTTTTTAGTCAGTTTTTTAGTTTTTGTTTTTCCTTTTTTCTCTCCTTCTTGTTCGTAGGTATCACCAACACCATTAAGGTGTTTGGTGATTTTGATTCTTGTTTTGTTCACAAATCTTGTAGTTTAATCTTTTTCCTTTGATTGTTTAAACCTTAATCATCAATATAATCTTTCCATTCATCTTGTTCATTTTCATCTTTTTATTCAAAGTTCTAAAGTTTTATTTTGGTGATTTTGATCTTCAAAAGTTCGTGGGTTTTGTGTTTTTATGATTGGGATTTGATGTTTATGGTTAGTAGATGATTTGTTATTAGCTTTGTTTAAGATTTGGTTAAAAACTTGGTTGATTTTTGATAAATTCGTGTTCCCCTGTTTTCTCGCTGTTTACTGTTCTTCAATTCCCCAGATATTCCGAATAGCTCAATTATTCCGGGTAGCATTGTTATTCCGCATAGCTTCTTTATTCCGAATGGTCTTTTTATTCCGCATAGCCTCTTTATTCCGAATAGTGTAATTATTCCGCATAGGTCATTTATTCCGAATAGTGTCATTATTCCGCATAGCCTAGTTATTCCGAGTAGCATCTTTATTCCGCATAGCTTCATTATTCCGCATAGCTTCATTATTCCGCATAGCCTAATTATTCCGAGTAGAGGACCATATTCTGAGTAGCTTCATTATTCCGCATAGCCTAATTATTCCGAGTAGAGGACCATATTCCGAGTAGCTTACATATTCCGAATGGCCACTTATTCCGCATAAGGACTTTTATTCCGAGTAACAAACTTATTCCGGATAGCACCATTATTCCGGATCAAGCAAGTTTTCAGTGAGGTTATTTTACTGCTTTATCATTTAATTGTTTAATTTAAATTCAAGTTTTATTTCATTGACTGTTTTTGGTTTAAATCTTTATTTACTTAATTCATCTATCTTTTTAATAGAATAGAAAACCAAACCCCCTATTTGTCACCAAGAACAATCATTTCACTTCGAGCTGTGATCAATTCGAGGAGATTCCGAGATTAATTCTGAACCCATAGCAAATCTCGTTAATCAAATGGCGCCGTTGCCGGCTCTTCTCGTTAAGATTAACAGTTTTTTGTGAGAACTTGGATTTTGGGATCCGTTCGCCGTGAACGTTACTTTTTCATAAAATTTTCAAAAACCCTAAAAAATATAAAATTTTCAAAAAATACAAAAAAACCATAAAAAAAACCAAAAATATTTCTTGTTTGCTTTGTTAGTTCTTTTGCAGGTGCATGCGTACACGATCGACGTCTTATCAAGAGCCCGAGCCTCTCGAAGACTTAGACATGGCCGGTGTACAAAACAACAACAATAACCCACCTCTCAACAACAATAATAACAACAACAACAATGAGCCTCTACCAGACAATCGCCCATTCTTGGTCTCTGCTCAACTTTGAGCTCAAATCCGGCTTTATCCAGATGGTCTCTGCTCAACCATTCTTGGGGCGTACCATTGATGATCCTCATGACCACATCAAACGGTTCTTGCAACTCACGAATACGGTCAAATTCAATGGTGTTCCACAAGAGGTAATCTGTTTGCAACTTTTTCCTTTCTCCCTAGAGGGACAAGCCCGACATTGGCTTGCTAAGGAACCGCCGCAAAGTATTCTGACGTGGACGGATTTGGAGACCAAGTTCCTAAATTACTTTTTCCCACCCTCTCGTACTACCGCTTTGCGGAATGAAATTATTAATTTTGAACAAAAGTACGATGAGTCTTTTAGTGAATCTTGGGACCGTTTCAAAGATCTTTTAAGAAAGTGCCCACAACATGGTTTTACCAAAGTGCACCAAATTAATACTTTTTATAATGGTTTAAGCATGAATGACCAAGATTCACTAAACAGTGCCTCGGGGGGGGGGGATATTTTGGTTAAGACTTCTAATGCCGCTTGGGATATCATTGAGAATAAGTCTCGTGTGCAAACCAAGAGTGTTCGGACCAATGCCGCTAGTGCTAGTACTAGTGACAGCGACAAGCGACTTGACAAAATTACTACGCTTCTTGAATCGCTTGTTACCCACACCGCTAACAACACCAACAACATCAACGCTAAAAACGCTCAAGTCAATGCTGTAAGCCAACCATGTGAGATATGCGGGGGTCCTCACTCTTACACCACTTGTACCACCACCCAAGACTACCCTTCTGAGAATGTGAATGCAGCATACGGTACCTATCCTCCGGCCGCTTATCAAGCTCGTCCTCAAGGTGACCGCAACTTGCTTAGCTACCGCTCTAACAACTTTCTTTCCCCACCCGGTTTTCCTCCTAACAACCCAAACCAACAACAAAACCTCAATCGCCCTCCTCAACAACAACAACAACCTCGTGCACCATACCAACCACCTCACAAACAACCATATCCACCTCAAAGAAACAACCAAGTTTACCAACAACCTGCTTATCAACCACCCGCTTACCATGCTCCCCCTCCCAACCAACCCACCGCATTACACCAAGATGTTAAAACCTACATGCGGACCAATGATGTGATTGTGGAAAATCTCCAGCGGGAAGTGCTCAACTTGAAAGCAGACATGGTGAAACAAGGGAACGATCTGCGAGCTGATATGAGAAACACTTTGGCAAGTCAAACGAATGACTTAAGGAACATGATGGCTGGATTCTTCCAAGGTAATCAATCCTCTTCTTCGGGTACTCTTCCGAGTAACACCGTTGCGAATCCAAGAGGAGAGATGAAAGCAATCACCACTCGCAGTGGCAAAGGTACTAAGGAACCCGAGCCTCCTATACCTCCACCGGTGATTGTGACTAAGGCAAACGAGTCACCTGCTCCTATTCCTCCTCCTTCTACTTCCCCAATTTCTCCACCTCTTACTTCTACCACTCCTCCACCCAAGGATGTGAGTGATCCTATTCTCCCAAAGCCTTCCTCTTCTTCCGATATACCTTATCCATCAAGGTTGAGGAAAGAGAAGCTCAAAAGCAAGGATGATATTCAGGTTTCGAACTTTCTCAAAATGTTTAAACACATGAATTTCAACATCTCCTTCGCTGAGGCTCTCGCTCACATGCCTAAATACGCGAAAATGTTCAAAGATCTTCTTAGCGACAAGGAGAAACTTCTTGATATTGCTAACACCCAACTTAATGAGAATTGCTCTGCAGTGCTCTTAAGGAAATTGCCAACCAAGCTTGGTGATCCGGGTCGTTTCTTAATCCCTTGCAACTTCCCGGGAGTAGAGAACTTCATGGCCCTAGCCGATCTAGGTGCCAGTATTAACTTAATGCCCTTAAGCGTTTGGAAGCAATTATCTCTCCCTGAGCTAGTCCCCACCAAAATGACTTTGGAATTAGCTAACCGTACGGTTGCTTATCCAGTGGGGATAGCCGAAGACGTCTTTGTAGGAGTCGACAAATTCACTTTTCCTGCCGATTCCGTCGTCGTCGACTACGATATGGACCCTCGTGTGCCATTAATTGTTGGTCGTCCATTCTTGAGGACCGGTCGCACTCTCATCGATGTTGAAGCGGGTGAGCTTATCATGAGAGTGGGTGACGATGAAATTGTCTTCAACATGGGAAAGCTTTCTAAACAGCCTTATTCATACGAGAGTGTTAATTGTATTGACGTTCTTGATGAGGCCTGTGAAGAACACTTCAAAGATGCTTGTAAAAGTATTCCTACCTCTCTTCCCAATGTTGAGACTGTTTCCTCTATTGATTCATCACTATCTCTATTTGGAGAAAGTGATTTCCTTTGGAAAGATTTGGAAGCCACCATGGGAGATGTGAACTTAGAACATGATGATTCTCCCACCGATTGGGATGAAGATCTTCGCCTCATTGAGAACCTTCTTAAAGAAGACAATATTTCCCCACCATCTCCCAAGGATATTGCTATCGATGAACCGACTTTGAATACGCCTCCCATCGAAAATTCTCCGGATTTAGAACTTAAGGAGTTGCCGCCCCATCTTGAGTATGTGTTCCTTGAAGATAAGAAGAAGTCGCCCGTCATCATTGCTAAGGACTTGAAAGAAGAATAGAAATCTCGCCTCATCGCCGTGCTTAAAGATCATAAGAAGGCAATTGCTTGGAAAATTTCCGATATCCGCGGAATTGATCCGAACTTTTGTACTCCCAAGATTCTCATGGAAGATGACTTTAAACCCGCAATCCAGAGCCAAAGAAGGGTTAATCCTCGCATTCACGACGTCATCAAACAAGAGGTTATCAAACTTCTTGATGCCGGCTTGATTTACCCTATCTCGGATTCGCCTTGGGTAAGTCCCGTCCATTGTGTGCCCAAGAAGGGCGGAATAACCGTTGTTCCCAATGAACACGAGTTGATTCCCACTCGTCTCGTTACTGGGTGGAGAGTTTGTATCGACTATCGCAAGCTCAATGATGCCACGAGAAAAGATCACTTTCCTCTTCTTTTCATGGATCAAATGCTCGAGCGTCTAGCGGGTAATGACTATTACTGCTTCTTTGACGGTTTCTCCGGGTATTTTCAAATTCCCATCGATCCCAAAGACCAAGAGAAGACCACATTCACTTGTCCCTACGAACATTTGCTTACAAACGTATGTCTTTTGGTTTATGCAATGCTCCTGGGACGTTCCAAAGGTGTATGATGGCTATCTTCCATGACATGGTGGAAGACACTATGGAAGTATTCATAGATGATTTCTCGGTTTATGGCGACTCTTTCTCTGCTTGCCTTGCCAATTTAGAACGTATGCTTAAGCGGTGTGAAGACACTCGCCTTGTTCTTAATTGGGAAAAATGCCATTTCATGGTAAAAGAAGGCATCGTGCTAGGACACAAGATCTCCAAAGCCGGTCTTGAAGTGGACCGTGCTAAAGTCGATGTTATCGCTAAGTTGCCTCCACCTTCAACCGTGAAGGGTGTGAGAAGTTTCCTCGGTCATGCGGGCTTCTACCGTCGTTTCATCAAATATTTTTCTAAAATCGCTCGCCCGATGACCCACCTCTTGGAGAAAGATACTCCTTTTATCTTTTCCAACGAGTGTATTGAAGCCTTCAACTTGCTTAAGGATAAGCTTACTAAGGCACCCGTCTTGGTTACCCCTAATTGGGAGCTTCCCTTTGAGTTGATGTGCGATGCTAGTGACTATGCTATTGGAGCGGTTCTGGGACAAAGAGTGAACAAACACTTCCAACCGATCCATTACGCTAGCAAGACAATGACTGGGGCTCAATTGCATTACACGACAACCGAAAAAGAGGTTTTAGCTGTTGTCTATGCTTTTGAAAGTTCCGCCACTATCTTGTCCTTTCTACCACAATCGTTTACACCGATCATTCCGCGTTGAAGTACTTGTTAACTAAGCAAGATTCCAAACCAAGACTTCTTTGCTGGGTTTCGCTACTCCAAGAATTTAAAATCGAAATTCGCGATAAGAAAGGAGCTGAAAACCTAGCCGCGGATCATCTCAGTAGACTTGAGGATCCTTATCAAGGGGATCATCCGAACAAAGAGATCAATGACTCTTTTCCCCTAGAGACCTTAATTTCTATCAACTCGACTTTTGATGAAACCCCGTGGTTTGCGGACATTGCAAACTACTTGGCGGGTGGAATTCTCGTCGACGGGTTAACATCTCAACAAAAGAAAAAGTTCTTCAAAGACATTAAGACTTACTTTTGGGATGACCCGTATCTATTCAAACAATGTGCTGATTTGATTATTCGCCGATGTGTTGATGGACCGGCAGCTTTAGAAATCCTTGACGCTTGCCACAAAGGACCCACCGGTGGTCACTTTGGTCCCAACTACACCGCCAAAAAAGTGTTTGACTCAGGATTTTATTGGCCCACCATTTATCGTGATGCTCACGAGATGGTTAAACGTTGTGATGCTTGCCAAAAACAAGGCAAGATCACACATAAAGATGAGATGACTCATAATTTCATTCAAGAATGTGAAATCTTTGATGTATGGGGTATCGACTTTATGGGGCCATTCCCGTCCTCTAAAGGAAACAAATACATCCTTGTAGCCGTTGACTACGTCTCAAAATGGGTTGAAGCCAAAGCTTTACACACTAATGACGCAAGGGTAGTTTGTAACTTTTTGAAATCGCTATTCGCTAGATTCGGTGTGCCTCGTGCCATTATTAGTGATCGCGGGACTCATTTTTGCAATGACCAATTTGCAAGAGTCATGGCTAAGTATGGTGTAAATCATCGTCTTTCCACCGCATACCACACACAAACTAATTGCCAGGCTGAAATCTCTAACCGAGGATTAAAGCGAATTCTTGAAAGAACCATGGGAGAGCATCGTGCCTCATGGGCTGATAAACTTGATGATGCTTTGTGGGCTTTTCGTACCGCATACAAGACTCCAATTGGTTGTACACCATATCGTCTCGTGTACGGGAAAGCATGCCACCTCCCCATTGAGTTGGAGCACAAGGCTTACTGGGCCTTGAAGTGGGCTAATTTTGATATCAACAAAGCCGGTGACCTACGCAAGATCCAATTCAATGAGCTCAATGAACTCCGTAATGAGGCTTATGAAAATTCTTTGATTTATAAGGAAAAGACTAAGCTCATTCACGACTCTAAGATTAAGAACCGAGAGTTCCAAGTTGGAGACAAAGTTTTACTCTTTAACTCTCGGTTGAAAATCTTTTCGGACAAGCTGAAATCTCGTTGGTCCGGACCATTCACCATTGCCCAAATTTTTCCATATGGTACTCTCAAGCTCGCTCAACCTAATGGACCTAATTTTAAGGTGAATGGCCAACGAGTGAAGTTGTACTTTGGTGAGGACATCTCTCAAGAGATGATTCCATCCCTCACCACGTTCCCCATGAACTAATTTTGGGTCGAGTCAGGCTCGTGACTCGGTTATAAAAAACAAGCGCTCCTCGGGAGGCAGCCCGAGTATCTATCCTTTTCCATTTTAACCTCCTAAGTGTAGGGGGCCTCTATAGGTTCTTTGTGTTTGTGTGGTGATGTGATTACAGGGATAAGTGCACTCTTGGAATCTCTGAAGAACCGTGCTCCCGTGTTATCCGAAATCCGGTTCTATCTCTCAACTATCGTGATTCAATTTTCTTCATACTCACATTTGAAATTGATCACGTTAGTCGTCTCTTCCTTAACTTGAGTTAACCAACGTGCACAGTGTCATAAGTGTAGGGGAGACTTTTCCCACATGCTTAAACATTGAGGACAATGTTTATCTTAAGTGTAGGGGGGACTTCTATCGAAGTTTTAAGTGGACTTTTCCATGAAAATGCCTTCATTTAACCGGAAAATCATCTTTTTCAACATTTTTCAAATTTTTTATTAACTTTGGCCATGTCGTCGTAATTTTTAAATTTTCATCGTTGCTTTCATATGTATATATCCCGCAATAAAGTCAAAAATATTAATAAAGTGGTGTAGCTAGTTTTGAAATCTTCGACATATTAGGCCCGTTGCGATTATTTTGACTCAACCCGAATAGACTTATCCAAGTTTATTCTAGCTAGTATCCTTAACCATGTAGACCTTAATTGGTTTATTAGGCTAAGCATCCACGAGTCTCATTACTTGATATTTTAAATTGTGGAGAACGAGAAATGATAGAGTCAATTATAAGTCGGCATTCTTGCACAAGCTCACTTGGTGTAATTATTTGCCTATTCTCCCATCACTTGCTAATAATTTATCTGCAATAAGTATGGTCGTACGATTTGAAAAGTTACTTAGCTTCTAGCCCAAGATCGTTTAAAAGTTGCTCGGTAATGATAAGAGTTCATAGCCAAGGCATAACTTATGAAGCGGGGCGCGAAGATTGGCGAGTCTGAAAAGGCCCTAACAAGGCATGAGGATTCAATCTTATTGCTAAAGATCCAAGGTGATGTGAAAAGCATTATTCCCAAAATCAATATGAAGGATCAAGACTCACGACGAAAAGCAATCAACTCCCATAAAGATCATGGAGAAGTCTATCCGAAAAGACCCTAACAAGGTATGAGGATAAATAGATCCAAGTCCGAAAAGGAGGCGGATCGTTGTATCTCAAAACCCCAATTAGAGATTGAAGAAATAATCATGAAGTCGTGGTCAACAAAGTTGGAGTACCCCTCAAAAGTCTCCAAGTGAAGAAACTCTATTAACGATGAGAAGACCATTATCTCAAGCACGTCTCTCAAGATATGAAGTATGAAGTACATGCCAAATATCGGCCCGAGAGAGGTCTCAAATCGTGAACCGAGTTATGCCAAGATATGAACTTTTTGATATCCCGAGAAGCAGTTTTAAGAGATTTTGTCCTTTAGCTAACTATTGATCAAATCGTCCTACTTTGCTTTCAGCCTAAATAAACTATCGAAATAAGTCCAAAAATGCATCTTCATGATCATTCTAAGACAAAAATAAAATATATGAGATACACCTAGGAATAAGGGAGTTTAAGCATTTAATTAAGCCATGTGTGTAAGTGTTTGATTTGCTAACTTATAATAACAATGATCTCGTTTTTAAGCTTAGTTTGGGGAACGTGAAACTTGAGGGTGATAAATCTTCGCAGCACCAAAGCCCTAATGTAAGTCCTTGATCTCTTTGCAAGTTATTTCCATATAGCTATTTTCAAGTGAAAATGGTTTTCTATCCTTTTGTTTACTTTAAAGTTTTAATTTCTCTTAGTACTTTAATTTTTGTTTAGTAGTATTTTAATAAGGCCAAGGTTGATTGATTATGAGAAAAATGTAAAATTGCTTTATCACTAAGCATTGCATGAGGGCATGGCAATGGTTAAGTGTAGCGGATTTGATAGGTGTGAAAACACCCATCCTTTTACCACTTATTTTTTACTAAAACAAGACCAAAACGCGTGTTTAATATCATTTGTTTGGAATTATGCGTGGTTTTTGTGTTTATTGTGTTTTCAGAGTCAACCGGATGAATAGTGAAGAAAACATGGGATTGCACGGGTATTATCGAGGAAAAAGACTCAAGACGAAGTCTATTGTCCAAGAGATGCAAAATATTTGAAGTCAATGGGCCTGTTTGAAGATTTATCGAAGAAAAGGACCAAAGATGGAAGATTTACATATGTCGAAGAAACTCAAGTCTATTAAACGAAGAAATTAAAAGACGGGTTGAATTTAATCGTCGACAAATCCCGAATCATAATCGGAAACGTCAACTTTTTTGAAAAGACAGGAAGACAAGAAGAAAGGGAGAAAGCCCACTCACCAACCAAGCACGAGGACTATATAAAGGATTCCCTTCACACTTTTTAGTCAGTTTTTTAGTTTTTGTTTTTCCTCTTTTCTCTCCTTCTTGTTCGTAGGTATCACCAACACCATTAGGGTGTTTGGTGATTTTGATTCTTGTTTTGTTCACAAATCTTGTAGTTTAATCTTTTTCCTTTGATTGTTTAAACCTTAATCATCAATATAATCTTTCCATTCATCTTGTTCATTTTCATCTTTTTATTCAAAGTTCTAAAGTTTTATTTTGGTGATTTTGATCTTCAAAAGTTCGTGGGTTTTGTGTTTTTATGATTGGGATTTGATGTTTATGATTAGTAGATGATTTGTTATTAGCTTTGTTTAAGATTTGGTTAAAAACTTGGTTGATTTTTGATAAATTCATGTTCCCCTGTTTTCCGAATAGCTCAATTATTCCGGGTAGCATTGTTATTCCGCATAGCTTCTTTATTCTGAATGGTCTTTTTATTCCGCATAGCCTCTTTATTCCGAATAGTGTAATTATTCCGCATAGGTCATTTATTCCGAATAGTGTCATTATTCCGCATAGCCTAGTTATTCCGAGTAGCATCTTTATTTCGCATAGCTTCATTATTCCGCATAGCTTCATTATTCCGCATAGCCTAATTATTCCGAGTAGAGGACCATATTCCGAGTAGCTTCATTATTCCGCATAGCCTAATTATTCCGAGTAGAGGACCATATTCCGAGTAGCTTACATATTCTGAATGTCCACTTATTCCGCATAAGGACTTTTATTCCGAGTAACAGACTTATTCCGGATAGCACCATTATTCCGGATCAAGCAAGTTTTCAGTGAGGTTATTTTATTGCTTTATCATTTAATTGTTTAATTTAAATTCAAGTTTTATTTCATTGACTGTTTTTGGTTTAAATCTTTATTTACTTCATTCATCTATCTTTTTAATAGAATAGAAAACCAAACTCCCTATTTGTCACCAAGAAGAATCATTCCACTTCGAGCTGTGATTAATTCGAGGAGATTCCGAGATTAATTCTGAACCCATAGCAAATCTCGTTAATCAGTGTGTTTGGTTCACTGATTAAGATTACATGGTTTAAAAATCTAGCGTGTTTTAAACATTGAAAGATTCAAAACATTGTTATCATAAACTAGTGGACGTGTTTGGTTGACACAAAAAAGTTATAGTGCAAATAATAGTAAATGACAATATTGTCCTTATGTTATCTTCTTTGTTTCAAAAAAAAACATGTGTTCTTCATTGATGTGTTCATCATAGTTACAAAACAACAAATGATTGCTTAAACTAAATATCATCACCTGAATAAAAAAAGAACAACAATCAATGCTTAATTTAAAAATTAGTAACTTTTTTTATTTCATAAAATTAAACAAAATCAAATTATATAAATATCAAAGACAATACCAATCAAAATATACGAATAAAAAGACTATTGTCCAACCTGTTATAATTATCCCAAATTTAACAAAGCTAATCAATTAATACGATAACTTTGAAGATGGAAGCAATTGAATAACAAAAGTGAATACACCTGTTGAATACCCAAATTTATAAATTACTGATAAAAATGAAAATAAGTTAAAGATTATAAAGTAATTGATGGAAAAAATAAAAAAATTTAGTAATGGGGTTTAGAGATGAAAAAAATAGAAGATCTGGTAGATGAGAAAAAGAATATGTGAGAATGATGGGAGGGCAATCTTGTCTCCTTTCAATACATAAAGTCATAGTTTTAAAAACTTCTCCCCATCCACCGAGAATAAAAAACGCCTTTTTGTTGTTTTAAGATACCATTATAAAAATCCAAACCCCTTCCTTTTTTCTTTAACCAAACACGTTGAACAGTGAGTTTAAATTTCAAAACCATCAAAAACCAACAAAAATCAGCCAACCAAACAGCCCCTTACACTTCGAGTCTTAAAAATGTCATTAGCGAGTCAATTGGTCCGGTCAGACCCCAAAAGTCAAACTTAAAAGTTAAAGCTGATATGGTTTGAAGCGTTTTTGAGTACGTTTGAACTCATAAAACTTTAACGAATGAGATTTTACAACTACCAAACATTGATTGCATTTGAAAACGTTTAAAAATAGAAACTTTTCGGGTTAGTTGTATTATTCGAAAACTGATATTCTAGCTTTCTTAAAAGCATATTTATGTCAAATAAATTACGATGTGAGCGCATATGGATTTCCTTTATCTGTTCTTTTATACATGACTTATTTGTCATTTTATCTTATCTTTCTTCTACTTATAACGTAACACTGATTTGGGCCGAGGTTTGAAGTTCTTATTTTCAAATCTTTTCGTCATCATTTTAATACGTGTCTCACGACGATTCCGGATAAACCTTTTGAAACCTTATCAACTTGTAACCATTTCATTGATTGTCTTATGAGCTACTCTTTAGTACTCTCCTGTAACCCACTCGCTATTTCATATGATATTATCATGTCACCATATAAATTTAAACTGGTATTGTTTGTGAAACATTTTACAAAATGTTCTACATTGGTCATTGTTTTACGATGTATTTTCACAAATTGTTCAACGTTGATCTTATAAAGAATTCCTGTAACATTAAAATTGTTGATTTAAATATTTAGCCAATTATTTACTTGTGAAACGTTTCAGGAATCATTTTAAATCCTGTTTTACAAACGGCATTATATACATATTTTAAATCATATGACATGTAATACTGATTTGACAAAGCTGAGCATCGCATTGCTAGTCCTAAATTATGCATGGCCTGATCACCTATGCGTAATTTAGAAGGAGCCATGTGAGGCCGAATAGTAGTCACCTTAAATATTTGGCCAAGAACCAACCTTTTTACTTGTGTTTCTGAAAAAAGTTAGATACATTAAAATTTTGAAAACTTTTACATATTATGCGAGTAGCACCCGTTCGTAACATATGCACATGTTTCCTTACCTCCTTCTTGAACGAATTACGTACCTGCAAGTACATGTTTCTTTACTCAACGATATATGTTCTACATATTACCACTCGTCTAATTACCGACCATTGATACCAGACTTGAAAGTTTTAATGTTTTTATGCTTCTACATCGACCAACCTTCTCTATCTATTTTGGTAGACCTTCGAAACGTCTCTAGACGCGAATAATGATTTATGACTGGACGTGAACGATAATTTCGTGTATTTGTCATGATATGTGTTAGACTCAATCGTCTTGAAATTCATTCGTGTGAACCATGTGTTGGTTTCGTCTCTCATTGCTAATGTTCATTTTACTAGAATTACTCTCAAGTGACTTCTTAAGAATTTTATTTGATTCAAAAACTTATTGTGTGGCTTTTCTCTTTCGATCGTGTATCGACCACCGAGAACTTAATAAGCCGTTGTTGGTGACACCAACCACGCTCGTGAAATAATCAATTGCTAAACCTTTTTTTCTTATTGTCCTTATCATCGATGCATCTATTCTATCATGTTCGTTAAGAATTTGTACGGATTTTGTTTTATTCCCTCTTGTCATTGCTTACATATTAATTGTTGATTATTATTTGCTATCTTGTCACATTTTGAAAACTCGAATATGTCTCATGTTTACATTTGATGCATTAAACGTCTTTTCGGATTTCTATAAATTATTCTTAATTTTTAAGAACGTTTTACACACTTTACCAAATGTTTAATTTACTAAAATAAACATCACAAGTTAAATGTCGGGTCTGTGCATCATCTTTGGTAAATTTATAACTAGTGTTTAAAAGGATGTCATATCTTATCTTTTAAACTATTTGATTATATCATATTTTATTTCTAGGTTAATGACATTACCTATATAATTTATATTTCTATCAATGCTTCTAAATTATTTGGAAATTTAATTTTCTCTCATCATAACAATAATTTCATGCAGTCATCCAAAAGCTCTTAATCCGATCAAAATAATTTATTAATAGGAAAGGAAGGAGGAAGAACTAGAGAGATAAAGAAGAGAATGAGAGAATGAGAAGGTTGATTAAGTGAATGTGTAAAGTGACAAATGACCAACCCC
Source organism: Glebionis coronaria (assembly GCA_025667525.1). NCBI lineage: Eukaryota > Viridiplantae > Streptophyta > Magnoliopsida > Asterales > Asteraceae > Glebionis > Glebionis coronaria. The sequence continues at coordinate 288,987,073 of CM046880.1, read as the reverse complement.
TTCTAACATGCTAGGATGGGGTATATATAGCCCACCCTACATGTGGGCTATATGGGATATATGGATTACATATAGGATCACGAGCCTATTACTTGAATATATCTTTGGAGTGACCGATCCTTTCTAAATACGTAAAAACGTATTTCCAACAATCTCCCCCAAAGGGAGGTCACTCCAAGTTACAATGTCCTAAATAGTCTATAGCTCGTGATCTATGCTAACAATGATGTGGCCGAGACTTTCCTTGGAAAAACGTATTTCCAACAATCTCCCCCAAAGGGGGGTCACACCATTTTACAAAATCTTAAATCTAGCATACTATGCTTGAGTCTTCGATCTTGTTCTTGTGAATATGCTGATGAGATCTCCAACTTTGGTCTTGAACATGTGTCCTTGCTTTGACCTTGTGCATTCATCACTTGTGATATTTGCCTCCTCGTGACTTCATGTTCCACATACTTATACTTTTATAAATTCTTGAAAGCTTCATAGTTTGATACAGCGGAAGACTTGACTTTTATACTTTCTTGAATTTGATGAAGTATTAAGTGCATATAGTATAAGCATGTGTTGACGACTTCTTCTGGATTGAACACCACAATGCCACCTTCTTGTTACGCTGCATAAGATAGTTAGCAACAAAACATATACACGGATGAAATGGCCTTGAACATTTCATTCTAATTCGGTAGCATTTTACCGCCGGTCGGTGAAGACCGTTGGACGATATTAAATATCGTACTTGTGGCAGGTAGTTTCAATTAAGAACCTCCTTGACAAGATTTCGCGGGTAAACCCCTTCTCTTTATTCGACCGTCCAAAGCTGACTGCGAACATAAAGAGTGAATCATTTGGATAATAATATCCGCATGATTTGAAGCCGTCAATTCATGTTCCTGGAACAAGTGAAATTCAATTAAGAATCGTACCATTGTTGCTTTCCAGTTGTCACGAGCTTGATTCGTATAGAATCTTGCAAGTTACCTACCAAGTGTTGTTTGAGGTTAACACTAGAAGAATTTCCACTCATCACTGTGAACACTAAGGTATCACTCTGAGTGTTCTGGCAAGATCACTAAGATATTGCGTAGAGGCCTGGAACGTGTTTAAATTCATTTAAGAATTAAACCACTGTTGCTTTCCAGTTATCACAAGTTTGATTCATAAAGAATCGCACAAGTCACCTACCATGAGCTTTTTGATAATCGCTCAAGAAGGATTTCCATCTTCATTGTAAATACTTACGTATTACTCGGATGTTCAGGCAAGAGTTTGCGTAGGACTCTTAAGATCTTTCTTACTTTTCACTGTGTGTGAAGAAGTAAGGAATTATGAAAGTGTATCCTAATGAGATATTTGATGATCTCAAATGGCTCTAGACTCGATCGTGCATTTTGGATTTTTAGTGATCGGAGGCTGGAGAGGAGTGCCACCATTTCAATACCAATTTATTCGGAGTGAATAAATCAATAGATAATGTGTTGTCTCCGTGTGATTAAAAAAAATATTTTTTAAGAGATATCTGAGTTAGCTGGGATGGGTTATGACTTGCATCACTGGGTCCATGATGTCTGTCTTCAATATCAAGAATCATTAAACAATGATCTTAATAGCATATGTATTGACCCGGTTTCTGCCTAAGTTGTAAGGAGGGCTTCTTTCTTTACACCCTTTATCTTTACAATTCTTTTTCATTCTTCAACCCCTTCAATGCTTACCAATACGTCATAACTAGCACCTTGTTGTGATTGTTCCAGTGCTAACTTAAGTACTTGGTTGGCATTCAGCTACATTTACAATCTTTCTCCATATTTACTAAGGACTACTATTTCAAGCTATGGAATGTCCTTGAGAAGATTCCTCCAGTTCTAGAGGAATCATTGGACTTTAACCTATCCTACCATCCTTATGTCACCACAATCTTCACCGTCGTGAATAGAGTTGTTTTGGGTAAGTGTATGTCACCATGAAATCCATTTTGAAGTGCAAATCCATTTTGCTCCCCCTTAACATATGCCACGATATCCGAAAACATTTCACACATGTCGGGATGAGCTATCACGTTAAGTCAGACCATTTGTGATTAATCATTTCCCATATTAAATCACATTTTCTCCCCCATATTAAAAATATTAACCCAATCGATGTTTTTAATATCAATTGATTTAATATCATTTTAAGAAAATTTGGGAAGAAAAATGTAAATCCAATTATCTTCATGCTTTACACAAGCTCCCCCTCAAATTAATGAGGGTGTACTTGAAACGTGAATGAAGTACCTTTTAAACACAAGTGTAAGGTACTTATCACATGCAAAGATCATATATGTTAATGTATTCACAAGATTAGCTATTTATGAGGTTGGACCTGAATGATGGAGAACATCATATAAAAGAAGCACATGGTTCTTGTTCACGAATGTTGGTCGCCTCATCACGTGTGAAGTTATCTCTTGACTCCATGTGTACGATTGATATCGTTGTCTTGACACCAACATGTGAACTTGGCACTTTCGGCGTCAAAGATTCTGAATGCTGGACAATTGCTCCCCCTCAATTGTTGAACCGTGTTCTATTGAAAGAGCGGTAGTCGCCGTTTGAGTAGTCGCATCGTCGAGTATGTAGATATCAATTGTAAATTGCTACGGTTGGTGGAGATGATAACTTCATAAAAACAAGATTTCTCTTGTTTTAACAAATAAACGCATGACACGTACATATATTCGTGTTAGATTGTGTTATTAAGTAAACACAATCCCTTACATGGTTATAAAGTAAACCATGCCCGAGAAAATTAATTCCCGTTGTTGAGTCAAAGCTTTCTGGTGAAATGCTTGACTTGAGTATGAAAATCGGGTTACTATCGAAAATAATAGCAAGCCATTTTGAGCATGTTTTAAAAGATTTGAACTTCTGCTTGAACTTTATTTACAACCCCGTGTCATTATTGAATGACATTTCTAGTATTATAAATATTATCGATTCCAGAAGACATGCTCTTGTTATCAAAACATTTTAGAACACACAATTTTGTAAGATTTTGAAAAACTTTTTGAAAAATTCTCGAAAAATTGTGTTCAAAGTTTTGAAAACCAATTACTTGAGCTTAAGATGTTGAATATCTTACAAAACTAGCTCAAGTCCGAGAAGTTGTAAACTTCCCGTTGTGAGGATAATTTTATCATCGGCGATAAACTTTCTTTTTAACTGAAGAACGAGTCCTAAGTTGACATTTACTTAGAAGTCATTTTCATGAGCTTGAAAACTTTTGAATGTTTTAACGTAAAGCTCATGACCGAGAAAGGTGAATTTCTCGTTAGGAGGAAAAGTTATCTTATTTATAAGATACACTTTCCTTTATGAGCTTAAAACCTGGAATGTTTTACTACAAGTTGATGACCGAGAAAAATTAATTTCCCGTTACGAGGATAAGTTATCATTAAAGATAAGCTTTCCTAAAATTAAAGTCCGAGTTACAGTTTGATATTTAACTGTAAGTCATTGTGCATGAGCTTAAAAACTTCGAATGTTTTTATTATTAGCTCATGCCCGAGAAAAATTAATTTCTCGTTGTAAGGATAAGTTTATCATCGGCGATAAACTTTCCTTTTAATTAAAGAACGAGTTCTAAGTTGACATTTACTTAGAAGTCGTTTTCATGAGCTTCAAAAACTTTGAATGTTTTAACGTAAAGCTCATGACCGAGAAAGATGAATTTCTCGTTATGAAGAAAAGTTCTCTTATTTAAAAGATCCACTTTCCTTTCTGAGCTTAAAACGTGGAATGTTTTAATACAAGCTCATGACCGAGAAATGTGAATTTCTCGTTACGAGGATAACTTATCTTTAAAGATAAGCTTTCCTAAATATGAAGTCCGAGTTACAGTCTGATATTTAACTGTAAGTCATTGTGCATGAGCTTAAAAAAAACTTCGAATGCTTTTAATATTAGCTCATGCCCGAGAAAAATTAATTTCTCGTTGTAAGGATAAGTTTATCATCGGCGATAAACTTTCCTTTCTTTGAAGTCCGGGGCATAATCTGAAACATAATTATACGCCATTTACACGAGCTTAAAACTTTTGAATAGTTTTAATGTAAGCTCGCGTCCGAGAAAATTAATTTCTCGTTAATGAGGATAAGTTTATCATCGACGATAAACTTTCCTTTATTTGAAGATCAGGTCATCATCTGATATTTAATGATGAGCCTTATACACGAGCTTAAAACCTGTGAATGGTTTTAGGATAAGCTCGTGTCCAAGAAAACTTAATTTCTCCTTAAGAGGGTAAGTTATCGTTGCGTAGATAAACTTCCCTGTCTCTGAAGTCCGGGTCATCGTCTGTCATTTAACGAGGAGCCATATACACGAGCTTAAAACCTTTGAATGGTTTTAAGATAAGCTCGTGTCCGAGAAAATTAATTACTCGTTTTGAGGGTAAGTTATCGTTGCGTAGATAAACTTCTCTTTCTCTGAAGTCCGGGTCATCGTCTGTCATTTAACGAGGAGCCATATACACGAGCATAAAACCTTTGAATAGTTTTAAATTTTGCTCGTGTCCGAGAAAAATCAGTTTCTCGTTTTGAGGGTAAGTTATCGTTGACGAGATAAACTTCCCTTTCTTTGAAGAGCGGGTCACTGAATGTGATTTGTCTGTGAGCCATTGTGCATGAGCTTAAAAACTTCGAATGTTTTTAATTTTAGCTCATGCCTGAGAAAACTTAATTTCTCGTTGTGAGGATAAGTTTATCATCGGCAATAAACTTTCCTTTCTTTGATGAACGAGTTACAGTCTGTTATGTGACTATAAGTCCTTGTACACGAGCTTAAAATCTTTGAATAATTTTAATAATAGCTCGTCCCCGATAAAATTTAATTTCTCGTTTTAAGGAAAAGTCATCATCGGGATGAACTTTCATGTCTTTTGAGAGCGAGTTACAGTCTGTTATGTGACTGTAAGTCATATACACGAGCTTAAAACCTTGGAATAGTTTTAATGTAAGCTCGTGTCCGAGAAAATTTACTTTCTCGTTTTGAGGATAAGTCATCATCGGGATGAACTTTCCTGTCTTTTGAGATCGAGTTACAGACTGTAATGTGACTGTAAGTCCTTGTGTAACTTAACTGCGAGTCCACTGAGACACTTGTTTCTTAAATATCAGCTTCTTCAGCAACCAAACTCTAAGAGTGTCCTTAATTGAATGGTATACAATGATTGGACCGCTTCTTTCTTTTGGAACATCCTCTTTGGTACCTGTATTCTCATTAGGAATTTGCATGTATCTATCTTAGAAGCAAGTGGTGGTTCACAGTTGGCCTTACTTGTGCCAGAGGTGACCTGAGGAGATGAATCACTTGTCTTAGTTGGCAAACGTTTCCTTTTATAGAAAACCTTAAGTTCAGGCTTAAGTGATGTATCATCCTTTTCAATTTCCTCCCTAGTAGTCTTAGTAGAATCGGAGACTATCCTAGTTAAAGGGCATTCGTTTCCTACAAGAGTGAAAGTTCTACCAGTGGGGCACCACATTTTACCAACGGGTTTGATTTTAGCCACCCACTGGGATTTAAGTCTAGCACGGGAGTTCACCTCATTAAGTAATTTTTTGATACAGGAATCATGATTGGCTTTAAAGACACATTTCCTACATGTTTTACAAGTAGCATATTTAATGTCCGAGTAAGATCTAGAATTCCTAGATGATTGATTGATGCTCCTAGGATATGACATGCTACGGTTAGCATTGTTGGGTAAACTAGAAGGCATCTGACTAGGTTTGAAATTCCTATCTCTTACTTGTGACTTTTGAATAGCTTCCCTTTGACCAAAATTGTGATGAACGTCATTTGAACTAGTTCGAGACGTGTTCTTTGGACTATGTCTAGGGAGACTAGATGCAATCATGTGATTAGGTCTTGCAAAAGCTGTTTTAGTCACTTTGGGCCTAGATAGTGGAGTGACTGGTCTAGAAAGATGAACCATATCAACTTGGGAGGCAAACCGCGGTCTCGAGGACTTTGATCGCTCGGATCTAAATGCAGTCGGTTGTCGAATAAACTGATTTGTAGGCGGTTTCCCCAAAATTGATGGTTTTTCAAGCTTAGTGTCCACACTAGTTCCTTTAGTTTCCTTAATTCATTTCTCAAAGCAAATATAGCAAAAACCTTTTCCTGTACTTGAGCCTTTAAAGTCTCATTCTCTTTGAGCAAGTTATCTTAGGATGCCAATTTAGATTCAAGCAACTTAATTTGTTTCAAAAGATTATCCTTTTCAGCTTTAGAATCTAGAACAGTTTGATCCAATTTTCGTTCAAGAACAACGTTTGACTTTTCAAGTTTTTCAAAATATGTTTCAAATTTCTCCGTTTTCTTTGAAAATTCAATTTTGGCATCCTCAAGCTCTTTGGATTGCTGAGCTAAAATCGTTTCAAGCTCTTTAATCCTAGAATCAGAATTATTTAAAGAAGCAGTCATAGGACACTTATCATGACGTTTAGCATTTTAAACACTTTCTCCCCCATTATGACTCACATTGGATGAATCAGAAGTGGTATCGCTATCACTCTTTTCCATCCTATGTTTGGCATAATTAGGTTCAAAATGCTCAACATGTTGTATATTGTTGAAACTTGGCACCTAAACAGTTGGTGCTTGTGACTTGCTGCTCGTTTCATGCTTTCCTCCTGATTCCTTGCCATTGCTTCCTGTGACTACCAAATTGGCACCTATTTCTTGTACCGGGCAGATCTGGTCATCTTTTGACGACAGCTTGAAGCGTTTCTCTCTCTCATGTTCATGTTCATGAGGTATTCTGCATGTAATAATTTAGACGACTCCTTGATTCTTTGAATCTGACCCTTTTTCAACCGTATCTCGTTGTAATTAACGAACCTGACCTCAATACACTTCTCAAGTATATTGATGTGATTGAGTAAACCACTTCTAAAGGTTTCAGTCTGGCAACCCGTATGCATGTTGAAAAGCTGGTGAAGGATTGGAGTCGAATAATCAAAAGGAGGTACCATTGTTGAGGCAAAGAAGTCCTTAAACTGTGTGCGAAGGATTTCTAGACATAACTTCGCGTTAACCTCTTGAAGAATCTCCCTTTCAAATTGCAACCGTAACTCATCCAAATTATTGAAAATCTTCTCTTTGAAATTATCCACTTTGCCAAAGAACAATTGAACCGTGGCTGGAAGTTCGGTCATGTTGTGCGGATAAAGAAGTGCAAGATGTGTCTTGAGCTCGTGATAGATTGTTGGAAATACGTTTTTACGTATTTAGAAAGGATCGGTCACTCCAATGATATTGGGCTCGTGATCCAATATAGCCCATATAGCCCACATGTAGGGTGGGCTATATATACCCCCTCCTAGCATGTTAGGAAGGGTTGGTCATTTGTATTTTACACATTCACTTAATCAACCTTCTCTTTCTCTCCTTTCTCTCTCTACCTTTCTCTCTCTAGTTCTTCATTCCTCTACTTTCTTTAGATTAATCAAACACATCTACAACCCTAAGAAACTAAGGACCTACAAATGGTATCAAGAGCCATGGTTGATTAGGTTGTTCTTGTGTTTGTTCATCATTTGATTTGTCTATTTTGATTCAAAATCATTCGATCCAATTTTTTTTTGTTTTTTATGGTTTAATCTTGATACAAATTATCTACTTAGTTGTGGTAGTGATTTGGTATTGTTTCTTTGGTTAAAAACACAAATTTTTTGAGTGATTGGATCATTTTTTAGCTTAAAAACTCGAATTGGTTGGGTTTTATCCGAAAAAAGTGGAAAAAAGTGAAATTTTGGATAATTTTGTACTATTGCGACACTTTTTCCGTCGCAATAGCCTAGGGTTTACATATTGCGACAGTTTTGAGTTATTGCGACAGATTTCGAGCATATTGCGACAACTTTTTTGTGATATTGCGACACAGTTTTTGGCATATTGCTACACAGTTTTGGCATATTGCGACAGGGGTGTTATTGCGACAGATTTTAATAATTTTGCTATTATTGCGATAGTACCTTTATTTTGTCATATTGTGAGGGTCATTATTTAATACATTGCGATACAAATTTTTGTCCTTTTTTTCACATTGCGATACATTTTAAATATCTTAAACCATTTTGAATATTGCGATTGTGAGTTTGTTTGGCATTATTCTAATTACGATTGTCCCACACTCATCTGCCTCAACTCTCGTCCTAAATTCAAACCAAACACTCTATCCATCACATCTTTTAAACAAAAACCCAGACTTCAAGACTCGACCTCGACCTCGACTCACTCACTCATCACCAAGACTTGACTCACTCTTCACTTTAGACTCGACTCGACAAACCAACTAAACTAAAACCTCGAGGCCAAGACTCACACACCCCCTTTCGACTTTCAACCAAACTCAACCACAAAAAGTAAAAAACTCTCTCGACTGACCAAAATTCACAACTCTACACTCGACCAAATAACTCGACACAGATTCACCCAACATCAACACCTTTATAACTCCACCAACAAATCGTACCTAGACAAGACTCCATTTAAAAAAAAACTGACACAGCCTCTCGACTCAACCAACTAAACAAAGACTTCACTCGACTCGACCAAAACAGACTCGTCAGTTTGCTATCAGTCTCCAAACACCCACCGACACAATGTTTTGCCTCTCGTCTCCTAAAAAGAGTCGAAAAACCTTCACTACTCGACCCAAAACAAAGATCTCAGATTTCTTTTTATGTTTAGAGACATGCATGTCGAGATCTTATAGATCCAACACGAAATCATAACATCATCGATCTGTGTGGGTTTTACCCTTGTAATATACGATAGTAAAGTGAGAACAATAACAACTATGTTATATTCTAACTTTGATTCGATCTGTCGAAAACAAAAACATGCATCATAGATCCGTTATTTATTTACGAAAATAGAGAAGATTCATAACAATAGTGTTATTATCTTTCTCTGATTCCTTCAAAATGATTATCACAAATCAAAACGACTTGCACCAGTTAATTAACCTTACCCAAGACCCATTATTGGATCTTGATGCTTAGATTGTTGCACATCTTCGTGGGATTTGGTTATATGTACGAACAAACGTGATTTAATCATTGGAGTAACATATGTTTATGGAGTGATAAGGATGATTTTTTGATGATAAGATGAGATTGGTTCTTAAGATCTAAAAGACGGAGGATTGTGGAGAAGTGATAGTAAATGGTGACTGGTTTTTGTTAATATGAGATGGGAGAAAAAGAGGCGGATGAAGTTTATAAAATGTGATTAGGGTTGTGAGTTATAACCTAAAGTTTAGGGTTTGGATAGATTTTTATATACCACGTGTCTAGTTTCTTGAATCAGATTTTTTGGGTGGGTGTTTTATATCAGATTTTTATATAGATTGGGTAGGTGGGTGTTTCAGAATTTTTAAATCAACCAAGACTTTAATATTGATTTGTGAGATATGGTTTTGGGTGTTTTTAATTTGTAACGATGTGTTTGGGCCAATTTATTTTAAGGGTATAGAATTTTTTGTTGTTGGGCTGCGAATTTAATGGTGGGCCATTTATAGTGTAAAATTCATACTATATCTTAGGCCGTTTATATCTTGGTTAGGAGTGGGTCTATTATGTCTTGTGCACGAAATCGTTGGGCCGAGTATTGTAAAAGGTTTTGTGTTAAGCCGTCTCAGTTTGGATTGGGTTGAAAGGATATCAAGTTGTCTAGTTTATTAAATATCGGGTTTGCATTATCATTCGTCCAAGAAATTATTGAGCCGCGAAAAGCAACTTATATCATCAAACGAGGATTGTGACAAAGTTTTACGATTTATTAGTTGGTTGACATTCAATGGATTCGTTGAATTTGCCATCTAACGAGGGAGATTCGCATCAAATGAAAGTTAAAGCTAGAGAAAATAGAATGACTTTATTTCGACTACTTCGGTCCCATCTGTCGAACATTTCTCTACTTAAAGAAGGAAGCGGTTTTGTGACACTCTTCGGTCAAGATCGTACCATTTTCGTCCACCAAATGCTCCTCAAATTTAACCAACTACTAAAGCAGATCAACAAAGAAGACATTAATCAAACTGAATCCTCACATTCACTTCAAGTTCTAGAGCAACATTTTTCGAGTTTCTTTCAGTTTGATCCTGCCAAGGTTGAAGCTTCAACGATCTGCCAGTCATTCTTTGAAGACACACAAATCGAGGTTAAAGACTTCAGTGATAGATTTCTTAATTTCATGAAATCTATTGCACTTTTGATTTATGAAAGTTCACAACTTCAACTAGAGCATGATAGTGGAATACAAGAAAATCTGATGCAGATGCCAGAGAAAACAAATGGTCTTACGGATGATTCAAAGGAGACCACCTCGGTTAACACTGATAGCAGCGTCATTGCATCACGCCAACACGATTCAAGCATGCATGACGAAGAGCCAATAGTTGGGGTATAATTGAATACTGTATCTAACAATGATTTACAACATGTTGAGCATTCCGACCCTATCTATGCCGAACATGGGATGGAAAAGAGTGATAGCAGTACCACTTCTGGTTCATCCGATGTGAATCATAATGAGGGAGAAAATGATCAGAATGCTAAAGATCATGATATGTGCTTTATGACTGCTAGGTTAACCAATTCTGCTTCTAGGATTGAAGAGCTTGAAATGATTTTAGCTCAGCAGTCAAAAGAGCTTGAGGATGCCAAAATTGAATTTTCAAAGAAAACGGAGAAATTTGAAACATATTTTGAAAAACTTGAAAAGTCAAAAGTTGTTCTTGAATGAAAATTGGATCAAACAGTTCTAGATTCTAAAGCTGAAAAGGATAATCTTTTGAAACAAATTCAGTTGCTTGAATCTAAGTTGGCATCCCAAGATGAATTGCTCAAAGAGAATGAGACTTTAAAGGCTCAAGTTCAGGAAAAGGTCTTTGCTATAGCTGCATTAAAAAACGAATTGAGGAAAAATAAAGGAACTAGTGTGGACACTAAGCTTGAAAAATCACCAATCTTGGGGAAACCGCCTACAAATCAGTTCATTCGACAACCGACTGCATTTAGATCCGAGCGATCACAATCCTCGAGACCGCGGTTTGCCTCCCAAGTTGATATGGCTCATATTCTAGAACAGTCACTCCACCAACTAGGGCCAATGTGACTAAAACAGCTTTTGCAAGACCTAATCACATGATTGCATCTAGTCTCCCTATACATAGCCCAAAGAATACGTCTCGAACTAGTTCAAATGATGTTCGCCATACATTTGGTCTAAGGGAAGCTAAGCAAAAGACACAAGTAAGAGATAGGAATTTCAAACCTAGTCAGATGCCTTCTAGATTACCCAACACTGCTAACTGTAGCATGTCAAATACTAGGAGCATCAATCAATCGTCCAGGAATTCTAGATCTTACTCGGACATTAAATATGCTACTTGTAAAACATGTAGAAAATGTGTCTTTACGGCTAATCATAATTCTTGTATCAAGAAACTACCTTATGAGGTGAACTCCCGTGCTAGACTTAAATCCCAGTGGGTTGCTAAAATCAAACCCATTGGTAAAATGTGGCGCCCCACTGGTAGAACTTTCACTCTTGTAGCAAACGAGTGCCCTTTAACTAGGATAATCTCAGATTCCACTAAGACTGTTAGGGAGGAAATTGAAAAGGATGATACGTCACTTAAGCCTGAACTTAAGGTTTTCTATAAACGGAAACGTTTGCCAACTAAGACAAGTGATTCATCCACTCAGGTCGCCTTTGGCAGAAGAAAAGACAACTGTGAACCCCCACTTGCTTCTAAGATAGATATCGCTAACCCATGTCAAAGCATGCAAATTCCTAATGAGAATGCAGGTACCAAAGTTGATGTTCCAAAAGAACGAAGCGGTCCAATCATTGTATACCGTTCAACAAAGGATACCCTTAGAGTGTGGTTGCTGAAGAAGCAGATATCGGAGAAACAAGTGTCTTAGGGGATTCATGGTTAAGCTTACCTAAAGGACTTATAGTCACATCACAGACTATAACTGGATTTGCAAAGAAAGGAAAGTTTATCGCCGATGATAAACTTATCCTAACAACGAGAAATTAAGTTTTCTCGGGCATGAGCTTATATTAAAAACATTCGAAGTTTTTAAGCTCATGCACTATGGCTCCTCGTTAAATGACAGACGATGACCCGGACTTCAGAGACAGGGAAGTTTATCTACGCAACGATAACTTACCCTCTTAACGAGAAATTAAGTTTTCTCGGGCATGAGATAAATTTAAAAACATTCGAAGTTTTTTAAGCTCATGCACTATGGTTCATCATTAAATATCAGATGATGACCCGATTTTCAAATAAAGGAAATTTTATCGTCGATGATAAACTTATCCTCAAAAACGAGAAATTAAATTTTCTCGGACACGAGCTTACTTTAAACTATTCAATGGTTTTAAACTCGCGTAAAAATGATTCGTTGTTAAATATCAGACGATGACCCGATCTTCAGAGAAAGGAAAGTTTATCACCGATGATAAACTTATCCTTACAACGAGAAATTAATTTTTCTCGGGCATGAGCTTATGTTAGAAACATTCGAAGTTTTTTAAGCTCACGCACAATGACTTATAGTTAAATATCAGACTGTAACTCGGACTTCAATTTTAGGAAAGCTTATCTTTAAAGATAGCTTATCCTCGTAACGGAAAATTAAATTTTCTCGGTCATGAGCTTGTATTAAAACATTCCAAGTTTTAAGCTCAGAAAGGAAAGTGTATCTTTTAAATAAGAGAATTTTTCCTCATAACGAGAAATTCATCTTTCTCGGTCATGAGCTTTCCGTTAAAACATTCAAAGTTTTCAAGCTCATGAACACGACTTCTAAGTAAATGTCAACTTAGGACTCGTTCCTCAGTTAAAAGGAAAGTTTATCGCCGATGATAAACTTATCCTTAACAACGGGAAGTTTACAACTTCTCGGACTTGAGCTCGTTAAGTAAGATATTCAACATCTTAAGCTCAAGTAATTGGTTTTCAAAACTTTGAATACAATTTTTCGAGAATTTCTCAAAAGGTTTTTCTAAATCTTTCAAAATTGTGTGTTCAAAAATGTTTTGATAAAAAGAGCATGTCTTCTGGAATCGATAATATTTACGATACTATAAATGTCATTCAGTAATGACACGGGGTTGTAAATAAAGTTCGAGTATAAGTTCAAATGTTTTAAAACATGCTCAAAATGGTTTGCTATTATTTCATATAGTAACCCGCTTTTCATATTCAAGTCAAGCATTTCACCGGAAAGCTTTGACTCAACAACGGGAATTAATTTTCTCGGGCATGGTTTACTTTATAACCATGTAAGGGATTGTGTTTACGTAATAACACAATCTAACACGAATATATGTACGTGTCAGTGCATTTATTTGTTAAAACAAGATAAATCTTGTTTTTATGAAGTTATCATCTCCACCAACCGTAGCAACTTACAATTGATATCTACATACTCGACTATGCGACTACTCAAACGGTGACTACAGCTCTTTCAATAGAACACGGGTCAACAGGGGGGGAGCAATTGTCCCGCATTCAGAATCCTTGATGCCGAGTGTGCCAAGTTCACATATTGGTGTCAAGACAACGATATCAATCATACACATGGAGTCAAGAGATAACTTCAGACGTGACGAGGTGACCAACATTCGTGAACAAGAACCATGTGAATCTTTCATATGATGTTCTCCATCATTCAGGTCCAACCTCGTAAATTGCTAATCTTGTGAATACATTATCATATATGATATTTGCACGTGATAAATACCTTACACTTGTGTTTAAAAGGTATTTTATTTACGTTTCAAGTACACCCTCATTAATTTGAGGGGGAGCTTGTGTATTCATGAAGATAAGTGGATATCTTCCCAAATGTGATTTAAAAACATCGATTGGGTTAATATTTTTAATATGGGGGAGAAAATGTGATTTAATATAGGAAATGATTAATCACAAATGGTTTGACTTAACGTGCTAGCTCATCCCGACATGTGCGAAATGTTTTTGGATATCGTGGCATATGTTAAGGGGGAGCAAAGTGGATTTGTACTTCAAAATGGATTTCATGGTGATTTATACTTACCCACAACCCATTTATTTCACGACGATGAAGATTGTAGTGACATAAGTATGGTAGGATAGGTTAATGTCCAATGATTCCTCTAGAACCGGAGGAATCTTCCCAAGGACATTCCATAGCTAGAAATAGTAGTCCTTAGGAAAGATGGAGAAAGATTGTGAACGTAGCTGTATGCCGGCCAAGTACTTAAGTTAGCACTGGAATAATCACAACAAGGTACTAGTGATGACGTATTTGTAAGCATTGAAGGGGTTGAAGAATGAAAAAGAATTGTAAAGATAAAGGGTGTAAAGAAAGAAGCACTCCTTACAACTTAGGCAGAAACCGGGTCAATACATATGCTATTAAGATCATTGTTTAATGATTCTTGATATTGAAGACAGACATCATGGACCTAGTGATGCAAGGCACAACCCATCCTAGCTAACTCAAATATCTTTTAAAAGATATTTCTTTTAATCACACGGAGACAACACGTTATCTATTGATTTATTCACTCCGAATAAATTGGTATTGAAATGGTGGCACTCCTCTCCAGCCTCCGATCACTAAAAATACAAAATGCACGATCGAGTCTAGAGCCATTTGAGATCATCAAATATCTCATTAGGACACACTTTCATATTTCCTTGCTTATTCACACACTGTGAAAAGCAAGAAAGATCTTAAGAGTCCTACGCAAAATCTTCATGATCTTGCCTAAACATCCGAGTAATACGAAAGTATTTACAATGAAGATGGAAATCCTTCTTAAGCGAATATAAAAAAGCTCATGGTAGGTGACTCGTGCGATTCTTTATGAAACAAACTTGTGATAACTGGAAAGCAACAGTGGTTTAATTCTTAAGTGAACTTAAACACGTTCCAGGCCTCTACGCAATATCTTAGTGATCTTGCCAGAACACTCAGAGTGATACCTTAGTGTTCACAGTGATGAGTGGAAATCCTTCTAGTGTTAACCTCAAACATCACTTGGTAGGTAACTTGCAAGATTCTATACGAATCAAGCTCGTGACAACTGGAAAGCAACGATGGTGCGGTTCTTAATTGAATTTCACTTGTTCCAGGAACATGAATTGACGGCTTCAAATCATGCGGATATTATTATCCAAATGATTCACTCTTTATGTTCGCAGTCAGCTTTGGACGGTCGAATAAAGAGAACGGGTGTACCCGTGAAATCTTGTCAAGGAGGTTCTTAATTGAAACTACCTGTCACAAGTACGATATTTTATATCGTCCAACGGTCTTCACCGACCGGAGGTAAAATGCTATCGAATTAGAATGAAATGTTCAAGGCCATTTCATCCGTGTATATGTTTTGTTGCTAACTGTCTTATGCAGCGTAACAAGAAGGTGGCAGTGCGGTGTACAATCCAGAAGAAGTTGTCACCACATGCTTATGTTGTATGCACTTAATACTTCAACAAATTCAAGAAAGTCTAAAAGTCAAGTCTTTCGCTGTATCAAACTCTGAAGCTTTCAAGAATTTATAAAAGTATAAGTATGTGGAACATGAAGTCACGAGGAGGCAAATATCACAAGTGATGAATGCACAAGGTCAAAGCAAGGACACATGTTCAAGACCAAAGTTGGAGATCTCATCAGCATATTCACAAGAACAAGATCGAAGACTCAAGCATAGTATGCTAGGTTTAAGATTTTGTAAAATGGTGTGACCCCCCTTTGGGGGAGATTGTTGGAAATACGTTTTTCCAAGGAAAGTCTCGGCCACATCATTGTTAGCATAGATCACGAGATATAGACTATTTAGGACATTGTAACTTGGAGTGACCTCCCTTTGGGGGAGATTGTTGGAAATACGTTTTTACGTATTTAGAAAGGATCGGTCACTCCAATGATATTGGGCTCTTTATCCAATATAGCCCATATAGCCCACATGTATGGTGGGCTATATATACCCCCTCCTAGCATGTTAGGAGGGGTTGGTCATTTGTATTTTACACATTCACTTAATCAACCTTCTCTTTCTCTCCTTTCTCTCTCTACCTTTCTCTCTCTAGTTCTTCATTCCTCTACTTTCTTTAGATCAATCAAACACATCTACAAT
The DNA here is from genome assembly GCA_025667525.1 of Glebionis coronaria. Classification (NCBI taxonomy): domain Eukaryota; kingdom Viridiplantae; phylum Streptophyta; class Magnoliopsida; order Asterales; family Asteraceae; genus Glebionis; species Glebionis coronaria. Next base: position 288,970,871 of record CM046880.1, on the reverse strand, counting down.
CCTAAGAAACTAAGGACCTACATTTCCAATGTTTTTTTGTCGCAATTTGATCTCTTTAAGTTGCATGTGTTGTAGTTCTCCCTCTTGAACTGTTGAATTCAACGATTCCATTGAATGTCGATGAAAAATGACGGTAAGTATTTTGAAGAAAAATAAATATAATCTCCTAAGTGTGAATACTCGAGAACTCAAAATCTCTTGAATACGAAACAATGATGATCAAATAAGAGACACGTCTTTTTGACACGTCACTTAGGCAAATTTATTCCTAAACAACTTAATATCAAATTTTAGTCCAAAATAAAATAATAAAACAAATTTAACACAAAAATTTGGATAAAATTATTAAGTTACTCCACCGCCCCACTGACCTAAAAAAATTTGACACCAAAATTTTGACACAAAAATTTGACACAAGTGGGAGTAAAATTTGACAGACACGTCTTAAATACCCACACACTACTCAAATAGTGTAAATAATGTGAGAATTAACACAATACTCAAACGTGTATATCCCCATAAAATATGCATCTCAAAATAAAAACAGAGTATTTTAAGGAATTTAAATAGCCTTGTTTACTCCGTCAATGACATACACGTGTATCCCATTTGAACCAAAACATGGCCAACTAAATAAACAATACCCCAGATAACTTTCTTGGATGTCTTTAAATACTCTTAAAAAAGAACAAACTCTGATAAACACCTCCTTGTTTACTCCGATACTTTTATCCCTCCCAACTCTCCACTTTACTCTCAAACATTTTGCCCCATATCTCCTAACCTCGTCAAATCTTAAATCCTTAAAAATCAATTTTGAATCCCAACAATTAGGAAACACAAACCCACGAAGAAGTAGGATCTACGAATCCCTTTTTGTTTCATTCATTTCCAACTCACCCGAAGCAATCCTATACCAACCTTACAAACTGAAACCATTAACCCGAATCAAAAAGCCAACATACTCTTTGATATTTTTGTTCAAGATCTTTTATGAGTCCTCAGGTAGGTATGAGTTACACTTGTGTGTCTTCAAGACGAATAAAAGAACGATTTTAACAAATTTGTTAAAAAAATCTTCTTTGCTTTCGTAAATTAAGGACAGATATGAGATTGCATGTTGGTTTTACACTCGAAAAATGAGAAAGATTGTAACAATAAATGTTATAAATCTTGAATACTTTTCGTATATAAAAATGGGTAATCCCCAAAACAGATCTATGATGATTCTCGTTTTCGTGGTTGGATCTATAAAAGATCTATGATGATGATAGATTTCACTCAAAATCTGTAAAGATTTGTTTATGAGATGATTGAAACTGAGATCTTGATTAGTTTTATATGTTTTGGTTATATGAGACGAGGGATATAGATTAGATCGAGTCGGGGTTTGTTGGATCAGTGATTCTGTTTTTGGTGTGACGAGTCGTGTCTTTTGTTTTATGAGTCTTTGTCTAGCCGAGCATGTATCTAGATGTTGTGTTGGTTTTGAGTCGGTGTTGTTTGAGAGCTTTAGTTGTTTGGTTTGTGAGTCATGAGTCGAGAGTCGAGACGTGAGTCGAGTCACGTTTGTGTTGGAGTCTGAGTTTTTGTTGTGTTCTTGTTGGACGAGAGGTGTGAGTTACTCGAGTCTTGCTAAGTTTGACCGAGAGTCTTGGTTAGTTCTGAGTCAAGTGTCCGATCGGAATATCACAAGCAAAAACACCATCGGAATGTAAAAACAAAAAAACACCATCGGAATGAGTCTCGGAAAGCTCGATCGGAATGTGATCGGAAACCAGTGTCGGAATACCAAAGAGCAAACCGGTCGGAATATATTCAGTCCTGTCGGAATGATGTCTTAAAACAGTAGTCGGAATGTGATCGGAAACAGCTGTCGGAATACCAAAATTAAACCTGTCGGAATATAGTAAGTCCAGTCGGAATGATGTCGGAGAAACCTTAGTCGGAATGCTATCGGAATCAGATGTCGGAATACTGGTCGGAATGTTGTCGAAATCCTTAAACCCTTTTCCGATGCAACATATCAGAATAACTATCAATCCTTAAACCCTTTTCCGATGACACCAAAAACAAAAACAGAATGAAACAAAATTTTTGTTAAACAAAGAACTGACACTTTTAATAAAATAAGATAAATAAAATTAAAAAAAAACCTGATAAAATAAGATAAAATAAAAAAAACTGATACTTTTTTAATAACTTTTCATAAAAACTGATAATTTTGAGATGATAAATACAGTAAGAGAAAATAAGTTGATAAAATAAGATCAAATAACTGATATTTTTAACAGTACGAGACAAAAAAGTTGATAAAAAAATGAAATAAATAAAAAAAACTGATATTTTTTTAAGAACTTTTGAGACAAAGAAACACAAATCGAGAAAGAAGAAAAAATTTACCACCAAAACAATAGATAAAAACACGTCAATCCGAAGAATCAACCAAAGCTCTTGATACCAATTGTAGGTCCTTAGTTTCTTAGGATTTAGCCATGTATGATTTATCTATTGAATGGAAGGGAAGGAGGAAGAACTAGAGACAGAAAGGTAGAGAGAGAGAGAAGAGAATGAGAGAATGAGAAGGTTGATTAAGTGAATGTGTAAAGTGACAAATGACCAACCCCTCCTAACATGCTAGGAGGGGGTATATATAGCCTACCCTACATGTGGGCTATATGGGCTATATGGATTACATATAGGATCACGAGCCCATTACTTGAATATATCTTTGGAGTGACCGATCCTTTCTAAATACGTAAAAACGTATTTCCAACAATAATGTTTGCCTGTTACTTTCACCTTGAACACCATCCTTATCAAGAAACTATAACTATACTGACACCATTTTGAAAGTGTTGTAACATTTTAGTGCCATAAACGAACAAAACTTGTAAAAATTTTCTTTTAATCAAGAAATTACCTCAATCAAGTTTTAAAGTAATACCAAATTCGAGATGGATAATTGTTGCAACTCTTATTTTAAATGTCTATATATAATTCATATCTCTCCTTATTTTCTCTTGTAAGTAGATTGTCGTGTTTACAGTTGCGCGATATGCGGTTCCTTGTCGATTATCAATCTTAACACGTTTTAGCGCACCTTGTTTGTTTAAGGAATTCTCGTGTTCACTCCATCTCTTTATATTTCTTCATACTAAAAGATTATTTTTTTAATCCGAGTTTGAAATAAATTCAAAAAGGAGTTAAGAAACTGAAGCGTAGTTGAATTCCAGTTGTTAAGGTTTGCCATGGTGCAGAAATTACCTGGGAAGCAATGAATCAGTTCTAAACTAGTTATCTCCACTTGTTTGTATCTTCTTTTGTCTCCAGTTGAACTCTGAGGGACCAGAGTTCCTTTAGAGGGGTTGACTGTGAGAACACGTATTTTCCCGGTATTATTTTATTCTTTTAATTTATGTTTCTTGAATTTTCCAACTTGTTACGTTTTCTTATATTCTCTATACTTAAATCCTGAGATCTTGATAATTTTAATGAATTATACTTTTAAGTATTTTTTGATCATTGATAATACTTTATTTGGAATTATAAAATTTTATTTTATTTTTCCATATTTATTTAAATCAAAGTTTTTGATTTAAAAGCACCCGCGTGCATTTTAAAAAAGTATACTCAAATCAACGAGTAACAAGAACTACTAGTGATCGCGATACCGACGGATGCCCGAAATTTACGTCTTATTATCGATTGTTTCGATACTTGATTATTTTGACGTTTTCGTTTCATTACGTTTTAAGTTGAATTGAATCCATATTATCATATTTATGACGCATTTTAACTTTTGAAAAGTATTTTTACGAAACCCGAGTCCCGTGAGTATATTCAAAATTGATTAATAGCCATTTCTCGCTCTTTAACTAAATAATTGCATTTTAGTCCACAAGAATGCTTAAATGGCAAAATCTACTCTCAACTACCACCACTATATAAACCATATTTTTCACCTAACTTCCCACTAACTTTATTTTTACAAAAAAATTTACACACACTTTCTCCCCCCCCCCCCCCCCCTTGTGTTGCCGTGACCTAAACACCACACAAATACCACCATAAAAAAATTTCAAGCTTGATTTTGGATAATCAAACACAAGACCCATCTTAGTAATCATCTTGTGAGTCTTTTGATATAAAATTTTCCCACATGCATCAACTTTTTGTTTTTATGAAACTTGTATTGTTTGATCTATTTTTATTTATGGATGTATTGTTTATCAATTTTATACTTGTTTTTATTGAATGCATGTATAAATTTTGATTTGAGCTTTTGAAGAAATGAACATGTAAGTGTACTAGGGGTGTAAGAGTTAGCATGGGATGATTATAGGTTGTTATTTGATGTATAAAAATGGTGGAAATGGGTCAAAATGTTGATTTAGTATGATTTTTAAATGGTCATTTTAAATCAGTAACTTTAAGGCTATTTTTAGTGGTCTTACGTTTGAGCTATGGATGAGATTATTTGATATTGTTTCATAGCTCTTCTTAAGCTTCAATTTGGTACCAATTAGAGCTTCCAACTCAAAACGATGAGGAAGTTACGTTAGTTTGATTATTCGTGTACCGGGAGACGAGTGTCAACACAATCCGAAATTATTGTTGATATTTGGTTCGAATCTCGGGGACTATAAAATGAGTTTTACAAAATGGTCAAGGGCTGTTCTCAGGCTCTAAACCTAGTATTATGAGTCTATTTTCAAATTCAAGTGTCGATTTTGCAAACAGAATTGGTTAGAAAGGTCAAATTGATTTTACGAGTCAAGTGTGCAAAACAGTCCCGTTTTTGAAGTCGAAAGATGCTTTGAGCATAAGGTCTTAGGACTAATTTTTTGAATGAAATTTAAACTGAGTTTTATTCAGGTTATAATTGAGTTTTTCACTAAGTTTTATAAAAATTCGAGTTGTCTAAGTATGAAAATCAGCGGGTACATTTGGTATGTACCGACTGAGTGCTTTCAGGAGTACTTGTCTTAATAACGTAGTCTTGTAAAGGCGTCTAGTAAATCTACTTGTGTAGTTTGTTCTTGTGTATATACTATGGTTTTGAGTTTATTTAATTGATTTCACTAAGTATAAGTTTATACTTGGGCATATTAGTAATGTGCGCGCCTTATTTGATAAGTTGCGGCTTTCATGTTTACCGGGCATCTATATCGTCGGCGATCGTCTTACCACTACTTTTTCTACTCAGCTTCCGAGTTCCGTGATTCACTTACCTCGTGGCTTAAGGTGAGTTCATATCCCCTTTTAACTACTTGTACATTGTTTCTAAACGCGGGGTGAGATTTTACATGGTGGAACACATCCATTTAACAATTGTATGATATCTAGAAATTGTATGCTTTCTAACAGGTTTCATTGATATTATTGCTTTTAGTCTATATCTCTTAAGTTTCCTCTCTTGATTATGAACTGTTAATTTACTTGTGTTGCTAAGCGCGAATGTTGTGGGTGGATCCATCGGGACTGACAATCCCCGTCCTATGTTGCGGTTGTTTAACCATTGACGCATTGCATTTGTTTTGTTACTTGAGTATTTAGGCTGAATACTCACTAGAGGAACTTACACTGATGTTAAGCTTCGGTTCATGAACTAAATAGCAACAATAATAGTTTCGAACTATGGTTATCGTACGTAACCATTTTCCTTATTTCTTATTTTACAAATGAATGCTTGTGTTCCACACCTTTACTGCTAAACCTATGAATATCACTCAACTTTGTGTTGGCGATTTTACATGTTTAATTTTAGGTAATAATACTTAATTTTGCTTGAATGGAAGCCTGCAGGATATTATCGCAGCTTGGAGATTTCCGTGTTATTTTTTTTAAAGTTTGGTTTTGGTAAAAGCTGTCAAAAGTTATTATGTATTTTTGGTGACTGTATGTTACAAAACCATGATTAAATAGTAGATTTATCCGCTTATAAAACTCTGGGACTTTTGTTTAAAAACTCTGATGTTTATGATGTAATGTATATGTTTTTATTATGTCAACTTCGTATCAACAATATTTCATTGTTTCTTGTACCACGATGTGGCATCCCCTTGCTGCCTACGTGTTTCCTTGCCTGGTTTTGGGGGTCTCACAGCTCGAACAACTTTGATAAAGTAATGTGAAAGAAAGTATCATGGTCAAAATCCAAAACTTGTGTAGCGTTTGGTATGTTGTAATCAAAACCGTAATGGAAACAGCTATTACGATGGAATGAAAAAAAGTTGTTTGTTTCATATATAGAATGTAATGATTTATTGAAAGGAATGACTCATTACACCAGAATCATTTTTTAGGGACCCTTTGATTTCGTTACGCCTTGTAATAAATCAAAATTATACAAAACTCAATTACAGTATTAATTAACCACATTAAATAAGCTTCTTATCATTGATGGGGTATTTCAGTCTTTTTATCATCGATTTCAATACGTCTTATCATACACACCAAATATGTCTTTCATTTATAATGACATATTACATTACACTATTTATTCCATTACATGATTTATTTCATTCATTTGACATTTCATTTTGTCCTATCAAACATACCAATTGGTAACACAAACACAAACTTTATTTCATTCATTTGACATTTCATTTTGTCCTACCAAACATACCAATTGGTAACACAAACACAAAATTTATAGGATGTGATGTGCATTGTAAAAACAAGATAAAGAAAATTAATTTCAAACTTAGCAAAATAATATCAAAACCATCATCACATATTCACATAGAGTTAAGATTTATGTAGACCCTTAAATTAACATAGACCTATTCAACCAATCATAATCATCTATTTTAAAAAAAACCCACTTCCCACCACTTTTTTAAAAATTAAATATCTCACAAACGGTAAATCGTCAAACGAAAAAATACACCATTGCAACGAGAATTAAATCATCTTTCTATCGAGGGGCACATGCATATACTTTCGACGATTTTTTTTTTTCGACTTTTTTTTAAAGTCACGTCTGAGAGAATCATATATGACTCGTCACGAATCATATATGATTCTCAGAAAATCATATATGATTCGTGATATGAATCATATATGATTTTCTGAAAATCATATATGTTTCGTGACGAATCATATATGATTCTCTCAGATGTGACTTAAGAAAAAATGTCGAAAAAAAGTTCGTCAAAAGTATATACATGTGCCCTCGATAGATAGATGACTTAATTTTTGTCACGATGATATGTTTTGTTTTACGTAACGATTAACGATTTGTGATATATTTAATTTTTAAAAACGGTTTGTTTATTCACATATCATATGCCCATATGGCTCCATCACCAATTTTATTTATATAAAAAAGGAAAAAAAAAAAAGAAAAAGTAATTTAGGCATGATGAAAAATTCTTTTGCTAGAAACCAGCTAACATAAACATAAGTCAAATAAAATATATATAGACGCGCATTTCCAGTCAGTGGGTTCAGACTCCTTCATTTCTTTCTTTCTTTTCCATGTTCTTTAGTTGAATTTTATAATAATAATCTGAGTAACACAATTACATCATTAATTACGTAGACTTATTTTATAGATCATACATACAGCCAGTATTAATTACCACAACACCTATCTTCTTCTCCTTATCATTATATTTTTATATAATATAAAAAAGTGTTTATTTCCAGCTGGTTTGATCTTTACTAGAAGAAAGAAACATTGTTTGTTTGTTTCATCTAGCTAGGCCTCATCCTTTCTCTCTCTAAAAAAACAAAAGTATATGTTTTTTGGGGGAGATTAAGGTTACAAAGGTAAAATAAAGAAAGATTGTATCTTGAGATCTTGACTTATAATGGCAGACCTTTTATGTTCTTTCAATAAGGTATGTTTCTTGTTTGCATTGTCATTACATTTTTTATTTTGGGCTTCTAAGATTTGTTTAAGCTTTTTTCTCAATTAAATAAATGGGAAAATTAGCTTATAAACTTATTATAAATAAGCCTTTTTATAGAAAAAAAGTTTTGATTTTTATAGAAAAAATTAGTCATTTAAGGCATTTTTGGTTTATTCAGTCTTAATTAGGAAGTAAATGTAGTTTCATTAGATTTTTCCAGACCTACCAAATCTATTACCAAGGTACTACCTTTACTGCACAAGATACAACTCTGCCAGATTTGATTTGGTTTGGTTTAGGAGGTGTTTATTTGTGTGACTCAAGTGAATCTTTTAGCTTCAAATTGGAATATTTAGTATCAGATTGTTGGTTAAAGGAATCATTTTTTAGTTTTTGGAGCCCAAAAGTATGAGCCTTTTGGAACCAAGTTATACCAAATTAAGCTGTGAAAGCTGATTATTATTAAGGAAACTGCGCTTTCTATGTAAAACATGCTGTTAATCACTTTTTTGAGTTGTTTCCGGATATTGGTTTTGATTATTTTCATTTTGCTTATCTTTCCCGAAACGCGATTCCAAACACCCTCTCAGATAAATGTAAATTATTCTAATTGCAGCTTCATTGTTGCTTGGTCACTGACGCCATGTTTTTAAATGACAGGATACTATAACAATCAAGCCTCCGAAAAGGGCTTCATTGGTGTTTAGATTAATGCTATCAGCATTCGCCATGGTGTGTGGTATTTATATATGTACGATATGTTTAAAGCAGATGAACTTGCTGAACACGAACAGGTTTTTATATTTAGATGATTTCGAGAGGCCCTGTTATGACACTGTTGTAGATCGTTCTCATGTACCTTACTTGCACTACCCTAAACCCAAAACGTTCAATAGGTCAGAATGTGCTGGAAATCCTGTGCGTTTGTTTGCCATTGTGTCGATGCAAAGATCAGGGAGTGGTTGGTTTGAGACTTTATTGAATAGTCATGTAAATGTGAGTTCAAATGGTGAGATTTTCGGACCAAAGAGTAGAAGAGATAATGCAACGTCCATTATTAAAACACTCGATAGAGTTTATAATTTGGACTGGTTTACTAGTTCTTCGAAAAATGAGTGTTCTGCTGCAATTGGCTTCAAATGGATGCTTAATCAGGTATATACTCAAAATCTTTTAATCTTTTAGGCTTATTTGCTTTGCGTTTGTTATTATATTAGAGTTCATTTCAATTCTTACCTGTAATCTACACAACAATTAAAATGTTTTCATAGACGAATGTGGGTATATAAGGGGAAAATACATATTTGATCTTTACAAGTTTACATATTGGCAAAAAGAGAATGTTCTCAACTCCAGAATATACTAGATCACTAGTTAATAAAGGTATTTAATTTTTTTCATAAAAAATCACAAATTGTAGAATTTTGGTTCTTCCAAAATAGAATTAATAATTAGCATGTAAATTTCACCACGCTATAGATCCTCGGCTTGGTTATTGTTTGATGTACCTTTTGTTGTTTCTGATTCAGTCATTTATCTTGTAATGAATCCATATTCTTTTGTCACTCAGGGACTAATGCAACATCCTAATGAGATTGCACAATACTTCAACGATAGGGGAGTTAGTGTAATTTTTCTCTTGCGAAGAAATGTGTTGCGTAGATTGGTCTCGATACTTGCGAATGTCTTTGATAAAGAGGCTAAGCTTCTAAATGGAGTCCATGTGTCCCATGTACACTCGCATGAAGAGGTTATTCTACATCCCCAAAATTAATACTTTGTGCATTCATTTTCATCAACAATCACATATATATCGCAGAAAACTGTTTACTTAATGTAGAATTTATGCAGACCATCCGCATTAACATCTCTACCTGCGCCTTAAAGTTTAGTGCTTTGGCCTTCTAAAAATCTGAAAATCGAAACTAAAAATATTTTTTTATCAAACACAGTTGTTCAGGACATTAAAACATCCTTATATAAGCATAAGTGCATAACTGTGCGTAGGAATGCTCATGGAAATTTTTTGCTACCACAATGTACATTTGTCATAGCCATACATGCACACAATGATACACGCGTGACTTCTCATATTTATGTTTTCGAATCTATGTTTACATTAATTTAGATTCATGTCCATCACATTTGCATGATCTGATTCCATTTCACTTGTTTCTTTAGGCTACTTTACTTTCAAAATACAAGCCTAACATCAACATAACATCCCTAAAATCGGATTTAAGAGGAATGGAATCAACAGCTGCAAAAGCACTAAACTACTTCAATAACACGCGCCACATTATAATCTACTATGAAGATCTCATGAAAGACCCCTCTGTAAGTATCACTCGTTTCAGATTCATGTCCTTTCTTCTTAGTTATGTTATGAGATCATAGTGGTTGTGTTCATTTTACATATCGTGCAACTTTCAGTTGCACCAATACAACCCACCAAGAAAATTTCCAGTCAGATTCAAGAAAGCTGACTTTTTTTTTTGTAATGTAAAAACTAATAACTTTTGTTTCTGATGACGGCAGAATAAGCTCGTAGAAGTTGAAGACTTTCTGAAGCTGCCACAAATGAATTTGACCAGCCAACAGGTCAAAATACACAAAGGGGCGTTATCGGAACACATTAAGAACTGGGAAGAAGTCAATAAGACTCTCAGTGGAACAGCTTATGAGAAATTCCTTCAAGCTGATTATTGACCGAGACCTTGTGTAAATAACCTCTGTTGCAACTAATTTGAACCACATAGGAGCTGAGATACGCGCCTGTCTCATAACATAAAAATCAACCAAAATGGTGGTTTTTATGTTCATATAGTGTCGTTCCTTCCCAGATTTGTGTTAGGTTATACATTTTTTTTAGGTGTTGTTTTGGTTGTAGGGAACATTTTGAAAAGGTGCCAGTAGGTTAGAAATGTTCGGTTAGTTTCTCACTAGCTGTGTGAATGTTCTATGAGGTCAAGATATACGCGTTTATACGTGTGTCAAAGTCTATTTGACAATGCACATCAAGTTAATCCATTTGTGTTCTTTCAGATCCTCATGTAATTTTGTAATAACTTATTTAACATTTATCTGGTATCGTAACTAATTACTAGAGGTGTAATGGCTAAGAAAGACGCAGGTCACCTTAATTTTCGGGTTTGATTTTGTAGCATTCGTATTGTTGTATATGCTTGTATGTTGCTCATCGGCTGTGTTTGGTAAAGAGCGGTAGTGAATTTTTTTGAAACGGTGAGCGATGAAGAAGAGAAATTTTAGTTTTTAATACTTGTTTGACAAAAAGAGTAGTGAGCGTTTTGATTTTTTTTAGTCGTTTGGCAAATGAGTGATGAGCGGTGCTTTTTTTTAGGAATGCTAGTTTTTCAATGCTCTCTTTAAAGAGCGGTGACAAATTAGCGGTGAACAAATAAGCGGTGAACAAATAAACGGTGAGATATGACAACTATTACTCACGGCTACTATTCACTATCTATGCTCACAGTTATTACTCACTGCTCCTGTTCACAGCTACTGCTCATTTCAACAAACACATTCTCGTATACTTCTGAATAACACTGGTAAAGATTTATGATTTTTGTCATACTGATAATATTTACTGTAGGTTTGATGGGTCAATGTTTCTCATACTGGAAATCATTAATGAATGTACCAACTTATCTGGTGGTGGTTTCAGCCTATTCATGCAACAGAGGTTGAACGTGTTAATCGAGTCAAAGAGCAAGGGCGTAGTCACGTCCTGTCCAGGACGGATCTATTCATTGGGTTCAGACGACACCGCCCATGTCTAAACCAAAAAAACCAAATTACAGTTTATTTTTTTTTTAATTTTAATCGATTTATGAAATGTCTTTTATTCGGAACTCAAATTGCTCTTACTCACACGTTAAAGTTTAACATTTAACAATCTGAAACCTAAAAATCTTATATTTTAAAGTTAAAATATTAGATTTGTATAAAAGTTGGAAAGCAGTTATTTTCATCATTTAAATGACCGACACCGTATGTATGCATCGACTAAGCATCATTCCTAAGAAGTTGACTTAAACATTGAATTGATTAAAGACTTTTTATACAATGTCGTTTTCGTGATGTTTATTTTTTGAACAATTCTTAAAGAATGCATTAATGTAGCATCCAATTCCAAATCACACTCCATCTATGCTCAGTTCTTCCTTGAATATAAAGCAATAATTGGTGGAGTTAATATTAATGACTAGCCAAAATTCTTAATGTTTTTTATTATTATTTTTTTATGTCATGGTTGATTGATGGTGCCAAATTTAACATGTCGAAACTCAACAAGTTGATCCTTTATGAAACAAAAGCAATTTGATTTACATATTTAATGCAGTAATACATTGAGGCGTTGATGATTCTTGCCTTGATGCAGTTAAGTTAACCCATTGTGAATGAATGAATTAATGAAATAGGCCAATACGGCCCACTAATCAGTTAATATTCAGCAAATCAGATCCAGTACCCCAATTCCATATTAGGTTTAGATAATCCATTTGCAACTTGCTACATCGTTACCTTATGATTTACGTATATTTTTAACTGTAACTATTTATGTATCTCACCATGTATACGATAGTTCTGTCTCGCGTAACTTTTACACAAAAATATGTACCCCAGTATTTTGATTATTTTCTCTTCTAAATAAAAAACTTCAGTTCAATGGAATGAAATGGTTAAAACTTTCTCGCACTATCCTAAACTTCTAAACTTCAAATTTTACCCTTACATAGTTTCTCGCGTGGATTAAAAAAAACTTGTTACTCCTTTATTAGAAATCTATTCGCGTATAGTGACAAAAATTGTTGACAAATAATTAACGATATAATAATTGATTCGATGTTTGGTGCAAAGAAGGTGTCCGCTTAAAAGACTTATTCCCTCTCGCCTCTTTGCTCTTGAAAATAATAAAGAGTGCCTAGTTGTTCATAGGTGGAAGCTTCTCGATGGTTCATGGAGTGCTGTTTGGGAATGGAGAATTAATCCAAGGGGAAGAGCTTTGGATGATCTTGTTGGGATATGCGATCGTTTAGCCATCGGAAATACGTGAGCCTATCGGGGGCACACACTCAATACGGAGAACACATTTTTATTTACGTTTTATTATTTATAATTAAACGTTTAGTAAAAACTTCACTTATTATTTAATTAACGGTGGTTAAATTAATTAACGGGATTTAATTAATTTATCGCGGGTGCGTTATTTAAATTTGGAAGGAAATCGACTTCTAGAAACCCCTAAGGCCAATCGGCCGATTATTATGTATAAGGGGTTCTAGAAGATTTTTGGTTATTGGTTATTGGTATGTAATATTCAAGAATATTTGATTAAGGAAAATCTTTTCCTTAATTGGTTTTCTTGGAGTGGGGAACAAGTAATTTGAGGAGGTGGAGATTAGTATAAATACAACCCATACCCCCACATAATTTTTTGTCTCTCCCTTGCCTCCTTGTTGCGTCCGATCGACCCACCACACACACCAAAACCATACAAACTTTTCCTTTAACCTAAAATCACATTAAAGGTTTAACCTTTATAAGATCAATCCTTTTTAGTGGTTTTCTTATAAAGTCTTAAGCTTTATAACTAAACCCTAGATCTCTAAATCTAGGTTTTAGTTCTCCCCTTGGTGGTTCGACATATATAAACCCTAATTAGGGTTTATGTGAATTTTGAGTAATCAATCTTGTAACGTTCTATAAACCGATCCTTACGTAATTCCAATTAGGGTTTTGGATCTGGGGTTTCTAGTTACAAGATTATACACTTGTTGTTTGAAGAGTGAAGTTACTACTAGCATCGTAGCGATGTCCGTTTGACGTGTCGTGTGAGCAAACGATGGAGACGGTAATTTAACCGTTGAAGTTCAAGATCAAGATCAAGACGTATTAATTTATTTATTCAATTAATTAAAGGTTGGTCTTAACTTGTTTTTCTTATGTGCTTAATCATGTATGTTATACTAGATCCATTTCGCTACGTACTCGTAGTTAATAGTTAACTAGTATTCAAAATTCCAACAGTGGCATCACGAGTCAATTCGTATGGCATTCATGGGTTTACACATAGAATAAAACACGCTTGCTTCGCTTTAAAATCTCTTTTATTTATGTTTTTATGACAATTACATGCATACTTGTCATAAAGTTTTAATCTTGATCTAGATAATGGTTAAAATTGGGTAGGTTAAATTGAATCGGTTAATAATTACGATTGTTTTTATTATCCGTCAAAGACCTTTGCATCTCACTTTTGTGATACTTTGCACGTCATCAAGTACCTTGCTCGAAAACTTGATGAGGGTCTTTGGTCCTCAATTTGGGGAAGACTCATTCGAGACTTGGATCTTATATGATTTATCGCTTTCATATAGAGTCTGTCTTCTGCTTCTACCCCCTTCTAGTCTGTTTTTATGTGCTTATTTGTTTTCCATTATGAATTGCAAAACGTAATAATTCAAGATTCTAGGAATCATAAAAACGGATCCCTACTTATATCGAAACTAGCTTTAAAAGTATTTCATATTAATACAACATATTTTCCTTGCGAATCGGCTATGTGTTATTTGTTAAAAATCGTTTTTGGAACAAATATTAATATGGACATAAGATCTATGAAACTTGTTTTTATTATAATCTAATTGTTTTGCGAAATCATATTGTCACTCGAGTTGGGCTTACATACCGTGATGATGGCTTATAAACTATCTTCTCAACGACGTGTTTGCAAAGTTAATTGGTTTATAATACTTAAAAACATCATGTTTTTTTTTATTTACTAATGGTGGACTTGCTATTACACTACGTGCTCTAGTCAAGCTATCTAGGGTTTGAACGATCTTTAATCTTTTCCCGTGTCATGTACATGTTTCGGCATCTATATGATAATTATCCCAAGCACTTGCGCCCTCGGGCGCATGAAGAGTAGGATATAGGGTTTGATCCTTCTTTAATCGTTTCCCGCGGTAAACACGCCTAAATCAAAGTTAATAAATTGTTTTCTTAACTTGTGCTAAGAGAATGAATTGCATGCATTCTTTTACACACTTTGACATTTGTTTTTCTAAACTTATGTGATACCTATTTAAATTTTTAAGTCTATGCCATCCAATTTAGAAGCACTTGTAGTTGTTTTTCGTCATCTGGTCAGACCTAGGGCGAATTACATACCCGAGGCGATCTTTGTCATTGGTCAGACCTTTGCCAATAATTGCAGCTTCAAATTGGTACGACTTAAAGTCGAGTTCCCGGTCAGATTCGGAACACGAGGCATAAGATGAGATGAAACATACTCATGACTTTATTACATGTAGAACAAGTTTGTTTTGAGATGTTCATTGGTACTCGAAAGAGTTGTGAGAACATCCCATTCAAACACTCTACAACAATAAACTTCATGAATCGTCTCATAATTCTAAGAGTTGCACTTGTAATGTAATTAACGCTCGACGCTTACCTCTTGCCCTACTTATTATTAGACGGTCAGACCTTTAAATATTGAGTGGGAGTGCAAGTAGGATCTTAGTCTTATTAGTAATTAATTAGGTAGTTAATTCTATTAAGAATTTAATTATCGTAAGTACTAAATCGAACTTTCTAATGTTCCGATTAATTGTGTTATTGCAACATAATTCGTAAACTAAAGTTGTTTTCTCATAGAAAACAAACATAGTCTCTTTTCCTGGTAAGAAAAGCGAGACTCATGTGACACCCCCAAATTGAGTCAACGCAGCGGAAATAATATTTGGGTGTCACGTAGGTGGATCAACAGCAGACAGAATATAGAGCAACAGATAAAAGATTATCCTTACATTTATTACATGATTGAAAGTGCAAATAGTATTACAGTAGTCTTTAACATTGTTTGAAAGTCTGAATTTATTCCCAATTTGTAAAACCCCAGATGAGCTCTATAAATGCAATCTATCATGATGCTTGACTTCATGCACACCATTACCTGCTTCAGTTACCTGAGAAAACATGCTTAGAAAGTCAACATAAAGTTGGTGAATTCACAGGTTTAATTAAGTTAAGTATGGACATTAGATATTCCCAGAAGTAGTAATGCACAAAGCATTAATACTTAAAAGTAATTACATTTCCATGTTGCCCGAAACTGAAACTTGACAGTTAAGTCCTTAACAGATAAGGACCCTTCGCCTTATCATTATCAAGGCACCCATAACAAAAATAAGTGCTGACATGTGAAACACCTGTTGTCCCGGCCGAGGCACAGTGAGCATGACTCACCCAGATGGGGACGGTCAATCCCAAATAGATCTATTTATAACATTCAGGTAATTCAATAATTCTAACAGTTTCGGATGCACGGGTCATGCTGTTCATCTACAATAGGCATGGTAATCAAAAGTTTCACAGTTCAATCTATGTCCATAAAATCAAATATGTTGCATGTTTTTTTTCCCATTATAAGGTTTAAAAGTTTGTCAATATATAAAGTGGGGCCATGAACTCACCTCAGTAGTACAACAATAAGTCAGAAGATAAATCTGATAAGGATGCTCACGATACAGTCAACGACCTAAATAATTGTAAGGTCTCAGTAATTGCATAACATAATGCATAAAAGTTCCAGAATAAATCTGTACATGCTTAAACTGGTTTTAAGCATTTAATTACAATACTTGTAATTTGTTCGTCGTAGTACAAGTTCTAATAGTATTTATTTTAGGTATAAAATAAATAATAAGGTTTAATTAATTAATTCACTTAATTAATATTTTGTACTTACGTTGTTTATAAAACACTTTAAATATTCATATAGGATAGTTTTATATACATCTAAAGTGATAGGAAAATAAATATAATTAATATATTTATTTTATAAGTTAACCATTTTCAATTTATATTTAATATATAAATAAGGTTTATAAATGTATAACATTTATTTAGAAATCCATGTTTACGTAAGATTTATATTTATTAAGTTATAGGTTTGGAAAAAAATAACAATTGTTACGTTTATTTAAGTTTTACGTTTAAATAATGACTTAAAATATATAAGATTTTAAGGTTCGTAATACTTGTATAAAAATACGTTTTAGTCCTTTTAAATAAACAGATACTCGCGATTAAATTACTTTTATACCCCTAGGGTTTCTAAATCTTTCAAGTATTTACAGTTTTGGTCCCTCCTAGTTACACGTGTAACTAGGGTTTCTTAAAGTTTCATAAAATGTCAATTTTGGTCCTTATAGTATGCGACCTATTTTAGGGCTTGTTATAGTTTCACTTAATGGCAATTTTGGTCCCTATAGTTTTGGCTAATAATAGGGTTTATTATAAGTTACATTTATGCCCCCTAGGGCTTGTATAGGTTTCGGCTTTAGGCAGGTTTAGTCCCTAGGGTTGCTTAGGGTTTTATTAAGTTTAGTAACTTGACACTTTTAGTCCCTAAGGTTTATTTTAGGTCGCGGCTTATGTCCAACATAGTCCCTAGGCTTTCCAAAGTTTACACAACTTACCCTAATATTTTAGTAATCTCTTTTTAGTCCTTTTTAACTTTACAAGGTTTCAGATATGTTCAAAACACACCCTTTAACTCTCGGCATATTTTTAAAAGTGGATCAAAGTTTATGTTTTTGAAATACCAAGTTCTACATTTATTCATTTAGACCCCTTTTACTTACTAAAATTACATTTTAGTCCGAAAGTATTATTTGTGCCATTTTTAACCCGAAAGTTTATATATATATATACTATTTTAGTCCAAAACTTCTTAGATCTATCATTTACATCCAAAATAATTATAGATTTATATTTTCAACATGTAGCTTTATAAAATCATATTTTTGACACTAAAAGTCTTATAAAACATTTATTTAATAAAAAATGATTATTTATCTAGGCAAAGTATTATAGTGAGCTTAAACTAATCTTATGAGGCCTAGTAGTGATCTTAACATTTTAAGGCACCTAATAACATGAATCTAATGTTTCTAGTTATATCTAAACATTACAAGATTTCTCAAAATCATAATATGAGCTTAAAACTCACGTCCAATATTATTTGCATGGTTAGGTTTTCATGATTTTTCAAGTTAAACAAGATCATGTTGATGTGTTCTTCAAGGTTGACAAGTTTTTACATCAAGTTTTGTTATATATAAAAATTAGCCGTGGGTTTTACTTAGGTTTTTAGGGTTTCCATACTTGTTTAAATGTTATCTTTACCAAATATAAACATGTACACATCAATATATATAAAGGTAATGTATTAGAAAAGATAGGTTTTAACTTGGACTTACTTGTTTAGTTAGGTTTAGGAATGATATGAGAATAGATAGAAACAAGTGACAAGCTTTCAACAATGGAGGTCTAGGAAAACACAAACATGCCGTGGGCTTCAAGGAGGCTTCTAGGGTTCTTGTTCTTGCTTCAATGATCAAGGTTTCTTGTAGGTTGAGCTTAGGATTAACCTTTAGGTTGTAGAATACATAGTATAGGAGTAGTAGTAAAGCTTGAAGGTTTAAAAATGGTGGTTTGTGTTGTTTAGCCGTGAGTTGAGAGAGAAAGAGTGAAGTGAGATTGGAAAATATTTTGTGTTGTGTGTTGTGTGTTTGTTTCGGCTTAAGAAGAAAGAGAGACAAGATTTGGTGAATCTTGTACCTAGTACTAAGGATCAAACCAAGATATGATGTATCTAGTTGGGATATTTCTTAGTTGATTTCAACATGTGGCAAAACTAGCAACTCCTTTCCTTTCCTTTTTGAGTTGCAACCGTGTGTTTCCATAAGTCAAATGGGGGGACAAGTCCTTACACGGCATAGTAGTATGCATGAGGTTTGAGTGTGTAAGTGTCTAAGTATGCTTTGTGTAAGCAAAAGCATGGTTAGATGTAAGTAAAGTAAGGCTTATGCATGTATTAGTATAGGGTATTAGTGGAGTGTATGATTACACTAGGTTACTTGTAGTTAGTTAAATCAAATGATGGTAGTGCATGCATGCATACATACACACGTTATATTGTAGGCATGGGAAGGGTTTTGGGTAAATTTTGCCAAGTGTTGTATGATAATAATAGTCTTTGAATATTATTATAGGTACTTGTTGTGTTGTAGGTATTTTTGTTGAAGCTTTTAGATAACTTAGTGAAAGTGTATTATTAAATACATTACTAAAATTAATTTACTTTATTAAAGTAAATAGGTGACAATGTAAAATAATATACATTATTTTTAAAGTGTTTAGGCATTTAATCCTTTTAAGTATTATACGTAAATATGTACATATAAAGATAATTCAAGTACTTAATAAAATAAATTAAGTAAGGTTACAGTTTTATCTCAAATATGTACTGAGGTGATGAATTCCCTTATTCAATCAAGTGGCCAGTCAATTGCCAAGGTAGTCAATAATGACTAAAGGTTCATATATTATTCAATCATGTGGCCAGTCAATTGCCAAGGTAGTCAATAAATGACTAAAGGTTCATATATTATTCGATCAAGTGGCCAGTCAATTGCCAAGGTAGTCAATAAATGACTAAAGGTTCATATATTATTTAAAATAAATATGAAAGGTAGTATGACAATAGGTATATGATAATTAATAAGTCATATAAAAGTGAAATTATACAAATTCCAAATATAAATAGTACTACAGTTGACAGAGTCAATGAGGGTAAAAACAGAGGTTTTACAACTCACTCCTATCTCTTCTCATTAGTTGACAAGAATAAAATCGGATCATAATCGAATAATGATCGATTGTATTTAAATTCACTTTTAATATTTCATTATCCTAACCCGGTTCTGAAATCATTGAAAGATAACATATTTTGTGTACCTAGAGTACTATTGTCTATAGCTACCAAAATAAAAGACATCTTGCACTTGTCAGGATGTATGAGTTTAAACCGCAAAGAGTAAAGAATTTACTAGCACTTCGCTAGGTATCTTTCTTGACTTTTGTTATTCCTTAAAGTGCTAAATACCCTGGTGGCTATGTAGACGATAAAGGAGGAATTGCATGCTAAATAGTCAAGTTAATTGAAAGCATGAACGGCTAGTCCCTCATCTACACAAGTAGAATTTCATATATTTTGTTCAAATACGTAAGTACATGCATACTTGTAGGCATGTTTTCAGAGACAAGGAAGTCAATAAATTGCTTTTTGCCTTCTACTGGTGATGTAACATTTTTTAATGTTGACAAATCCAGTGGGAGCGTTGCAGTTTATTACTGAAATAATATCCATGTAATATTGTCAATTTCAGTGGGAGCTACAAGATTTTTTTCTTGCTTAGTCATCCATATTATTTCGAACTTGCTTTGAAATAATTTATCACTTCCAAATATGAACGACCATTTCTTAAAGGAAAATTGCATTTTATTTTATAAGATAACACGCTGCCTTTCTGATGACGCTTTCTGACACGTTATCTATAGAATAATAATCCACAATTCTTTGTCTAAAGTTATGGTTCTAAATCTACTTAAAATATCAATGACATTATCATTGTTTACACAATCAACCACATGTTGTATTGCTTGTCTTCATAATATAATGTTGTGTCTTACACAAGTGGGAGAAATTGTAAAGTGTGTGCAAGGAACAACATATATTAGTTTCACTTGCTATCAAGGTAAGAAAGCTAATAATTCTACTAGGACTTAAACACGCAAGATGTTTGTTTCCCTACTACATTCAAATGTCATGATATAGTGAAAAGTTGCTTCAACATTTTTACTACATGTTTAGTAAATATAATTATGGTTATGATATAATAATCATAATTTTGAAGTATAAAAATTTACTTGAAATTACTATTGAACTCAAGAGTTTGCGTTCATGATTACTTTAGTTAGTATAATTATGGTTTCTTGATAACACATAACTATTAAGTCCTTGAATTACTCACCGACTTATAAAGTATGTAGTAAATAGTTATGTCTTCTAGTTAACACATAAACATAAGATTTTTGAATTATTCAAAGACTTATAATGTATACTTGATATGTTCTGTTTTCTTGTAAACGCATGAACATATAATTCTTGAACTGCTATGTCTTTATGTAAACACATTGTTCTCGCATTGTTCAAGAAATATACATTATAGCATGCACCTGGATTTAAAATACGGATATTGTAATTTGGTACATGACCCAATTGACAAGTATTTAATCTAAAGAGAATTAAGTTATCTATTGAATTTTGATGTAGTCTCACAATTCTAGTACTCATAGAATACCAAAATATTATGGTATGTCTAAAGAGTTGAAACAAACTATATTCGTGTAGTTTGATTTATGATAGTTTTAATTATTCTACCTCCATGATCTATCAAGGTTAGAAAATTGTGTGTGTCATTGATACACTCAAGATAGTTCAAACCTAGAAGGTATTCAAGATAACCCACAAATTGAAAACCCCTAATTTATTAGATACTTTCGGTTGTTCCACTCAAACCAATCAAATCCTAAAACCTTTTAGGTTTTTCGATTTCCTACACTTCCTAGCTTGACGGTTGTAGTTTTGGTGTTCCTCCTAGCTTGACGTAACACAAACCTTTCCGAAGGTTATTTGTTAAAAGTGATGAAAGAATTAGGGTTTATACTACAAACCCAAATAATGGTTCTTGGGAGAAATCCCAATACGTCTTGATTGAAAGTTCTTTAATTTGTTAATATCTTTTGAAGCATAGTATTAATAAACTTGAGATAAGAATTTAAAATGTGTTTTGTAGTCTCTCTATTAAGAACGATTATTGTTGCTTAAATACTTAGTATTTAGAGAATGATCTCTACTTACAAAAGTAAGTGGGAGTTATAACAAATCTTGAAGATATTCAAGAGCAAAATACACAACCTTCAAAATCCACTTGTTGATGTCATATTTTGGTTAAGCATGGAAATGTCAAACCAAAGTAAATGTTACTCTCATTCATAAAAATTTGCAAAGATACCTCATCACTTGATTGATATTTCAATATCAATGCTGAGGATTATAAGTTAGGAGATATTTGTAATCTACTAACTGCTAATGAATATTATCATATCTTGAATCTAATAAATGTCTTAGAAATATGAATGATAAGATGCAGTCCTTAAAGGGAAAATCAATCTCCTAAATTTGATTGATGTTTCTTCTAATTATAAACCTATGAGGTTGGATGGAGTTTCTTTTGAAGAATGACTCATAAGGAAAAAATGGTATACATAATTAATGCATGGCTAATAATAGGAAGTTTTTTAATTATACTTAATAATTGACTATGAATAAATCATTCTTCCATACACGCATTGATTAAATAAAGATAATTAATGGTCATACATGTTTCCGTGTATATGTAATATGGCAATTAAGCTTTATAGGTTTTCCTTTATGATTTACCTTAGCGAGGATGGTGTATAATCAAAAGGATTAACGAGTCTATAAAATCTTTATTAAGTATACAAGATAGATAATCCAAGTATGGATTAAATCATGCATCTAGAAACTAAATCTAGTATTTAATTTAATATGATTTTGATTAAATTTAGATGAGTTGGAGTACACTTGACATTGAGTGGGAGCACTACGTTTTTTCTTTAAATTCATATGTTGTATAACATATTGAAGATATCATTCCATCTAAGCTAGATGATAATCCTTAAGATTGGAATTAAACTTCATTTGAGAATTTATGGAATAAAACAAATGACTTTGGAATAAATGTTTATTGAAATAAGCATATGCGGTTATTAAGTCCAACACAATGCAATACATCATTGAAGCAAGTCTTGAATGATATATTTCACTAGACATAATTTATTACATGAATGGAAATCTTTTGTTTTTACCTAAGGATTCATTATGAATATATTATATTGTGTATATGACTTGTTGTCATTTTTGTACAAGAGCAAAGTGAGATGACAAAAACAATATCAAATTGAGAGTATTTAGTTTATTGTTAAATACAAATGTTTACGAATTATAAAGCATAGTGATCTATGTGTACACTGATGCTAAAGGATAATTAATCTAGTAAAGTGAGATGTTATCATTTATGATAAATCTGCTAAACTAGATGTGCTCACAATGAGCATTGTTGCATTACACATTAAGGAATAAGAATACTTTACATTTTAAGAAACTATAAAGATAACTGTCAATATATCATTTATGTTAAATACCTTATACAAGGATTGACGATATCCCCTACTATGAAACTTGCAATAGTATGAGCATGTAAGAAAAGACACTCATCTTGTTTTCCAAATCTTTCACAATTGAGAAATTTGAAACAAGTATTTGGAAACTTTACTTAGATAACTATTTAGCTTTCTTGTTAAAGAATAGTTGAGAATGTTGGAAACATTTGACTTCAACTTGCTAAATTAGTTTCATGCACATCTATTTTAGTATTTGGATAATTGGGATGGTAAGACAATTATTATTTTCTGATGAATAAAGATAGTTGGTATTTGTTATTCATTCATATAATTATTGTTGTCCTATATTTGTATGTTTAAATCCTTGAATATTTGATTATTCTAAATATGTCCATTGTCGGTTAGCAATGTGGGAATATTGTCTACATTAAGACAAATGTGAGTGTTGGTTATATTCTTTGAATATGTGGACGGTTCCCACCAAACTCATGTGTTATTCATAAGGGATGCATATTGGACACCCCGAACATTCGAATCGTTACTTTTGGATCCTTGTCATGAGTAAGATTCCGAAAATGGTGATTAAGTCATCATCCTTAGACTTGAGATGCAAACATGTGTGAATATCACTTCTTGATTCTATGTCCAACGCTAGTTCGCCAGACCTAGTTATAAAGACTTTAATTGGAAGTGTTGTGAAGCAGCATCCACAGACACTTGTAGTCAATATAGAATTTGTTCCTCCACTTGATATAGTGCAGATTAGTACCACCGGGCCCTCTCCAGAATCAATCAGATAATTTTATGGCCACACCCAAAGAGTAAATCAAGATGATACTTGTTTACATTTGGTATGTCTGAATTAACTTCTATAACGAGAAACTAAAATTTAAACTTCATGGAATGAGTTAGGATCCATATCCATAGTTTAAACGGTACTAGTAACAAAGAGATGATTTTTAGCAAGTCACATAATCGTATACCATTAATACTTTTGAGATATTCTTCTTGAAACTATACCTCAGTCATTTCCGGTTATAATGAAGTGTTGCTAGATACTTCATTATGGACGATGTATGTCTAAACTCTCACAAGTGGGAGCTGTTGGGATATGTGATCGTTTAGCCATCAAAAATACGTGAGCTCTCGGGGGCACACACTCAATACGGAGAACACACTTTTATTTACGTTTTATTATTTATAATTAAACGTTTAATAAAAACTTCACTTATTATTCAATTAACGGTGGTTAAATTAATTAACGGGATTTAATTAATTTATCGTGGGTACGTTATTCAAATTTGGAAGGAAATTGACTTCTAGAAACCCCTACGGCCAATCGGCCGATTATTATGTATAGGGGGTTCTAGAAGATTTATGGTTATTGGTTTTTGGTATGTAATATTCAAGAATATTTGATTAAGGAAAATCTTTTTCTTAATTGGTTTTCTTGGAGTGGGGAACAAGTAATTTGAGGAGGTGGAGATTAGTATAAATACAATCCCATACCCCTCATAATTTTTTGTCTCTCCCTTGCCTCCTTGCTGCGTCCGATCGACCCACCACACACACCAAAACCATACAAACTTTTCCTTTAACCTAAAATCACATTAAAGGTTTAACCTTTATAAGATCAATCCTTTTTGGTGGTTTTTTATAAATTCTTAAGCTTTATAACTAAACCCTAGATCTCTAAATCTAGGTTTTAGTTCTCCCCTTGGTGGTTCGACATGTATAAACCCTAATTAGGGTTTATGTGATTTTTGGGTAATCAATCTTGTAACGTTCTATAAACTGATCCTTACATAATCCCAATTAGGGTTTTGGATCAAGGGTTTCTAGTTACAAGATTATACACTTGTTGTTTGAAGAGTGAAGTTACTACTAGCATCGTAGTGATGTTCGTTTGACGTGTCGTGTGAGCAAACGATGGAGATGATAATTTAACCGTTGAAGTTCAAGATCAAGATCAAGAAGTATTAATTGGTTTATTCAATTAACTAAAGGTTGGTTTTAAATTGTTTTTATTATGTGCTTAATCATGTATGTTATACTAGATCCATTCTGCTGCGTACTCGTAGTTAATGGTTAAGTAGTATTCAAAATTCCAACAGATCTATCTAGCTTGTCTTTAATTATTGGTGAGCTCTCTCTCTCTCTCTCTCTCTCTCTCTCTCTCTCTCTCTCTTGGATCGAATTATAAATGGTTGTGGTCTTGTGATGCAATAGGTGATTTCAAGGTTAGGTCTATTTCCACTTTAATCCAATACAAGTTGTTGGAATACTCTAAGCTAGATAACCATCTTCTGTGGAATTTTGGATTCCCCGTAAAGTTAACATTTGCGCTCGGAGAGTTTCCTTAAATCGTCTCCCTTCTCGGCTTAATTTGCAAAATAGAGGTGTTGCCTTATCTTCCATTTTATGCTCCTTATGTGACAATGAGGATGAATCGGTTGCTCATTGCCTAGTATCATGTTCCCGGGTTAAGCATTTATGGAGTAAAGTGTGGAGCTGGTGGCATTTTGATCCCTCCTCTATGCCTTCGATTTCGGTTTCGAATTTTACTCGTGGTAACATTGGCAGCATGGGAAATCCGGGTCTCAAGAAAATTGTTCATGGGGTTTTCATTTGTATCTTATGGCTATATGGATATGGAGAACAAAGTTTGTAATGCCTATCAGGATCGTGTTGATGCTGCAAAAACGGAAGACATTTTCTCATTAATTCAAAGGCTTTCTTTGCTTTGGATTTCGAAGAGTTGCTCGCTCAAGTCTGCTAACTGGAGCCAATGAACTTAGAATCCTAGAGGTTGTGTGCCTTAGTCTTCTTCTTATGTTTGCCTTTTGTTTTAAGTGGTTGTTTGTCTTCCTGATTTATTGTATTTTTTGGCATCTCTTTGGTGCCTTTTTAACAAAATTGGCCTTTCAAAAAAAAATTGATTCGATGGTCGAATAGGTATCTGATGACTTGACTGAGTTGATGTGCTTGTCGAACTCGTGATCCGACGACTCGAACGAGTTAATTCGGTGGTCGAACCGGTTAACTCGATAACTCGATCATTGACCCGATAGTCAGACACGTAATTCGATTACTAGTATAATTGTTAGTGGTTTTCAAATATACGTTTAATTTTTCAATGTTTTATATTATATTGTATTTCTATACATGTATCTTTTTTAACATTTTTTATTACATCTCATTTTTCTAACTTCTAAAAATTGAATGTTATTCCATTAGGGAAAAAGTTTAACATATACTCTTAGTTTAGATAGACTCGATCAACCAATCACAACCACCAATTTTTATCATGTAACAAAAAAACACAATTTTTAAAAATTAAATATCTCACAAACCGTTCATCGTTACGTAAAACAAAACATATCATCGCGACTAGAATTAAATCATCTATCTATCAAGGGACACATGTATAAACTTTCGACGAACTTTTTTTTCATTTTTTTTCTTAAGTCACGTCTGGAGAGAATCATATATGATTCGTCACAAAACATATATGATTTTCAGAAAATCATATATGATTCATATCACGAGTCATATATGATTTTCTGAAAATCATATATGATTCATGACAAATCATATATGATTCGTGACGAATCATATATGATTCTCTCCAGACGTGACTTAAGAAAAAAAATCGAAAAAAAAGTTCGTTGAAAGTATATACATGTGCCCGTCGATAGAAATATGATTTAATTCTCGTTGCAATGGTGTATTTTTTTTCGTTTGACGATTTACTGTTTGTGAGATATTTAACTTTTAAAAAAGTGGTGGGAAGTGGTTTTTTTTTAAATGAGTGATTATAATTGGTTGAATAGGTCTGCTAATTTATGGGTCTATATAGATCTTAACTCATTCCATTAGGTAGTATAGATAGTATGATTTCACGACAAGGTATTATAAGGGGACGCTAATGAATAATAATAATAGTAATAAAATAATAAACAAAAAAAAATAATATATAATAATAAAAAAAATAAAAATAAAAAGTGTGAAAACACTTATCCTTTTACCACTTAATTATAATAATAACCAAGCCAAAACGTGTATTTTATGTCGTAAAAGTCGGAATTATGCGTGGTTTGTGTTTTTGATGTGATTTAGGAATAAAATGTGAAAAGGGAAGAAAACACGGGCTTTCACGGGCTTTTATCGAAGAAAAAGACAAAAGACGAAGTCGAAAGATCAAGAGTGCAAAAAGAACGGAAGTACAAGGCCTATTCTAAAGATTTATCTAAGAACAAGTCTAAAGACGGAAGTTTAATAAAGCCGAAGAACTCAAGTCTAATTAATGAAGAAATTACAAGACGAGTTTAATTAATCCCGAGACAAAGTCGAAAAAGTCGAAGAATTAAGAAGACGAAAAGACGAGAAAGAAAAGACGTGAAGAAGAAAGAAAAGAGAAACACATGCTTCCTTCCCTTCTCCCTATAAATAGAGTCATATCACCTCATTTTAGTTTTGTTGGCTATTTTGACAAACTAGTCTTCCACCATTTTCATTACTTGCACATTTATTTTCATGTCATTTACTTAATTGTCAATTTAATTACCTTGTTTTGCACCTTAAATTTCTTGCCTCTAATTCAAGTAAGTCTTTTAATTTTGTTGTTAATCTTTATTTTCCTTTAATCAAGCTTTTCATTGTCATTCTTATTTTACTTTTATTGTTTTTGATTTGTTTTTAATTCGGATTACGCATTAATTTTGCTTAATCTTATAGATTGTTTCAGTAAAAAGTTTATCTTTTTATTTCTATCTAGGCTTTTATACGAATTAAGCTATAAGCTTGAAAATCTTATTGGCTTATTTTGTATTTAGCTTATTTGTTTTAAAGTTTTCTTAAAAGTTTTATCTTTTTAAAGTTTATCTTATAAAGTGTGCTTAATTTGTGTCTTGAAAGTCTTTAAATTTGTGCTTATTTCATTCGTATTATTCTTGTTTAATCAAGTTTTTGGTATTTGATTTTTAGTCTTAGCTTATTTGTTTTGCTTATTTCGTATCTCATTCCATCGGAAAGGGAACTATTGGATTCCGACAGCTTGCTCTTATTCCGATCGTGACATTGGATTAGGAATTTGAGATTCTGACGGTTCTTTCTCCCTTATTCCGATCGTGATTGCGATCGCTCATTGCGATCGTACATTGCGACGGGTCTTAAGGCCTTATTGAAACGAAGTGCTGCCAATTTTTCAATAGCCACATTCCGATGGTTTCATTTTAAGTATTCCGATGGTTTTGTTTTAATATATTCCGACAGAAGTTAGTTGTTATTATTCCGATAGATTCTATCTCAATCATTCCGTCAGGAGATTCCGATCACATTCCGATAGGTGAGTTGTTATTCCGACGGCTTTGTCGTGACAACATTCCGATGGTAAGCAACATTCCGATCGGAGGATTCCGATAGGAGGATTTTGATGGAGTTGGTTTTATTTTAATATTTTATCTTAGTTTAATTTATTTTTAAGTTTGTATTGTTTTAAGTTTTTAAGTTTTCATTTTTATTTAATTGTCAAATTTACTTTTCGTCAAGTTTTAATTCTACGTCATTTAATTACCCGCCATTTACTTTAACGTCTTGCAATTTCATTTTATTACAACGACCAATATATTTGTTTCCCACCAAAAGACGATTGAGTCGCACTTAAACCATTAGTCAATTCGAACAGACACACACAACTTAATTTTTATACTTGGTAAACCTCCTTGTATTAAATGGCGCTGCTGCCGGCTCTTTTCGTGAAGATTAACGGTTTTCTGTGAGAGACGCGTTGAATTTTGGGATCCGTTCACTCATGAGCGTTATTTTTATTTTTTTTTTGTGTCAAAAATTTTCAAAAAAACATAAAAATTTAAAAATTTTCAAAAATGCAAAAGCATTAAAAAACATATAAAAAGCATTTCTTTTTCAAAGTTTTGCACCAAAAAGATTTTATTTTTCTAAGTGTATATATATATTCTCTGTTTCCTTGGTATCTTTTTCTTTTTCTTTTGCAGGTGTATGCGTACTAGATCTTCATCTTATTCAGAGCCCGAGACTCGTGAAGATTTAGATATGGCAGGTGTGAACAACAACAATAACCCACCGCACCTCAACAATAATAATAACAACAATGTTCCCCCACCCGATCTTAGAACGATGGAGGAGCTTTGTCAACCCACAATGAATGGACGCGGAGGACCGATTGCGCCGATGCAAATCACGGCTCCGGAGTTTTCGTTGAAGCGTCACATGATCCAACAAGTTCAAAACACTTGTCCATTTCGCGGATTACCGGATGATGATGCCAACAAACACCTCGACAAGTTCATTACCGTTACTCAAAGCATGAAGTTGTCCGGTGTTACTATGGATTTTCTTCGCCTTCACCTATTTCCACACACCTTATCCCACCATGCCGAAAAATGGTTTGATCGTCTTCCGAAGAATTCAATTCATACTTGGGATGAGATGACTCAACGCTTTTTGTCGCGCTACTTTCCACCATCCATGGTCATGAGCCTTCGGAATCAAATTAGTGGATTTACACAAGAACCTGATGAATCACTTTTTGATGCTTGGGAACGATATAATGTTTTGATCGATCGATGTCCAAACCACAACATGCTCCCCGTCACCTTAATTGATACTTTCTATAACGGTTTAACTTTTCGTGATCGTGATACGATTAATGCAGCCGCCGATGGCACATTTATGAAAAGAAGACCTGAGGAGTGTAGAGAGCTTATCGAGAACATGACTACTCATCAGAAAAATTGGGATTCATCCGCATCTTCATGGAATAACCCGAGAGTCAATGTTTCTTCTACTTCTGCAAACCCTGATATCACCGAATTGACCCGCGCAATGGTCGAAATGAGCAAAAACATGCAACTTTTGGCTACAAATCATCAACAAAAAGTTAAATCTGTAGCAATTTCTTGTGAGACTTGCGGCGGTCCTCATTCATACACTGATTGTACTTCTACTCATGACAATCCGGAAAACGTGTATGCGGCTTATGGTAACTATTCAACAGAAAACTACCAAGCCCGACCTCAAGGTGATCGTAACTTGCTAAGTTACCGTTCTAACAACTTTCTTTCACCCGGTTTTTCTCCTCAAAACCACAACCCAAACAACTACAATAGAAGCAACCCAAACCCACCTCGAGCTTCTAATCCTTATCACCCACTCGCTCAACAAGCACCACCCATTAATCAAGATGTTAAAGCTTTCATGAGGACCCAAGGAGAGCAAATCAAGAATCTGCAAAGCCAAATTATCAACTTGAAAGGAGATATCACTAAACAAGGTAATGATATTAGATCCGAGCTTCGACATGATATACAAACCTCTTTTAGCACTCAAACAAATTATTTGAAGAATATGCTGGCTAGTTTCTTACCAACTACTCAACCCTCTACTTCGGGCTCTCTTCCTTCAAATACCGTCACCAACCCAAGAGCGAATGTGAGTGCTATTACTACACGCAGTGGAGCAACCTTAGTAGGACCATCTATCCCTCCCCCAGTTACTCCATCTACACCTCCTCCACCACCATTTATCCCTCCTACTCCCACGCCTAGTATTAGTTCTCCATTATTGTCTCCACCTCTACCAGCAGAAGTACCCAAGGAGAAACCTTCGCCAACCCCACCTTCCACCTATAAACCCAACATCCCTTATCCTTCTCGGTTAGACAATAGCAAATTGCTTACTAAAGAGGATACTTAAATCACTTGTTTTATGAAGATGATCTCTCAAATGAATTTCAACATTAGCCTCGTTGAAGCACTTGTCCAAATGCCGAAATTCGTCAAAGCATTCAAGGAATTTCTTAACAAGAAGGAAAAGATGGCTGAGTTTGTCAACACACGCTTAAATGCAAACTGTTCTGCAGTCATTCTTAAAGAACTTCCGGAAAAACTTGGAGATCCCGGTCATTTTGTGCTACCATGTATTTTTAACCAAACCGAAGAATTTACTGCCTTAGCAGATCTCGGGGAAAGTATAAATTTGATGCCTTTAAGTGTTTGGAAAACACTATCATTGCCCGATCTTACACCAACAAAGATGACTCTTGAGCTAGCAAATCGCACTCTCGCTTACCCCGTTGGTATTGCCGAAGATGTGTTCATAAAAGTTGGCACCTTCACTTTTCCGATCGATTTTGTTATTGTTGATTATGAAATGGACCCTCGTATTCCGTTAATACTTGGTCGGCCATTCTTGAGAACCGGAAAAGCCTTAGTCGATGTTGCCGAAGGTGAGTTAATCTTAAGGGTCGGGAATGATGCACAAGTTTTTAAAATAGGGAAGATCACAACCAAATCAAATGGAAGAGAATCAGCGAATATGATTAATGTGCTTGATGATTTTGTCGTCTACAACAATCCTCTTTTCGATTCTTGCTATGATAATCCACTGTTCAAAGATGATGTGGATGATTCTCTCTCCAATTTAGATCCCCCACCAATTCATAAATCTCCACCGATCTATGATGACTATGATGATGATTCTAGTTCTGACATGGATGATTCTGATGATTTTACTTCTGAGTATAAAGACTTGCCAACATATGATGATTTTGAGGATGTCGATACTCTTTCGAGTGATTCTTCACATGATTACCTTGCACCTACTTTTGATGAAGATCCTCCGCCAACAATGCTTGATCCTACTTTGAATGACTACTCATTTGAGGAAGACTTTGCTACCTTTCTCAATACTTACTTCCCAAATGAGAGTGATTCTCCTCCTTTGGACTTTGATGATGCTCTTTATCCTCCTTTGGATATGAAGAAACATGTTTCAAAGGAGAAGAAGCCGACCGACACTGATATCCACAGTACCTATGTCTTGACACCCCTCTATCCACCGTCTGAGGATGAGATTGTGAGATTTATGAGCGGATCCTCTTCCAGGTCTACTGAGCCTGAGTGTTATTTTCCCCTAAAGGAAAAGGTGTTCGATCCCGGTATTGCACTTTTTAAGCCATCTCAGTATCCATCTGATGAAATAAAAGGAAAGATTTTTGGACCTTGTGGAGATATGCTTGCACTTCATCCTACTTGCTACCACCGTGCTCCATCTTTGCTTAAGGGAACCTTGCCTACTCTTCTTTGGCTTGCCTTGTTCGCCTTAAGCTTCTGCTACTTGATGGACGAAAACCATGTATTTGATCCCGGTGGATGTGTTTCAAGCTTCTTCCTATGCTAATCAAGGTCGAGTCAGGCTCAAGACTCGGTTAACAAAAACAAGCGCTTCTCGGGAGGCAACCCGCAGTATCTATCCTTTTTCTTTTGTTTTTATAATAAGTGTAGGGGGAGACCCTAGTATGCGTTTGTTGTTTTCTTTCTTATCATGTGCAGGGATTCGAGCTTTCAAAGATCCATTCTTGATGACTTTTGACGACCCGTGATTCCGTGTTCCCGTGTTCCCGGTTCTATCCTAAACTCTTTTGATTCTCAATTTTATATTCTTCAATATCAAAATAGGAATCACTTTAGTTGTCTATTCCTTAGCGAGATTTAAACAAAGTGCACAATGTCCTAAGTGTAGGGGAGTTTACTCCCACATGCTTAAACATTGAGGACAATGTTTATCTCAAGTGTAGGGGGACTTCTATCGAAGTTAAGTGGGCTTTTCATTGTATTTGTCCTCATTTTAACCGAAAAATTATTTTTTCGACGTTTTTTAAAATTTTTGATCTATTTTGGCCTTGTAGTTTTTCCTTTGTTATAGTTATTTTCTTTCTTTGCTAGAATAAATTTTAATAAAGTGGTTTTAATTTTTAAACGTTGTGAATCTTTTGACTCAACCCGAGTTTTGCTAGGCTTTTATATAGGGAACTTTAAAACGCGAAAGTCTTAACTCTTACGGGTTAAGAACAAGAACTTTTCGCAAGTTCCTATAATTGATCCTAGAAAGTCGTTTATCAAGGGAACTTTAAAATGCAAATTCTAAACTTGAAAAAGTCTAAGAGTTTGCAAGATCCTATAGATGACTTGAAAACCCAAAACTTTGATTTAATAGGCTAAGCATCCACGAGTCTCATTCCTTGAGATTTTAAATTATGGAGAACGAGAGATAATAGATTCAATTATAAGTTTGGTATTCTTTCATGAATTTATGTGAGTTTATTATAAGCTTTTTCTCCCATCGCTTGTTAATAAATATATTTGCAATAAGTAAGGTTGTACGATCTGAAAAGTTACTTAGCTTCTAGCCGAAGATCGTTTAAAAGTTGCTCGGTATTGATTAGAGTTCACAGCCAAGGCATAACTTATTGAAGCGGGATGCGAAGATTGGCGAGTCCGAAAAGGTCCTAACAAGGCATGAGGGCTACATTTTGTTGCTAAAAATCCAAAGTGATGTGAAGAATCATTTATCAAAAATCAATATGAAGGATCGAGACACACGACGAAAAGCAAATACTCCCCTAAAGATCATGGAGAAGTCTATCCAAAAAGGCCCTAACAAGGTATGAGGATAAATAGATCCAAGTCCTAAAAGGAGGCGGATCGTTGTATATCAAAATCCCAAATAAAGATTGGAGAAAAATGAAGAAGTCGTGGTCCAAATATGAAGAATCTCTCAAAAAGTTCAAGTGAAGAAATTCCTATTATGAAGAGAAGACCATTATTTCTTGAACGTCTCTCAAGATTTGAAGTATGAAGTCGCTGCCAAATATCGGTCCGAGAAAGGTCTCAAATCGTGAAGCGAGTTATGCCAAGATATGAACTTTATGAGGCCCCGAGAAGCAGTTTTAAAAGATTTTGTCCTTTACCTAACTATTGATTAAATCGTCCCACTTTATTTTCAGCCTAAATAACTATCGAAATAAGTCAACAATGCATCTTCGTGATCATTCAAGACAACAATAAAATATAAGAGATACACCTGGGAATAAGGGAGTCTAAGTGAATAATTGGCCCACATGAATTTGTGTTAGTTTGCTAACTTATAATAACAATGATCTCGTTTTTAAGCTTGGTATGGGAAACGCGAAACTTGAGGATGATAATCATTCATGACATTCCAAAACCCCCAGGTAAGTTTTTGATCTTTTTACTTGTTTTCTTCCTTTAAATATTTTGTCTCTTTAATAAAGGCCAAGGTGGATTGATTATGATGGAAAATGTAAAACTTGCTTTGTAATTAATGCATTGCATGAGGACATTGCACTGGTCAAGTGTAGGGAATTTAATAAGTGTGAAAACACTTATCCTTTTATCACTTAATTATAATAATAACCAAGCCAAAACGTGTATTTTATGTCGTAAAAGTCGAAATTATGCGTGGTTTGTGTTTTTGTTGTGATTTAGGAATAAAATGTGAAAAGGGAAGAAAACACGGGCTTTTATCGGAGAAAAAAGACAAAAGACGAAGTCAAAAGATCAAGAGTGCAAAAAGAACGGAAGGCCAAGGCCTATTCTGAAGATTTATCGAAGAACAAGTCTAAAGACGGAAGTTTAATAAAGCCGAAGAACTCAAGTATAATTAATGAAGAAATTACAAGACGAGTTTAATTAATCCCAAGACAAAGTCAAAAAAGTCGAAGAATGAAGAAGACGAAAATACGATAAAGAAAAGACGTGAAGAAGAAAGAAAAGAGCAACACATGCTTCCTTCTCTTCTCCCTATTAATAGAGTCATATCACCTCATTTTAGTTTTGTTGGCTATTTTGACAAACTAGTCTTCCACCATTTTCATTACTCGCACATTTATTTTCATGTCATTTACTTAATTGTCAATTTAATTACCTTGTTTTGCACCTTAAATTTCTTGCCTTTAATTAAAGTAAGTCTTTTAATTTTGTTGTTAATCTTTATTTTCCTTTAATCAAGCTTTTTATTATCATTCTTATTTTACTTTTATTGTTTTTTATTTGTTTTTAATTCGGATTAAGCATTAATTTTTGATACAAGGCTTTTGCCTAGTAAGAAAGTTCAGTTCTCGATATCTCTTCGAATTGATTTCCGGTTCAAAGTACGACTCAATTGTTTTTGGTGAAACAAATATTTTTGGTTGTTTTTAAAATAAAAGTGCAAAACAATTAAAGTAAATGACGTTAAAGTAAATCTAAATCTAATTTAAAGTAAATGGCGAGTATTTAAAAGCGTGACTAAAATTAAAAGGCACTAAAAATAAATAACGCAAACTTAAATCTATCTAAGACAAACTTAACACGCAACTAAAACTTAAAACTAAGGCAAGGCTAAAATAAATCTAAGGCAAATAAACTTAAAGTGCAACTAAGTAAAAAGGCGGGAAAAGTAAAGCTTGAAAAGTAAAAACAGAAAGTTAAAAACGGAAACTAAAAATAACCTGAAAACAGCTTATCCGGAATAATCCTTCGTTCGGAATAAACACTCATCTGGAATGTCACCTTCGTTCGGAATGTTCTTCGTCACTCGGAATATTCACCAAAAACCTTGATCCGGAATAAATCCTTTATCCGGAATATGTCACTTATCCGGAATAAAGTCTTGATTCAGAATGTTGGTCCTTGATCAGGAATAATATTCCGAATAGAACTCCTTGATCCGGAATATGTCACTTATTCCGGATGGAAGTCCTTGATCCAGAATATTCTCTTGATCCGGAATATGATCTGATTCGGAATGAGAAGTTGATCCGGAATATTCCCTTGATCCGGAATAACTGGTTGATCCAGAACTTTTGGTTGATCCGGAATAATTGATTATTCCGGATGAAGAACCTTGATGCGGAATAATAATTATTCCGAATGAACTCAATTGATCCGGAATGTCCAATATTCCGGATGAACACCCTTTGAAATCCTTCACACGGAATGACTGGCTTGATCCGGAACTTTTCCTGGGAAAGATCAGTAATAGAAACACGCGAAGAACAAGGAGAACAAGAACACACGAATCTAAACAATTCTAAACAAAATCAACCACAAGATTAAATCAAACTAAACACAAAACATCTACTAATGATAATCAAACAATCCAAAACAATAAAACTAACAAATATAACCAAAATAATCAAAACCCACTTTGATCAAATCAATAAAAATAAGAACATGAACATGAACAAATAAACATAAAGATTAAAGAAAGGAAGATAGGAGATCAAACAATAAAGTAAAGATTGACAAGAATTAAAAGAAAATCTTACTTGAAATTAAATGTAATTAAGGTGCAAGACAAGTATTTAAATTGACATGAAAATTAAATGACAAGGAAAGTAAAGTGGAAGAAATAGTTTGTCAAGCTATCCAACAAAATGAAATAATTATCCTAATGTTCTATTTATAGAGGAGGATTAGGGAGTGCTTAGGAAGCTTCCTCCCCTCTTTCTTCTTTTCCTTATTTGCATGCTTTAGTCCTTGATCTTCTTAATCTTCTTAAATCTTGGACTTTAATGACTTTTGTCTCGGGATTTCTTTGAACTCGTCTTGTAATTCTTCAATAAATTAGACTTGAGTTCTTCGGCTTTTAGTAAACTTCCGTCTTTTGACTTTTTCTTCGATAAATCTTCAGAATTGGTCTTGTACTTCCGTTCTTTTTGCACTCTTGAATTCTTGACTTCGTCTTTCGTCTTTTTCTTCGATAAAAGCCCGTGAATGCCCGTGTTTTCTCCACTTTTCACCTTTTCGTCCTAAATCACAACAAAAACACAAACCACGCATAATTCCGACATAAATGACATAAAATACACGTTTTGGCTCCGTTATTATTGTAATTAAGTGGTAAAAAGGATGGGTGTTTACACACCTATCAATTTTGCTGAATCATATTGATTATTTGAGTAAAAAATTTATCTTTTTATTTCTATCTAGGCTTTTATACGAATTAAGCTATAAGCTTGACAATCTTATTGGCTTATTTTGTATTTAGCTTATTTGTTTTAAAGTTTTCTTAAAAGTTTTATCTTTTTAAAGTTTATTTTATAAAGTTTGCTTAATTTGTGTCTTGAAAGTCTTTAAATTTGTGCTTATTTCATTCGTCTTATTCTTTTTTAATCAAGTTTTTGGTATTTGCTTTTTAGTCTTAGCTTATTTGTTTTGCTTATTTCGTATCTCATTCCATCGGAAAGGGAACAATTGGATTCCGACAGCTTGCTCTTATTTCGATCGTGACATTGGATTAGGAATTTGAGATTCCGACGGTTCTTTCCCCCTTATTCCGATCGTGATTGTGATCGCTCATTGCGATCGTACATTGCGACGGGTCTTAAGGCCTTATTGAAACAAAGTGCTGCCAAATTTTCCATAGCCACATTCTGATGGTTTCATTTTAAGTATTCCGATGGTTTTGTTTTAATATATTCCGACAGAAGTTAGTTGTTATTATTCCGATAGATTCTATCTCAATCATTCCGACAGGAGATTCCGATCACATTCCGATAGGTGAGTTGTTATTCCGACGGCTTTGTCGTGACAACATTCCGATGGTAAGCAACATTCCGATCGTTATTCCGATCGGAGGATTCCGATAGGAGGATTCCGATGGAGTTGGTTTTATTTTAATATTTTATCTTAGTTTAATTTATTTTTAAGTTTGCATTGTTTTAAGTTTTTAAGTTTTCATTTTTATTTAATTGTCAAATTTCTTTTCGTCAAGTTTTAATTTTACGTCATTTAGTTACCCGTCATTTACTTTAACGTCTTGCAATTTAATTTTACTACAACGACCAATATATTTGTTTCCCACCAAAAGACGACTGAGTCGCACTTAAACCAGTAATCAATTCGAAAAGTCTGGTTCAACGATATTTTAACTGAGTAAAATCCAGTTATTAAAAAAACATAATAAATAATAATAATAATAACAATAAGAAATGATGTTTAACTAAAACTAATAATAATAATAATAAATAATAAAATTTCTAAATAATAATTTGCTAGTGGGTGGGAGCCTAATTTCTAAGTTTTTTTAACTTTTTGTAAATCTTATTATTTTAATAAAATAATCTTTAAAATATATAAAAATAGCAAATAAAAATAAATAACAAATAATAATTTTTTTGAATAATAATAATATTAAATGATAATAAAATTTATATTATAATATTTAATAATATTATTAATAATTTTTAATAATAAATACTAATACTAATAATTATTGTTATTATTTTATTCTGATTATTTTGACTATTATTATTTAATATATAAATAGTATAATAGTAATAATAACAAAAAATATGTATTAAAAGAAAAAAATATATTTATATGTATTTATATTGTTATTATTTTTAATTTTTTATAATAACTTGTAATAATAAAAATAATATTTAACATTTATTTATTTATTTATATTAATTACTTTGTTAATAATTATTATATTAATATATTAATAATATAAAATCTATTTTTTATTATTAATAATAATGTTAATAATACTAATTTAATTAGTTATTTTTTAAACTTTTTTGATGATAATAACTTTATTAATAACTATTTAATTAATAATATTTTTAAAATTACATTTTTATTAATTTTTAATATATTATTTTTTTATCAGTAATTATTCTATTTATAAATATTTTTTAATAATTATTATATCAATCAATATTTTTTTATTTTTTTTAGTAACGAACTTTATTTATTAATCACACAAAATTAGAAGGGAGTCGAGAAACAAGTTGCGCTCCCACCCCATTCTGGATACAAAAACTAGGCATGGCAATCGAGTCGTGTTCGTGTTGACCTATTCGAGTTTGCGGGTTGACGTGTTATTATAACCTTTACCCAAACACGACCTATTTAATAATCGTGTCACGAAACTTAACCCTAACCCGGACCTGCATAACACGTGTATCCCGTTTGTGACCCGTTTAACCTGTTTAAGTAAATAGGTCAAACGGTTAAAAAAGTTTGTGGCTCATCAATTAATCTAAATTATATGAAAAAATTATATAGGGGCGTAAAAAATGATTAACATAACAAATAATATGAAACATTCTGAATGATGCATGAGTTATAATCGTCATTCATTTCAGTTAACTATATGTAAAATACATTTAACCCAAATACAACATAAAATTGAGGTTATATATTTTACTTTTAGATGATTATATATACTTAAACGGGTTCACGTGTCGACCTGTTTAATACTTACTCAACCCAAACACGACCCATTTTATTAAACGGGTTATACGCGTTGACCTGTTTTTGACCCAAACCTGTTTAACTTCGTGTCGTTAATCGTGTCGTGTCGATAATTGCCACCCCTAACAAAAACCAAGTCTAGAAAATAGAAAAATACCACTCCTAACATCATTAGAATGACAAACAGAAAAGCGCTTGAGGCGCGAAAGAGTAACCAAGGCTTCCACGTCAAGCTCCCCAAAAGTAGAGAATGCAAAAGGGATGAACGAGTAACCATGCTCTGCATAAA
The DNA here is from genome assembly GCA_025667525.1 of Glebionis coronaria. Classification (NCBI taxonomy): domain Eukaryota; kingdom Viridiplantae; phylum Streptophyta; class Magnoliopsida; order Asterales; family Asteraceae; genus Glebionis; species Glebionis coronaria. The sequence continues at coordinate 288,931,488 of CM046880.1, read as the reverse complement.
TAGAAGAATACTTCCTCCTCTTCTTCTTAACAGTAGTCCGCAAAGCAATCCCGGGAACCCAATAATTGTTTATTTATTTAATAATATCTAAATTTTAATAATTATATTATGAATATATTTTATATTTGTTGATACAAAAGTTGGATGATCCTTGCTTGACCCGAATTAGGCTTAATTCGGGTAGGCTGAGCTCTGGCTCTTGCACCAAGTGAATAACTTGTTGAGATCCTGCACACTAAAACAACACGCGTTAGACTTACCGTGGGAGCGTATCCCACGATTAGACTCTGGCGTGAGAGTAAGTAATTGGTTAGGGTTAAGAATCGGATGTGTGATGAGAGTATGGAGAATGTAATACCTTTGTGGAACCCTTAGGGGTTCCTTATATAGGCAGTAAAACCCTAATGGGCTCACTGTTACTTCGGCCCCAAGCATAAGATAATCACCATAATTAGCTTGATTGTTATCTTCTAATTATGGTGAGTGTATATCCTATTCTCTGAGGGAAATCCCAATCCTGATAGGATTGTGATTCTGTCTAACCCTGTTCCGGCCGTGTCGGGTCGTGGGTCGCACACATTTTATGCGATCACTATTCATTCAAGCCCATAAGCTGAAATAACATTAATCCAACCCATTCGTGATGGGTCGGATATGGGTAGTATCCGTGGGCCGGGTTCATGACCTGGATGGGGAGTATACGTCATCATGTCCCCCTACTCTAGTTGTTACAGTCGTAGGCGTAACCTCTAGACTAATTAATGTCCTGTAGATATTGCTGTCACAAACATAGTCGCACTCCAAAAAAGGCCAGCCGGAACAACATTAATGGTAGTCATTAGTCGGACGTTTTGTCTGCAAAAGTGCACCATTCGGGCCCACCTTGAAGCCTCTTAAAACTGTTGAAGAAGTGACCCGTGGGTCCCTTCTGACGTTTCAGAATCGTCAGAAATCCCAACCGTTGAATGGGCGTAGTGGTTTACACGTGTCAAACATCCAGGACACCTCGTAACTCGAGGCAACCCCATAAAAGAGTTGGTGTGTGTAACTGTGTAAACACACAGTTTACATCTTCATTTCCGCCATTGTTAATCATGTGCTCAATCCTTCATTCCTTTTCTTCTTTTTCTACAGAAATTCACCACACTAGGTTAGACCACCGCGCCTTTCTAATCCATTTTATAAGTCATGGTAAAAGATAATCTCGTGATCACGGATGTCCTAAATGTGATGTCTGCAGAGAGATATATAGACTTCCTGTCTGAATATTACATCCCTGAGAGCGTACACTCCACCTATCCACGTGACGGTGAAGCTATCACGGACGCTCCTAGGGGGAAAATAGGCGTGTACACACGCCTATTTGACTCGGCTAACTACCGCATCCCCTTATCTAGGTTCCTCGTAGATGTTCTTTTGTATTATGATTTCCATATAACCCAGCTTCACTGCATATAGGCGTGTAAGGTTAACCAATTCGAGGTTACATGCCACGCCTGCGAAGTAACCCCCACAGTTAATTTATTTAGAGTATTCTACTCCCCCCCAAATGGTAAATGGATGGCTGTCATTTAAAAAACGATCCGCGACAGCCCCCATGTCGTATAGGAAACCCCTAGATTCCCTCAAAAAGTAGTACGACCACTACTTTTTTGTAGACGCCAAGGTATTCCCCACCCCGTTTGTTATGAAGTATAAAGTAAGCTTCGACCCCCACCCTCATCCAAGGATTATAGTAGCCAGGATGTGAAAATATTAGACACCCATCGCACTGATTTCCATAGGGGCCTGCCGAAGCACTTCCTATCCTTAATAGGGATCAGCCGCAACTATTTTGGGAGGGAGGATAGATATCCATGCTTTCTGACCGAGCATAGGCAGGGTAGGTATTTTTTGAATATGCGAATGATCATGTCAAAAATACTTGTAAACTTGCTAACACTTATGCGTGTTTATGTTCGTAGAGATGAAGTTGTTCGGTCTTCTACGCCAAGGTGATCCAAGCAAGGTGCCGCAGGGATTCCGACCCCTAAAAGAGGACGAGCCTCCACTACTAGTTGTGACCGCAAACATGACCATCACGTTGGAAGAAACAACCTAGCAGCGGTCGGATGAGCAGGAGCCAGTAATCCAAAAGTCACCCCTGGAATTCTTCAATGAAGACGGTGGTGAGCTGCTAATAGAGAATTCCACCTCCCTCCAAGGTGAAGAACAACTCACAGACCCATCCATCAACCGTGTAGTTGATGATGACGAAGGGGAGAAGATGAAATGGCGCAGGAGGCCGAATCCTCCCAACCATCAAAGCCTGCATCCAGGAAGCGCAAAACCACCAGGAAGGTGGTGAAGCACACAGAGGCTGAGGCGGGGGAACACAATGCTCCCCCCCCAAAAAAACTGAGGAAAGACCACCCGCAGTTCCAAGAAGGAAGCAGCACCACAATGCCTCAAGGCAACCCCCCGCCGCAAGTAGATGCCCATGTTTGGAAGGCGACACCTGTTAGTTCCGTGGCTCCTACCATCACGGAACCAATGATAGACGTGACGTAATTACTGACACTAATCCATAATATATGATCCACTAACAAAAACTCATAAGTGTTTGTTTCAATAACAGGGCGGATCCGTCGATAGCAGCACAAGAGAAGGAAGTGGAGAGAGAACCTTCTCCCATGATATCTATGAGGCCCCATCTCCTCTCCATACTCATGAAGAGGAGCCCCGTGCTGAGGGTCCAGACACCAACCTCCGCCCGGCATGGAACTTGTCCAGCCTCACAAGACTAGAGGCGGAGTCTGAGTGTAAAGAGTTCATGGACCATCTAACCCCTCCAGCACTGGCATAAGATTTAGATGAACTTGAGCATGGGACACTTCTGGAGCAGTATTATGTGGCAACGGCGTACCAAGTAACAGTTGGTGCGGCCCTACGACGCCGTCTGGAGGAAGCCTTAGCTAACGGTGAGCCGTGCTGACAAGAGCATCGCTCGTAGGGAAGAAATGGTGGAGAAGCACGAGAAGACCATATCCTCCTTGCAGACAGCCTTGGTTGTGGCGGAATCAACAATTAAAGAACAAACCAACCATGCCAATGCCCGCGAGGAGCGCGTTGCTGAGTTAGAAGTTCTCCTAGCGGCATCCAATGATAAGGTAAGTACCCTTGTTTATGTATACCCATTGCTCGCATAAGCCCTATCTTTCTTTGTAGTAACCCCAAGTGTTATTCTCATGTATCCTCAGCCGAAACCGCCACCAGAGTCGCAACGGACCAAGCCTCCATCATAGCAAAAGAGCGTGAAATGCTAAAGGAAGAACTCACCCAAGCATGGGTTGTCATGGAGGAGCGAGCAGTGGTGGCAGAGGGAGAGCTGAACATGCTGGTGACAGACTGCGCCGAAGTGTTGTGCCCTCCATTGCTGATAGGTGTGTAAACACCCATCCTTTTTACCACTTAATTACAATAATAACCGAGCCAAAACGTGTATTTTATGTCATTTATGTCGGAATTATGCGTGGTTTGTGTTTTTTTGTGATTTAGGATGAAAAGGTGAAAAGTGGAGAAAACACGGGCATTCACGGGCTTTTATCGAAGAAAAAGAAGAAAGACGAAGTCAAGAAGTCAAGAGTGCAAAAAGAACAGAAGTCCAAGACCAATTCTGAAGATTTATCGAAGAAAAAGTCAAAAGACGGAAGTTTACTAAAAGCCGAAGAACTCAAGTCTAAATTATTGAAGAATTACAAGACGAGTTTAAAGAAATCCCGAGACAAAGTCATTAAAGTCCAAGATTTAAGAAGATTAAGAACTTAAGGAATTAATGGTGAAATTAAGGAAATAAGAAAGAGGGGAGGAAGCTTCCTAAGCACCTCCTAATCCTCCCCTATAAATAGATTAGATAGGATTTACATTTCTCTTGTTGGCTAGAGTGACACTAGTTCTTCCAATTTTAATTACCTTGTCATTTACTTTTCATGTCAAATTTAAATACTTGTCTTGCACCTTAAATACCTTTAATTTCAAGTAAGTTTCCTTTTAATTCTTGTCAGTCTTTATTTTTATTGTTCATCTCCTATCTACCTTTCTTTAATCTTTGATCTTTATGTTTATGTTCATGTTTATGTTTTTGAGTTTTTATTGATTAAAGAGTGTTTTGATTATTTTGATTAGTTTTGTTAGTTTGATTGTTTTGGATTGTTTGTTTATGATTAGTAGATGTTTATCGATTAGTTTGATTTAATCTTTTGGTTGATTTGATTAAGTTTTGTTTAGATTCGTATATACTTGTGCTTCCTTGTTCTTCGCTTTCTGTTACTGTATTCCCAGGATTATTCCGGATCAAAGCCCATATATTCCGAGTGAAGAATTGTTTGTTGAATATTCCGAATAAAAGAGGTTCATCCGGAATAAGTGACATATTCCGGATCAACAACATTCCGAGTGAAGGATTTTAGGGGTGGTTCATCCGGAATAACTTATATTCCGAATCAAAGTTGTTCATCTGGAACATTTATTATTCCGAATAAAGGTGATTCATTCGGAACTTCAAACATTCCGGATCAAGCCTTTCATTCGGAATACCAAACATTCCGGATCAGCTGTTCATTCGGAACATTCAAGTTATTCCGAACGAAGGAATTCATCCGGAATATATTCCGAACCAAGGAGTGTCCATCCGGAATCTTCAACATTCCGGATCAAGGGATTCATTCGGAATATATTCCGAGTCAAGGCATTATTCCGGATCAAGCTTAAGTATTCCGAATCAAGACTTTATTCCGGATAAGTGACATATTCCGGATAAAGGATTTATTCCGGATCAAGGGTTTTGGTTCATATTCCGAGTGAAGAAGAATCATTTCGAACGAAGGTGACATTCCGGATGAGTGATTATTCCGAACGAAGGATTATTCCGGATGAGCTGTTTTCAGGTTCTTTTTAATTTCAGTTTTTAACTTTCTGTTTTTAATTTTCTAGCTTTACTTTTCCCGCCTTTTTACTTAGTTGCACTTTAAGTTTACATGCCTTAGATTTATTTTAGCCTTGCCTTAGTTTAAGTTTTAGTTTTAGTTGCGATTTAAGTTTGCCTTAGATAGATTTAAGTTTGCACTATTTACTTTTAGTGTCTTTTAATTTTCCGTCACGCTTTTAAATACTCGCCTTTTATTTTAAATTAGACTTAGATTTACTTTAACGTCATTTACTTTTACGTCTTTGCACTTTTTAATTACTACAACGACACAAATATTTGTTTCACCAAAGAACGACTGAGTCACATAGTTAACCAGGATCAATTCGATTATATCAACACAACGAATCTTTTTACCTGGCCAAAAGCCTTGTATCAAATGGCGCCGCTGCCGGCTCTTTTCGTAAAGATTAACGGTTTTCTGTGAGAGACGCGTTGCTTTTTGGGATCCGTTCACTTGTGAGCGTTATTTTTCTTGCTTAAAAATCTTCAAAAATCCAAAAAATTAAAAATTGATAAAAAACCATAAAAATTTAAAATTTTCAAAAATCCTATTTTTTTTTTGTTTTTATTGTGTATATATATATTGTCTTTGTGTTTGGTATTGTTTTCTTTTGACTTTGTAGGTGTATGCGTACTAGATCTTCTAATTATCAAGAGCCCGAGACTCGAGAAGATTTAGCTATGGCAGGTGTTAACAACAACAATAATCCACCGCACCTCAATAATAACAACAACAATGTTCTTCCACAGCCCGATCTTCGGACAATGGAGGAGCTTTGTCAACCTACCATGTTTGGACGAGGAGGACCGATTGCGCCAATGCAAATCACGGCTCTGGAGTTTTCGTTGAAGCACCACATGATTTAGCAAGTGCAAACAAATCCTTTTCGAGGAATGCCTGATGATGATGCCAACAAACACCTTGACAAATTCATTACAATCACCCAAAGCATGAAGTTGCCTGGTGCCACAATGGATGTTCTTCGCCTACAACTCTTTCCACATACTTTATCACACCACGCCGAGAAATGGTTTGATCGTCTCCCGAAGAATTCAATTCATACTTGGGATGACATGACTCAACGCTTTTTGTCGCGCTACATTCCACCATCCATGGTCACGAGCCTTCGCAATCAAATCAGCGGTTTCATGCAAGAACCCGATGAATCTCTCTTTGATGCTTGGGAAAGATATAATGTTTTGATTGATCGTTTTCCAAACCACAACATGCTCCCTGTGACCTTAATTGATACTTTCTACAACGGTTTGACTTTTCGTGATCGTGATAAGATTAATGCAGCCGCCGGTGGCACATTTATGAAAAGAAGACCCGAGGAGTGTAGAGAGCTTATTGAGAACATGACTACTCACCACAAAAACTGGGATTCCTCCACTTCTTCAAGGAACAACCCAAGAGTCAATGTTTCTTCTACTTCAGCAAACCCTGACATGACCGAATTCACCCGCATGATGACCGAAATGAACAAAAATATCTTGCTTCTCGCTACAAACCAACAACATCAAGTTAAAGCGGTTGCTAATCCTTGTAAAACATGCGGCAGTCCACACTCATACACTGATTGTCCTTCTACTCAAGGAAATCCGGAAAACGTGTATGCGGCTTATGGTAATTATTCACCGGAAATTACCAAGCTCGACCTCAAGGGGATCGAAATTTGCTGAGTTGCCGATCAAACAACTACCTTTCCCCCGGTTTTTCTCCTCAAAACCAAAACCCCAACAACAACTATACTAGAAGCAACCAAGTCCCACCAAGAGCTTTTAATCCTTATCACCCACCCGCTCAACAAGCCCCACCCATGAATCAAGATGTTGAAGCGATAATGAGAACCCAAGGTGAGCAAATCAAGAATCTACAGAGCCAAATTATCAATTTGAAAGGGGATATCACCAAGCAATGGAATGACATTAGATCCGAGCTTCGAGATAATATTCAATCTGATGCAGGACCATGCACTCACAACTCTAATTTGAGTGGTTATATCACATTTTAATAGTTTTATTTCTTTCCTTTTCTTGGTACACTTGTTTCTATTTTAAATAAGTGTTGATTAGGAGAATATACTCTTGTCAATTTAGAGTCTTTAAAGTAGGAATGAAAGATCATTCATTGTTTTGGAGTGATTCTGGCATTCCTATAAGTATTACGTTATTTCTTTGTATCGACATTCAGTGATTTATAATTCAAGAACCAACATTGGTGTTTATCGTTTGGAGACTATTGAGTTTGGGGCCATTTGATTAGCAAACCGCATCATTTGGTATCATACGTCAGAGTGCCCAAATGGTTGGTCGTGGACATCCTCGTAATCTCCCTCGTCGAAACGCCGACCGAGGCAACGATGGTGATCAACGAGACCCGCGTGATATCGAAATTGAACGTCTCCAGCAACGAGTTCGAGACCTTGAACTACAACAAGAGGTGCATGATGAGGAAACCGAATCGGATGCCAGCGTGTGGGACGGACGGAATGAGGAAGATGAGAATCCCTTCGGCGCATACCCACGAAACACGCGAGGGCAACCTCGTGAAGATCCTTTACGCAACATGGGGATTAAAGTAGAGATCCCTGATTTTCACGGAAACGCACAACCAGATGACTTTATTGATTGGTTGAGTACCGTTGAGAGATTTTTTGACATGCGTGATATTCCAGATCACTTAAAGGTTAAACTTGTTGCCATTAAACTCCGTAAATATGCATCGTTGTGGTGGGATCATATTAAAAAACAGCGACTTCGAGAAGGAAAATCAAAAGTGGAATCATGGGCCAAGATGAAGAAATTGTTACTGGGAAAGTTCCTTCCAATTAATCATCGACAAGAAGCTTTTCTTGAGTACCATAATTTAACACAAAACAACTTGTCCGTGCAAGACCTTATAGTCCAATTTGATCGTTTACGAATGAGATGTGGAGTCGAAGAAGAAGAAGAGCAGGTTATTGCTCGATTTCTTGGTGTTCTTGGTACGGAGATCTCAGAAGTGGTGCAGCTCCAATAATACTGGACATATACCGATGTTTGTCGGTTGGCTTTAAAAGTGGAAAAACAACAAAAAAGTCGGGGTCGTCTAAATAACAACAGATTTTCTTCCACTTTCAAACCATCCAATACACAAAGTACCAAGGCTATTACTCCCAAGGTCGACACAAGTCCAGGTACTTCTACAAATCCATCAAACCAACAGTTTAATCAACGTGTTATTCGATGTTTTAAATGCCAGGGGTTAGGTCATCTCGCAAGAGAATGTCCCAACAAGTAGTTAATTACTTTTGTCGACGATCCAACAACCATTTATGATACCGAAAACGAGGACGAAGCTATAGATGAAGAAACTGAGATTGTATATGCTGATCACGGTGACGCATTAATCGCCCAACGACTTCTTAATGTTGTGGCATCTCCTATAGTTGATGATAACTCATGGCTTCGAAACAACATTTTTCACACCAAGTGTACAGCTAAGGGGAAGGTCTGTCATGTAATAATTGATGGTGGTAGTTGCGAAAACATGGTGGCCACCAGCATGGTAGAAAAGTTGGGTCTTGAGGCCGAGAATCACCCGGCACCTTATCAACTTACGTGGCTAAAGAAAGGTAACGTTGTCAAAGTTACTAAACGTTGTTTAGTTCATTTTTCGATTGGCACTAAATATAGATGATGTGTGGTGTGAGGTGATTCCAGTGGATGCGTGCCACATTCTATTAGGAAGGCCGTGGCAATACGATCGAAAATCCAAGCATGACGGGTTTCGTAATACTTATACCTTCACAAAAGATGGTGTTCATGTTACCTTAGCGCCACTTGATACTCGTCCTTAATCACCAGAAGCTTTCATTCTTACAAAATCAGAACTGGTAGGCATCGCAAAACTCAACCCGAATGCCTTTATGCTTGCCTTAGTTGTACAAGAAGCAAACAAACATGAGTTAACCATACCCCATCAGGTTCAACCATTGCTTGAAGAATTTCAAGATGTTTTTCCTGATGACATACCACCTGGGTTACCATTGATGCGTGAAATTCAGCATTGTATTGATTTCGTTCCAGGTTCATCAATCCCGAATAAGGCGGCTTATCGAATGAACCCAAAGGAGTTCGAGGAATTGCATAAACAAGTGACTGAGTTGCTTACGAAATGACGCATACGTGAAAGCATGAGCCCTTGCGCCGTGCCTGCTTTGTTGGTGCCAAAACATGGGGGCGCTTATCGAATGTGTATGGATAGTCGGGCTATTAACAAAATTACTGTTAAATATCGATTCCCAATTCCTCGTTTTGAAGACTTAATCGACCAATTGCATGGGTCCTCGGTGTTCTCAAAAATCGACTTACGAAGTGGGTACCATCAAATCCGTATGCGTCCTGGAGATGAGTGGAAGACCGCTTTCAAGACCCGGGATGGGTTATATGAATGGATGGTCATGCCGTTCGGGTTATCGAATGCTCCTAGTACTTTTATGCGTCTCATGAACCATGTCTTTAAACCATTTATTGGTCATTTTGTTGTGGTTTATTTTGACGATATTTTAGTGTTTAGCAGGGATATTGATCAACATTTGTGGCATCTTAAGCAAGTTTTCGCGGTTTTACGTGATCAAAAGCTGTACGCAAACAAGCAGAAATGTCATTTTCTATCTCAAGAAGTTACTTTCCTTGGATACTTAATTTCATAGGAGGGTATACGAATGGATCATCAGAAAGTGAATGCAATTTTAAGTTGGCCTACCCCCACTTCCATTACTGATATTCGACGTTTTCACGGATTGGCATCTTTTTATTGGCGTTTTATTAAAAACTTCAGTAGCCTTATTGCGCCCATGACAGATTGTATGAAAGGAGGGAAATTTAGGTGGACCAAAGAGGCGGAAGATGCATTTGCTATATTAAAACAACGAGTGACACAAGCTCCATGTTTAGCTCTTCCCAATTTTACTGACGTGTTCCAGGTTGAATGTGATGCGTCTGGGCTTGGTATTGGAGGAGTGTTGAGTCAAAATCAGAGGCCTATTGCTTTCTTTAGCAAAAAATTTAATGAGACACGTCGTAAGTATTCTATTTACGACCGAGAATTCTATGCCATTGTGAGAACTATGGAGTATTGGCGTCATTATCTACTACCCAACGAATTCATTCTTTTTTCGGATCATGAAGCTCTCAAGTTCATCAATGGGAAACATACACTCAAGCCTCGTCATGCCAAGTGGGTGGAAACGTTACAAGCTTACTCTTTTGTCATTCGGCATAAGGCTGGGTCTGCTAATATTGTCGCTGACGCCCTTAGTCGTCGTATTGTCCTCTTATCGGTAATGCAACTTCAGGTGAGTGGCTTTGACTCATTTCGTTCTTTGTATCAAGATGACCCAACTTTTCGAGATGTGTGGCAAAAATGTTGCTCTCAGCCATTCAATAACTTTTCTTTACATGATGGCTACCTGTTTAAAGGTTCGCGTTTATGTGTTCCTTTATGTTCGTTACGTGATTCAATTATCCTAGAAAGTCATGCAGGAGGGCTTGCGGGTCACTTTGGCAGGGACAAGACACTTGATTTAGTTTGTGGGAATTTTTATTGGCCAAAGATGGAGCGAGACATGTCACGCATTATTGCACGTTGTCGTGTTTGTCATATCGCGAAAACCCATAGTACTAATGCCGGTCTTTATACACCGTTACCCGTCCCCACAGCCCCGTGGGAGGATGTTAGTTTGGATTTCGTCATGGGTTTGCCTCGTACACAACGTCAGAAGGATTCAATTATGGTTGTTGTTGACCGCTTTTCGAAAATGGCTCATTTTGTTCCCTGCTCCAAGACATATGATGCAAGCCAAGTTGCACGGTTGTATTTTGCTGAAATAGTAAGGCTTCACGGGGTTCCAAAAACGCTCACATCGGACCGGGATGTCAAATTTGTAAGTCATTTTTGGCGTACTCTTTGGAAACGCATGGGTTCCAAATTGCAGTTTAGTAGCTCTCACCACCCTCAAACGGATGGACAGACTGAAGTGACCAATCGCAGCTTGGGAAATTTACTTCGTAGCCTCGTTGGTGAGCAGCCTAAGCAATGGGATATCACACTTCCTCACGCTGAATTTGCTTATAACAGGTCTCTTAATCGCACAACAGGTAAGACTCCGTTTATGGTCGTCTATGGACGCAACCCATTTACTCCACTTGATCTGACGCCGTTACCTATTTCCGAGAAAGTTAGTTTGGAAGGGGAGGACCAGTCAACCCAAATTAAGGAATTGCATAAGCAAGTGCGTGATCAAATACTCAAGCATAACGAGAAGTATCAAATTCAAGCAAACAAGCATCAAAAGAAAGTATTGTACAAAGAAGGTGATCTCGTGTGGATTCATTTGCGCAAAGAACGTTTTCCGGGTGGTCGTTTTGGTAAGCTCAAGCCTCGTGCAGATGGCCCTTTTCGTGTACTCCAGCGCATTAACGACAATGCTTATAAAGTTGAACTTCCTGGTCATTACAATGTTTCTGCAACCTTCAATGTTGCTGATTTATCACCATACGAAGCCACTAGCGATGATGACATGGACTCGGGGACGAGTCCTTTTAAAGCGGGGGAAGATGATGCAGGACCATGCACTCACAACTCTAATTTGAGTGGTTATATCACATTTTAATAGTTTTATTTCTTTCCTTTTCTTGGTACACTTGTTTCTATTTTAAATAAGTGTTGATTAGGAGAATATACTCCTGTCAATTTAGAGTCTTTAAAGTAGGAATGAAAGATCATTCATTGTTTTGGAGTGATTCTGGCATTCCTATAAGTATTACGTTATTTCTTTGTATCGACATTCAGTGATTTATAATTCAAGAACCAACATTGGTGTTTATCGTTTGGAGACTATTGAGTTTGGGGCCATTTGATTAGCAAACCTCATCACAATCCTCCTTCAGCAATCAAACGAATGATTTGAAGAATATGTTGGCTAGTTTCTTGGCAACAACTCAACCCTCTACCACGAGTTCTCTACCTTCAAACACAGTCACCAATCCGCGAGCAAATGTGAGTGCTATTACTACCCGTAGTGGAGTTACCATAGTAGGACCACCTATCCCGCCCCCATCATCTACACCTCCTCCACCACCATTTATCCCTACTCCTCCTACAACTAGTAGTAGTACACCATTACCGTCTCCGCCTCGTCATGACGATGTACCCAAGAAGAACACTTCAAAATCTCACCCTTCACCATCTCAACCTTTACCTGCTACACCTACACCTTCCACCTATAACCCCAACATCCCATATCCTTCTCGCTTAGGCAAGGCCAAAATGCAAACTAAGGACGACATTTAAGTGTCGAATTTTTTGAAGATGATCTCTCAAATGAATTTCAACATTAGCCTTGTTGAAGCACTTGTCCACATGCCCAAATTTGTCAAAGCATTCAAGGAATTGCTTAACAAGAAGGAGAAGTTGATGGAGCTCGCCAACACACGCTTAAATGAAAACTGTTCTGCAGTTATTCTTAAAGAACTTCCGGAAAAACTTGGAGATCCCGGTCATTTTGTGTTGCCTTGCATCTTTAACAAAACCGAAGAATTTACTGCCCTAGCTGATCTCGGGGCCAGTATTAATTTGATGCCATTAAGTGTTTGGAAAACACTATCATTACCCGACCTTACTCCAACAAAGATGACTCTTGAGCTTGCAAATCGCACTCTCACTTACCCCGTTGGTATTGCCGAAGATGTGTTCATTAAAGTTGGCACCTTCACTTTTCCGGTGACTTTGTTGTTGTTGATTATGAAATGGACCCTCGTATTCCTTTAATACTTGGTCGGCCATTCTTGAGAACCGGACGAGCTTTAGTTGATGTTGCCGAAGGTGAATTAATTTTAAGGGTCAGGAATGATGCCCAAGTGTTCAAAATGGGGAAGCTTACGAGCAAATCCTATGTACGAGAATCTACGAATATGATTAACGTGCTCGATGATTTTGTCATCTACAACAATCCTCTATTCGAGTCTTGCATTGATAATCCACTTTTTCAAGATGATGTGGATGATTCTCTCTCCAATTTGGAACCTTCACCCATTTATGATTCTCCACCGATCTTTGATGCTTATGATGATGATTCTAGCTCAGATTCGGATAATTATGATGACTTTACTTCCGAGTATCCCGACATGCCCATTTATGATGATTTTGATGAGGCCGATACTCTATCGAGTGATTCTTCTCATGATGAATTAATAAGTGTGAAAACACTTATCCTTTTACCACTTATTTCCAATAATAACAAGACCAAAACGTGTATTTTATGTCGTAAAAGTCGAAATTATGCGTGGTTTGTGTTTTTATTGTGTTTTAGGACCAAAATATGAAAAAGGAAGAAAACACGGGCTTTCACGAGCTTTTATCGAAGAAAACGGGAAAAGACTAAGTCAAAAGATCAAGAGTGCAAAAAGAACGGAAGTCCAAGACCTATTCTGAAGATTTATCGAAGAAAAAGTCTAAAGACGAAAGTTTAATGAAGTCGAAGAACTTAAGTCTAATAGAAGAAGAAAATTAAAAGACAAGTTCAAATCCCGAGGCGACATCGAGAAAAGACAAAGAATTAAAGTCGAGTCGAGAAGACGTGAAGAAAGAAAGAAAGAAGATGCAACACATGCCCTCCTTCCACTTTTCCTATAAATACCCTCCTAATACACATTAGGAGGGAGTTAGTCTTTATTTTTTTTAGTTTTTCATTTTGCACTTTTCTTTCTAGTTTTAGAGAGAGAAAGTTCTAAACTTTCTCTCACTAAGTTTCATCTTTTCTTTTAATCTTTCAAGATTAAACATTTGTGTATTGCTTATTTCATTAATCAAGTTAAGTTTAAGCTTTTAATCCTTAATCTCATTCTACTTTTCTTTAATTTTTAGATTGATTTTGGTACGAATTTCATATGATCCGTGTTGTTCTTAATGATTTCGTACTTAAAAAGTTAATCTTTTGATCATTGTTTAAGTTTTCATACGAATAAGCTTTGAGATTCTTGTGCTTATTGGCTTATTTTTATGTTTAGCTTATTTACTTATAAAAAGTTTTCTTAAAAAGTTTTTATTTTTATTGTTTGATTTGAAAGATTGCTTATTTTTGAGTTGGATAAGTTGTGATAAGTGCTTTTGATCCGTTTAGTTATCGATTCGTTTTAGTTGGTGAAAAGCTTATCATAATAGCTTATTTCATTGGCTTATTTCGAATCCCTTGTATATCGGAAAGGGTCTAAACCCCTTTCCGAGCAGTACATTCCGATCAACGCACCCTTACCCCTTATTCTGATCAAATGATCGGATTAGGGTTTACACTTTCCGATCTAGCCCCTTGTTTGAATATTCCGATTGAAGTTTTTGTCCCAGTATTCCGATCTGGCCCTTTTAGAACATTCTGATTGTAGCATTGTTGAACATTCCGATTAGAACTAATCCCTGTATTCCGATTGGGGGTTCTGTGATATATTCCGATGGCTTAGTTTTATGTTATTCCGATTGGAGATTTTTGCTATATTCCGATTAGACCCATCTTTACATCATTTCGATCACCAGATCGGAATATATTCCGATCTGGACACTTTTTGGACATTCCGACTGCCTTACTTTCCGATCATTTTCCGATGGTTTTAGTTTCTTGTTTTTACAAAGTTCTAAGTGTTAGTTTTATTTAGTGTTCAAGTATCTTTCTAATATTGCCTTTAAGTTTCCAAGCTTTTATTCTAACTCGTCATTTTAGTATTAATCTTTATACTTCTACTTTACTCAACGACACTTACTTATTTGCTATTAGTCAATATTAGATAAACAAAATCAAACCATTCTCTTGATTCACCAAAAGACAATTGAGTCGCACTTTACATCGGTAGTCAATTCGAAAGGATTCGGAAGATAACGTTTTCTTACAAGGCAAAAGCCATGTATTAAATGGCGCCGCTGCCGGCTCTTTTCGTTAAGATTAACGGTTTCTAGTGAGAGACGCATTGAATTTTGGGATCCGTTCTTTAAACGTTATTTTCCATGCCTTAAAAATTTTCAAAAATCCTAAAAAATATAAAACTCTTCAAAAATACAAAAACATAAAAACCATAAAAAGCAATTCTTTTTCAAAAGGTTTTGCACCAAAAAGATTATATAGATATTCTCTCTGTGTATATTTTTCTTCTGCAGGTGTATGCGTACTAGATCTTCGAACTATTCTGAGCCCGAGACTCGTGAAGATTTAGATATGGCTGGTGTTAATAACAACAATAATCACCCACCTCTACCCAATTTGAATAATAATACCAACAACAACAACAACAATGTCCTCCTACCTGATTTACAAACAATGGAGGAATTGTGTCAACCCACCATGAATGGACGCGGAGGCCCGATTGCGCCGATGCACGTCACGGCTCAGGAGTTTTGTTGAAGCATCACATGATCCAACAAGTGCAAACTAACCCATTTCGCGGAATTCCGGATGATGATGCCAACAAACACCTCGACAAATTCATTACCATCACCCAAAGCATGAAGTGCCTCGGTGTTTCTATGGATGACCTTCGCCTTCAACTTTTTCCCCACTCGCTTTCTCACCATGCCGAAAAATGGTTTGACCGTCTCCCGAAGAATTCTATTCATACGTGGAATGACATGACTCAACGCTTTTTGTCGCGCTACTTCCCACCATCCATGGTCACAAGCCTTCGTAACCAAATTAGTGGATTCATGCAAGACAATGATGAATCGCTTTTTGATGCTTGGGAACGATACAATGATTTGATCGACCGCTGTCCAAATCACAACATGCTCCCTGTCAATCTCATTGATACCTTCTACAATGGTCTCACTTTTCGTGATCGTGACACGATCAATGCCGCCGCCGGTGGTACTTTTATGAAAAGGAGACCGGAGGAGTGTCGAGAGTTGATTGAAAACATGACTACTCACCACAAGAATTGGGATTCATCCGCATCCTCAAGATCTAACTCGAGAGTCAATGTTTCTTCTACTACTTCCAATCCCGAGATGGCTGAAATCTCTCGACAACTCGCTGAGATGAACAAGAATTTCATGACCATAGCCACAAACCACTTTCAACAAGCTAAAGCCGTTGCTATTTCTTGTGACACATGTGGTGGTCCTCATTCTTACAATGATTGTCCTTCTACCCAAGGCAATTTTTCTGAAAGCGTTAACGCAGCATACGGTACTTATCCTACGGGAGGCTATCAAGCTCGCCCTCAAGGAGACCGTAGCTTGCTAAGTTATCGTTCCAACAATTATCATGCTCCACCCGGTTTCCCTCCTTCAAAACAAAACCAACAACAAAGCTATAACCGAAACAACCAATCCCAACCTCGTGCTAACAATCAATATCAATCCCAAAGAAACCCATACCCAACTCAAGGAAATTCTCAAGCTTACCAAGCTCCACCTCTCAATCAACCGATGGCATTAAATCAAGACGTCGAGACGTTCATGAAGACTAATCGGGAGTTGGTAACGAATCTTCAGAGTCAAGTCATCAACTTGAAGGGCGAAATGGCGAAACAAGGGAGCGATATTCGAGCCGAGCTAAGGAATGATATGGCAAAAAAAAGCAATGAAATTTGTGCCGACATCAGAGATTCTTTCAGCACTCAAGTGCTTAACATTCGTGATATGATTGGTTCGCTCATCCAAAGTAATCAACCCTCTCCTTCGGGTACTCTTCCGAGTAACACCGTTGCGAACCCAAGAGGGGAGATGAAAGCAATCACTACTCGTAGTAGAAAAGGTTATATGGAACCCGAGCTTCCTACACCTCCACCCGTGATTGTGAACATGGAAAAAGAGCAACTTTCCCCACCTCCTTTGCCTTCTACCCCCGTTTCCCCACCACCCGTGGTTGTGAGTGATCCTACTCCCCTAAATCCTTCTTCTTCATCCAATATACCTTATCCTTCAAGGTTGAGGAAAGAGAAGCAAAAGAGCAAGGATGATATTCAAGTTTCAAACTTTCTCAAAATGTTTAAACAATTGAATTTTAACATCTCCTTTGCTGAGGCTCTCGCTCACATGCCCAAATACGCGAAAATGTTTAAAGATCTTCTAAGTGACAAGGAGAAGCTTCTTGACATTGCTCAGACCCAACTTAATGAGAACTGCTCCGCATTGCTCTTAAGGAAATTGCCCACCAAACTTGGTGATCTGGGTTGCTTCTTGATTCCTTGCAACTTCCCGGGAGTAGAGAATTACATGGCCCTAGCCGATCTAGGTGCCAGTATAAACTTAATGCCTTTAAGTGTTTGGAAGCAATTATCTCTCCCCGAGCTAGTCCCCACAAAAATGACTTTGGAATTAGCTAACCGTACGGTTGCTTATCCAGTGGGGATAGCCGAAGATGTCTTTGTTGGCGTCGACAAATTCACCTTCCCGGCGGATTTTGTCGTCGTTGACTACGAGATGGACCCCCGTGTTCCATTAATCGTTGGACGTCCCTTCCTGAGGACCGGTCGCACTCTCATTGATGTAGCCGCGGGCGAAATAATCATGAGAGTTGGTGACGATAAAATTCTCTTCAACATGGGCAAGATTTCTAAGCAACCTTATTCGTATGAGAGTGTTAATGCTATTGATGTTCTCGATGAGGCTTGTGAAGAACATTTTCATGATGCTTGCAAAAGTACTCTTTCTTCTCTACCCAATGTTGAGACAGTTGCCTCAATTGCTCCGGCATTGACTCCTTTTGGAGAAAGTGACTTGGATGATTTCGAAGCTAGCTTGGGTCCTCTCGATATTAAGTATGATAATTCGTCCACCGATTGGGATGAATACATTCGTACTATTGAGAGACTTCTCAATGAGGACCCGCTTTCTCCTCCTTCTCCTAAAGAGGTGACTAATGATGATCCATCGTTAGTTTCACCATCTATTGAGGATCCTCCCACTCTTGAGCTTAAGGACCTACCTCCTCATCTTGAGTACGTTTTCCTTGAATACAACGAGAAGTTACCGGTCATCATCGTAAAGGACCTGAAAGAAGAAGAAAAAGCCCGACTTATCGCCGTGTTGAAGAAGCATAAAAGAGCTATCGCTTGGAAAATCTCCGACATTCGCGGAATTGATCCTCACTTCTGCACACATAAAATTCTCATGGAGGACGAATTTAAGCCCACAATTCAAACCCAACGAAGGGTGAATCCTAAAATCCATGAAGTCATCAAAAAAGAGGTTATCAAACTTCTTGATGCGGGTATGATTTACCCTATTTCGGATTCACCATGGGTTAGTCCAGTCCATTGTGTGCCTAAGAAAGGTGGCATCACCGTTGTACCCAATGCAAACAACGAGTTGATTCCTACCCGTCTCGTTACTGGGTGGAGAGTTTGTATAGACTACCGCAAACTCAATGATGCCACGAGAAAGGATCATTTCCCTCTACCTTTTATGGACCAAATGCTTGAACGTTTAGTGGGTAATGAATATTACTGCTTTCTTGATGGTTTCTCGGGTTATTTCCAAATACCCATCGATCCCCAAGATCAAGAGAAGACAACATTCACTTGTCCCTATGGCACATTTGCTTACAAAAGAATGTCGTTTGGCTTATGCAATGCCCCCGGGACTTTCCAAAGGTGCATGTTGGCTATCTTCCATGACATGGTTG
Source organism: Glebionis coronaria (assembly GCA_025667525.1). Classification (NCBI taxonomy): domain Eukaryota; kingdom Viridiplantae; phylum Streptophyta; class Magnoliopsida; order Asterales; family Asteraceae; genus Glebionis; species Glebionis coronaria. Next base: position 288,912,867 of record CM046880.1, on the reverse strand, counting down.
AGCAAACCATGGAAGTCTTCATGGATGATTTCTCGGTCTTTGGGGATTCCTTCTCTTCTTGCCTTGCTAATTTGGAACGTATGCTTAAGCGATGCGAAGACACTCGCCTTGTTCTAAATTGGGAAAAATGCCATTTTATGGTAAAAGAAGGCATTGTGCTAGGACACAAAATCTCTAATGCCGGTCTTGAAGTCGACCGTGCTAAAATAGATGTCATAGCCAAATTACCTCCACCTTCAACCGTGAAGGGTGTGAGAAGTTTTCTGGGTCATGCGGGCTTCTATCGTCGATTCATTCAGGATTTCTCTAAAATCGCTCGCCCGATGACCCACCTCTTGGAAAAAGATACTCCTTTTATCTTTTCTAAAGAGTGTATCGAAGCCTTCAATCTTCTTAAGGATAAGCTAACTAAGGCACCGGTCTTGGTTACCCCTAATTGGGAGCTACCCTTTGAGTTGATGTGCGATGCTAGCGACTTTGCTATTGGTGCGGTTTTGGGCCAAAGAGTGAATAAACACTTCCAACTAATCCACTATGCTAGCAAAACAATGACGGGGGCTCAATTGCATTATACGACAACCGAAAAAGAGCTTTTAGCTGTTGTCTATGCTTTTGAAAAATTTCGCCCCTATCTTGTTTTATCCACCACCATCGTATACACGGACCATTCTGCGTTGAAGTACTTGATGACTAAGCACGACTCTAAGCCAAGACTTCTTCGCTGGGTTTTACTCCTTCAAGAATTCAACATTGAAATTCGTGACAAGAAGGGTGCTAAAAACCTAGCGGCGGATCATCTAAGTCGACTTGAGGATCCATATCAGGGGGATCATCTGAACAAAGAGATCAATGACTCTTTACCCCTTGAGACCTTAATGTCTATAAATCTCAATCTTGATGTCACCCCGTGGTTTGCGGACATTGCAAACTACTTAGCGGGTGGTGTTCTCATCAAAGGGTTAACATCCCAACAAAAGAAGAAGTTCTTGAATGATGTTAAGACTTACTTTTGGGATGACCCGTATCTATTCAAACAATGTGCTGATCTGATCATTCGTCGATGTGTTGACGGACCGGAATCTTTTGACATTCTCTAGGCTTTCCACAAAGGACCCACCGGTGGTCACTTTGGTCTCAACTACACCGCTAAGAAAGTGTTTGATTCTGGATTCTATTGGCCCACCATTTATCGTGATGCTCACGAAATGGTTAAGCATTGTGATGCTTGCCAACGCCAAGGCAAGATCACACATAAAGATGAGATGCCTCAAAATTTCATACAGGGATGTGAAATCTTTGACGTATGGGGCATCAACTTTATGGGGCCATTTCCATCTTCCAAAGGGAACAAGTACATCCTTGTAGCCCTTGACTATGTTTCTAAATGGGTTGAAGCTAAGGCTCTCCCTACGAATGATGCGAGGGTGGTTGTGAACTTTTTAAAGCAGCTTTTCGCTCGATTCGGCGTTCCTCGTGCTATTATCAGTGACCGCGGGACTCATTTTTGCAACGATCAATTTGCAAGAGTCATGGCTAAGTATGGTGTTAATCACCGTCTTTCCACCGCCTATCATCCCCAAACCAATGGGCAAGCCGAGATTTCCAACCGTGGATTGAAGCGAATTTTGGAGCGTACTGTGGGAGAGCATCGCGCCACGTGGGCCGATAAGTTAGATGATGCTCTGTGGGCTTTCCGTACTGCTTATAAGACCCCGATCGGCTGTACGCCTTATCGTCTTGTGTACGGGAAAGCATGCCACCTCCCCATCGAGCTGGAACATAAGGCGCACTGGGCCTTGAAATGGGCTAACTTCGACATCAACAAAGCCGGTGATCATCGCAAGATTCAACTCAACAAGCTCAACGAACTGAGAAATGAAACTTATGAGAACTCGTTAATCTACAAGGAGAAGACCAAGATCATTCATGACGCAAAAATCAAGAACCGAGAGTTCCACGTTGGTGATCAAGCCTTACTTTTTAACTCTCGGTTAAAGATCTTCTCTGGCAAGTTGAAGAGCCGCTGGTCTGGTCCATTCACCGTCGCCAAAGTCTTTCCATATGGGACCATTGAACTTTCTCAGCCAAATGGGCCCAATTTCAAGGTGAATGGCCAGCGTCTGAAGCTATACTTTGGTGAGGATATATCTCATGAGATGATTCCATCCCTCACCACGTTCCCTATGAACTAAATTGGGTCGAGTCAGGCTCGTGACTCAGTGAACAAAAACAAGCGCTTCTCGGGAGGCAACCCGTGATCTATCCTTTACTGCTTTCATAATAAGTGTAGGGGGAGCCCCGTATGTGTTTGTTGTCTTGTTTCTTGTGTTGTGCAGGGATTAAAGCTTCAAAGATCCACCTTGATGACTTTTGATGAACCGTGATACCGTGTTCCCATCTTCTCGGTTCTATCCTAAACTCTTTTTATTCAATATTTCATATTTTATATGTTCACATTGAAATCACTATAGTTGTACTTTCCTTAGCAATATTTAAACAACGTGCACAATGTCCTAAGTGTAGGGGAGTTTACTCCCACATGCTTAAACATTGAGGACAATGTTTATCTCAAGTGTAGGGGGACTTCTATCGAAGTAAGTGGTCTTTTCCATGAATTTGTCCTCATTTTATTCGGAAAACTTGATTTTTCGACATTTTTCAAATTTTTTAATCTATTTTGGCCTAGTTTTATAGTTGTACTTTCCTTTGTTATGGTTATTTTCTTTCCTTTCTAGAATAAATTTTCAATAAAGTGGTTTTAAATTTTTCTTAGTCGTGAACATTTTGACTCAACCCGAGTTTACTTATCTAAGTTTACTCTAGCTAGTATCCTTAACGTGTTTAAGTCAAGTTTTGCTAGGCTTTTATATAGGGAGCTATAAAACGCGAAAGTCTTAACTCTCACGGGTTAAGAACAAGAACTTTTCGCAAGTTCCTATAATTGATCCTAGAGAGTTGTTTATCAAGGGAACTTTAAAATGCGATTTCTAAACTTGAAAAAGTCCAAGAAGTTGCAAGATCCTATAGATGACTCGAAAACCCAAAACTTTGATTTAATAGGCTAAGCATCCACGAGTCTCATTCCTTGAGATTTTAAACTGTGGAGAACGAGAGATGATAAAGTCAATTATAAGTTTGGTATTCTTTCGTGAATTTATGTGAGTTAATTATAAGCCTATTCTCCCTTCGCTTGTTAATAAATTTATCTGCAATAAATAAGGTTGTACGATTTAAAAGGTTACTTAGCTTCTAGCCCCAGATCGTTTAAAAGTTGCTCGGTACGGATTAGAGTTCATAGCCAAGGCATAACTTATTGAAGCGGGATGCGAAGATTGACGAGTCCGAAAAGGCCCTAACAAGGCATGAGGGCTACATTTTGTTGCTAAAAATCCAAAAGTGATGTGAAGAATCATTTATCAAAAATCAATATGAAGGATCGAGACACACGACGAAAAGCAAATACTCCCCAAAAGATTATGGAGAAGTCTATCCAAAAAGACCCTAACAAGGTATGAGGATAAATAGATCCAAGTCCTAAAAGGAGGCGGATCGTTGTATATCAAAGTCCAAAATAAAGATTGGAGAAAAATGAAGAAGTCGTGGTCCAAAGATGAAGAATCTCTCAAAACTTCAAGTGAAGAAATTCCTATTATGAAGATAAGGCCATTATTTCATGAACGTCTCTCAAGATTCGAAGTATGAAGTCGCTGCCAAATATCGGTCGGAGAAAGGTCTCAAATCATGAAGCGAGTTATGCCAAGATATGAACTTTATGAGGTCCCGAGAAGCAGTTTTAAAAGATTTGGTCCTTTGGCTAACTATTGATTAAATCGTTCACTTTATTTTCGGCCTAAATAACTATCGAGATAAGTCAAACAATGCATCTTCGTGATCATTCAAGACAAAAATAAAATATAAGAGATACACCTAGGAATAAGGGAGTCTAAGTGAATAATTGGCACACATGAGTTCGTGTTAGTTTGCTAACTTATAATAACAATGATCTCGTTTTTAAGCTTGGTATGGGGAACGTGAAACTTGAGGATGATAAACGTTCATGGCTGCCAAAACTAATGTAAGTGTTTGATTTCTTTACTTGCTTCTATCATTTTATTTTTCTTAGATGTGTAGTATTTAATAAAGGCCAAGGTGGGTTATTTATGATAGAAAATTTAAACCGTGCTTTAAAATTAATGCATTGCATGAGGGCATTGCAATGGTCAAGTGTAGGGGATTTAATAAGTGTGAAAACACTTATCCTTTTACCACTTATTTCCAATAATAACAAGACCAAAACGTGTATTTTATGTCGTAAAAGTCGGAATTATGCGTGGTTTGTGTTTTTATTGTGTTTTAGGACCAAAATATGAAAAAGGAAGAAAACACGGGCTTTCACGGGCTTTTATCGAAGAAAATGGGAAAAGACGAAGTCAAAAGATCAAGAGTGCAAAAAGAACGGAAGTCCAAGACCTATTCTGAAGATTTATCGTAGAAAAAGTCTAAAGACGGAAGTTTAATGAAGTCGAAGAACTTAAGTCTAATAGAAGAAGAAAATTAAAAGACAAGTTCAAATCCCGAGGCGACATCGAGAAAAGACAAAGAATTAAAGTCGAGTCGAGAAGACGTGCAGAAAGAAAGAAAGAAGATGCAACACATGCACTCCTTCCACTTTTCCTATAAATACCCTCCTAATACACATTAGGAGGGAGTTAGTCTTTATTTTTTTTAGTTTTTCATTTTGCACTTTTCTTTCTAGTTTTAGAGAGAGAAAGTTCTAAACTTTCTCTCACTAAGTTTCATCTTTTCTTTTAATCTTTCAAGATTAAACATTTGTGTATTGCTTATTTCATTAATCAAGTTAAGTTTAAGCTTTTAATCCTTAATCTCATTCTACTTTTCTTTGATTTTTAGATTGATTTTGGTACGAATTTCATATGATCCGTGTTGTTCTTAATGATTTCGTACTTAAAAAGTTAATCTTTTGATCATTGTTTAAGTTTTCATACGAATAAGCTTTGAGATTCTTGTGCTTATTGGCTTATTTTTATGTTTAGCTTATTTACTTATAAAAAGTTTTCTTAAAAAGTTTTTATTTTTATTGTTTGATTTGAAAGATTGCTTATTTTTGAGTTGGATAAGTTGTGATAAGTGCTTATTTGATCCGTTTAGTTATTGATTCGTTTTAGTTGGTGAAAAGCTTATCATAATAGCTTATTTCATTGGCTTATTTCGAATCCCTTGTATATCAGAAAGGGTCTAAACCCCTTTCCGAGCAGTACATTCCGATCAACGCACCCTTACCCCTTATTCCGATCGAATGATCGGATTAGGGTTTACACTTTCCAATCTAGCCCCTTGTTTGAATATTCTGATTGAAGTTTTTGTCCCAGTATTCCGATCTGGCCCTTTTAGAACATTCCGATTGTAGCATTGTTGAACATTCCGATTAGAACTAATCCTTGTATTCCGATTGGGGGTTCTGTGATATATTCCGATGGCTTAGTTTTATGTTATTCCGATTGGAGATTTTTGCTATATTCCGATTAGACCCATCTTTACATCATTCCGATCACCAGATCGGAATATATTCCGGTCTGGACACTTTTTGGACATTCCGACTGCCTTACTTTCCGATCATTTTCCGATGGTTTTAGTTTCTTGTTTTTACAAAGTTCTAAGTGTTAGTTTTATTTAGTGTTCAAGTATCTTTCTAATATTGCCTTTAAGTTTCCAATCTTTTATTCTAACTCGTCATTTTAGTATTAATCTTTATACTTCTACTTTACTCAACGACACTTACTTATTTGCTATTAGTCAATATTAGATAAACAAAATCAAACCATTCTCTTGATTCACCAAAAGATAACTGAGTCGCACTTTAGATCGGTAGTCAATTCGAAAGGATTCGGATTGTAACACCCCATTTTGATAAATGGAATGTCATGCGTAATTATGGCGTGTCATCAAAGCATGCAAGGTAATATGTAGTAAAACATACATGACCATAGGGAAAACCGGAATCAAACATCGGTTCCCAAACATAAGCCCAAAACATAATAAAGTAAATGAACTGAATGAAAGACTAATCAAGCATAAATATATGAAGGCAAAAGGAGAAGAAGTCTATGGCAGCTTCCATCCTATGCACGTCCTCCAAATGCTCGAGTCTTGGGTACCTGCCGTTTTGGGACATGGAAAGGAAAGTAACGGCTGAGCAAAACGCTCAGTGCACGGATATACAATATAGCATGAAATAAGATAAGCATGTAACATATAACAGCGGAAGACTAAGTTCTGAGTAAACTGGTTAAGTATTAAGAAAACCAGTTTTATAGTTTGAAAAGCCTTATGTTTATCTTGTGAAAACTGTTTTAACATATATATACCATAGCCCATATAGGTCATGAAAAGGTCACGTGCATGAATACTTGGAGGGGTGACCTCATCATGCTGATTAGAGAGGATGCCTCTAATTAATATACTGGTTTGGGTAGGAGGGATCAACTCCTTGTGAAGGGTGCAAGGCACACACCACATTCACCATGATAAACTGAATAAAACATGTAACTAGGATGCACCCATACGCCCCACCTGATATAATAATATGGCCAAAACTGAAAGGGACGCCACGAGCAATCACTCCGCCGTGGGGAAGTCATAACATCGGTGCCTCCAATGCTATGGTTATGGTACCTCCATAACTAGGTGAAACTGGTCATGCTTGTATATGGCTATAGATTATGCTAATTGAACATAAGCAGTTCAAAACAATAAAACAAATACTGGGGAAAACAGTTGGCTGCATACGGGGAAATCCTAATAAGGAAAGAATGTCCATACTGAAAGGACGGGAATCCGTACCTCAAGTCCAGTGAATGAACGGAAGAAAGACTCCTACTTCTGGATCACTAACGCTACATGAATACACACGTGTATAAGTATCGATTCACTGATTACGTACTGGGTTTTGTGTCTCATCTTAGCTGATTTGGTATGTTTTAGGTCATGGTTCACTGTTTAAAGCCTTAAACTGTGTTTATCTAGTATTCTGATTAATCTGATTAAGTATTACAGGTGTTTCGTGTATTAATATACTTACTGTGTAATAATAAGTAACTTTCCAAAAATAGCAGGTTTCCAAAAATAGAAAGTTTCCAAAAATAGAAAGTTTCCAAAAATAGAAATTTTCCAAAAATAGAAAGTTACCAAAAATAGAAAGTTTCCAAAAATAGAAAGTTTCCAAAAATAGAAAGTTTCCAAAAATAGAAAGTTTCCAAAAATAGAATTTACTGCTTAAAATAGATTAGTTTCTAAAAATAGAAAGCTTCCAAAAATAAATCAGCTGCCTTAATTAAATAAGTTTCCATATATAGAAGGTTTCCATGATTAGATTAGCTGCCTGAAATAGATAGGTTTCCATATATAGAAGGTTTCCATTAATAGATTAGTTGCCTTATTTAATTAAGTTTCTATAAATAGAAGTTTCCATATTTAGAATTAAGCTGGTTACATAAGCTAACATATAAGTCTACGTGTTTATAAGCTGATTTCTTAAGTCATATGATATAGTATATAGTTTAATTATTATTTCATGTATTTTAGTTAAACTATAGGTTAAGCATTTTAATTAAAGTATAACATGTTTTAATTAAAATGAAATGAAAATACTTAGGTTAAAATGTGTATTATTATTATTAATAATATAACCTAAGTCATGTCTAAATTAATTAATTATAGGCATGTTTTAAATAATTAATTAATTATAACTTATAACATAAACTACTTAGGTTAAATTAATATCATGCTAAATTAATAATTAGAATAACCTAAGTCATGATTTAATTAATATCTCATGTTATTAATTAATTATATCCTAAGTTCATAATTCATAAAAATTAACATGTAGCAAAAATCATGATTTAACCAACGAACCATGAATCGGGCATGAATTCGACACCGTACCCCGAGCCAAACTCGGGGCACGTGTGCCTCCTTGCTGCCGTGGGTCCCACATGAGCCAACCAAGACCAAAAATGGTCTTGGTGGTGGCGGCAATAACAAACCAAACCCCCCTCAGGTTTGTTTGCTAGGCGGCCAAAACAAACGCCCCTTTTAAATCATTCTTTGATTTTAATTAATACCAAAACATGTTAGATCAATGATTAATTATCATGTTTAAATAAAAATAATAATGACATGTTCATAATAAAATCAAAGATTAAAAGAAATGAAAAAGAAAGGTTAAGAAATGATATACCAAACACGTGGATTGAAGAATGATGAACAAACACGGTTTCTATCACTTGTTTTAATGTCAAAAATCAATCAACACCCTCCTATGGTGTTGATATGGGTGGCGGCACAAAAGAAGCCAAAGAGGAGGAGAGAAAACTCTTTTAGGGTTTTTGTTTATTTTCTTGAAAAAGTGAAAATGAAATGAAAAGTTACATAACCCCCCTTTTCTTGTAAAAAGTCCATGGGCTAAGCCCATTATGGTTGTTGTGCCGTGGGTATGGGGGCCCCACATGGGGTACCCGTACCTTTCTCGTGTCCCGATGTTTCGTGTTCGTTCGTGGTTAAACGTGCTCGTGTTAAAAGTGTTTCTGTTTATTCTATCGTGTCGTTATCGTAATCTTAACGCTCGTAATTATATTATAAGTATTTACGTAATTATTCTAGTTCGTATTTTAAATGGTGATCATGATTTAATTTATGCTCACTTGACATATTTATTAACTGTTTATCATGAGTTTGTACGTAATCGATACTTATCCTGTCATACACGTATGCACTTGCTTGATTATTAGCACATGAATGTGATCAATGCTAAATAAGGTAAGTTTTAATCTAGGACGTACGATCTTAAGGGCACTATTCATGGTAAAAGCATGCGGGTTTTACAATTCTTCCCCCCTAAAAAGAATAATTCGTCCCCGAATTATAGATAAAGTAACTGGAAGCGAAACATACCCGAATCAAACTGGAAAGGTATGCAAAAATAACGGAAATGAAGATGACATGGTAGAAGGGAACGTGGAACGTGACATGTCTTGAAAAGACATGGAACGTGACGTGACTGAAAGGACATATCTAATCGATAAGAGAAAAATGGATAAGAAGTCCGGATGAACTTGTCCGTTTCCAAGTGGCCTCCCTCTTGGAACGGTTCTTTCAGAAGATTCTGACACTAATGATAAATCTTGGTCCTCCTGACCTTGACTTGGAATACAAAGAAATTCTTGATTATCAACGGAAGGTAGATCCCCTAAATTCGATCGAGGAAAATAAGAGTTAACGTGCAAGGGTAACTGAAACGTTACGGTGCAAGACCATCTGACTTAACTGATAATTAGAAACGATGCGCGAGACATAAAGAAACGTAGTACGTGAAAAATTTTGAACGTGATACGTGAAAAATTTCGAACGTGCTACGTGGAGATATGGCGAGTGTAGTATGAGTAAACATATCGTGATCCATGATACGTGTAACCTATTTTGATCATGATATGAGGAACATGGAATGAACATGACATGTGAGACATATCATGATCATAGAATATAATGGCGGTAACGCCAAACACTACAAGGTGAGACGTGGAATATGACGTGAAACGTCTATCTGATGATGGAGAGTTATACTAAACTTGGGTCTGGTCTCACAAGTTCTTGCAAACTTCCCAGAATGAGAAAAGAAATGAACGTAAAATCGTAAGCCAAAATACAATCATGAACGTGAATAGTGTCATGAACGTGAGCGCGAAAGCAAGTCGTGGAATTAGAATGAAGACATGAAGTAAGTTAGGAGTACAATTACGAATCTTTGTCTGACCCGATAGCTGAGGGATTGCCGAGTGATCGGATGAGCCTTGGCTGGAACATGTTCGTTCAATCTGTTGGTTCTGAAATCCGTACGGATGTAAGGATTCTGCAGACTTGATCAAACTGTTGACAATAACCCAGATAGCATCATGCTTCTTCTGAGTTTGCTAAAATCTGGTAACTAAAATCCATGGAGATCTTGTCCCTTTTCGATTCACAATTTCATATGATGAAAACATCCCAGTTTGTTGGTGTCCTATCTTGACCTGTTGGTATGTCAGGTACCTAGATATGAACGTAACTGTATCTTGCTTCGTAGAACTTGATACATAGAAGGTTGCGAAATTCTGAGTCTTTGAATCAGACTTCTCCTAGCGTAGGATTTCCTAGAACACCTAATGTCGTGTAGGGTTCTCTCCTTTACGCATAAGCAGAGTCATGGTAAGATTAACCGTAGGAACCCATGTGATTCAGCGTGTCACTGTAATGAAACAGAATTGATATTGGAAAATTTTTCTAGGGTAAAATTTCTCTTGTCATAGAATTTGCAACATAGTGCAGATAGTGTCTTCCTGTTCTTCTCTAGGCTTAGAGGGAATCAAGTTATCTTCAATGAAAACGCTGATGAATTTGTTTAGGAGTTCATGGAAACTCAATTTATTAAGTCCATAATGCTGTTGGAGCATTGATGAGACTAATCTAAAATCATAAATCTAGCATGACCGAGTCGTGCACGAATAGCAGTCACAGACATGTCCTGCTTTTTCACTCGTCACTGTTGGCAGCATGATCATGAGTTCGATCTTGGAAAAGTGATTAACACTATACGGTCGATTGGACATGTTGTCAATACGTGGAGGAGAATAATGGTCATGAATGGTGATTTGTTTAAGTCGACGGTAGTCGACACATAATCTCATGGTACCATCCTTCTCCTTGTAGGTTCTTCTGGAGTGTAAGGAACAATTTTGGAATAATCTGTTGGTTATGCGTAAAAGGTCCTTAGTATTCGTGTGTTACTGACAGCTAGAAAATTTTAGCAATTCTGGCTAACAAAGCACGTGCTTGAAAAGCATAGATAATTTGTACAGATTCTCCTGATGGAAAACCAAGCTGAAAGTATTCAGGAGCCTGAACATTACTGTACATAATTATGAATCATAGCATGGTGTGGTGTTCATAGTACATAATTAGGATAAAATTCATCTCGTGTCTGTCCGAGGAAATGCGTTAGCAGCTTGGATCTTATCATTAAGCTGACGGAAAAACTTCGTATACGTGGGAATATGAAAGGCGTCCTTCATGGTCAGGAATATATGAACTATGGTGAAAGAAAAGAAAGTGACATCAGCAACGTGACAGTTCTCACTGATGCGTCGATAATGGTATTGAAATTCTTGTGGCCTGATTAATACATGGCACAACAACATAGATATACCCTTGGAGGGTACCCTGAATTTCTTAGAAATGTTCCATAATTAGACGTGAGTCATGTGTCTTGACTCGTGTCTTGAGAAATGTAAGCGTGACATATGTCTTGACTGGTATCTTGACATGTGTCCTCAGAAAGTATACGTGAGACATGTGTCTTGACTGATGTCTTGACATGTGTCTCGAGATGTGAAACAATTAGAACTACAAATATTAGGTTAATATGCCAGAATTGGCGGATCGGTTGGACTACTAATCCTTTGTATGTCTGTTCACGTCTACGGCCAGAGCCTCGGTTGCAATTTCTAGGATATTTTCTGTCATGGTAGTGGTTACTATAGTCCTGTCTGTCAGTTTCGTGACGGCCATTCTCATGACCGTGATTCATGTAACTATTCAGCTGAGTGGCCGGCTGGTACCGGTTTGCACTCATATGGCTGACATAACAGTCGAATGACGTGTGACATGTAACTATGAATTAGGGACAATGATTGATGGGAATCATCTGATGGTGAAGCATCTTCTCGTCTAATTGCTTTGCTCCGACGCCTTTGTCTTCGTCTTTTAGGATCTCCAGGTTGTGAACAGCATCAGCATCAGCATCTCGTAGCGTCTCCCAACATCAGCAGCGTCAACCTTCAGTAACATCTCCAAGCTATGAGCGGCATCGACAATCTTGTAGAATATCAGCAAGTGAACCTACGCCTGACATGATTTAGAATCGACTAGCGAATACTCGTGAAGTATTGCAAGTGGAATACACATGGATTAAGGTACATGTAACACACATGAAATACGGTACGTGGAGCACACATGGAATACACATGAAATGATCGGTATTTGGTCGGTCATTTATCATGATTTAAGGAAAGTATAACGGTTGAACAGTTAGAAAAACCATCATGATAACCTGGCAGTATTAGCATAGACATCATTTTGGTTGCATAGAGAAACGCTAAAGTGTGGTTACACAAAATTCAATGATGATTTGCCTGACAACATGATCAATGAAAACCAACCATGACTATCATGAAAGCATGATTTAATAAATCTAACAATGTCTTGCAGGACAACGTAAATAACAAAAGAGGCGTGAAACATAATCAACATGAAAATGGAATTATCATGAAGGAACATAAAACGATCTATCATAAAGGAGTGTATAACATATTCAGCATGAAACCGAAGTTAAACATGACAGGATGAAAACATACTTGACATAAAAACATAATAACTTATGAGGGGACATGAAAAAAATTTATGCCAATTTAAATCATGAGAAAAATTTTATGCATGAAAAACAGTGCATGAATGCGTAATGTAGTTTATAAAACCTTTATATGTGCGAGGGAACGCCTATGGGTCGGTTCCAAAACAAAAGACATGGCGAGGGGACGCCTATGGGTCGGTCCCAAAGTTAAAAGTTTCGATAAAAGCACATGCGACTAAATAGGGCCAGTCCTGTACCAACCATTACTTAGTCAAAATTCCTGCAATAGATGACATATGATATAAATTCATGAATGCATGAAACATAAATAATTAAAAGTCATTGTCAAAACTTAACAGAAAAAATTTTATGTGAAAATTATGAACTACTGGGGTTCAGTTCACATAATCACAGCTCACTAGGAACATCATGCATAGACACTGACACATAACTAAATATGGATGACGGTTGTTCATTCCATATTGGTAAAACGATACTGGTGAAAACATCATGGTTAAAACAACAAGGTGCTGAAAACGTAATGGTTAAAACAAAAAGGTGCTGAAAAACGTCAATACGTGGAATAACAAGCGTTGACTTAGGAAGCTCCTGGTGACTACCCACTAGTCACAGGTCAAGTTTTAGAGCCTACAGGTCGAAGCCTTGGCTCTGATACCATAGCTGTAACACCCCATTTTGATAAATGGAATGTCACGCGTAATTATGGCGTGTCATCAAAGCATGCAAGGTAATATGTAGTAAAACATACATGACCATAGGGAAAACCGGAATCAAACATCGGTTCCCAAACATAAGCCCAAAACATAATAAAGTAAATGAACTGAATGAAAGACTAATCAAGCATAAATATATGAAGGCAAAAGGAGAAGAAGTCTATGGCAGCTTCCATCCTATGCACGTCCTCCAAATGCTCGAGTCTTGGGTACCTGCCGTTTTGGGACATGGAAAGGAAAGTAACGGCTGAGCAAAACGCTCAGTGCACGGATATACAATATAGCATGAAATAAGATAAGCATGTAACATATAACAGCGGAAGACTAAGTTCTGAGTAAACTGGTTAAGTATTAAGAAAACCGGTTTTATAGTTTGAAAAGCCTTATGTTTATCTTGTGAAAACTGTTTTAACATATATATACCATAGCCCATATAGGTCATGAAAAGGTCACGTGCATGAATACTTGGAGGGGTGACCTCATCATGCTGATTAGAGGGGATGCCTCTAATCAATATACTGGTTTGGGTAGGAGGGATCAACTCCTTGTGAAGGGTGCAAGGCACACACCACATTCACCATGATAAACTGAATAAAACATGTAACTAGGATGCACCCATACGCCCCACCTGATATAATAATATGGCCAAAACTGAAAGGGACGTCACGAGCAATCACTCCGCCGTGGGGAAGTCATAACATCGGTGCCTCCAATGCTATGGTTATGGTACCTCCATAACTAGGTGAAACTGGTCATGCTTGTATATGGCTATAGATTATGCTAATTAAACATAAGCAGTTCAAAACAATAAAACAAATACTGGGGAAAACAGTTGGCTGCATACGGGGAAATCCTAATAAGGAAAGAATGTCCATACTGAAAGGACGGGAATCCGTACCTCAAGTCCAGTGAATGAACGGAAGAAAGACTCCTACTTCTGGATCACTAACGCTACATGAATACACACGTGTATAAGTATCGATTCACTGATTACGTACTGGGTTTTGTGTCTCATCTTAGCTGATTTGGTATGTTTTAGGTCATGGTTCACTGTTTAAAGCCTTAAACTGTGTTTATCTAGTATTCTGATTAATCTGATTAAGTATTACAGGTGTTTCGTGTATTAATATACTTACTGTGTAATAATAAGTAACTTTCCAAAAATAGCAGGTTTCCAAAAATAGAAAGTTTCCAAAAATAGAAAGTTTCCAAAAATAGAAAGTTTCCAAAAATAGAAAGTTACCAAAAATAGAAAGTTTCCAAAAATAGAAAGTTTCCAAAAATAGAAAGTTTCCAAAAATAGAAAGTTTCCAAAAATAGAATTTACTGCTTAAAATAGATTAGTTTCTAAAAATAGAAAGTTTCCAAAAATAGATCAGCTGCCTTAATTAAATAAGTTTCCATATATAGAAGGTTTCCATGATTAGATTAGCTGCCTGAAATAGATAGGTTTCCATATATAGAAGGTTTCCATTAATAGATTAGTTGCCTTATTTAATTAAGTTTCTATAAATAGAAGTTTCCATATTTAGAATTAAGCTGGTTACATAAGCTAACATATAAGTCTACGTGTTTATAAGCTGATTTCTTAAGTCATAAGATATAGTATATAGTTTAATTATTATTTCATGTATTTTAATTAAACTATAGGTTAAGCATTTTAATTAAAGTATAACATGTTTTAATTAAAATGAAATGAAAATACTTAGGTTAAAATGTGTATTATTATTATTAATAATATAACCTAAGTCATGTCTAAATTAATTAATTATAGGCATGTTTTAAATAATTAATTAATTATAACTTATAACATAAACTACTTAGGTTAAATTAATATCATGCTAAATTAATAATTAGAATAACCTAAGTCATGATTTAATTAATATCTCATGTTATTAATTAATTATATCCTAAGTTCATAATTCATAAAAATTAACATGTAGCAAAAATCATGATTTAACCAACGAACCATGAATCGGGCATGAATTCGACACCGTACCCCGAGCCAAACTCGGGGCACGTGTGCCTCCTTGCTGCCGTGGGTCCCACATGAGCCAACCAAGACCAAAAATGGTCTTGGTGGTGGCGGCAATAACAAACCAAACCCCCCTCGGGTTTGTTTGCTAGGCGGCCAAAACAAACACCCCTTTTAAATCATTCTTTGATTTTAATTAATACCAAAACATGTTAGATCAATGATTAATTATCATGTTTAAATAAAAATAATAATGACATGTTCATAATAAAATCAAAGATTAAAAGAAATGAAAAAGAAAGGTTAAGAAATGATATACCAAACACGTGGATTGAAGAATGATGAACAAACACGGTTTCTATCACTTGTTTTAATGTCAAAAATCAATCAACACCCTCCTATGGTGTTGATATGGGTGGCGGCACAAAAGAAGCCAAAGAGGAGGAGAGAAAACTCTTTTAGGGTTTTTGTTTATTTTCTTGAAAAAGTGAAAATGAAATGAAAAGTTACATAACCCCCCTTTTCTTGTAAAAAGTCCATGGGCTAAGCCCATTATGGTTGTTGTGCCGTGGGTATGGGGGCCCCACATGGGGTACCCGTACCTTTCTCGTGTCCCGATGTTTCGTGTTCGTTCGTGGTTAAACGTGCTCGTGTTAAAAGTGTTTCTGTTTATTCTATCGTGTCGTTATCGTAATCTTAACGCTCGTAATTATATTATAAGTATTTACGTAATTATTCTAGTTCGTATTTTAAATGGTGATCATGATTTAATTTATGCTCACTTGACATATTTATTAACTGTTTATCATGAGTTTGTACGTAATCGATACTTATCCTGTCATACACGTATGCACTTGCTTGATTATTAGCACATGAATGTGATCAATGCTAAATAAGGTAAGTTTTAATCTAGGACGTACGATCTTAAGGGCACTATTCATGGTAAAAGCATGCGGGTTTTACACGGATGATAACGTTTTCTTACAAGGCAAA
This sequence comes from Glebionis coronaria, assembly GCA_025667525.1. NCBI lineage: Eukaryota > Viridiplantae > Streptophyta > Magnoliopsida > Asterales > Asteraceae > Glebionis > Glebionis coronaria. The sequence goes on along the minus strand of CM046880.1, from coordinate 288,896,705 downwards.
AGCCATGTATTAAATGGCGCCGCTGCCGGCTCTTTTCGTTAAGATTAACGGTTTCTAGTGAGAGACGCATTGAATTTTGGGATCCGTTCTTTGAACGTTATTTTCCATGCCTTAAAAATTTTCAAAAATCCTAAAAAATATAAAACTCTTCAAAAATACAAAAACATAAAAACCATAAAAAGCAATTCTTTTTCAAAAGGTTTTGCACCAAAAAGATTATATAGATATTCTCTCTGTGTATATTTTTCTTCTGCAGGTGTATGCGTACTAGATCTTCGAACTATTCTGAGCCCGAGACTCGTGAAGATTTAGATATGGCTGGTGTTAATAACAACAATAATCACCCACCTCTACCCAATTTGAATAATAATACCAACAACAACAACAACAATATCCTCCTACCTGATTTACAAACAATGGAGGAATTGTGTCAACCCACCATGAATGGACGCGGAGGCCCGATTGCGCCGATGCACGTCACGGCTCAGGAGTTTTCGTTGAAGCATCAAATGATCCACCAAGAGAAATAGGAGAGTTTCTGCCTCTTTTGTAATTTAACTTGTAAACATTTGTATCTTGTACTTATTCGTCCGTGCATGTACACGGCTGTAACTCACAATATTGTTTAGCATATTATATTTAAGTCCGTGATGATCACGACAATTTTGTTTATTAAATTTGAAACTTGTTTATTTTCTTTAGATATCGTGTATCTATGTTGAATGACATGTCACGGCTTATCAAGAATAAAACTAAGTCTATATTTTACTAGACGTGCAGCGTGTATCTTTATTATGTCCGGTACTATGTAAGTATGGCATGCGGAAACTTATTACAACGTCTTGTAAATAAGGTGTCTAGTAAGGATACATGATCTGTGTCACTGGGGTTGCATCCCTCTTATGCGACAAGTTGAATTATTAGGTTCACTTAATCCTCTTACCCCTCCTGGGAGCGAATAGTACATGTACGGTTTGAATGAATGCATATGAATAAAAAATAGCATACTATTGAAATAACAAATAGATCTAAGACACGAGACAATAATTTTAACAAGAACAGGTCGTGGAGCTAGCTAGGCACCACAGTATTTTATTAGAACGTTTACGATTTTTTGACAGAATTAAAATCCTAAGACAAATAGAACCTAGAAAGCAGGAAAACAAAAAATACATGGATCTTCATGGAGATTGACCACAGCGAAGTTTCCATGCGGAGGTCGTAGCCCTTTCAGAGGTAGCATCTTTTAAGGTTGTAAATATTCTATGTATGATCTAAGTCACGGCCATCCATATCACGTAACTTGTACGCACCTAGTCCTAAAGCTTCCATGACCTGATACGACCCTTCCCACTTTGGACCCAGCTTCCCTAGGTTCTCCGCGCGACTTGCCTTGTTAGCACGATAAACAAAATCCCCCGGTCGGAAAGAAACACCCTTGACTTTGGAATCGTAATAGGCCTTCATACGTGCCTTAGACTTGGCCTCATTGATGGCTGCTATCTCTCTTTTCTCCTCTAATAAGTCCAGATTGATCCGGAGTTGCTCATCGTTTGTGACGACATTAACCTCCGTCGTGCGGATGGTTGGCATCCTAATTTCTGCTGGGATAACAGCCTCGGTTCCATAGGCCAGCGCGAATGGAGTGTCCCCATTAGCTGTTTTGATCATCGTCCGATGTGCCCATAGAACATGCGGCAGCTCATCTACCCACTTGGCACTTCGTTCATCTAGGCGTGCTTTGATGCCTTCACCTAGGCTTCTAGTGGCCCTTTCCACGAGACCATTAGTTTGTGTGTGCTTAACCGACGCGAAACGCCGTGTGATGTTCAATGCTGCGCACCACTCCTTGAATAGATTATCCGTGAACTGCTTCCCGTTATCCTAGATGATCTCCCCTGGCAAACCAAAGCGGCACACTATATTTTCCCAAACAAACTTTTTGACATGTTTGCCCGCAATGGATTTAACCGCCTTAGCTTCTATCTAGCGTGTAAAATAGTCCATTGCAACGATCAAGAATTTAACACCTCCTGCAGCAACAGGAAAAGGCCCTGCGATATCGATCCCCCACTTACAGAATGGCCATGGGGATGTGATGGGTGTTAGTTCTTGCTGCGGATGTCGCGGTACTGGTTTGTGCACTTGGCAATCGTTGCATTTACGAATCATGTCACGTGCATCCTGATGCATAGTCGGCCAATAGTACCCCGTGCGTAAGGCTCGTGCTACTACGGATCTGGGGCCTGCGTGCATAGCGCATGACCCTTCATGTATTTCACTAATCACATAGCTAGCCTGGCGTGGTCTGACGCATCGCAACCACGGCTGTAGGAAGGAGCGCTTGTACAGAATACCTTCTCGGAGCTCAAAGTGTTGCGACTTCCTTCTAATACGCCGTGTCGCCTTTTCATCGTCTAGAAGGGTTTCATCAGTTAAATAGCTGATGATCGGGGTCATCCATGTAGGTCCCTCTTCCTCAACTATAGTTGCGATTTCCCCTCCTGTAATAGATTTTTCCTTGATTATTTCCACCAATACTTTTTTGGATAAATGGGCGAAGCTTGTAGACGCAATCTTGCTAAGAGCATCCGCCTTCTTGTTTTCACCTCTTGGTACCCGTTTGATAGAAAACTTCCCAAAAGTAGCTATGAGTCACTTGACTTTCTCCAAGTATTGGACCATGTTATCCTCCTTGGCTATGTAACCTCCTAGGATGTGATTCGCGACAAGTCGTGAGTCCACGTAGGCCTGAAGGTTGCGGACTCCCATCCTAGCGGCGATTTTTAAACCCGCAATCAATGCTTCATATTCTACCTCATTATTCGTGGCTGTAAACTCAAAACGCAAGGCGTAGGTAAACTCCATTCCTTCTGGATTCGTGAGAATGAGGCCGGCTCTTGATCCGTCCGTGCACGAAGATCCGTCAGTAAACAAAACCCACAGTTCCGCTGGAATTTCCACTTTTTGAACCATTGGTCCGTCCTCCTCAGGTTTTTCAATTAGGAAATCTGCCAAAATTTGGCCCTTGACCGCTGTCCTTGGTCTATAGGAAATGTTATGTTCACCTAAGAGGACGCTCCACTTTTGTAGCCTCCCGTCCACATTCTGGCCTAGATATTATCTGCTTTATTGGTTGATCAGTAATGACCACAATTGGGTGCGCCTGGAAGTACCAGCGCAGCCTTTTCGCGGCATAGACCAGTGACAAGACCAACTTCTCCATTGAGGAATAGTTCAACTCCAGCCCTTGCAATGCTCTACTTATGAAGTAAACCGGAGTTTAGACTGTATCCCGATCTGTCATGAGGACCGCGCTTATTGCTCCGTATGTAGCAGATAGATACATGATGAGCTCTTCCTTAGGTCGGGGAGCCACTAGCATGGGAAGAGCTGCAAGATGTTCTTTAAGTTGTCCAAAGGCTTCCTCTGCCTCCTTTTTCCAGCGGAAGTCTCCTTTCTTTAAACACTTCTTGAGTGTTTTAAATAGAGGTAATGAGTTCTCCGCGGATTTGGACAAGAATCTGTTGAGCCCGACCAGCTTCCTATTAAGTGATTGTACCTCCTTGCGTGTCCGAGGGGATGGTAGTTGTATTACGGCGTGCGTCTTCTCTGGACAAGGCTTGATGCCATTTGGATTGACCATGTACCCAAGGAACATGCCTTCGGTTGCCCCAAACGTACACTTTTTTGATTCAGTTTCATGTTGATTTTCCTCAACGTGTCAAACGTCTCTTGGACATCGCGGAGGAGTGCCTCCTTCGTATGGATCTTGATGACCAAATCGTCAACATAGACCTTGAGGTTACGGCCTATTTAGGAGTCGAAAGCTTTATCAACAAGTCGCTGATATGTCGCTCCGGCGTTCTTTAGTCCGAACGGCATTTTTGTGTAGCAATACACACCCTGACTAGTGTGGAACGCCGTTTTCTCATCGTCCTCCTCCGCCATCTGAATCTGATGGTATCCTTTGTATGCATCTAAAAAACATTTGAAAGGGTATCCGCATAAGGATTCCACCTTCCAATCAATTTCTGGTAAAGCATAACAGTCTTGCGGACAAGCTTTGTTCAAGTCCGTAAAGTCCACACACATGCGCCAGCTCCCGTCATGTTTCTTGACCATGATTGGATTGGATAACCATTCATGGTAATATACCTCGCGCATAATTCCTGCGTCCACCAATTTCCTTACCTCCTCCAGTATAACCTTGCTACGTTCTGGTGCTTGACCACGTTTCTTTTGCTTAACCGGGGGATATCCCTAACGGATTTGAAGTTTATGTTCTGCTATCGAACAAGGCACACTTGTCATATGCTTAGGCTCCCATACAAATACATCAAGGTCTGATTTTAGGAGAGAGCACATGGCCCTCTTCCCGTTATCCGATAGTGTTCCCCCTATGGCCACCTCTTGTTCCGGGTAGTCGGGATGGATTGCCACCTTCCAGTTGGGGGGTGGTGATCCTTCCTTTATGGGAACAGGCTGGAATGGTGTTGTCACGGCGTGGCATTCGGATGCCGGCACGATCAAATTGTAAATTGTAACAACTCCCCCTTCAACTGGGAATTTAATCATACCATGTGCCGTGGACGGGACAACCCGTATGGCCAGGATCCCTAGTCTTCCGATAATACCATTATATGGGGAGTGTGAGCGTATCACCATAAAGTTCATCCACGCCGTGGTGGAATGTTCTTTATCCCCAATGGTCACCAATAGACGCAGTTTTCCTATTGGCCAGATAGTATCTCCGCTGAAGCCAATGAGCGGCGACGTGGCCGGCAATAACTGGCTCTTTATCTCTGGTCGTAGAAACAGTGTTCGTAGAGAACTTCTGCCGACGATCCTCCGTCCACATACATACGACGAACGTTGTGTATTCCAATACTTACCTCAATCGTGAGAGGTGCATCGGCCACGTTGCTTGCCGTAATGGGAGGGAATGAGATCTCTTTGCCGCGTGAAATTTTTTGACTAACTTTCTGCTTTGTGCGGTGCTGCCAAGATTGGATCATATATATGGTTGAAGGCTTGTCCTTTTGGGGGTCCTTCTTATCGTACTTTTTGTTATCCTTCCCATCCTTCCAATCCTTGACCAAATGTTTGAGTTTGCCTGATTTGATCAGTGACTCAATGTGCTTCTTGAGCTGGATGCATTCTTCCGTGTCGTGGCCCTTGTCGTTGTGGAATTCGCAGAAGCGGTTTCCTTGACGGTGGTCCACTAGAGTTGTCGTTGGGGGAGGCCTTGGGAAGTTCGCCCCCTCCGTCAACAAGATATCCCGGTAAGTCATCTTTAGAGGGGTGAATTTGTCATCCGACCTCCCTCCTTTATTCTGACTCTTGTAATCCGAGCTCTTTCAATTGCCTTGGGTGCTTTGGCCCCCTGATTGCCTCTTGGGTTGGTCGTTCGATCGATAGTTATGGTTTCCCTTTGTAGGATATGCCGCGGCTACCGCGGTTTCTCCTTCTACAAAGTTTCTGACCCTTTCCATGAGGTCGTCATACCTCTTTGGTCGCTTGTCATTGAGGCGCCTAATTAATTCCTTGTCAGTTATGGCATGCATGTAATCATAAATTTTTAGGAGCTCTGGCATCATTTTTGTGCGCGTGCACTCGTCATTGAAACGTTCCGTGAAGTCCTCCGTGGACTCTCCGGGCCGCTGCTTGACGGTTGCTAATGAGACCGGATCTCTATTATACTTCTTTCGTTGAGTATAATTGTTTTTGAATGCAGTGCGCAGCTCGGCGAAGCTATATATGCTTCGGGAAGGGAGCCTTTCAAACCAATCACGGGCATTGCCAATCAAGGTCGAGTTGAACATCTGGCACCATATGGGCATCGACCATCGTTTAATTTTCTCCTTTGTATTAAATATCTTTAGGTGATCATCAGGATCACCAGACCCATCATAGGTTTTAACACACGCCGGCATACGACGCTTCTTATCCTCAGAGTAGTTCCGTATACGGAGAGTGAAGGCATCTTCTCTGTCGTCGCACCATGGACGGGAGAGATCCTCCTCCTCGTTCTGATAGTAGGGATCATCATAGTATCCTTCATCGTCAGATGGTGGTGGGGGAGTATACCTAGGTCGGCTACGCTTGGGGGGATGGTCATCCGAATCCGACCCCGAAGTACCGGGAGGAGGGGGCGGTGCCCTAATTCTCGGTTGAGGACCACTTTTGTGAGAAGAGCTAGGAGCTTTCTTCCCACTATTCATCCTATCCCACACGCTGGTGCGGCGATTTTTCCTGGTTGATTCCAACACCAGGCGTTCGGCAGAGCCGTCGGACCTATCTTTTTTCTCACGAGATTGTAGTAATTCCTGCATAATGCGATCCCCTATGCGCTCGAACACATTCCGAGGTTGAGGGTTTTCCTCAAGGGGGTTCGTTCCTGCGGGCGCGCCCTCCTCTTCTTTTGAGTTTGAGGAGAGGTGCCGGACGCGGTCCTGCCAAAGTTGAGCCTAGATTGGAGGTTCCTTCCTAGGTTTAACCTTGACGCGATACCCGGGACGATCCTGTCAAAGTTCTGCGTGAGAACACGGCCGAGATCTTCGTTAGTAAGTGGTTCCCCTTCTAATTCCATCTCAATTGATGGCCTGTGCGGCTCCTTGTTAGGGGCGTTAGGCGCACTCCCCGGATCAGGATTATCCATGGTAATGGTTGGTGGTGGGGTATTGCCGGACGTGCCTACCCCACCAAAAGGTTGAAAAATGTTTCGGTTATTCGGCCTGCCTGTTTGGTTGCCAGGGGACTGGGTGGAGATGAGTATCCTATACCCCGTTGACTTCCGATTCGTAGGATTCGTGTTCCTGGGATTCCCTTGCGGATGTCCCTTCGTCATTAAAAGAGATCGTTGATTGAGGTTCTAGCTTAGTGTTTGGGTCCCACGGAAGGCACCAACTTGTTGATACAAAAATTGGATGATCCTTGCTTGACCCGAATTAGGCTTAATTCGGGTAGGCTGGGCTCCGGCTCTTGCACCAAGTGAATAACTTGTTGAGATCCTGCACACTAAAACAACACTCGTTCGAATTACCGTGGGAGCGTATCCCACGATTAGACTCCAGCGTGAGAGTAAGTAATCGGTTAGGGTTAGGAATCGGATGTGAGATGAGAGTATGGAGAATGTAATACCTTTTTGGAACCCTTGGGGGTTCCTTATATAGGCAGTGAAATCCTAATGGGCTCACTGTTACTTCGGCCCCAAGCATAAGATAATCACCATAATTAGCTCGATTGTTATCTTCTAATTATGGTGAGTGTATATCCTATTCTTTGAGGAAAATCCCAATCCTGATAGGATTGTGATTCTGTCTAACCCTGTTCCGGCGTGCTGGGTCGTGGGTCGCACACATTTTATGCGACCACTATTCATACAAGCCCATAAGCTGAAATAACATTAATCCAACCCATTCGTGATGGGCCGGATACGGGTAGTACCCGTGGGCCGAATTTATGACCCGGATGGGACTATACTTCATCAATATTAATATTTTATTAATATAATAATAATTGTTTAATTAATGTACTATATAAATATTTTTTTAATATAATAATAATAATTTTTTTAATACTACCTCCGTCCCATATTAAGTGTCCACAATGGAATATTCTAAGTCTTTGTTATCGAACTTTGACCATAAATATTTTTATTTGTGTTATATAATACTTGATGAAATTTATATGAATAAATTCGGTTTAAAAATGTATTTTCAATTGTATAAATTTCATCAAGTATTATATAACACAAATAAAAATATTTATAGTCAAAGTAAGATAAAAAAGATTAGGAAAAAGTGTAAGTGGACACTTAATATGGGACGAAGGGAGTAATTAATAAGAATGATTTTTATGATTATAAATTTTTCATTAATAATAATTTTTAATATTAATTTTTAATAATAATAATAATAATTATTATTATTATTATTATTATATTTTATTATTATTATTATTTATTATTATTATTATTTTTATTATTTATATATACGGATGTTTTAAAATATAAAAAATACTTATTATAACATAATTTAAAACTTTTCATTCAACTTTTGATATAATATGAATTCTTTATATAAAGGTAATTGTAATATCTGAAGTACAATTACAACGCAAACCAATCAGCTTACGTGATGTGAAATGCATTACATTTCTTTCATTATACGAACTAAACAACCCATATAATATAACTGAAAAACTATTACATTCAATATATCTAATTACGCCGAACCAAATAAGGTCAGACTTGTAGTAAATAAAGATCCACTTATATTCAGCTTAGCGTCGCTAAGATTTATGTAAAAGAAATGAATAATAAAATGAAGCTTTCAAAGTGTTATGATTAATAATTAAGAGGAAATTGCAAAAATCATCCATGTGTTATATCGAAAAATCAAAATATACTATTCGTTAAATTTTTGAACACTAGTCATCCCTCCGTTAGTGAACGGTGCTCCATACATCTCTCTGGACGAATTGTGTAAATTTTTTTACATTAAATACTAATGAAGTTTATAAAAAAATGTATTATCGTCACTTTTACTTCTATAAGGATGTATGGTGAATCTTTAAAAAAATTAAAAAAATATATTTAATTTAAAAGTAAATAACTTTTTTTAAAATAATTAATTTCTTTTCGAAAAAATAAAAAAATAAATAAAGTTAATAAATATAAATTTTGCTAGTTTTTTTTTCAAATTTGTTTAAAGTTTCATAATAACTAAAGGTTATTCTTCGAAAAAAAGTTATTTACTTTAAATTAATTTCTTGACGAAAAGTTATAACTATTTATGGAATAAAAAGTTTCGTTATTTTTAACTTTTCTAAAAACATTAGAAGAAAAATGTATATATTTTTAAAAAATTCAGACTTTTTTTTTTACTTCTTATCATAATAAAACATATAAAAAATAAAAAAGCCTTAAAAATTTAACTTTCTTTAAAGAAAGAGTTTATTACTTTTAGTATATCAAACTTTTCTTTCGTATTTTTTTTTATATTTTTAAAACATTTTTAAGTATTTTTATGTTATATTATGATAAAAAGTAAAAAATATAAAGTTTGAAATTTTTCAAAAATATTTACGTTTTTCTTCTGATTTTTTTTAAAAAGTTAAAAAATAACTAAACTTTTTTCCTAAAAAAATTAAAACTTTTTTAAAAATGTTAAAAAAATTTAAAAATCTTTTGAAAGAAGTTTAAAAATTTCAATTTTTTTCGAAGGATAATTTTTAATTATTTTGAATCTTTAAAAAAATTGAAAGAAAAAACTAAGAAAATTTTGATTTATCAAATTTAAATTTTTTTAATCTTTTTGAAAAGAAATTAATTTCTTTTCGAAAAGAAATTAATTTCTTTTCGCAAAGAAATCAAGTATTTTCAAAAAAAATTATTTACTTTAAAACTAAAACTTTTTTAAATAAAAAAAAGGTTCATCATACATTTCTATAGAAGTAAAAGAGACAAGAATACGTATTTTTATAAACCTCTTTAGTATTTTACAAAAAACAATTTGCATCATCCGTCCAGAGGAATGTATAGTGTACCGTTCACTAAAAAGGGATGACTGATGTCCAAAAATTTAACGAAAGATGTATTTGATTTTTCGACTGGAATGAGTTTTAAACTTCCCTCAATAATTAAATAAGAAAGGTTACATGCTTCAGGTAGTTTATTGTTTGGTAATTGGTACTGATAGCATAAAATGATAGTATTATTATATTATGACCTTTAAAATAATGCATTTTTTATTAATCAGTCTAGAGTTGTAATAAACTGATTACGCATATTAAACGAGAGCGTAACGATGATGCTGATAAGTTGGTTAAAGAAGATGTTTAAAGATGGTGTTCATCGATCGGCTTCATGCCTTCATTGATTGTTGGGCAGATGGATTGAATGTTGCTCCTTGCTGTTGGGTTACGTTTCATGCTTGAGTTTTTTGGTTTTACTTTTTCTTAGTTGTATGTTCGTACTTGTATGTTGTAAAACTGTATTTAATGCTTATTTAGCTGTATTTCTAATAAAGATATCATTAATAAAAAAGTAGAAGAAAGACAAACGAACGTGGGATTAGGAAGTTCATCGTTTGACTGAATCACTGTCACTTTCAGTGGAGGTGAGTTAATAATTAAAAGAATTCATGAAGTGAGACCAGATTGCGAATTTAGTCCTAAGATAACGAGACTTGTTGGCCATTTGGCCCTTCGAGCCCGTTATACGTAACCGAACATTAAATCTAACGAGTTCTCTTCAACTTTTTAACCACGAGCACTATCGTAATTTCAAAACTTTTATTATTTCATCCTTAATCTTTTGAACCAAAATTCAAAACAGTAATCTTTGATGACACATTGTTTGTCTTTTCCGATTACACCATTGACCCAGTATGCAAGAGTGATGATCCCTTGCTCCTTGCTTAAGAAATTGTGTAAACATAACTCAGTTAGTTATACAGTATAAAAGTTAGAAAAAGAATTCCAACACTAAATACCACATGTAACACACGTTAAATTAAAGTGGTAATGATGAATTTAAAACACGTTCTAATTTAAATTTATATAGAAAGAAAAATTACCCGAGCAATTTAAGTACATTTTCGTTGGAGGTTGCTTAGCCATATATTCTTGCATCGATGATATGTTAGAACCCATTAATCCTTTGAATGTAACTGCAACAAAACCATGTCGATCTCTTGGGTAACGTGACGATAAACCCTTAGAGCAGGGCTGGGAGCTGGTGGGAGGGCTGGTAACCCTTTAGCGCCACCCTTTCATCGGCACACCACTCCGATGCTCGCGCTAAAGGGCCTCGCGCCAACCACAACAGCCAGCGCCAACCAGTCTTTTTATTTCTTTTTTTTTTCTTTTTGGGTATTCTAGCCGTTGGAGGGTTTTTGTTAAAAAAAAATTTGATTTTTCAAAAATACTAGCCGTTGGCTAGAGTGTTTAAAAGAATTTTTTTTTAAAAAAAACTAGCCGTTGGGTTTTTTAATTTTTTTTTTTTTTTCAAAAAACACTCCTAAAATCACTATATATTATACCTCATTTCATCCACTTTTTACAATCTAATCTATTACTTCAATCCTAAATTCTTTCAATTTCTTTACAAAAAATGGATCCAAATTGGACTAACAACATGATTAACGATCCCTCCAACCAATTCTAAAACTACAATCCCGGTTCATCTTCGAATCCGGGTGCGTCTTCTCAACCCCAAAACTTCTATACCCCGTTTTACCCACCACAACAAAATGAAGCTTACATGAAATACCAACAAGATCAATGGGCGAAATTTCAACAATTTCAACAATCCCAAATGAGTTCACAACCACAAACTCAATCACAACCACAACCTACACCACAATCCGACCAACAATCCCATCACCTAATCGAAGACGAAGATGAAGAACAAGTCCCGACACCAACGTCAAAGAAAGTTCGTCGTAAGGCTAAGACTAGTAAGAAGGCGAAAGAGGTTGTTGATGTGGAGGACGACGATAAAGATGATGCGGCACGGCATTTGTGGACCGATGACGAGGAGTTGCTTTTATCCTAATGCTTCATAGAGATTTCGGAGGATCCTAAGGTTGGTGTGAGTCAAACAAAGGATACTTTTTGGTGGCGGGTTGAACAAGCATACAATGAGGTGGCGAAATCAAAAAATTCCCGAAATGCACCAAAAACATGTTAACAGGAAAATGGACCCCGTTGAATCGTGCGATTAAGAAGTGGAATAGTCTTTATGACGAGATGCAAATGATGAGTGGGGAGAATGATGAGGGGTTTATGGCACGGGTTGAGCTAGCGTATAAACGGATGACCGGGGGGGGGGGGGGGGGGGGGGGGGTAATTTTTAGGCACAAGTCGGCTTCGAATTTTTTGAAGGACAAGCATAAGTGGAGGAACCCCGATTCGACTCAAGAAAGACGACACCGTCTCCGTGTTACCGAACAAGGTCCTGAGTTCTTCGGTCCCGAGTTCTTCGGTCCCGACGTCGTCCCGAGGCCACCCGAGGCGTATCGTGTTGCTAAAAGTCAACGATCCACCAACTCATAGGCTGGTTCCGGTTCAAACCCGGAAACTTATCAACAAATGATGGAAGAGCAATACGAGCGTGAGACAAAAGCTAAGTTGGATATCATGGAGCGCGAGTCAAACGCAAAATTGAGTATTTCCACACGCAGAAGGTGGCTCAAGAATTCGCGATTCTTCAAATCGACACAACCAAGATGAGTGCATCTGATCGGGCTATCATCAAATTGCGAAAAGATGCAATTCGCGCATCGTATGCACTTCCCGAGAACTAGTTTATTTCTTTTCGTTATGTAAGTTTCGTATTTTTTTATTGTTATGTTTTTTTTATGTTTTTTTATTGTAATTTTTTTATGTAATGATTTTTTTTATTAATGAATTTTTTATTTAAGTTATTTTGTGTGAAAAAAAGAAAATTATTATTTTCGTTGGCACCAGAAATTCTGGTGCCAACGGTTACCCCTGAAATGTGGTGCCAACATGAATCTGATGCCAAAGGCCCAGAATCCTACGTGGCGCCTTTGGCACCACATTCTAGTGCCAACGGCTCCCAGCTCTCTTAACTGCAAAAACCAAACGTATAAGAAACCTTTACTTTATGCTAAAATTTGCGTCACGAAACTTTACACCTATTTTAACATAAAACCTAAATGAAAAAAGAAAAATCTAATTAAAAAAGTTGCATCCTAAAATAATAAGAAAACGAGAATTATGTACTTGGTTATTAATAAGTGTGAAAACAATTATCCTTTTACCACTTATTTCCAATAATAACAAGACCAAAACGTGTGATTTATGTCGTAAAAGTCGGAATTATGCGTGGTTTGTGTTTTTATTGTGTTTTAGGACCAAAATATGAAAAAGGAAGAAAACACGGGTTTTCACGGGCTTTTATCGAAGAAAACGGGAAAAGACGAAGTCAAAAGATCAAGAGTGCAAAAAGAACGGAAGTCCAAGACCTATTCTGAAGATTTATCGAAGAAAAAGTCTAAAGACGGAAGTTTAACGAAGTCGAAGAACTTAAGTCTAATAGAATAAGAAAATTAAAAGACAAGTTCAAATCCCGAGACGACATCGAGAAAAGACAAAGAATTAAAGTCGAGTCGAGAAGACGTGAAGAAAGCAAGAAAGAAGATGCAACACATGCACTCCTTCCACCTTCCCTATAAATACCCTCCTAATAGTCATTAGGAGGGAGTTAGTTAATTTTTAGTTAGTTTTCACTTTTTATTTTCTTTCTAGTTTTAGAGAGAGAAAGTCTTAAACTTTCTCTCACTAAATTTCATCTTCTCTCTTAATCTTTCAAGATTAAACATTTTGTATTGCTTATTTCATTAATCAAGTTCTATTTTAAGTTTTTAATCCTTAATCTCATTCTACTTTTCTTTGATTTTAGATTGATTTTGGTGCGATTATCGTATGATCCGTGTTGTTCTTAATGATTTTGAGCCTAAAAAGTTAATCTTTGGATCATTTCATAAGTTTTCATTTGATTAAGCTTTAAGACTCTTGTGCTTATTGGCTTATTTTTATGATTAGCTTATTTTCTTATAAAAAGCTTTCTTTAAAAGTTCATATTTTTGATTGTTTGATTGAAAAGTTGCTTATTTTGAGGTTGAATAAGTTGTGATAATTGCTTATTTGATCCGTTTTATTATTGGTTTGTTTAGTTTCGGGTATTAGCTTAATAAATTTAGCTTATTACCTAGCTTAACCGAATCCCACATATATCGGAAAGGGTCTAAACCCCTTTCCGATTGAAGCCTATTCCGAGCAGCCTTCCCCTTTTCCGATTTGCCAATCGGAAAAGGGTTTCCCCATATTCCGATTGAACACCCCTTATTCCGATCGAAAGGATCGGATTAGGGTTTACACATTCCGATTTGAGCACTCTTTGAACATTCCGATTTGGCTGTTGGTTGGGTATTCCGATTTGGACTCTTAGTAAAATTCCGATTGCCCCCCTTTTGTGGATATTCCGATCAGTACCCTTCCCATATTCTGACCACCAGATCGGAATATATTCCGATCTGGGCTTGTTTTTGGCTTATTCCGATTAGGCTTATTTAGTGTATTGTTTTCATTAAATTTCTAAGTGTTAGTTTTTATTAAGTGTTATAGTATTTTTCTAATATTACCTTTAAGTTTCCAAGCTTTTATTTTTACTCATCATTTTAGTATTAATCTTTATTCTTCCATTTTACTCAACGACACTTTAATTACTTGCTTATAGTTTAAATTAGACAAATCAACCAAACCATTCTCTTGATTCACCAAAAGACGACTGAGTCGCACTTAAGACCGGTTTTCAATTCGAAAAGACTTGGGACAACAAGATTTTATACTTGGTTGCAAAATCGAGTATTAAATGGCGTCGCTGTCGGCTCTTTTCGTTACGATTAACGGTTTCTAGTGAGAGACGCATTGAATTTTGGGATCCGTTCTTTGAACGTTAATTTCCTCGCTTCAAAAATTTTCAAAAATCCAAAAAATATAAAACTCTTCAAATATACAAAAACATTAAAAAATCATTAAAAGCAATTCTTTTCCAAAAGGTTTTGCACCAAAAAGATTATATAGATATTTTCTCTGTGTATACTTTTCTTCTGCAGGTGTATGCGTACTAGATCTTCGAACTATTCTGAGCCCGAGACTCGTGAAGATCTAGATATGGCTGGTGTTAATAACAACAATAATAACCCACCTCTACCCAATCTCAATAACAACAACAACAACAACAACAACAATGTCCACCTACCTGATTTACGAACGATGGAGGAATTGTGTCAACCCACCATGAACAGACGCGGAGGCCCGATTGCGCCAATGCACGTCACGGCTCAGGAGTTTTCGTTGAAGCATCACATGATCCAGCAAGTGCAAACTAACCCATTTCGTGGAATTCCGGATGATGATGCCAACAAACACCTCGACAAATTCATTACCATTAATCAAAGCATGAAGTGCTTCGGTGTTTCTATGGATGACCTTCGCCTTCAACTTTTTCCCCACTCGCTTTCTCACCATGCCGAAAAATGGTTTGACCGTCTTCCTAAGAATTCTATTCATACGTGGAATGACATGACTCAACGCTTTTTATCTCGCTACTTTCCCCCATCCATGGTCACTAGCCTTCGTAACCAAATCAGTGGATTCATGCAACACAATGATGAATCGCTCTTTGATGCTTGGGAACGATACAATGATTTGATCGACCGCTGTCCAAATCACAATATGCTCCCCGTCACTCTCATTGACACCTTCTACAATGGTCTCACTTTTCGTGATCGTGACACGATCAATGCAGCCGCCGGTGGTACCTTTATGAAAAGGAGACCGGAGGAGTGCCGAGAGTTGATCGAAAACATGACTACTCACCACAAAAATTGGGATTCATCCGCATCCTCAAGATCTAATCAGAGAGTCAATGTTTCATCTACTACCTCCAATCCTGGAATGACTGAAATTTCTCGACAACTCGCTGAGATGAACAAGAATTTCATGAACATGGCCACAAACCACTTTCAACAAGCTAAAGCCGTTGTTATTTCTTGTGACACATGTGGTGGTCCTCATTCTTACAATGATTGTCCTTCTACCCAAGCCAATTTTTCTGAAAACGTTAACGCAGCTTACGACACTTATCCCACGGGAGGCTATCAAGCTCGCCCTCAAGGAGACCGTAGCTTGCTAAGTTATCGTTCCAACAATTATCTTGCTCCTCCCGGTTTCCCTCCTGCAAACCAAAACCAACAACAAAGCTACAACCAATCCCAACCTCGTGCAAACAATCAATATCAATCCCAACGAAACCTATACCCACCTCAAGGAAATTCTCAAGCTTACCAAGCTCCACCTCTCAATCAACCGATGGCAGTGAGTCCAGACGTCGAGACATTCATGAAGACTAATCGGGAGATGGTGACGAATCTTCAGAGTCAAGTCCGCAACTTGAAGGGAGAAATGGCAAAACAAGGGAACGATATTCGAGCCGAGCTAAGGAATGACATGGCAAAACACAGCAATGAAATTCATGCAAACATGAGAGACTCTTTCAATACTCAAGCGGTTCACCTTCGTGATATGATTGGTTCGCTCATCCAAGGTAATCAACCCTCTTCTTCGGGTACTCTTTCGAGTAATACCGTTGCGAATCCAAGAGGAGAGATGGAAGCAATCACCACTCGTAGTGGAAAAGGTTATATGGAACCCGAGCTTCCTACACCTCCACCCGTGATTGTGAACAAGGAAAAAGAGCAACTTTCCTCACCTCCTTCACCTTCTATCCCCATTTCCCCACCACCCGTGGTTGTGAGTGATCCTACTCCCTTAAAGCCTTCTTCGTCATCCAATATACCTTATCCTTCAAGGTTGAGGAAAGAGAAGCAAAAGAGCAAGGATGATATTCAGGTTTCAAACTTTCTAAAAATGTTTAAACAATTGAATTTTAACATCTCCTTTGCCGAGGCTCTCGCTCACATGCCCAAATACGCTAAGATGTTTAAAGATCTTCTAAGTGATAAGGAAAAGCTTCTTGACATCGCTCAGACCCAACTTAATGAGAACTGCTCCGCAGTGCTCTTAAGGAAATTGCCCACCAAACTTGGTGATCCGGGTCGCTTCTTGATTCCTTGCAACTTCCCGGGAGTAGAGAATTGCATGGCCCTAGCCGATCTAGGTGCCAGTATAAACTTAATGCCTTTAAGTGTTTGGAAGCAATTATCTCTCCCCGAGCTAGTCCCCACCAAAATGACTTTGGAATTAGCCAACCGTACGGTTGCTTATCCAGTGGGGATAACCGAAGATGTCTTTGTTGGCGTCGACAAATTCACCTTCCCGACGGATTTTGTTGTCGTTGACTACGAGATGGATCCCCGTGTTCCATTAATCGTTGGACGTCCATTCCTGAGGACCGGTCGCACTCTCATCGATGTAGCCGCGGGCGAAATAATCATGAGAGTTGGTGACGATAAAATTGTCTTCAACATGGGTAAGATTTCTAAGCAACCTTATTCGTATGAGAGTGTTAATGCTATTGATGTTCTCGATGAGGCTTGTGAAGAACATTTTCATGATGCTTGTAAAAGTACTCTTTCTTCTCTACCCAATGTTAAGACCGTTGCCTCAATTGCTACAGCATTGACTCCTTTTGGAGAAAGTGACTTGGATGATTTCGAAGCTAGCTTGGGTCCTCTCGATATTAAGTATGATAATTTGTCCACCAATTGGGATGAAGACATTCGTACTATTGAGAGACTTCTCAATGAGGACCCATTTTCCCCTCCTTCTCCTAAAGAAGTGACTAATGATGATCCATCGTTAGTTACACCATCTAT
The DNA here is from genome assembly GCA_025667525.1 of Glebionis coronaria. Classification (NCBI taxonomy): domain Eukaryota; kingdom Viridiplantae; phylum Streptophyta; class Magnoliopsida; order Asterales; family Asteraceae; genus Glebionis; species Glebionis coronaria. The sequence goes on along the minus strand of CM046880.1, from coordinate 288,879,330 downwards.
TGAGAATCCTCCTACTCTTGAGCTTAAGGACCTACCTCCTCATCTTGAGTACGTTTTCCTGGAAGACAACGAGAAGTTACCGGTCATCATCGCAAAGGATCTGAAAGAAGACGAAAAAGCCCAACTTGTCGCCGTGTTGAAGAAGCAAAAAGAGCTATCGCTTGGAAAATATCCGACATCCGTGGAATTGATCCTTACTTCTGCACACATAAAATTCTCATGGAGGACGACTTTAAGCCCACAATTCAAAGCCAACGAAGGGTGAATCCTAAAATCCATGAAGTCATCAAAAAAGAGGTTATCAAACTTCTTGATGCGGGTATGATTTACCCTCTTTCGGATTCACCATGGGTTAGTCCAGTCCATTGTGTGCCTAAGAAAGGCGGTATCACCGTTGTGCCCAATTCCAACAACGAGTTGATTCCTACCCGTCTCGTTACTGGGTGGAGAGTTTGTATAGACTACCGCAAACTCAATGATGCCACGAGAAAGGATCATTTCCCTCTACCTTTTATGGACCAAATGCTTGAACGTCTAACGGGTAATGAATACTACTGCTTTCTTGATGGTTTCTCGGGTTATTTCCAAATACCCATCGATCCCCAAGATCAAGAGAAGACAACATTCACTTGTCCCTATGGCACATTTGCTTACAAACGAATGCCTTTTGGCTTATGCAATGCCCCCGGGACTTTCCAAAGGTGCATGTTGGCTATCTTCCATGACATGGTTGAGCAAACCATGGAAGTCTTCATGGATGATTTCTCGGTCTTTGGGGATTCCTTCTCTTCTTGCCTTGCCAATTTGGAACGTATGCTTAAGCGGTGCGAAGACACTCGCCTTGTTCTGAATTGGAAAAAATGCCATTTTATGGTAAAAGAAGGCATTGTGCTAGGACACAAAATCTCTAAAGCCGGTCTTGAAGTCGACCGTGCTAAAGTAGATGTCATAGCCAAATTACCTCCACCTTCAACCGTGAAGGGTGTGAGAAGTTTTCTGGGTCATGCGGGCTTCTATCGTCGATTCATTCAGGATTTCTCTAAAATCGCTCGCCCGATGACCCACCTCTTGGAAAAAGATACTCCTTTTATCTTTTCTAAAGAGTGTCTCGAAGCCTTCAATCTTCTTAAGGATAAGCTAACTAAGGCACCGGTCTTGGTTACCCCTAATTGGGAGCTGCCTTTTGAACTGATGTGCGATGCTAGCGACTTTGCTATTGGTGCGGTTTTGGGCCAACGAGTGAATAAACATTTCCAACCAATCCACTATGCTAGCAAAACAATGACGGGGGCTCAATTGCATTATACGACAACCGAAAAAGAGCTTTTAGCTGTTGTCTATGCTTTTGAGAAATTTCGCCCCTATCTTGTTTTATCCCCCACCATCGTATACACGGACCATTCCGCGTTGAAGTACTTGATGACTAAGCATGATTCTAAGCCAAGACTTCTTCGCTGGGTTTTACTCCTTCAAGAATTCAACATTGAAATTCGTGACAAGAAGGGAGCCGAAAACCTGGCCGCGGATCATCTGAGCAGACTTGAGGATCCATATCAAGGGGAACATCCGAACAAAGAGATCAATGACTCTTTCCCCCTTGAGACCCTAATGTCTATAAATCTCAATCTTGATGGCACCCCGTGGTTTGCGGACATTGCAAACTACTTAGCGGGTGGTATTCTCATCAAAGGGTTAACATCCCAACAAAAGAAGAAGTTCTTGAATGATGTTAAGACTTACTTTTGGGATGACCCTTTTCTATTCAAACAATGTGCTGATCTGCTCATTCGTCGATGTGTTGACAGACCAGCAGCTTTTGACATCCTCCAAGCTTGCCACAAAGGACTCACCGGTGGTCACTTTGGTCCCAACTACACCGCTAAAAAAGTGTTTGATTCTGGATTCTATTGGCCCACCATTTATCGTGACGCTCACGAAATGGTTAAGCATTGTGATGCTTGCCAACGCCAAGGCAAGATCACACATAAGGATGAGATGCCTCAAAATTTCATACAGGAATGTGAAATCTTTGATGTATGGGGCATCGACTTTATGGGGCCATTTCCATCCTCCAAAGGGAACAAGTACATCCTCGTCGCCGTCGACTACGTTTCTAAATGGGTTGAAGCCAAGGCTCTCCCTATGAATGATGCGAGGGTGGTTGTGAACTTTTTGAAGCAGCTTTTCGCTCGATTCGGCGTTCCTCGTGCTATTATCAGTGACCGCGGGACTCATTTTTGCAACGATCAATTTGCAAGAGTCATGGCTAAGTATGGTGTCAATCACCGTCTTTCCACCGCCTATCATCCCCAAACCAATGGGCAAGCCGAGATATCCAATCGTGGCTTGAAGCGAATTTTGGAGCGTACTGTGGGAGAGCATCGCGCCGCGTGGGCCGATAAGTTAGATGATGCTCTGTGGGCTTTCCGTACTGCTTACAAGACCCCGATCGGTTGTACACCTTATCATCTTGTGTACGGGAAAGCATGCCACCTTCCCATCGAGCTGGAACATAAGGCGCATTGGGCCTTGAAGTGGGTTAACTTCGACATCAACAAAGCCGGTGATCATCGCAAGGTTCAACTCAACGAGCTAAATGAACTGAGGAATGAAGCTTATAAGAACTCGCTGATCTACAAGGAGAAGACGAAGATCATTCATGACGCAAAAATCAAGAACCGAGAGTTCCACGTTGGTGATCAAGTCTTACATTTTAACTCTCGGTTGAAGATCTTCTCTGGCAAGTTGAAGAGCCGCTGGTCTGGTCCATTCACCGTCGCCAAAGTCTTTCCTTATGGGACCATTGAGCTTTCTTAGCCAAATGGGCCCAATTTCAAGGTGAATGGCCAGCGTCTGAAGCTGTACTTTGGTGAGGACATCTCCCATGAGATGATTCCATCCCTCACCACGTTCCCCATGAACTAAATTTGGGTCGAGTCAGGCTCGTGACTCGATGAACAAAAACAAGCGCTTCTCGGGAGGCAACCCGTGTTCTATCCTTTACTGCTTTCATAATAAGTGTAGGGGGAGCTCCGTATATGTTTGTTGTCTTGTTTCTTGTGCTGTGCAGGGATTAAAGCTTCAAAGATGCACCTTGATGATTTTTGACGAACCGTGATACCGTGTTCCCATCTTCCCGGTTCTATCCTAAACTCTTGTGATTCAATATTTCATATTTTATATATGTTCACATTGACTTCACTTTAGTTGTCCTTTCCTTAGCAAGATTTAAACAAAGTGCACAATGTCCTAAGTGTAGGGGAGTTTACTCCCACATGCTTAAACATTGAGGACAATGTTTATCTCAAGTGTAGGGGAGACTTCTATCGAAGTAAGTGGCCTTTTCCATGAATTTGCCCTCATTTTAACCGGAAAATCTGATTTTTCGACATTTTTCAAAAATTTTAATCTATTTTGGCCTAGTTGTATAGTTGTATTTTCCTTTAGCATGTTTAGTTTCTTTCCATTGCTAGAATAAATTTTCAATAAAGTGGTTTTAAATTTTTCTTAGTCGTGAACATTTTGACTCAACCCGAGTTTACTTACCTAAGTTTACTCTAGCTAGTATCCTTAACGTGTTTAAGTCAAGTTTTGCTAGGCTTTTATATAGGGAGCTATAAAACGCGAAAGTCTTAACTCTCACGGGTTAAGAACAAGAACTTTTCGCGAGTTCCTATAATTGATCCTAGAGAGTCGTTTATCAAGGGAACTTTAAAATGCGATTTCTAAACTTGAAAAAGTCTAAGAATTTGCAAGATCCTATAGGCGACTCGAAAACCCAAAACTTTGATTTAATAGGCTAAGCATCCACGAGTCTCGTTCCTTGAGATTTTAAACTGTGGAGAACGAGAGATGATAGAGTCAATTATAAGTTCGGTATTCTTTCGTGAATTTATGTGAGTTAATTATGAGCTTATTCTCCCTTCGCTTGTTAATAAATTTATCTGCAATAAATAAGGTTGTACGATTTAAAAGGTTACTTAGCTTCTAGCCCCAGATCGTTTAAAAGTTGCTCGGTACGGGTTAGATTTCATAGCCAAGGCATAACTTATTGAAGCGGGATGCGAAGATTGGCGAGTCCGAAAAGGCCCTAACAAGGCATGAGGGCTACATTTTGTTGCTAAAGATCCAAAAGTGATGTGAAAAATCATTTATCGAAAATCAATATGAAGGATCGAGACACACGACGAAAAGCAAGAACTCCCCAAAAGTCATGGAGAAGTCTATCCGAAAAGACCCTTACAAGGTATGAGGATAAATAGATCCAAGTCCTAAAAGGAGGCGGATCGTTGTATATCGAAGTCCAAAATAAAGATTGGAGAAAAATGAAGAAGTCGTGGTCCAAAGATGAAGAATCTCTCAAAACTTCAAGTGAAGAAATTCCTATTATGAAGAGAAGGCCATTATTTCATGAACGTCTCTCAAGATTCGAAGTATGAAGTCGCTGCCAAATATCGGTCCGAGAAAGGTCTCAAATCGTGAAGCGAGTTATGCCAAGATATGAACTTTATGAGGTCCCGAGAAGCAGTTTTTAAAGATTTGGTCCTTTAGCTAACTATTGATTAAATCGTGCACTTTATTTTCGGCCTAAATAACTATCAAAATAAGTCAAACAATGCATCCTTGTGATCATTCAATACAAAAATAAAATATAAGAGATACACCTAGGAATAAGGGAGTCTAAGTGAGTAATTGGCCCACATGAGTTCGTGATAGTTTGCTAACTTATAATAACAATGATCTCGTTTTTAAGCTTGGTATGGGGAACGTGAAACTTGAGGATGATAAACGTTCATGGCCGCCAAAACCCAATGTAAGTTTTTAATTTCTTTACTGTTTTCTATCTTTTATGTTTAGTATTTAATAAAGGCCAAGGTGGGTTATTTATGATGGAAAATGTAAACCGTGCTTTAAAATTAATGCATTGCATGAGGGCATTGCAATGGTCAAGTGTAGGGGATTTAATAAGTGTGAAAACACTTATCCTTTTACCACTTATTTCCAATAATAACAAGACCAAAACGTGTGATTTATGTCGTAAAAGTCGGAATTATGCGTGGTTTGTGTTTTTATTGTGTTTTAGGACCAAAATATGAAAAAGGAAGAAAACACGGGTTTTCACGGGCTTTTATCGAAGAAAACGGGAAAAGACGAAGTCAAAAGATCAAGAGTGCAAAAAGAACGGAAGTCCAAGACCTATTCTGAAGATTTATCGAAGAAAAAGTCTAAAGACGGAAGTTTAACGAAGTCGAAGAACTTAAGTCTAATAGAAGAAGAAAATTAAAAGACAAGTTCAAATCCCGAGACGACATCGAGAAAAGACAAAGAATTAAAGTCGAGTCGAGAAGACGTGAAGAAAGCAAGAAAGAAGATGCAACACATGCACTCCTTCCACCTTCCCTATAAATACCCTCCTAATAGTCATTAGGAGGGAGTTAGTTAATTTTTAGTTAGTTTTCACTTTTTATTTTCTTTCTGGTCGTAGAGAGAGAAAGTCTTAAACTTTCTCTCACTAAATTTCATCTTCTCTCTTAATCTTTCAAGATTAAACATTTTGTATTGCTTATTTCATTAATCAAGTTCTATTTTAAGCTTTTAATCCTTAATCTCATTCTACTTTTCTTTGATTTTAGATTGATTTTGGTGCGATTATCATATGATCCGTGTTGTTCTTAGTGATTTCGTGCCTAAAAAGTTAATCTTTGGATCATTTCATAAGTTTTCATTTGATTAAGCTTTAAGACTCTTGTGCTTATTGGCTTATTTTTATGATTAGCTTATTTTCTTATAAAAAGCTTTCTTTAAAAGTTCATATTTTTGATTGTTTGATTGAAAAGTTGCTTATTTTGAGGTTGAATAAGTTGTGATAATTGCTTATTTGATCCGGTTTATTATTGGTTTGTTTAGTTTCGGGTATTAGCTTAATAAATTTAGCTTATTACCTAGCTTAACCGAATCCCACATATATCGGAAAGGGTCTAAAGCCCTTTCCGATTGAAGCCTATTCCGAGCAGCCTTCCCCTTTTCCGATTTGCCAATCGGAAAAGGGTTTCCCCATATTCCGATTGAATACCCCTTATTCCGATCGAAAGGATCGGATTAGGGTTTACACATTCCGATTTGAGCCCTCTTTGAACATTCCGATTTGGCTGTTTGTTGGGTATTCCGATTTGGACTCTTAGTAACATTCCGATGGCCCCCCTTTTGTGGATATTCCGATCAGTACCCTTCCCATATTCCGACCACCTGATCGGAATATATTCCGATATGGGCTTGTTTTTGGCTTATTCCGATTAGGCTTATTTAGTGTATTGTTTTCATTAAATTTCTAAGTGTTAGTTTTTATTAAGTGTTATAGTACTTTTCTAATATTACCTTTAAGTTTCCAAGCTTTTATTTTTACTCATCATTTTAGTATTAATCTTTATTCTTCCATTTTACTCAACGACACTTTAATTACTTGCTTATAGTTTAAATTAGACAAATCAACCAAACCATTCTCTTGATTCACCAAAAGACGATTGAGTCGCACTTAAGACCGGTTTTCAATTCGAAAAGACTTGGGACAACAAGATTTTATACTTGGTTGCAAAATCGAGTATTAGTTATACTTCTTCAAGTAATAAGACCTCACTTGTAGCATTAACATCAAGACAGAGTTAGACAAGTAGCTTATTGTGAAATCACTGTTGAAAAATGTTTGCAAAATATAGTTTTTACAATACTTTGGACATAATTTTATATATGTATATGTTATATATATATATTCATAGTACTTAGTAGCTTTACGTTCTTCTCGAAAAGAGCTTCGCAACGAGCAAAAGTATGTCCAATATAGAGTTAATATGAATGAGATATCGTGTCTCAAAGTGAGTCACGTGAAATACAAACTTTTGGAAAAATATTTGTCCCACATCGCCAAAAACATGAAGTGAAATTATGTTTATAAAGAAATCTTGGTTTCTACCCTTCAATATTTATTTGTGGGTTTTTACTCCCACGCCTACGCGCGCGCAAGAGGGGGGGTGTGCAGAAAGTGAGATTTCTAGGCAAAAACGGGTTCAAAGCTACTGAGCTTGTGCATGAGCGCGCGACCTGCGGACACGAATGCAGCTGCGAAATTCGCCTGGGTGCGGGCAGATTGCGGTATTTTTTTTGCTGCAAATTCGAATTTTTTCAAAAAATCTTGTAATTTATTTTAGGAATAGGTTTAGAATAAATTTGTGTTTATAATTGATTTGCAAATCGTGTTATAGAAATAACAGATTTCTCAGAATATTTTATATCGAACATAATATTTTGTCTTGGTGACCAAGGCAAGTTTTCACTATATAATAAATCTGGCTCATTCAGTTTTATCATCAGAAAAAAAACGCAGCGTTTCTAGCTCCATTACCAGACAGTTTTTCCAGCAGTTCGTCGATCAAAAACACAGAAGACTTCTGTGATCTTTCAGGCAAGTTTGTCTAGTCCGGCTGTACAACAGCTTTGGACGTTGTACCCTGGGAAACAGAAGACGAATCTGTTTTAAGGGAAGCGTGTTAGACACGTGCCTCGTCTTAGTTTTACTGCTTTCTTCATTACTGTTATTATTTTCTGTCGTTATATTTTGTTAGTTTTATTAATTGTAATCTGATTTAATAAAAGTATACACCGTTTCCTACAATCTTAAAACAGATTCGTTTAACGAAATTAAAACCTTTTATTAAATCGGATTAACATCTTTAACAGATTTTTATAAACTGTTTTTGTCGAAACCAAGATTGAGTATCATTAGAAATCAGTTTTAAACTTACAGATTTTAATTAACAGTTAACGTTTTTTAGCGGATTGTTCTAATCAGTTTATTGAAACCAAGATTGTGTTTCTATTAAACTGATATTTTGATAATTGCATCTGATTCATTGGAACCAAGATTGAGTTTCTTTGAAGCAGATCCACTATAAGTATATAGAGATCACGATTGAATTTTTTATATACAGATTTATAACAGTTGTCTAATTGTTTGTGTTTTGATCTTTCAGAATGTCTACCAGCACTCCTGAAACTCCTGCAACTACTACTGTGAATGTAACTGGTACACCAGTTACCCACACAGTTGCTAATCATGATGAAAACCCAGAAAAATTCAATGGGCAGAATTTTAAGAGGTGGCAGCAGAAGATGTTCTTCTATCTCACTACTTTGAACCTTGCGAAGTTCTTAAAGGAGACTACCTCAGGTGGAACCTCTTAAAGAAGGTGTACCCAAAAATCAACAAGCCGTGCAAGCTGTTGAAGCATGGAAACATTCAGACTTCTTGTGTCACAACTATATTCTGAATGGTTTGGTGGACTCTTTGTACAATGTGTACTACAAGACTACGACTGCCAAAGAATTATGGGAGTCGTTGGAACGCAAGTACAAAACTGATGATGCTGGTACAAAGAAGTTCGTGGTAGCTCGGTTTTTGGATTATAAGATGGTTGATTCAAAGAGTGTGATAACTCAGGTTCAAGATCTGTAGGTTTTGCTACACGTCATTCATGCTGAGGGTATGACTTTGAGTGAAACTTTTCAAGTTGCTGCTATCATTGAAAAGTTACCTCCAAGTTGGGTAGAATCTAAAAACTACTTGAAGCATAAGCGAAAGGAGATGATTGTTGAAGACTTGGTTGTTCGTCTTCGTATTGAAGAGAAAATAAGCTAGCTCAGAAAAACACTTATACACCTGATTCTGCCAAAGCAAATATGGTTGAGCATGGTTCGTCTTCTTCAAAGTCTAAAGGCAAGAGCTTTGGCAAAGGGAAGAATGACAAGAAGAGCAAAGGGAAGTCTAAGTACCTTGCTCCTAAAGTTGGAATTGAAAGCAGAAGTTCCAAGGAAATTGCTTCAAATGTGACAAGCCAGGTCATCGTGCTGCTAATTGCAAAGCGCCAAAGCGGGTGACTCCACGCGAGGCTAATATGGTGAATGATAATGTGGACATGATTGCTATGGTGTCTGATGTCGTTACCATGATCTCTGAAGTTAACCTGGTAGGTTCTAATAAGAATGATTGGTGGGTTGATACTGGGGCAACCCGTCATGTGTGTGCTGACAAGAGTATGTTTCACTCTTTCAGAGCGGTTGACAATGGAGAGAAGTTGTACATGGGCAATTCTGCAACTGCTGATATCAAGGGCGAAGGAGATGTTATTTTGAAGATGACATCCGAGAAAGAGCTCAAGTTGACTAAAGTCTTGTATGTTCCGGAGATTCGCAAGAATCTTGTGTCCGGGTGGCTTTTGAATAAGTTTGGTTTTCGTCTTGTTTTTAGTCTGATAAAGTTTTACTTTCTAAGAATCAAATGTATGTTGGTAAGGGGTATGTCCTGAATGGTATGTTTAAGCTCAATGTAATAGTTGTTAAGAATGCTATCAATAAAATGAATTCTTCTGCTTATTTGATTGAGTTTTCTAATGTGTGGCATGGGCGTCTTGGACATGTTAATTTTAATTCAATGCGTTGTTTGATTAAATTTAATGACATACCAAATTTTCATATTGATTCAAATTATAAGTGTGAAACTTGTGTCGAAGCCAAACTTACAAGATCATCTTTCAAATCGGTTGAACGAAAAACCGAACCACTTTATATGATACACACAGACATATGTGATTTGAAATCACTACCCACAAAAGGTGGCAATAAGTACTTCATCACGTTTATTGATGATTGCACAAAGTACTGCTACGTTTACTTGTTGAAAAGTAAAGATGAAGCTATAGACAAGTTTGTTCTATACAAAACCGAAGTTGAGAATTAACTTGGTAGGAAAATCAAGGTTGTACGAAGTGATAGAGGAGGTGAATATGTGTCTCCTTTTGTTGATCTATGTGCGAAACATGGAATTAGACACAAGTTTACTGCTCCTTATTCACCTCAGCAAAACGGTATTGCCGAAAGGAAGAACCGTACCTTGAAAGAAATGGTTAATGCCATGTTGTCAAGTTCTGGTTTGAGTCGGGACATGTGGGGGGAATCCATTCTAACGGCTACTTATCTTTTAAACAAGATACCTCGTAAGGATAAAGAGGAAACCCCATATGAACTGTGGATGGGAAGAAAACCATCATACCAGTACTTACGAGTGTGGGGGTGTCTAGCCAAGGTAGTTGTGCCGACACCTAAGGCCCAAACGATTGGACCTAAATCTGTGGATTGTATATTTATTGGATATGCTAAGAATAGCAGCGCGTATCGTTTCATTGTACATGATTCGAAAAATCCAGATATACACAAGACACAGTTATGGAATCAAGGAATGCGTCCTTCTTTGAAAACATATTTCCTTGTTTAAAGAAGGAAAATGGAAGCACATCTAGAATAGATGATGTAGTTGTCCAAGATAAGAGACAACGAGATGATAATGATCTCCAAGATGAGAGATAAGATCAACCCGATGAAGAAGAGGTTGAACCTAGAAGAAGCAAACGAGCGAGAACCGAGAAATCATTTGGACCCGATTTTGTCTCTTTTATGGTAGAAAATGAACCCACTTCTTATCAAGAAGCTGTAAATTCCTCGGAAGGGCCTCGATGGAAAGAAGCGATTAACAGTGAAATAGAGTCTATTTTACAAAATCATACTTGGGAGCTCGTGAATTTACCTTCTGGTTATAAATCACTAGCCTATAAATGGATCTTCAAGAAGAAGATGAAAGCTGATGGCACCATTGATAAGTTAAAAGCAAGATTGGTGATCAAAGATTTTAGACAACGCGAAGGTCTAGATTACTTTGATACTTATTCGCCTGTTACGCGAATAACTTCTATTAGGATGATTCCTGCTATTGCCGCAATAAGAAATTTAAAAGTTCACCAAATGGATGTGAAAACGGCTTTTCTAAATGGAGATTTAGAAGAAGAAATATACATGAACCAACCTGAGGGTTTCATGGCTCCTGGACAAGAGAGCAAAGTTTGTAGGCTTGTTAAGTCATTGTATGGCTTAAAGAAAGCTCCAAAACAATGGCATCAAAAGTTTGATCACGCCATGCTAGAGGGTGGATTCAAAATTAATAAATGTGACAAGTGTGTTTATGTCAAAGACACGAATAGTGGTTATGTAATCTTGTGTCTTTATGTCGATGACATGCTTATCGTTGGCAGTAACGACAAGATGATCAAGTCTACTAAAGACATGTTGAAATCAAAATTTGACATGAAAGATATGGGTTTGGCTGATGTGATCCTTAGAATAAAGATCATATGAACTCAGAGTGGACTTGCATTAAGTCAAGCACATTACATGGACACAATTCTTAATACTCATAATGCGGGGGATTCCTGCCTAGCTAGAACTCACATTGACACCAGTTTGCATCTATCTAAAAATAGAGGCGCAGGTGTTGCCCAATTAGAGTATTCAAGAATTATTGGCATGTTAATGTATTTGATGACATGTACCCGACCTGACTTAGCATATGTTGTTAGCAGGCTGAGTAGGTATACTAGTAATCCAAGTGAAGCACATTGGAAAGCTATGACTAGGGTACTTCATTATTTGAGATGCAGTCGTGACTATGGACTGAATTATGCTAGATATCCAGCGGTTATTAAAGGATACAGTGATGCAAATTTGATATTTGACATAAAAGATTCTAGATCGACCAATATTACACTAGGATGGGCCGCTATATCTTGGAAGTCTTCCAAACAAACTGTAATAGCTAAGTCCACGATGGAATCAGAATTTATCGCGTTAGATAAATGCGGAGAAGAGGCGGAATGGCTACATCAATTCGTAGAGGACATACCCAGGTGGCCTAAACCGGTAACGGCCATTAGTATACACTGTGATAGTCAATCAGCAATTGGCAGAGCTCATAGCACAGTGTATAATGGAAAGTCTAGACATATCCGTCGTCGACATAATTCGGTACGACAACTACTCTCAACAGGAGTTTTCTCAATTGACTATGTGAAGTCAAAGGATAACATCGCGGATCCGCTTACGAAAGACTTAAGCATAGAGTTAGTTAGTAAGTCGTCTAAAGGAATGGGACTAAAGCCCTTAAAGGAATGAGTTTCTATGAAGGAAAACCTAACCCAGTTGACTGAAGATCCCAAGATCTGGGTTCAATAGGACGACCTAATCATAGAAATGTGGGGAAAGTCACGTCAATGTAGGGGAGTTACTTAATACAGTAACTTTCCTAGTCCATTCCTAGAACAATGTGACTTGTTGAGAGGTTAAGCATATGGCTTAATGATTCCAGATGAAATCATAAAGCACAATGATTCAAGATGAAATCATAAAACATATGTTTTTAATAATTCAATATGAAATCACCTATGTGAGAGAGAAGTGGGGTCGCTTCGAATGAAATTGTGAGGGCGCAATTTCTAAGAGCTCTTGCAGAACCAGACGAGTGTTCATGACCATAACGAGCACGACTATGAGGACTTGACAAGGTCAGGAAGAGTCTTGTGTGAGTGTGTATCGTCGTCTACGTAAACAGAGGCTGAGTTCAAGGACATCGCGTCTACTCAGATCTAGGAGACTAAGTGCATCTCACATGGGAAGGTTCAAAGGGTTACACCTACCTATCCTATGCAGGACTTAACCGCAGAAATTTTGCCGAAACTTTCGTGTGTTTTCGACCGATTCTCATTCATGTGGGGGATTGTTGGAAAATGTTTGCACAATATAATTTTTGCAATACTTTGGAAATAATTTTATTTATGTATATGTTATATATATTCATAGTACTTAGTAGCTTTACGTTCTCCTCGAATAGAGCTTCACAACGAGCTAAAGTATGTCCAATATGGAGTTAATATGAATGAGATATCGTGTCTCAAAGTGAGTCATGTGAAACACAAACTTTTGAAAAAATGGTTGTCCCAGATCGCCAAAAACATGAAGTGAAATCATGTTTATAAACAAATCTTGATTTCTACCCTTCAATATTCATTTGTGGGTTTTTACTCCCACCCTTACGCGCGCAGGGGAGGGGGTGCAGAAAGTGAGATTTCTAGGCAAAAACGGATTCGAAGCTACAGAACTTGTGCATGAGCGCGCGACCTGCGGACACGAATGCAGCTCCGAAATTCGCCTGGGTGCGGGCAGATTTTGGTATCTTTTTTGCTGCAAATTCGAATTTTTTTCAGAAAATTCTGTAATCTATTTTAGGAATAGATTTAGAATAAATTTGTGTTTATAATTGATTTGCAAATCGTGTTACAGAAATAACAGATTTGTCAGAATATTTTATATCGAACAGAATTTTTTGTCTTGGTGACCAAGGCAAATTTTCACTATATAATAAATCTGTCTCATTCAGTTTTATCATCAGAAAAAAAAACGCAGCTTTTCTAGCTCCATTACCAGACAGTTTTTCCAGCAGTTCGTCGATCAGAAACACAGAAGACTTCCGTGATCTTTCAGGCAAGTTTGTCTAGTCCGGCTGTACAACAGCTTTGGACGTTGTACCCTGAGAAACATATAACGAATGTTTTAAGAGAAGCGTGTTAAACACGTGCCTCGTGTTAGTTTTACTGCTTTCTTCATTACTGTTATTATTTTCTGTCGTTATATTCTGTTAGTTTTATTAATTGTAATCTGATTTTAATAAAAGTATACACCGTTTCCTACAATCACAATAAGCTACTTGTCTAACTCATGGATTAATAAATATGAAAAAGATGTGTGACAAAAATGTCATGTAAATCTTGTGGTGTTTTGTAAAATGAAGTTGAAATATGTGTCCTACATTGTACAATGTAAAGGCATTCTATTATAGAAGATTAAAGTAAATACAAAGGCGGCAGATGAGCGACACTTCACTTAACTTAAACGTAAGTGTAAACTCACCATCTCGAAACCAGACTTTGAGCGCTACCCCCCTTCCCTGCTGCAAATGAATCGAAGCACCAAAATCTGTTCATTACTTCATGTTTAGTAGTGTAACAATACCAATGAAATCTGGCATAAACAAGATGGAGTATGTTATATATTAGTATGCATATTTGATAGTTTAGGGTGTTTATGTATTAGCATAGCTCGTTACTATAGTCGAATAGGGATAGCCTAAAGGTGGCGTTTACTAGCTTTGCATGGCAAGTATAGCTAGCTGTTTTAGGGGTGTTTGGTCGTTTCTTCAAATCAAAGCAAATGTGTGTCTTTTCAACCTGTTTTGGCTGTTCCCCATTCCTATTGGGATAGGAATTATCCGTTGGGAACATTCGTGTGTCGGTGTGTGTGTGTATTACTTTATTGTCGACTAAGAGGCAATGTTCTGTGTGTGTCGACTGAGTTTGTACAAATGAGTTGGTCATAAGATTTCCACTCTAGTTAACCGGTTTGTTGGTAACATCCAACAGAATATAACAACAGATATGTATAATGTCTACAACAATATCTGCAGTAAATATGAGAAACTGAATAGTAGCTTCTAGTTTAAATCAAAATTATCAAAGTTTTGACTGCAATGAAACCATAGGTCCATAGCTAATATAGAAAGTGATCAATTATAATATAAAGAAGATTTATAAAGCGTCAAACTTGTGTGATTCACAGCAAAACTAGCTTGTATGAATGGCTCTATAAATATCACCAAAATCAAGCAATTTAACCATCATCTTCCATATTTTGAGCCTATCTCTATCTAACACTCACTTTCTGCACTTATTTTCATACCCCATGACTCTATCAAAGTTAGCCGTAGCCATTCTTATCCTCACTCTCACGATTGTCTTCGAGAGTCAGTATATCGAAGGAAGACACTTAAAACAAAGAACGGTTGACAAAAACACTTCTCATGAGGTAATAAGTAGACATGGTGCAACATATGCACATGAAGCTCCACTGACAAAACCTATGGCACGGTCACCACCGATTAGGTTGCAGCCACCGCCACCACCTCATGGTACTGAAGACTTTAGGCCGACAGCACCCGGTAACAGCCCTGGGGTTGGGCATACCGTTAAAAACTAGGGCAAACCTTAAAACAAATAACCACTAATGCTTGGGCCTATAAACATATGGCACAACATTGTCTTTCAACATCCTGTAGACTCATTCAGCATTTTTTTTATTTCTATATTTCATCAATGTAACATTTGTTGTAATATAAGGATAATAATATAGTTCATGTTGCCACACAAATTTAAAGAGCACAGTGCAGTGGCCAAAGAAACCTTACCAGACTGAAATATTCTGTATTCCACGTTCTTAGTTATTGAAAGCCCATAATAATCGCAATCATATGACCTAAAAGAGATCCCTGCTTTAAGAATCAAAATTGAACACTTGATTAGTGATGGTCAATGTACACAACAATCATCAAACGCTAGAAATTTGTAGAAACACTTTTAACTAATTATTGTGTTTAATACTTAAATCCAAGATTATACAAGTTACTTAAAGTCAGTATATAATTAGAATTTAGAAGAATGATAATATTAGTAATAAATAACCACCACCAAATTGCCTAGTGGAAGGTCCTTGGTTTCTTCACAAGAAGTCAAGGGTTCAAAACTTGCTACGTGTGTACATTTGGAGGTGGCAGGGAAGGGTCGGAAATGGTTGTGGGATTAAATCGGTGAGGCTGCGTGCATTTGAGTAAAAAGGGCTCCTACGTATTATATTATTAATAATAAACAGAAGAATCTTTTATGAAACTTCAGGATTAATTCAAAAAAAATAATGTTAAATAAATACTTGAAAAAGTTTATACTCAAAAATATAGTGCATGGTATGAACACCATATTTTCAAAAGGCTTTGATGAATAATTTATTATTGCATTTTGAATTAGACTATATTTATTTTGAAACCGCAAAACTTTGATGCATATTATTCAAATAATAATCAAAGTTGAACAGCTTGGAAATTTATAGCCATATATGATTACAAAAGGCCACAAAATGGGTGAACCATCTTTAAGTCCTGAAGCAACAAACTTGAGCAGTTCAAGTCTGCATAATCTATAAAAGAGAGAACAACCCTTGCAAGGCCTAGCGCTTACTCAGTAAAAACATTTATAACTGCCTTTTATATCAGAAGTAAATGCAACAAACGCATTTTGAGACTTCACTTAACTTCAATGATATGCATACACTCACTGTTTGAAAACGAAACTTCATGTATGATTTTTAACCCCTTTAACTGGTGCTTACTTTTTTCTTTCTGCAAATCGACTGAAGTACCAAAATTCCTTCAAAACTTAGTGTTTTAGTAAGAAAAGATAAACCTAGCATTATCAACAGGAGAGAGGAAGGAAAATTTATGACAAATAGGTGTCTGTCAATAACAGTATTTTTAGTAATAACAGAAAGTATATTACGGAAAATCACTCAACCTTACTAAAATTATGATTTTCAAAGTTTTGACTACAATGGGAGAGACTGGACCATTGATCCAAAGCTAATTAAAAGGATTTATTATACTATAAAGAAACTAAGAAAGTTTTCAAAGCATCAAATTTGTGTGATTCACTGCAAAACTAGCCTATCTTAATGGCTCTATTAATATCACCAAAAACCAAGTAGAGCATCATTTTGCTTAATACCAAGCGCCTATCGTTTGCTTCCTATCTCAAGTCTATCTCTCCTTTTGCACTCATTTGCACATCTCATGGCTCTGACAAAGTTAACCGTAGCTATTCTTATCCTCATTCTTACAGTTACCTTGAGACTCGGTTTGTTGAAGGAAGGCACTTAAAACAAAGGACAGTTCACAAGAACACTTCTGGTAAGGTAAAGGGGAGAAATGGTACAACACATGCACAAGAAGCTTTACTGACAAAACCTATGGGCTATGGCACAAATACCACCGACTCAGTCGCAAACCAAAAGTACAGTTGAGTCTCAAATGCAGTCACCATTGCCACCACATGGTGCTGACGACTTTAGACCGACAGCTCCCGGCCACAGCCCTGGGGTTGGGCATGCCATTCAAAACTAAGGAAGACAGTAACTTAACTATAACCAATTATGCATTGGCCATGCAACATATGGTGACATATGTAGAATTATATAGTTCACGCGTATGTCTATTAACATACTGTATACTTATTGAAGCATTTCTTATTTGTATCTTGCATTAATGTAACATTTGTTGTATATTGAATTATTTAGTTAATATGCCACTCATCATCTTGTAAATACATTTCAAAAGATACTATTTTGTGTTGATGCAATACTATGCCATCTATGCAAATTATACTTTCACTTTATATTATCATAAAAATTAAAAGAAAACACAACAGTGGTCAAAGAAACCTTACCGAATTGTAACATTCGGTGTTCCATGTTCGTAGTGGTAGAAAGCCAAAACCGATCTTAATCTATATGAAATAAAAGTGATCCCTGCGTTAAGAGTGATAGTAGAACTGATTGATCAGTAATCATTAATGCACACAACAAGCATCTAAGTCCATGAATATGTAGAAATCCATTCAAATAAGTTGTGTTTAATGTTAATTAAACTTTGTCATCGTTCTTAAGGTATATTTGAAGATACAATATTTATGTCACACAAGGATATATGATAATAATAATCATAACAATAAGCAAATTTACAGCTTTTTACTAGTTTTTTTTTTTTTTTTTGTTGAATATTCTTTTAAAACGATTATTGATCACTGGAGGTAGCAAAAAACCCACAAAAGGGAAGAAAACCATCCTTAAGTCCTGAAGGCTGAAGTGTGCACAATATCTAACATTAGAGGAAACAAACCAAGTATAGTCTTATAGTGCTTTACAAGAAAATTTATCGAAAACAGACGTTTACTGTTTTACATAAGTAAAAACAACAAACAGATAAATTTAACTGGTGCTTATTATTTCTTCCCTGCAAATCAAATTTAGTACCAAATCTCTGCAAAAGTTGTTGTACATTTTCATAAAGAAAACAACCCAATAAATAATAAAAGAGAGAGGAAGGGAATACAATGACAAATATGTACACCATCTATGACAGCATTTGTACTGAATGCCGTAATGTATATCTAATCAATCACCATGGCGTAACAGGACCTGTAAATAAGAGGTCCAAAGTTTAAAACAATACCACTCCAAAAGAATACAGAAACAACCTTTGTGTAGTCATGGTAGTAGCTTTAGCTGGTTCAAGTTTCTGTGGTCATAACAGAAAGTTTATCAGACAAAATCAACCAAACAATTTCACTCATGATTCTCAAAGCTTTGACTGGACTGGACATACCTAATATGGAAAGTGGACTAATTAAATTAATTAAAAATTCTCTAAAGCATCAAACTTCTGTGATTCAAAACAAAACGAGCATGCAAAAATGGCTCTATAAGTATCACTAACACTAAGCAGTTTAAGCATCATCTACACTTCATATCTGTATCTAACACTTGTTTTTTGCTTTTGTTTGCATGCCCCATGGCTCTAACAAAGTTAAACCTGGCTATTCTTATTCTCACTCTCACCATCGCCTTTGAGATTCAGAGTGGTGAAGGAAGGCACGTAAAACATAAGCCGGGTCACAAGAACACTTATGTTACACAAAAAGGTAGACGTGATGTGACATATGCAGATGAGGTTCTAGTGACAAAACCTATCGCACAGACACCATCGACTCCATCACACACCAAGATTGAGTCTCAGGTGCAGCCACCACCACCACATGGTGCTGATGACTTTAGACCCACAGCACCAGGTCACAGCCCTGGTGTTGGGCATGCCATTCATAACTAACGCTAATGCATAGTCCATGACTCGATGTAATATCCAGTGTACTATATCCATGTGCCATTCATCATCCTGTAATCTCATTTCAGTATTTTAAGAAATACATAGTATGGATATCTGGAATAATATAGCTTATGTCTCACAGATCATCATGTAAAATGGTTTCAGCATTTTTTCATTTTCTATCTTATAGCAATGTAACATTAATACCTTATGTATTATACTAAGTATGATATCTTCTATGAGTCATTCATCTTGTAAAGTCGCCTTCCAAAAAAATTCATCTTGTGAAGTCATTTAAGAATATTCTGTCATTCATTAATGCAATTATAGTTTCATTTCACCTTACTGAATATAAACTAGATAATGCAGTAGACAAAGAAACCTTACCAGATTAGAATGTATTATGTTCCATGTTTTTAATAGTCGAAAGCCTGAAACAATCACAACTGAGTATGAGAGAAACGTTTTCCAATTTTTAACATTCAGAATAGAACAATAAATTAGCAATCCGTAAATCACAAAAAATCTGTTGTGCAGCGTGAAGATAGCTAACTTAATTGGTGGGACAGCCAGTAAAGATATCACCAAGGTAAAAGTCGACA
The DNA here is from genome assembly GCA_025667525.1 of Glebionis coronaria. Lineage (NCBI taxonomy): Eukaryota > Viridiplantae > Streptophyta > Magnoliopsida > Asterales > Asteraceae > Glebionis > Glebionis coronaria. The sequence goes on along the minus strand of CM046880.1, from coordinate 288,860,040 downwards.
GTTTAACTGTTGACAATAACTGGTATCATATCACAATATGCAAAGCATTGTGAATATAGTCACATCAAATACATGAATATATTAGTAAAACACTAACAGAGACTAAAAAACTTACATTTCAGATGAAATAGATACATAGAAATAGTGACCTTCACATAATGGTATGAAAAATAAAGTACCAAATGAAACAATATGTCCAGGTTCATTTAGATCATAAAATCTGAAGCACTAAAAAAATCTATTATTTTCCGTGGTTATTGTTTGGTGTCAATATAATAACTCCGGAACTCGGAACTTTATAAATCCAGTGCTGATATAGATGAAAGTTATATTTTGTGATTTAGTTTCGTATTTAACTCCATACGAGCAAGGTTCTAACGATTCTTATAAAAAATTAGGTATCCAAAGGTATATTGATGAGTTACACAGGAGTAAAGTGTACGGAAATGTATTAAAGGCATATAATATACAGAACCACAAGGAAGATCCTTATTGGCGGTCCCACCAAATCAAGTAGTCACTATCATCCAATGATTTAAACATACACTAATAATATTATATTAAGTAAAATCTCACACTCTTGGTGAACTACACAGACTAGCATATTAGAGAATCATATTCTCTTTGTCGCTTACTAAACTATTAGTCACTTTTCCAGATTTAATAAGTTTAGTGGAAGGAAAGCGGCTAGGGGGTGAGGCCTCCAAGGGTTATGGAGACAACCAGGAAATGTCCTAAAAAGGAAAAAGAAATTTATTTGTAAACTCCACTATCAATGAAGGAACAAATGTCGGGAGGAAAAGCTCAAATCACTTTTCTTTTTCTTTTTGTTTGACTTCTTTCTTGTAAGTAAGCCGCTAGTTGCTTTCACATGAAAGAAGTGGTAGGGTCCACAGGGGATTGGTGGAATTGGTCATTTAATATGAAATCGTCCTTGACCATCAGAGCTTTTACCAGAAGAATAGACTTTTGGCAATAGTAGTAATATATGTAGAACAAATCAACGATCACCGCATTCGTATCTAAGTAGGATAGTTACAAAATGATAAGATGAACATACGTTGACATATATAAAACAAGCAAGCATATTAACGTCTTAATTGGGAAAATCATATCTGCTCAAACTATATGTGAAAGCCATCTGTAACCAGCCAAATTTATTTTTCAAGTGGTAGTGAGTTCCAATTGAAGACGCTACAACTAGGATATCTTACTGTTGATAAGAATACTAGTCGATAGTACTACACAGTAGAAACAAACTGGAAAGAAACCTATATATACTACAGCCATACAACAATTATATATACCACAATGGTCAAACTGAATTAATCAAGTTAAAGTTTTATGAGCATACTAGCAGACAGTACCATCATTTCCTTCGAATCCTCCAAAGTAAAATCTTTTTAGTTCTATCACAGAACACTCCAAGAACTGGTAACGTTTCAGTCCTTCGAAGTAAACTTTGTATGGAAGCTCAGAGATAATGCCCATATAATATAATGACCAGTTGTTGAAATCCGAGCCTTTCAGCTATCAATCATCAGCTAATTCAATGAAGTCTGCGCGCAACATAAACTAATAAATATGTAGACTACTACACAGTTGTATTTCACTTAACTTTGTCGACCGCTATAGGTATTATCTTTTATGTAAACAAACCACCATCACTAAGTGGAAAGGACATGGGAATCTCTTGGTGGTGGTGATAATGCTAATTGATTTGATATTATAACTTACAAAATCTAGACAGTTGCATTATGATATTAAAAAACAAGGATTTCTTATAATCATCACTCGTGCAAAGGATCAACTAGTCAAAGCAAAGCATTGTGCAAATTGTGAGGCCAGTAAGCATTCAACGACCACATAGTGGAAGCTAAAGATGTACGGTATAGTGGCTCACTTTATTATAAATATTTATAGAAATAACTGGAATCAAAACCTGCAATCATGAATATATCTAAAAAATTACATCAAGCAAAGGAACATGGACTGTTCAGTTATAATTTGCCCAAGGAACCTGCTCACTTTCGTCCCATTTGTTAAGGCCTTTAAAAGAGTAAAGCACCTAAACTACAGATATAATATCAGAAAAAAAAAGCCATTACTGCCTTTCGACCTACTACACCTGGTTATAGTCCAGGAGAAACCAACTCATTCACAGAGGACAGAGTAAATTCTAAATTAGAAGTAGTAACTAATGTTTCTAGCATTATTCAATCTATCTACTGAAGAATCTGGTCATGGTTTCCTACCCACAAAACCAGGAATAGCCAGCTGGTCATTCAATAATAATATCTCTCTCAGTGACTAGTTATTTCAATATCTGCAAACTTGACAACTAATATCTCATAAATTGTGGAATGTACATATCCGTTTCCATCAATGTCCTCATGCGCAAAATGCAGAGCCAAAAGCACAGAATAACGGTTAAGAACTATTTGCATGCAGTACCGTATCATTATGAATACATAAGTAGATCAGGGCCACTTCCACAAGCTGCTAACCACTTACATGAAATAGGTAAACACTGGAAACAAATTTGCTACTTACGAAAGAGCCAAAAACTTAATATGAGTATAATTTGAGATACCATTATCGTAGGGTTAGCATTTTTCGTCTACCCCAATCACTTGCTTAGTTTCAAGAGTATCGTTATTAGTCCACTCTAATCATCTCTCCTAATCAAATTTTGGGCTTGACGTGAACGATATTTGATTCTTAACTGAAACATCAAACTATACAAAAATCAGATAAACAATGTTTTAAGATTCATAGTCCAGACTCCTAAATAAGAATTTCAAATAAGTGGACCATTTGGAACATTCTAACACAAGGAAGCCAAACAAGAGACAGACATTTTTTTTTATTTAAAATCACTATCAGCAGGTCAAAACTTCGACGACAGAATACAAATTAGAAATATGTTGACTAGAAGAAACTATTCCAAGACCATGATGGTCAACACTAGAAAGAATCTATTACCTGGAATAATTTCTTCAAATGCAAACGACATTTTAAAAAAGTAAATGATACTAAAATGAGTAAAATCCAGTTGTCTAACTACATCAGCCTGAAAAAAATATCTGTAGCAAGTATTTAAAAGAATACACACGTCAATTTTACCATGAAAAATATCACATAATGTATAAACGTTCTTGCTGATCTTTCATGATCTTCTCCATTTGCCTAAACAAACAAATGTGTCAATGCGACACTAAACGTTCTCACCCATAACGATTATTCATCCAAATTATATCCAAATATTTGTAAACTGTTAAGGGACAAGTTTATATTCCATCCATCGCAGTGCTATTTCAAGTCCTTATATATCAAACAGATCATTCGTGTTAGGCAATCTCGTGCAACTAAACAAGAAGTGTGCACTCTGTAAAGGAATTATCACTTAATCTACTATGTATCTAATATAAGGGGATGTTTGGATAGCTTTAAAAGTTTATGCATTAAACACACTTTTCACCTCCTAAAATACCCTTAAATAAGCTCTTTCATTCCAAACAATCAATTTAGTAAACACAATAAATTGCTGAAATAAGCTTTTACTAGTTGATAAAAGTTACAGACAATACTATGTCAATTGACAACTTTTCACACATGCATTCATTGAAAACATCAAAATGCACATGAATCCTATTTTCATCAAATCGCATACTACTTTTTTGTTACGTTCAGTTATTTCCGTTTAATACTTTGTTTGCTTTGGTTTTTTATTTAGGGACCGATATAGATTTATGTAATTTTGGGATACTATAAACCCTAATGCCGTATGGCTGAATGAGCGGATTATTATTCCACAATTTCCTCTTCTTCTTTATCAAGTTCTCTTAAATCGTATCATTTTTTGTTATTCTAATCAATCAATTTATAACCTTTTAACCCCTTTTTTTCCTTTGGTTTCAACTTCCAATTAAATAACATTGAAAAAGCCTCACAATCTATGAACCCTGTAAGCGAAATAACGACACTAATACTTGACTTAAATCATATAATGTAAACAACTATGAAATATCAATTGCAAGGGTTTATAAAAATGTATATTTTTAAAGTAAACATCGACTTGAGACGAGAGCAGACATAACTCAATAGCTGGTTGCAGGAAATGTTAACTGATTAGACTGCCACAACAAAAAAAAATTGCTTTCAGGAAATAATAAAATGTTTGGACAGAAGCTGTTACTTTGTAACAAACTCTGAATCAGAAGTTGAGTCCATAATTGAATCTGAATATGTGGCAGCAAAGAAGTCTCAATGTATATAATATAGCAGAATCATCAGTTTTTGCGATATAAATATAAATATAAATAAATTGTATATATGTGAACAATAAACTTGTTTAGACCTAGAAATAAATAATCTGTAGCAAAAACCAACCCATTTAAAATCATAACTTACAGAGTTTGACTGGAATAGTCCAATACTCCAATGGACTATAGGTCCAAAGCTAATATGGAGAGTGGAAAAAGTTTATTATAAAGAAGATTTATAAAGCATCAAACTTGTGTGATTCACAACAAAACTAGCATGTATATATAGTTCTATATATAACACCAAACACTAATAAGTTAAAGCACCATTTTTCTTCATACTAAGCACCAATCTCTCATTTGCACACATTTGCGCACCCCCATGGCTCTAACAAAGTTAGCTGTAGCTATTCTAATCCTCATTCTCACCATTGCCTTTGAGTTGCAGTATGTTGAAGGAAGGCACTTAAAACAAAGGACGGTTCACAAGGACACTTCTGGTAAGATAAATGGTAGAGATGGTGTAGCATATGTGAATGAAGCACTATTGACAAAACCTATGGCACAAACGCCGCCAAATCAATCACAAACCAAGACTACAATCGAGCCTCAGCTGCAGTCACCAACCCCACCACATGGTGCTGAAGACTTTAGGCCGACAGCACCTGGCCACAGCCCTGGGGCTGGGCATACCATTCATAACTAGGACAAATAGTGACTTATAATTCTTATGTAAACTCATTTCAGTATTGCATTATTTTAACATTAGTTGTAATATATTGAATAATTTAGTTCCATTCCTAACTCAGTATCTTCTAAGCCATTTTATCTTAAGGTGATTTTACGAGAATTAAAAAGTGGTTGATGGTCTATGTTTTTCGTGGTTAAAAGCCAGATATATATAATCTTACC